>OU342745.1:288307130-289507130 GCA_910589775.1 Avena eriantha | reverse complement strand
GCGGAAGGGAGCGAGGCGAGCGAGTGATGCAGCCTGGCGAGCGAGAGCAAGCGGCCGTGATAGAAACATGCAAAGTTGGGCCGGCCGGTACTATCGTGAAAGGCCGGTGCTACTGGTTGGGCCAACCGGGCCAGGCAGACAGGAATATAGAGCACGCAGGGGCGGTTGGTAGTACCCAGCGGTACTACCGCTTGGCCCAAAATGAAAAGGCTTTTTCTTTTTAAATAAAAGGCTAACTTCAAACTGGGGAACTCCGATCGACTCGAAACCAATTTTGTTGGAAACATTGGATACCATCAAGTGAGAATGTATCAAGTATTATAATGTGAGATATCTCACTCGGTGAGCATCCGGAAAACCTCCAAGAACAAAATCGCAACAAGAAATAAAAGGGAGATCCGATTGAGATGAACAAGAGCTTGTTATGAAGATTACCACAAGCTCTAAATCCTCACATGGATAGGACCAACAAACAACCAAGAAATATGATGCTAAGAATGCAAAGGTTTTAGCTCTCTCCGAAGGATACGATTGAGCTACTCACTCGAGAGCCCCTCTTGATAGTAGGGCTATCTATCCTAAACCCGGTCTCACAACTAACAACATGAGACCGGCAAAAAGGGAAAACCTATCAAGATTACCTTTGCCTAGCACATACTTTGACCTTGTCTTCATCAATCCATGAACACCGAGGGTGTCAAGCATCAAACATGAGATATTCTAGGGATGACGCATTTTGAGCTTGCACAACACATCTTCTTCTTCATTTCATCTACCTTGAAACCAACACATGCTCCAAGCGATGCCAATGGACAATTCTTATAAAGTGAAATGTAATACACAAATAAGGATTGTCATTAATTACCAAAACCACACATGGGGGGCCATATTCTCTTTTAAAAGGGGTGTGGCGTCATTGCAAGGAGCGTCATGCTCAGTTGTATGGAGCCACGGGCGGTAGCGCCATACTACTAATTGTGGGGACGAGCCTGCTGATGACCGCCACGTCGAATGCTTGCATGGCACCATTCACAAGAGAGCCATCCATACCATGGTTTCGCGGCCGACGGTGTAGTGTAGCTATCCATGGCGTCGTATGGTAGGGCGTCGTGAAATCAGGTTAGATTGTGAAATCTTCTAGAAAGAAGGTTATTCTTTTCCTTCTTTCTGTAATTAGGTTAATTATGTGAATTTTTCCGTGTTTGGTTCGGTAAGTGGAATGAAACCTAGTGGTTCCCTAGAAGGGAATATACCCCTTAAATGGGGAATACACCCGTTCAACCAAATCAGTGGAACTTGGTGGAATGAGTCCCTAACTGCACTGCCACAACCGAGAAAAACTGCTTATCGTTGCCTGCACAAGCCAAACCCTATATGTATCTCTCTCACCCTTGGTGCACTTCTTCCTCTTGGTGCCACCTCACCTCACACCTCCCCTCACATGCGGTAATGAGGCCTAGTAGATGGCGGGAATTGAGAAGGTGAGGCCGCAACTACTGGAGGCGAGCGAGTGGGGAGTGGCTGCAGGCGGTGGAGGTGGTGGCAGGGGCTCAGTCGATGGCTGCAAGTGGACCAGGCGATGGCGGCTGTAGGCTGGAGATGCGACCGGTGCGACCGATTGGGATTTGGAGCTCCATGGACCTGGAAAGTATCGTTGTTATGTTCCTATGTACATCGATTTGAGATGTTCTTATTGGTGTGCGCCTTATCCACTTTGAAAATGAGTAGATAAAACGAATGCTAGGATCAAGTCAATGAATTGATTAGCAATCTATGTGGTATAATGATGTTGTCCGATTTTCCCCAACATTTATGTTGTTGATATCCATTGAATATTGTGTATTGTTGTTATTTATGATAGAATGGACGCATTGTAGATGAGCAAGATGATGGATAAAAAGAAAAAAGATGATTAGGGGAGCTATAGTTTTTGTTGTTTTTGCTGCAATTGTTGTAGTTGTTCAGGATATAAAAAAGAAGAGAAAATAACACGTGTAAGATATGGGTTAGTCCATGAAAGTGATAGACATCACATTCAATATCTCAATGGTAAAATTTGGCAATGCGATGTCACACGTAGAAATATGTCAAGGTTTGAAAAAACTCATTTCTTTCGATGTTTAACATATTGAGAGATCATGAGTTTCTAGAAGATAGTGTTCATTTAAGTGTGGAGCAACAACCGACGACGCTTTTACACACCGCTGGACATAATATTTGGAATAGGGTGGTAGATAATTCTCGTCAATTAGCATATATTTTAAGTGCGTCCTTCACACCATCGGTGAGCTACGTAATAAATATATCAGGCCGTCTTCATCGGAGACCCTAGAAAAAATTGTAGGAAACCCTCTGATTGACCCATATTATAAGGTATTTTCCAAAACTATTCCTTAGCTATTTAGGATACACTTCATATCATTTAATATTTTTCAGTATGTAGGATTTTAATGGAGCTATTGATGGTACACATGTGATATCATTGCCAAAGATATGGACCATTCTTTTTGTGCTAGGACGTCATTTGATACTCAAAATGTGATGGGAGGAGTAGATTTTGACCTCCAGTACGCATATGTGTTCGTTGGGAGGGATGGGAATCCCATGATGCATTACAACATGAGAGAGACCTACAAGTACCACAGGGTAACAAATTGACTTAGATATAATTGTCCATATATTGTCTAAACTGTTTTCACCATATTATGTTTTACTTTTTAGGCAAAATACTACCTAATTGATGCTGATATGGAGCCAAGCCTAGTTCTTACCAACTTTTCATAATGTGAGATAACATTTGAATGAGTGGGGAAGCAATCCCGTCCAAAATGCATAGGAGCTATTCAACCTTAGGCACTCATTCCTACGGGTGACAGTAAAGCAGAATTTGGATCACTCAAGACGAGATTAAAAAAATTAGATGATGCCACACCATTCTTTAGTTTCTTGTTATAAGTGGACATTGTTGTAGCTTTTGTTCTTCATAATTATCCACTATCTCAAAGAATTGATGAATTCATTATACCAGAGTGACTTGGACCACCTACCAATCTAGACACAAATCCAATAAACAAGAGACTATAGGGACACAGTAAGTGGTAGGCAACAAATAGCTTACCAAACGTGGGAAGATAGGCATGCCTTGTATGGTCATTGAGTGTGACATTCTCCATGTATTTGTAGTGTTATCTATGTACAATTTTATGGTAATGGAACAATGTATTTTATAGTTCTACATTTGTACTCTTTTATTGTAATGAAACCATTTGTTTGTGATGCTCAAAATCATGTTTGGGCAACCTTTTGATGGCTGGACAAAATTGTACTCTTTTATTGCAATGAAATCATTTGTTTGTGATGCTCAAAATTACTTTTACCCATTCTTTTGTTGGCTAGACATGAATGGACTGAAACCGCTGATACAAACCATAGAAACCTGTTAAAATGGAGCCAAACAAAAAAGATCACTCAAAAACCATGACCAAAAAGGAAAAACCATTTGTACGAACAACTTGATAGGTAACCACAATGGACCAACACAAACAGTGGGAACATGTGGGTGGAATGCAATAACGCCCACAATGAGCAGGGAATAGGATTTCCGTGCCACTACGGGTGGCATATGTCACTGCTAAATTCAAAAACCTAAACCATCCACGAAATAGCACCGTGACTCCTTTTTTACGAAAAGGGATCCCCCAATTTTCATTAATAGAAACCAACATTACATAGTTCCATTAGAAACTCTACACCACCAAGGACGCAACCACTTAACCAGGGAAAATAAGGCCAACTTGCATAATGACAAGGAAATAAGTTTAAAGAAAGGTTTACAACCCTCGGTACATCTCATCCTCATCCATACATTGATAGCATATATAGGAAAACAAAAGAGTTCCTCTAGCGATTGTAGCATATTGTCCATCTCGTATTCTAGGGATCCATGAGCACCAGCTCCCTCTTGACTCAAAAAATCCAATTGTGATTTTTTTCCAGCACCCTTGTACCCATTTGCAGCTCTAGTTTGGCATCCTCCCTCACCTGCAATTCATGCATGTAAAAAGAATACATGAAATTTGTAGTTTATTGATACATATTTCCACATATTTGCAACATATATAATGTAATATCCATGTTTTATATTGATTTTTGGAGATTTACCAATGACCCCCTTTATTTTGGTTATAACTATACACGACAGGAAAACCTTGTTTTGTGTATTTTGATCTTTTAGGGACCTAAACAAAGTCAAATGGAGATAAGATTCTAGGAAAGCCAATATTTTGGGAAAAATGATGATCTGGAGTGCTTGGACCTCACGAGAGGGGTTTGGAGGCCCAAAAGAGCCTAGGTGGCACGACCTACCCTCATGCATGCTCCACCTGATGCCTTTTGGCCCTCGGCTATTAGATTCGGTCTAATCTTTCGCCCACAGACTTGTTTTTACCTAAAAACTGCTACATAAAGGGTCACCCGGGTCATCCTCGAGGAGGGCACCGCAGAACATAGAAACACCAAATAGGAGTTAGAACCAGCAAAGATTAGAGGGGAAACTCCACTAGAGCCGCCGCTTGAGGGATCTCTACCTTCTCCAACATATCTAATGTCATCACCATGATGAAGAGGGAGTAGTCCACCTCTGTACTATGGGTTTGTGGTAGTAGTTTGATCTATTTCTCTCCCGTTCTTCATAGATATAGTACCATTTGAGCTGCCCAACATGATTATGGTCATTTATGCAATTCCTTTGTGGTGGATCTTTATTATATATTTTGATATATGAGATTGGAATCTATTTATGTGTAAGATGTATTGGTAGATACATATCATATACCCCATTCTTAATTACTTGTTTTGATCCAAATTGTATGATAGAGCACGTGTGAGGGAAATTTTGTATTAAATGGAGTAACATGGTGGTGGTGATTGAATAATGACAACAAATTCAAGATCTACTATGATTTTAAAGGGGTTCCATGGCAGAAAACAAAAAATCCTACATAGAACGTACCTAGCCAGGATCTATCTAAGAAGTAATGCAGTAATGGTAAGAAGACAACGGTAACATACCCTTGTAGACCATAAGCGTCTAATACTCATGCGGGGACATGGATGATGTTGTCGTACTCATCCAACCTCAAGGTCGCGAAGCTCCTGGCAAGTCACCGCTTGTCCAAGTCCTCGTATGACGGTCCGGTGCCACAAGAGGCATCACCCCAGAGGTATCGCACACGTGCGGTGCAAGACGACGACTCCCAAATCTCTGATCCCCTGCCGAGTTTGTGGAAGTAGATCTGCTGGCTAGAATTACTGCATCACAATGTCATGCCGCAACATTTTTGTCTCTTGCATGTACGGTCCTTCCATGGACCGTGTCACTGCAAGAGGCAACAAGAGAGAGATAGAGAGAGAGAGAGAGCAATTTCTTCTTAAGGAAATTTCCTTAGAGAATAATTGGTGTGTTGTGTTGTATTTATTCCTACCCATGGGCACCCCTTTATATAGGCGGAGGGGTGTGCCCTCCCCAAAAGGTTTCCCATGTGGGACTAAACAAAATGCAAAGGGGAGGGGAAAGGGGCAACTAGCTGGGCCAGTAGTGGCCAGGTGGGCCGCCAGGCGCGCGCCAGCCCAACAGCATCCCGCAAGGGCGATGCGGTGGGGAAGTGGGAACTGGGTGGGCCTTGGCACGACCCACCATGCGACGGCTCGCCTTATCCTACCCACGCGGATGCTCGCGCCTGGGTGGGCCGGCTGGCCGTGGCCCACCAAGGGCGGTTGGTTGCATGTCACTCGTGCGGCGCCAGTCCCCGTTTCCCACCTGCCTGCGTGGGTTAGCTGGGGCCCACCTGCAGTGGCGGCCCGAGCTACTCTCCGGCGTGGCTTTCCTCTAGGGTTTTAGCCCTATAGAGGAAGTTGCCCCACATATATTAATTTAAATATTGATTTAATATATATTGATTCATGATTAACATATATAAATACATATTATAAATTGTTATTTATCTGAAACACCTTTTGGTATTTTCCTTCTTCTGAATAACTTCGAATTCTCTTCGGAACGATTCCGGTTTTCACTCATGGAACACTTCCGGTTTCTCTCTTCTCTTTTTTCTATGATTCCATTTATTCCAAAACGATCTCCAGACATCGTAATGCCCATAAGTGTGTTACCCTACGGTTCAGGAATGGCACAAAGATGATCAAGATGATCTCGGATCAATGATCAATAGAGGGACCGAGATGCCCATAATGACCCTCGTGCATTCCACGAAACAACATCGTGTCGAACCATAAATGTCGAATCCATTTTCCTTATTACTTCAATACCTGACTTTTCCAATATATGATCATCAGTATCATGATACCTTGTTCAATCTCATTTCTAACAAGTACTGCTTTACTCTAAGTTCTCATGAAATTCCATCCTCATGACTTAGTCATACGCTGTGCAACTTTATGGATGTAATTCACCAAGTGGGCTCAATGTATCTTCTCGTCACATGGGAGAACAAATCCCGATCTCAAAAGATACGCCTCAACATTCTCCTCTAGAATACCCAACATACACCTTTATAGTCACTCAGTTATGGTCATAACGGCTGATGCAGTCAAAGCAGCCTAGGGTGACAGTGATTAAATATGATCTCACAGTCTTAAGGATTAGGATACTTTGTTTGTGATAATTGTAACTATGAACTTTGTGACATGATCGTGTTGCAACAATCATAAATGGGTAATGTCCATCACATCATTTCTAGATGATATGACTTCATTGTCAGTTGACATAGATGCACCATGATTAGGAAACCTTGATCATCAGTTGCCCAATGAACTAGTTGACTAGGGGCTACTAGGGACTTTTGGATTGTTTATATAGCACACATGTATCAATGTTTCCTCTTGATAGAGTTATAGCATGATATAAAACTACTTTGAATTAATTAGATATATATGATAATAAACCCCTTTATTATTTGCCTCTAGGGCATATCTCCTTCAGTCTCCCACTTGCACTAGAGTACAAATAATCTAGTTGCATTGTTGCTAATCATAAAACCATATAATGTGTTGGATCATTTGTTTTGGCGACAAAATGAGACTTTTGTTTTCTAGCACACATAATGACGGTCTATCAATCAATTTGACTTTAAATGTTGTCATGTATACCTATAAAACACACTTAGTCGAAAGTTGAACTTTCTTTATGCCAAAACCACTCTTGCTAATTCTGAAGTATTCTAATACTTATATATATAGACTTTGATCAAATTGCAATATTTGCAACTTTGATGCCTGACCATGCTTCCTTTGTGCTAAACTTAATCCTGGCTCAATGATTAACTCTGAACACTCAAGAACTTGTTCTTACAGCTAAGAACTTGGGTCATATTATGTCAAGTATAAATAACATGGGTTTATCTGGAAAACTTATGATCAAGACATAGGTAATGCAATGCACCTCTCTTTGCTTCATTTTAAGCATTGTCATGAATACCAAGTCACTACTCAATGCATCTCCTAGTTTCACAAGTGAGAATTAATTCTTCACTTGAATCCATTGTGAGATGTTTCAGAATATTAACTAGGACATTCTGAACTTCTTTCAGAATCCTTGAAGTATTTCTACATTTAATGTTTATCAAACATCCTGATCTATTCACATAGATCCTCTATTTTTAATATATGTTAAATTTCATCCATTTAATGATCTAGTCATTTCTAATACCAAACATATTATTCTTAATATGTCAATCACATATATAAGAACATTGTTACACTCCCACTCAAATATATCTCAATATTTGATATACTAGGATATCACTCAGCTCCCACTAAAATATGTCATCCACATATTTGACTTGGAAAACTTCTTAGCTCACACTCAATTAATTGTAATTATAGACTCTCACGATAATCCAAAATTATTTGATCTTTCATCAGATTGAGATATTCCTGCTACAAGATACTAGAAATATCATGATTGACCAAAACTTGCCTGTTGTACTAGTTACAACCTTTTATTCAAAATCTTGAAGACTTGTAGTTTTGAATAATCAATTTCCAATTTCCAAATTGGACTAATTGCTGATATAAATCCAATAGACTTTAAGCATCGCTACTTTTTTAGTCAATCCCTTGAATTTGGAAAAGGCATCCTTTGTGACAAATTGAGCTTTTATGTATCCTTTTAAGATTCATTTCTTTTCTTTCAACTTTGTAGTTTACTAGGAAGGATTAAGTAAATGCCATTACTTAATGAGATCAAGTAACTTTTTACTTTACAATCTCAAATGTAACTTAATATGGAATTTCACGACTCTAAGTCATTTCTTGCACTTAGGCCCATCAATCTTTCTTTGTAGTTCATAGGTATGTCTTGTTCTAATAGTATGACAAGAGAATCAAGAATAAAAATTTGTAAGTGGTAGAACAAATTCTTGAATCCTACCTTCTTTTAGTAAAGTATTAGCTAAAACGTCATGATTTATTTATCATCAGTTTCTCCTATATTTTCAGAGTTCGTCTCCCGAAACATGCTCTGTTTCACTTACTCAACAATCTAGAGGTTAGGTCAAACCTTTGCTCATACTTATACCTTTTCCCACCAACACTTTCTCGAGAGAACATTATTCTAGGAGAATACCAGGCTGAGACAATACAAGATTTGTCTCTGTTGGCTGTGGAATTGCATTCATAGTTGCCTAAGAATACTCTATAAATATTTACTTATTCGTACCGATCTCGAATTATTGAAATCTCTAGAAACTCAAACTTGCCATATCCCATATGGTGTTGTTTCCACAAATCTTTGATGTTCCTTATACATTTGATTGAGTGTTTACTATTTACATATCTTAACTCTAATTTCTAACGTTAATCTAGGAGAAGATCATTCCATACCATATGTATCTCATACACCATGACTATGTTGTTTTAGATATATGAATAAGATTTGATTTGGCCAATCACCATAATTTGTGAAATAGTTTTCACAAGTCCTTATGCAAAATTGTCATTAACTTGAATTCACAGTCACTTTGATCAAATCATAGGGACTTTGATATTCCTGTTATCCACCTTTCAGTTTGGATATCTCAATTTTCGTATGTTTCATAAATGATCTATTATCGAACAGACAAAGACTAGAATAACTTGTTCATAATCACATGTGAATCATAAAAGAAATTATGCATAGCAAAATAACAACTGAATTGTTTCTCATTTATATGACTAATCGTCTCGCAATAAGCAAGGCACACTAATAAGGTTCACAAACTTGATTACAAAGCTTTTATTCAAATCTTCCAATCCTAATGATAAACTTCGAGGGAAGGAGCATTGTTAGCTGATGTCTACGCACTTCTATTCTTGTAGACAGTTATTGGGACTCCAAGTGCAGAGGTTTGTAGAACATCAGCAAGTTTCCCTTAAGTGGATTATCCAAGGTTTATCGAACTCAGGGAGGAAGTGGTCAAAGGTATCCCTCTCAAGCAACCCTGCAATCAAGATACAAGAAGTCTCTTGTGTCCCCAACACACCCAATACACTTGTCAGGTGTATAGGTGCACTAGTTCGGCGAAGAGATAGTAAAATACAAGTGGTATGGATATAAGACAATGGTGTCAGAAAATAGCTTGATAGCGTGGAAGAGACAAAGGCAAACTAAAATAAAGATGGCAGCAAGCAAACATGTAACAGATCTAGTTGCAAATGGTGTTTCAATACTTAGAAACAAGGCCTAGGGATCATACTTTCTCTGGTGAACACTCATATAAATATCTTCTCTTTATGATACTACTCTGAACTACTCTCCGGTTGGACACTCTAATCCATGGTAGGGCTATAACAACACTCCTCAAAGTCTCTATTCCTCATCTAGATAACCCCACACTGTCACCTTGAGCGCTAGATGGATCCAACAAACACCACAATTTCATAGAGACACCCAACTCTAAATATAACTCATAAGAAGTATTTGTAAACTCTAGCCTAAGTGCCACCATGGTGTGCACGCTATCACTTTCACACACATGGGGAGAGCCAGCGATCTATTAAAGCACTTGCGTAGCAAGGTAGATCTACTTGATTACAAAGCTCATGATCACAATATGATCATGCATAGAGAGAGATGAACACATAGCTACCGGTAGAACCCTTAGCCTTGAGAGAGAACTACTCCCTCCTCATCATGGAGATCAGCAATGGCGATGGAGATGACGGTGGAGTCGATGGAGATGGCTCTGGGGGCACTTCCCTGTCCCGGCCGGGTGCCAAAACAGAGACTTCTGTCCCCCGAATCTCTTCTTCGGTGGCGGTGGCGCTGTAGAACTTTTCGTGAAATTCTGATCTTATCTTTAGGGTTTTCGTCCCGGGGGAAATATATAGGCGAAGAGGCAAGGTCGGTGGGCGCCCGAGGGGCCCACACCACCCCCTGGCGCGGCCTGGGCTGGCCCCCGCCACCAGGTGGTGTGGCCACCTCGTGGACCCTCTCCGTCTCTTCTTCTGGCTCCATGAGTCTTCTGGTAAAATATTGACTTTGCCTTTTGTCCGGTCCAATTCCCAGAATATTTCTTTTCCAGCTTTTCTGAAACCAAAAATAGCAGAAAACAGACAACTAGCGCTGTGACATCTTGTTAATAGGTTAGTTCCAGAAAATGCATAAAAATATCTCAAAATGTAGACAAAACATAAGAAAGTGGATACCAAACAAGCATGGTACATCAAAAACTATAGATACGTTTACGACGTATCAACATTCCCAAGATTAACTCCTGCTCGTCCTCGAGTAGTTAATTGATAAAAAAAATAATTTTTGAGATGACATGCACCATCACAATCTTGATCAAGGTATCTATCTATTATATATTACTAGCAAAATGCCCGCGCGTTGCGGCGGAAGAAGTTAGTCTTTGTTGTGTCGATGGTGAGTTTATTTTAAAATCAGTGGCCCATCTTAGCATAGATAGTTTTTTAACTTTCTCGGTGACATCTGCTCCTCGATCAATTGATTGTTCTAATTCATAAGAAGAATATTTTGTTTCTTCAAACCCCCTCTTCCTCTTCCTTGGCATACTTCCCTTTCATCTCCTCGTGAAGTGTGCGCCGCTGCCGGCTCTGACTGGCACCATGCCGTTTAATTAGACCATACGTTTTGTTTATTACCAGTCCACACAATCCATCACAATCAGTCCCTTTCAATTAGCCAGCTCACATCGTCCTTTAAATCAGCCCACAATCACTATGTGCTTAGAGGAATCCAATTTGCTGAAATTCTGATAAGAGTAAATTTAAATTTGTCTGCAAGCTAACACACATTGCATGCTAGGGTTTGCCTTTTTTTAAAGAAGCATGCCAGGGTTTGTCGGTTCCATATACTATTACACGAATTATCTTGTGTATTATTACAAGATTTAAGAAACATGTCTTAAGAGAATAAACACTGATTTGTTCAAGTTATCGATAAATCTTAATGTAAATATTATCTGCTTGATTTTGATTCTACCTAGTCAACCTTCCATCCATGCATGCAGCGTCAAGCATCGTCCAAAGAAAATATAGATGGGATTAACGTGGAAGACAAACCTTGGCACATGGGGTTAAATGTGTAGCCCTAGGAATTTGGTGTAATCACTGTACCCAATATAACTCCTTCAGAATTTGAAAAAAAAACTGCCGGATCCATTCTTTCTGGCTACATCTGGAAGCAATCGGAAACGTGATGTCAGGTAATGGTGTGGCAGAGTTAGGCGTAGCTGGCTTTGTCACGGAATTGGCCGAGTGCGGAGGCAATAGAAGACGGCGTAGATGTATCCATGTGAAACCTAGCGTTGAAATTAATTATACAAAATTAATTATCCTTACCCAAATTTTAGATTAAATTAATTATCCTTACCCAAATTTTGCCCCAAAATCGATCGACACGTCTAACCCTAACATTAGTTCATCTTATTTTCTCCATTTTCTTCCCTAATTAAACGATGCAACACAAAATAAAAATATATCTCAGACTACATGAATCAGTTAGCAAATCTCAAATATTCATCGGCTTTTGATTTTAACAATGGATCAATTAGCACTGGTCTGATCTGATTGTTTTTTCTCTTGGGCGCTAAAAATGCTTGCCAAGAATCGCAGTTATTATGCTTAATTGCCCATAATCTCTTATAATTCTTCAGCCATCGGATGCGTCCATCCCTTCAGGTTACTCATGACCCGGGGCCTGCCACTGTCTTGTAGTATTGCCCTCCTTTAATAATGCACCACATGCAGCCCACAATCCCTTCTCTTTAGAGACCAGCCAGCACAATCTCTTCCTCGTTAGGCAACCAATTCTTCATTGATCTTCAAACCAAACAATGGTCCGTCCGCTCGTATTTCCTGATTTGGCTTGTTGATATCCTAGGAAATTTATGAACGTATATAAACAGGTGAAGTAGAGATCAAAGAAGCAGGGTGGGACTAAACAGTCGTACCAGGTTTTTGATCGCACGTTTGTCTGCCATTTATTCCACATTGACGAACGAAGCAAACCAAGACCTCAATGAGAGATGGTGATTTGTATGATGCGTTTTCCAGGCCCAACTCTGACCCGCTAGGTTAGACAGACGAACCAATCAAGAACGGAAGCCTATCGGGGACGGCTGATCAACTTGGCACGCGCTCATCTTATCTAAAAAAAAACTCAGCACACGCTAATAAAAAAACTCGGCGCAGGAAGCTTCATTGGGTCATGTATACACACGTGTGTACGAGTCGACGGATCCTGACCGGCCGGTGTAACTTTGTTTTTTTTTTCAAACTAACCATGTAGTTTTAGTCTATTTGACTTACTGGTGGCACTGGTAGGCAATTTATTGTCTGATGGAAGGGTAAAAAGGTCAAAAAAAGTTGGACCGGAAGAAACAATCCGTCCTTTATTATTAGGTATAGACTAGAAAACTTGCCCGTGCGTTGCACCAGAAGAAAAAATCGATGAGAAGCCGAAATGATTCTACTTTTACCGCAAAATAGATTTGTTATAATATTTTTTGGGATTTTATTTTTTCCATGGACCTGATGACTTCATCCCTCATCCTAGTGCCCAATGGACCAAAGGCGGCAACCGACGCACCGGCCCCGGCTTACTCTCCTGTCCTTCCTTTCTATTCATAGGAAACGTGTCCGTGTGTCGCGATGGGAGAGAAAATATGTGTCAATGTATTTTTAGCACATGCACGGTTAGAGCGCTGACACTGCCTCACCTTCCCCTTTGGCTAGACCAACGGGTACACGTGTGTCTCGGGGTAGAAGAATAGAAGAACCGGAGAAAATTGGATTTATTGATGGGGAGTAGTCGCATGAGATCGACCCAAAACATTAGGGTAATTTTATTTTTTGGGTGCAGATTTGATCATTTCTTTTGTTATGTTATTAAAAGGATCGTAATTTCTTTTTCTCAGTCACCATGTGTCCCCAAAATCCATACAAGCCTTAATACTTTGCAGCAACCCCCTAATCACACACGCCTTTAATTTTGCACCATGTGCACCACACCCGCACGCATGTCCCCAAATCCACACAAGCCTTAATATTTTTTGTAGCAACCCCCTAATCACACACGCCTTTAATATTGCAGCAGCCCACAATCCCCATTATTTAGCTCACATCACAAGCCTTAATATTGCACCCACAATCCTTGATTACTTAGCTCAAGGCACACAACCTTTATAATCCTATGCGCAGCAAGCTATGTCCACATTCCCAATCCCAATTAGGCAACGATCCATCTCCAAACCAAACAGCGGCGGCAACTTGTTTATTCATGGTCTGCTTGCTGATACTCTAGCCAATTTAGAAACATATATAAACCAGTAAAACTTGACGTAAGAAAGCAGGATGGGACTAAACTTTCTTACCAAATATTGATTCCACGTGACGGTAGGCGGCCTAGTTTATTGTTGGTGTACGTGCTGGGCTGCTAGCTAGATGGTTCATCCTCTGTTGATCAGCCGTGGACAAATATTGGCATCGAGCCCAGCTCTTCATTGTTAGTATCTATCCAGCCCAGCTCGCAAGCCAGCCGCACGTAGTTGGATAGGACCGGCCTTGAGCCAATGTGCCCGCAAGTTTTTCACTTTGAGCCAATGTGCCCGCAAGTTTTTCACTTTGAGCCATATGGGATTTGGTAGGAGGGCAAATTTGACCAAAAAAGTGTTGGATCGGAAGAAACAATCCGTCCTTTATTATTGGTTATAGATTATAGATTATAGATTATAGATATAGATTATAGAAAAGTACATTACGGGTTAACTAGAATTAAGAGAGTTAAGCTAGAAATTCCCACAAAAATCAGAAACATCCCACCATCGGTTTAATAGACCAGCTAATCACAACCAATGGATTTTAGAGATAGTCTATTAACATTAAATTTCAATAAAATTATCCACCAATACCCTTGATAATGTGACCTTCGGATTCAATTGCCGCCGACCTAAAGATGACTCCACTTTTGATCTGCCAAAAAAAAGTTCCACCGTTATTTTCCCTCTGCGTCCACACGCCGCCGCTGCCCTATTCGATCCGATCCCTAGCTTGTCATCACACGTACGATGTCCTTGGCGTCGTAATTTCATCCGTGCCCATGGCCGGTCCCTTTTCCTCCGTATGCCAGCAGCTTTGTGGGTTCTAATCTTACCTCAAGCATTAGTCATGTAGTCATAAGACGGATCGGTCGATTGAGGGGCTTGCCTCCTACTACATGCGACGAGTACTCGTGCAAAAGAGCGATCAATCAATCGTGGACTTGTCTCAAACAAACAGCGGGATAGCGTAGATCCAGGTAATGTTACATGACTATCTTTTCTTTTTATTGCTCAGTCTATTTCTGTGCTGCACATTATACTTCGGAGTTCAGAACTGTGTCCACTTTAGTAACGTAGAATCAAGAATGAGAGCTCTGCGCCTATTAACATGCGAGAAAAGATTATTGGTGCAAATTGCTCTACTATGACGTCCCAATTCTATAGCTTTACAAATGTGAATTATGTTCAAATAATTTCTTTTGGGAAACGCTTCTTATCCAACTTTGCGCAGTCATAATAGAAAAAATGAAACATCCGGTATATAGCCAAAATTTAAAATAATCAGATTCAAAGGATCAAACGGTATATTGAAAGTTCAAAAGAATGAATATATTTATAGGAAAATTACTTGATTCATTTTCCAAACCTACGTACTCCCTCCGTCCTAAAAAGCATATCGCAAATTTGTCAAGATCCTCATTAAACTATACACTAAAATATGTCTAGATATGATTTGCATGTATCTACTCCATTCGTTTTAAAATATAAGATGATTTAGCTTTTGTGAAACGAATGTATCTGGCTATCTTTTAGTGTCAAGGTTTGGAGTAAACTTATACATTCGTTTCACAAAAACTAAAACATCTTATATTATGAAATGGAGGGAGTATATACTAAAACACATCTACCTTTGTTTGGGTTATTAGTCTTAAGGGCCAAGTTGATAATACCAAGACATTCCATAACTCTCTCCCATTAATATATGCATGCACCAATAGTTTTACATGCATGAGAGAAGTGAGAGAAAAAAGATAACATGCATTAGACAAGAGAGACTAATAAATGAGATAATCCTTATAATCTCAAACAATATAAAAAAGCTCTTATGACTAATAATTCCAAACAGAGGGAGTACATGTGAATCTAGACAAATCTGCGACATTATTTTTAGGATAGAGGGAGTACATCATTTGTTACGAGTTAAAGGTTACCGTTGCATGTGGCTAATTGTTTCTACTCCCTCATCTCAAAAAGAATATCATAGATTTATCTAAATTTAAATATATATATATATATATACACACACACACACTAAAACGCTACTAGATGCATATTAGTTTAGATAAATCCGCGCCATCATTTTTACAAGGAGTACATATATTTATTTGTATGTGTCCAACCTAATTTGCACGTCTTCTGTGTACTTTTCTATGAGATAAAAAATACCAGGCGCTTCATGCTTTATTTGAGTAGTCTCCTTCGGAGTTTGCAATGAGAAGCTATACATATTTCACATAGATCCCATAATTACTTATATATATTGTTACATGGCAGATGAGAGTGACGTATTAGCCTAAAATGGCAATAAGTAATTAACATACGCTTGTATTTAAATATGGATGAGTGTTCCTTTTTTAAGGGAAAGACATAATGATGATTAAATAAGCTTATATCGTCCAGCAATCCGACTAAGGTCTCTCCGCCCTACTAGCTATACAATAAGCTACACAATTCCTTTCCCTAGACCTACAACGGAACAAAACCTCGAGAAAGGAAGCTCACCCGTGAATGGCTGCTGCTTGTCTTAAAGAGTTCGCAAGCAACCAGCATTTTGCATTACATCGATCACATCCTTGAGATCGTTGTTAACCTCAATCTTGGTTCACCCGATCTGGCCTGCTAAAACGAGACCATCTTTGGCTCAAAGGGCTATTTACACCTACTAGACCTGATATATCAATTGAAGTATATATTTATTTTATGGAAGCTGTTCTTCCTTTTTTTTTTGGAAAGGAGCATATATTAATATCAAAAGATACCAATTACACCCAGCCTCTGCAACAACGCATTGTCTTAGCGGCTATACGGATGCACACATTCAAAAAAAAAGTCCCGCTATAGTGACTCATTCCTTGGAACAACACTACTACCACCACCAAGACAACACCAGAAGTCTAGCTTCTCCAAAAACGACGCCTCCAAGAAGAGAATAGTGCACAAACATCGTCATCGTACGATCAAAGATCTTACTTCCATACTTCAATAGATTTTACATGATTCACTATTTACTACCTACTCACCCTATATGGAAACTCCTTTTTAATTACTTTTCGAACTTTCTGCAGACACTATATTGAGGATGATCTTATTTCTTAATTATAAGAAGAGCACCCGCCTTTTAGGTCAATCCAATTGTTTATGATCGATGCACTCATGAAGCTTACTCTCCCTCTAATAAAGTTGTTTCTCTAATTAGAAAGGTATAGCTTCTTTATGGTGAGAAGGAGCGGTGAAACAAATACATGCTGAAACTTAATAGATGCTACCCCATGGAGAGTTGGCAAGAATCACCAATATCCTTCACCTCGATAGAAAGCAAGATCCTCACTTACCAGGAGGAGAATGAGATGAACAGGAGTAGATTTCTTTTAATTTGGATGGAGATAAAGTTAGAATGGTGGCCTGGGGAATTAAGATCACAAGATATACAAGATTCTCAATAATCAAAATGGATACAAGGATGACACATATATATTACAATGAACTGGCTAGTCACAAAATGAAAAAGTAGCATCAAGATTGTTTCAATGAGTGGAGACATAACTTGAACTATTTGTTATTTATTTTTATTTTTGCTACTGGACACCCTGCCTACCGCACCACCAGTAGATAGATTCTTTTTAAATATATAAAAATTGAAGTGGGGAAATCCCCGTTTTCCTCAACAAAAAAGTTAAACACATGCGCTCTATTTTTTCTGCTTCACCTATTTCTTTACTCTACAACATTTTTTATGGACCATGTTTGATCGACAATCTAAATACTGGGACATAGTAGTGAAATATTTCTAAGTTCTATCTTCCATACATATAAGTATCATTGGCATCTGAAACATATTTATATTACTCCCTCTGATTCATAATAAGTGTCAGGATTTTAGGTCAAATTTGGACTAAAATGAACTAAACCCACGACACTTATTATGAATCAGAGGGAGTAATATATTTATCATAATTCCCTAGGGCGTCCTTCCCATACCACTTTAAAAACATTAATAATTACATTTTGTAACTCCTCCAACATGATAAAACTAACATGCTATATTAAGAGAATAAATTGTAGTAACATGCCTCATAAATATAACTATATTTAACTTATGAAAATTACAGTAATTGACCTTCATTAATGAAACATGATAAATTCCAATAATATCCAAAGAAATACTTGAATTCCTTGCAACTTTTTTGGTTATGAGATATTAGATTAGGGAACATATGTACAAATTCTAAATTTTAATAATTTTCCGCACCGTTATCACTTGGTTATAAATAAAATATGATGTTAGTGTCAATTTTACTTATAGTGATATTAGATTTGAATAGAAGATGCTAATTAGTAGTTAGCTTTCTTCCACAACCATGCCAAGACCTCACATATACCTGTAAGTGGAATAATTATTATGATTATTAACCATGTTTGTTATGTATTATAAATGATATTGCATCAATATGCTGAAGTAATGAAGTCCAATATATATAAAAGTGTGAAAATATGTATGATATCATAGTAGTATAGATAATTAATGTCCAAACTGAATCCTACTATGTGTTTGCAATTAGACCAGGACATAGACTAAAGTTTGATATGTCAAACATTCATCAGTTACCACTCGACTTACAATGTTAATGTTACATTTACTCACAACAAGATTCCATTTCACTAGAAGCAAATATTCGATTACCATGTACTTCATCTCATAAGTTGAGATTTGGTTGGATTTGAATGAAGTTGTTGGAGAATTGAATGTACACATATGAACTAAAGAATGAAAAAATTGCAATTTCTTAGGTCATAGTGTATGTTTTGTGCATTTTATATTTTTCTTTAGATATTTATGAAATTGCTAAGTCATATAGAGTAAAATAATAATTTCAATTATGAGAAAATGAAAAGGGCAAACTGCTCCATGCATACCCGTGTTAGTAGGCTACGAGTTGCAAGTGAATTGGAGCGGTGCTCAAGTAATATTTTCCATTTATATTCCACTTTCTTATAATATTACTTACTATTTTATGTTCTATATTTCTGAAATAAGACAAACATATTATATTGGCAAAATGAAACAAGCTATATTTCTATGTTGTTTAAGGCTATTTCATAAAAGATGTTATTAAAAGTAATAGTTAAAATGATGCCCGCACGGATGCGTGGGCCACTGTGCTAGTTTGTAAAACATTGATAGCTGGGATCATAGTACTTTAACATAACATGAAATATATAGTTCTAACAATAAGACATAGCAACTATGTTGTAACATGAAAATGTACAAACAAAAGATTTATAAATAACAATGCTTTGAAAGATGTTTGTTTGTTTCACATATAGAAAACATAATGAGAATGGTATTCAGCTTGTCCTTCATAGTGTAGCAAAACATAAATGCATAGGACACCTTCAAAGTTCATAAGGGTGACTAGATACAAATAGTTTAAGAACAAGTAATATCAAAGTTATGAATCAATCAACAAGTCTTGGGACAATGCACATTAAACTAAGAATGTCCACTATGCTCTCTCAATAGGTGCATAAAGATTGAAGATGGAGACTCCACATAAAAATAAAAGGAAGGCCTTCATAGAAGGAAGAAGGGATTCAAGTCTCTTAAAGAGCTTCCAAAAATTATGGTACTTATTAGCTTTCAGCTCTCATTGCCCTATCATAAGCATCTTCAAGTGATTAAGGTTAAAGTGACACAACTAAGAGGATATGCTTGACAAGTTATAAGTTGAAATCTCATGCCCCTTGCTTACGAGTACTGAACCTCATGCTACTCAACTTCAGTCACAAGTAAGCTCTTGTCATTGTAAGTACATATGTATTATAGATTACCGCCAACGGCCTACCCCTTGCCCCATGACGCATGAGCTATCCCATATCAAAATGACAAGGCAACAGACAATGAGCATCTCAGCGATCTTTTTATTTGCTATTTGCATAGGTTTTTGTTGAGGATGCTTCATAGAATGCTCATTATGTATATGCTACAAGTTTCCACCATGATTAGGCTTGGCTTAGGCTAGCGGCCCAGACGTTTCTCTAACACACATATAAACTCCATGATCTTACAAGTTCCCCTTTTATTTCACACCGTCGAGATCCATAAGTAAAAGAATCATGATATCAACGGAATAATAAGTGCAATGTTGAAAGCGTTCCCCATGATACATGGTTCTGCTAACTTCAACTTATAAAGCGCAAGCATATATGCAACAAAGATGGACCCAGTGGTTCAAGTTTATTAAGTGCAAGAAAGTAAAGTGTGCCATCAAGTTCGTGAGAGCTTTAATCACTAATTTTCACATAACAAGTTTTATTTGGAAGGTAGATAAAAATATGAATATACTTGGAGTAGCAAATGCTAATAGGTAGGTATGGTGGACTCTTTGGAATAACTTGGTTTTATTTGGAGTTGGATGCATGAGTGGAACTCATACTTGGTTATGGAGGCTAGCAAAAGACTGGGAGCGACCAACTAAGAGGGCAATAATGGCCATACTCATGCAAAGCGACAAAACATCATTAATTAAAGCATAAACTGATATTACAAGTCGAAAACTAAAGGATCATAGAGGCTATGGTGACTTGGGATAGTCATAACATGGTGTGAGCACGCGCCAAGTCAACCCAAATAAAGCATCAAAGGAGAATACCACAATATTATGCTTTAATATGCTAAAACAACGCATGATTCTTTCAAGGCACATTAAGCAATCTCAATTGTTTATAACATGTCATGCTACATCAAAAATCACTAAGCATAAATCCAAAACAATATCAAGCATGACATGACAAAGCATAGCCCACAGTCAAAAACAAGCTCCTTTTTACCACTTAAGTATAAACTTTTCCTAACCTTTTGCAATCCAAACCAACTTATTTGAAAACTACTATATGAATGAGGGGGTCCAACCAATTTATTCAAGAAAACTAAGCAAAAGAAAACCAAAAACAAAAAACAAAGACGCTACAAGAACAACACAACTGTGCAGGAAACAATAAAAATGAAGTGTTTGAAAGAAACCTGAGATTTTTATTGATGAAGAAGGGGATGCCTTGGGCATCCCCGAGCTTTGACGCTTGTACTTCTTGGATATTTCTTGGGGTGACATGCGTGGCATCCCCAAGCTTGATCTTTTGTCTATTCTTCATCTCATTACATCGTTCTTTCCCTACACCTGAAAATTTCCTTCATACAAAACTTCACACAATCTTCATTAGCAACATTAGTGTACTCAAGATAATAAGTCTTTTGGTTCAGTTCTAACACAAGTAAAACTTCTATTAAAACACAAGCTACTATAGAAATTCCTTTAAAAATTTCAAATGATCAAAGAGAACTCAAAGAGAAAGAGATTAAGAGACAAATACAAATAATGGCAGAAATCTGTCAAAACAGACCAGCAGGTAAAAACCATTTTTTAGAAAACCTTCTGTTGCTCAAATCGAAAAGTGTTGGACTAACGAAAGTTGGATAACAACCTGGGGCATAAGCACAAAAAATCACAGCTCAAACCGACATACAGAGATTTTTTAAGAATTTTTACAGCGAAGCACAAAAATATGTTTCAAGACAGCAACTTTCCCAAGCATTACTTCTCTCTCATTAGAGGTTACTCTTGGCACAAAAATCACGCAAAAATGATAAGGAGCGGTTATTATAGAGGTAATAACTTCCAAGACTCAACTAAAGCTTTTGGATTATCTCCCAATAAGTGCTTTTCTTTAACGCCTTTGAGCTAGGCATAAGAATTTCGATGATGCTCACATAAGAAATATGAATTCAAGTAAAAGAGAGCATCAACGCAAATTCAAAACACATTTAAGTCTAACCCACTTCCTATGCATAGGAATCTTGTTAAGAAACAAGTCATGAAATCACAAAGCAATAATCATAGTAAAGCAAAACAAGTACAACTTCGAAAATTTCAACATAAAGAGGGGAAACTTAATATTGTTGAGATGCATTAAACCATGTTTCCCTCTCTCATAATAACTTTTAGTAGCATCATGAATAAAATTAACAATATAACTATCACATAAAACATTCTTATCATGAGCCACATGCATAAAATAATTATTACTCTCCATATAAGCATGGTCATTCTTATGAATTGTAGTGGGAGCAAATTCAACAAAATAGCTATCATTATTATTCTCATTAGCATAATAATCAAATATAGGAGGCATATTATAGTCATAATTAATTGTCTCCTCAATAGTAGGTGGATAAAAATATCATATTCATCATTGTAATCATCATATATTGGAGGTATAGTATCATCGAAGTAAATTTTCTCCTCTGTGTTTGGGGGACTAAAAGATCATTTTCATAAAAACTAGCTTCCCCAAGCTTAGACTTTTCCATAGCATTAGCAATAATGGTGTTCAAAGAATTCATACTAATAACATTGCTATTAGCACGCAAATAAAGTTCCATAGGTTTTTTAATTTTCTCTTCAAACACTTCATGTCCCAACTCAAGATAAATACTATAAATCTCTCTAATTTTGTTGTTGTTTTCCATTAAGCCTAACTAGTGAAAATAAAAACAAGAAACAAAAATATATGATTGTAGAATCTAAAGGAAGTAACTTCGAGCACTCACACACCAGCAACAGTACTAGAAGATAGTTTAGTAGCCAGAGGATGTGAGTACCTTTTACCTTACCTCGATGGCAACGGCGCCAGAAAATAGCTTGATGTCTACGCACTTCTATTCTTGTACAGTTGTTGGGTCTCAAAGTGCAGAGGTTTGTAGAATAGAAGCAAGTTTCCCTTAAGTGGATTACCCAAGGTTTATCGAACTCAGGGAGGAAGTGGTCAAAGGTATCCCTCTCAAGCAACCCTGCAATTAATATACAAGAAGTCTCTTGTGTGCCCAACACACCCAATACACTTGTCAGGTGTATAGGTGCACTAGTTCGGCGAAGAGATAGTAAAATACAAGTGGTATGGATATAAGACAATGGTGCCATAAAATAGCTTGATGGCGTGGAAGGGACTAAAGGCAAACTGAAATAAAGATGACATCAAGCAAACATGTAACAGATCTAGTTGCAAACGGTGTTTCAATGCTTAGAAACAAGCCCTAGGGATCATACTTTCACTAGTGAACACTCTCATATAAATATCTTCTCTTTATGATACTACTCTGAACTACTCTCCAATTGGACACTCTAATACATGGTAGGGCTATAACAACACTCCTCAAAGTTCGTATTCCTCATCTAGATAACCCCACACTGTCACCTTGAGCACTAGATGGATCCAACAAACACCACAATTTCATAGAGACATCCAACTCCAAATATAACTCATAACAATTATTTGTAATTGTTGGGTTCGCATCATAGAAAACAAAAAATTTCCTACGGTGGGAACTATACGCCAAGATCTATCTACTAGATACAAGCAACGGGTGGATATACATCCATAGAGAACTTACCCTCGAAGACAACAAAGCTTTGTTAATGAGTTGGAACTCGTGGATGATGTAGTCGTACACTTGCCGTTCTCAAGATCGTGATGAAGTCTAGTAGGGCCGGCTCCAGCACGTCCATCAGATCCAGCTCCAGCAAGTCCAGCACCACCAAGTCCAGCACCGCAAAGCAGAGGTGCATCCATGATTGCACACACGTCCGGTGCCCCGACAACCTCTGTCCCTCGCTCTAGCAAAGCAGCAGAAGCAGCAACTTCTTTCTAGATAAAGCCACCGGGAACACGTATCTCTCTAATCCGAGACCATGGGAAAAATACAAGAGGGGGACAGAGATCCTTCACGAGGAGGTGTGAGGAAGAAGGGGTGTGAGGGGGGCCTTTTATAGCAGGAGGGGGGTGCCCCTCCCCATGGACGGCGCCCCAAGGGGTGACCCTTCACCTCCTCATTCATGTGGTGGTAACTCCCTCCACATAAATTTGCCCTTCACATTCTCTTTTATAGTCTCCACTTTAAATGCATTAAATTTCTCCAAATTTAATGCTCTCTCATTTAATAAAACTCTTTTATTAGTTTTATTCAGAATTTTGTTAATTACTTTAATTAAAAAACATTCACATAAAACCCCCTGCAACATTTCAATATTACATGCAGAACCAATTTCAGCAATTTCACCTGAAACAGTTTCGGTGTCTATTGAAATAATTCCAGCGCTTTCTTAAATCTGTATCTGAAACATATTTACTCCAAATGGTGTCGGTATCCCTTAAGTGTGTCACCCTACGGTTCACGAATAATGCAGACATGATCGAGACCCCTCTCAGATCAATAATCAGAAGCGAGACCTAGAGATCCATACTGACTCCTACACATTCAACGATGACTTCTGTGATCGTGAGAACCTTTAATGCTAGTAACTAAATCCCCTTGTCTCGCGATATATTACATATCCGAGATTCGATCATCGGTATCTCCATACCTAGTTTGATCTCGTTGCCCACATGCACTCTTTTCTCGTTCCCGTGATATAACATTCTAGTGATCACATCACTTGCTTGCAAGCTATCTTAATGTGATATCACCGAGAGGGCCTAGAATATATCAATCCGTCATCGGGATTGACAAATCCCACTCTTGATCCATGAGCCTCAACATAACACCTTTGTAGCACTGAACCCATCTTTATAGTCACCCTGTTACGGTGTGACGTTTGATGTTATCAAGATACTCTTCCGGTGTCAGCAATTAACATGATCTCATGGTCTAAGGACTAATATTACTTCGTATGATGTTATAGCAATATAAACATAATGACTTTGATCGTAATGCTATACTTCGGATGAATGTTCATCACATCATTCCACCAATGTTGTGACCTCGTTATTAACAACATCCAACGTCCATGATCAGGAAACCTTGATCATCTTGTTAATCAACAAGCTAGTTTATATGAGAGGAAGTACTAGGAACTTTGTATTTTGTTTATTAAACACACATGTATTAATGTTTCCAATTAATACAATTATAGCATGCAAAATAAACATTTATCATAAACATGGAATAAGATAATAACCACTTTACTATTGCCTCTCGGGCATATTCCCTTCAGTCGCCCACTTGCACTAGAGTCAATAATCTACTTTGTAAACTTGTATATACAACACCTAGGTGTTGAATATACGCGTTTGCTAGTGGTTAACATAATCTCTGGATCTGGCACTTTCAGGTCCATGTGTATTTGCATGTCTTTGCGTCTCTACGCATCACTCATTCTCAAATGAGATGGCATTGTATAAACTTGGTCGTTTGGTGAGTCATTTAGTTCGTTCGGGTTAAAATATGTTGATATTATTTTCATAACAATATATCTTCATAGTATTAGCCCACTTTGAACCCAACCTAGTTTGATAACAAACTTCTTAACACAAATGCCCTCCTTTGCTGCTACTATAGCAGTTATATATTTAGCCTTTTGTTGTAGTATCCGTCACAATGTTTCAACTTTGGAACTTATCCAAATCCATCACGGAACATCCTTTCCATTACATTGTGCCACCCATAGTCTAAATTGAGATAATTTAATTTGTATCTTGTGACAAAACTAGTATCAATGTAACACTTTACAATGAACTACCTTTAACTATTTGTCACTTATACATGATATATTCTTAGTTCTTCCAAAGCTCATAAGAATATCTTTACTATTGTCCAATGATCATCTTATGAATCATTCTGGTATGTGCTCATAACATTTAGAGCATATGACATTCTGGATATATACATATCATGGTATAATCGATCAAAATCTTCATGTGATTTTACTCACCAAGTGTTGAAACACTTGAATCTTGATACAATCCTTTCTATGCAGCAAGAACCTTTCTTGTTGTTTCCATATTGAAATCTTACAATATCTCATATCTGTATGCCTGGCACAACCATATTAGCGCCTCAATCTATCCATTTAGATATTGATGCCAAATATTCCGGTTTTGCCCAAGTCTTTCATCGAAATATTATTTCAATGAAATTCTTAACTTGTGTAAATACAAGATACATCATTTCCAATCAACAATATGTCCTCTACATAATGTATTATAAATATGTATCAGCGCTCCCACTTAATTTCTTGCAAATGCAAGCATCTTCATCATCTCTGATGAATTTAGACTCTTTTAACAGTTTCATCATGGTGAAGATTCCAACTCCGCTATGCTTACTTCAACTATTGAAGTTTGCATGCCCTTTTTAGCACCCTTTGAATTAACAAAACCCTTTGGACTGTGTCTTGTACACATCCTAGGTAACCATTCCATTAGAAGAACCTTGTTTTGTTTGTTCAACTACCATACATCAAATTACATGTAGTGGTTGCTACATTAATCCGTCAATACTAAATATTGCTATGAAAGATCAAATCTTGTCATACTCAACTCCTTGAACATTATTGTAAACTTCTTTCCGACATGTCGACTATTTCATAGATGTTAAACATCCATGTCTATTTCTTTATAGATCCAAACACGAACAATAGGCTTCACGCCTTTCCGGAGGTTCTTCCAAGTTCAGAAACTTGATTTCTCGTGTATGGATACTATCACGGATTCTATGACTTCTAGTCAATTTATGGAGTCAGGGCCCATCATCGCTTCTTTGCATGTAGTCGGTTCATCATTGTCAAAACAATAACGACTTGCTTATCAAATCACACTATTTGATTCTTACTGACCCACATGGTTCAATAGGAACTCTAATCTCCGAGATCACAACCTTTGTAATCAGGGAGCCATGAGCATTGTGGCTGCCACCGGGACATTTTCCGGCGCTGCGCTATGATACATTGCAAATGTATCTATAATTTTTGATGCTCCATGCTTGGTTTTATCCACTTTCTTGTGTTTTGTCCACACTTTGGAGTACTTTTCATATGATTTCTTGGACTAACCTATTAACAAGAGCTACAGTGCCAGCTACCTGTTTTCTGTTGTTTTTGGTTTGAGGAAAGTCAGAAAATGAATATTCTCGGAGTTGGACAGGACAAAAGCCAAAGTGCCTATTTTTCTGGAAGACTCACGGAGCCAGAATACGAGACGGAGGAGGGACAGGGCCTGGCCACACCCCCCCAGGCGCGGGCTGGGCCTGGCCGCGCCAGGGCACGGTGTGGTGGCCCCCTCGGTCTCCCTCTTTGCCTATAAGAAGCCTTCTGACCTAAAAACTTTGGGGGTTTCGACGTTTTTCCACGAAAAGTTCCGTTGCGCCGCCGCCACCGAAGGGGGGATTCGGGGGACAGAAAGTCTCTGTTCCGGCACCCTGCCGGGACGGGGAAGTGCCCCCGGAGCCATCTCCATCGATCCCCACCGTCAACTCAATCGACCATCCATGTTTCCTCCATCTATGAGTGAGTAATCCCCCGCTGTAGGCTATGGGGATGGTAGGGATTGGATGAGATCGTTCATGTAATGGCATCAGATTGTTAGGGCATGGTGCCTAGTATCTTTTATAGTGCTTTATGACTTTGTTGCGACTTGTTGTGCTTAATGCTTGTCACTAGGGCCCGAGTGCCATGATTTCAGATCTGAACATGTTATTGATCAATTATGATAGTATTGTTTCTGGTCTTATCTGCAAGTTGTATACACACGTTGCTGCCCGGAACCTAGCCCCGAAGTGACAGAAATCGGGATAACCGGAAGGGAATGGCTTTGATGTGAGGATCACATGTGTTCATGGAGTGTTAATGCTTTGCTCCGGTGCTCTATTAAAAGGAGCACCTTAATTGCCAGTAGTTCCCTAGAGGCCCCGCTGCAAACGGGCTGGCAGGACAAAAGATGTTGTGCAAGTTCTCATTGCGAGCACGTATGGCTATATATGGAAGACATGCCTAGGATTGTCTAGTACTTGGGTGCTTTATCTTATTTATCTGCAATTGCCCTATGTTCTGATTGCTATGTGAATTGTCTTGTCCATGCAACGCCCGTCCATCCATCCCTATGCCTACCGCACTCGAATCCCACTGCTTACTGCTTTTTGTTACTATTGTCTTTGTTTTGCTACTGCTGTTACTTTACTATTCCTACTACAAAACTGTTGCTACTGATAAACTGCTGTGAGCAAGATTGTTTCCAGGTGCAGCTGAATTGACAACTCAGTTGTTAAGGCTTATAAATATTCTTTGGCTCCCCTTGTGTCGAATCAATAAATTGGGTTTCACTTCCCTCAAAAATATTGTGATACACCCCCTATACTTGTGGGTCATCACGCTACTTAGCACATATAGCTAAGCTTTAACAACCTTATCAAAGTTCTATTGTCCTCCCACTTAACTTTTCACGAAAAATTCCTTCTCAAGAAACTTGATGTTCCAGGTAACAAACTCTTTTGTCCTCGGTGTTATGGAGAAATTCCCAACAAATTCTTTGGGATAACCTATGAAGACGTGCTTATCCGACTTTGGTTGTAAACATTTTACTTATGCATAGCATACCAAAATTTAAGAAAAGACAATTCGGGTTTTATCCCAAACCATAACTTATATGGTGTCATTTTAACAGATCACGATGGTGCTCTTTTCAGTGTAAAAGCGGTAGTCTCTAAAGCTTCAATCCTTAAAACATAATGGCAGTTTTATAAATGACACTTTTGATCTTACCATGTCAAACATGGTTTGATTTCATCTCTCGAATATGCCATACTCCTATGGTTTACCGGGAAACACAAATCATGGAATAATAACTCAAATCTTAAGTGTTTTGCTAAACATGTAACGCAAATATCTTCCTTTATGATCAAATCATAAAATCTTTTATTTTCTTGTTACACTGATTTTTCTCTTCATCTTGAAAGTCTTTAAACAATTTTCAAATGTTTCATACTTCTTCCTTATTAAGTAAATATATAGATATATTCACTCAAATTTCTGGAGAAAGCATATGAAGCAAAAAGATCCATTGCATATGGCTACACATAATGGACTATGCACATCGGCATGCACAATTTCCAATAAGCTAGTCATCCGTTCCCCTTTGGCCTATGAACGGAGTTTCAATTATCTCGAGGAAAGTCTCACAAGCGTCAATTGATCAAAATCAAAGACTCCAAAAATCCATCAACATGGATTTTCTTCATGTTTTCTTTCCAATATAATTTAAACAGCGATGTCACTTCATAAGTGATCTTTCAATCATTTGTCTTGTGACATTTTAGCAATAGTGTTTATGGATGTGATTTCTCCCACTAGACTTGTAAAAGTTCATCCATCCCTTATGGAATATGGTAATTATTTGAACAACCATTGTTCTCGTAATACCGGAACAAAATAACAATTATTAAAACAAATCTTGAAGGCTAGGTTTGACAAAAACGAAAAACATAATAACAATTTATTTGTTTTCGATGAACATCATCACTTATTCTCTTGCCAGTTACTTAGGTCGTTGCAGTTCATGAATTTTGTTGTTCTGTATGGTACTTCACACCAACTAATTCGGTATCCAATACCGGTATCCAATACCTCAGAACCACATTGTTTAACAAGCAAGGAATAGAGCCATAACATGTATATCTTCTATATACCTAAGTTGGACATCTCCAACCTTTTCTTTTTTGCCAAATATTTTATAGGTTCTCTTTCAACAATTCCTTTTCTTTTAAAAGAATCTATCAACATCAATAGTGGTGTCATTCACATGACACATAGTACAAAGTCTATATAGTCAAATACTAATACCTTTGGACTTGCGCTTTGAAGTGGATCACCATCATCAAATGTTTGGTGTTCTTCCAAAAATCCATTCTTTAGTAATCTATTAGTGTAGTATACATTTTACTTACATCTTCGATTCATCCTTATCATGACAACTTTCATGATCAAGTTACTATAGCCTATAAGGAAGAATTGCAAGTATAATGTTAGTTCCCAAAACCTTTTTGGGAGATCCGGATGCTTAGCATCTCCATCCTTCACAAATTCTCATACAATATGAGAACATGTATTTTTCTAAATTACACTCTATCATAATGCAACCAAAACCATTGTTTCAGATATCACAATATCTGAAAGGATACAGATATCGCCTAGAGGGGGGGGGGTGAATAGGCAATTTAAAACTTTTACGAGAGGGGCTCAACAAAGGCGGAATTAAACTAGCGTTTACTTTGTCAAGCACAAACCTATAACAACTAGGGTTCACCTATGTGCACCAACAACTTATGCTAAGCAAGATAAGCAACTATGTGATAGCAAGATATAGACTTCAAACACAAAGGCTATCACAAAGTAAAGTGCATAAGTAAGAGCTCGGGTATAGAGATAACCGAGGCACGTAGAGACGGCGATGTATTACCGAGTTCCTCCCAACAATGGAGTACGTCTCGTTTGGAGAGGGGGTGGTATCAAACCACCAATGCCACGGAAGGCCTCCCTTATTCTCCGATGAATCTCACCCCAATGGGATCGATCCACCCTTCCACTATCGGCAACCTTCGAGGTGGTAGCCGGCACCTTCACAACAAGTTCGAGGCACACATCCACAACTTAATTGGAGGCTCCCGAATACAAGCAAGTTGTCAAACAATCAAAGACAAGCTTGTAAGAATCAATTCAAACCAAAACAAGGCTTAGGGTTTCCAATGAAACCCTAGAGCAAGGGGCCCTCAAGTGAATGAGGGGGAAATGAAGATCTCTCTTGGTGAAGCTATATATCAAGGCCTTCTCCTTCGATTCCCCAAAGATCAGGGACTTTGGGTGGTTGGAGAGGGAGATCTTGGAGTTTTGGTGGTTCTAAAATGGTGTTCTTCTTTTTCTAGAACGAGCAGCTTGAGGTTGAAGAAGAGGTCCCCTATTTATAGGCCACTGATTTCTGACCGTTTTTTGACTATTGGAGAAGAGTCAGACCAGAGACTCCGGCCTACACACCAGAGACTCTGGTCTACACCAAAGATTCCGGCCCATCTCCGGACCAGCCTCCGGACCACCAAACAGAATGACCCAGCCCTTATGTGGGCCAAGTGGACCGGAGACTCTGGTCCAACCACACCGGAGACTCTGGTCAGGAGCTTGGACCGGAGACTCCGGTCAGTCTCCGGACCTTGCTCCGGACCACCAATCTGGCTAACCCAGGTCTTCAACTTTGATCCACTCTGGAGACTTGTGTGGAAACTTCGGACCACACCGGAGACTCCGGTCTGAAAAACCTGCCAGAGACAAAACTGATGGAAACAAAAAAACTGTAACGATCATAACATTTGCATCCAGACTCCGATTGACCCGAAACCAATTTTGTTCGAAATATTGGATACCACCAAGAGAGAAAATTTCATGTATTATGATGTGAGATACCTCTCTTGGTGAGAAACCGGAAAAACCTCCAAGATCAAAAACGCAATAAGGTATAAGGGGAAATCCGTTTTTGATGAACTAGAGCTTGTTATGAACATTACCACAAGCTCTAGGACCTTGCATGGATAAGATCCAAATAACAACCAAGAAAGATGATGCCAAGAATGCAAAGGTTTGAGCTCGCTCTCCGAAGGATATGATCAAGTTACTCACTCGAGAGCCCCTCTTGATAGAATGGTTATCTATCCTACAAACCGGTCTCTCCAACTAGCACCACGAGACCAGTAAGAAGGAAACCCTATCAAGACCATACCTTTGCCTTGCGCATATTCCACTTGAGCTTGATGATGACAATCTTCTCCACCTCAAGATGGAACACCTTTCTTGATTGGTTGCGCTAGCTTGGGGAAGACTTGCAAATTGCTCCCCATACTCCACTATGGTAGAGCTTCTCTTTTGGGCATATCATCTTCCCATATCCATGAACACCATAGGATGGCAAGCTTCAAGCAAAGGATATGTTCGAGATGACTCAACTTGAACTTGCACATCATTTCTTCTTTCTTCATTATGTTGGTGTCTTGAAGGTACATAAGAGATATCACTCCAACTTTATTCTTCAAGACACACTTTCTATAGGCCCAACTCTTACTTGACCAATCTCCAAATCACTCATTGAAACCTTGGTCAACACTTGATCTTCTCTACTTTCTTCTTCTCCCAACCTTGAAGCCAACATATGGTTCAAGCATTGCCTATGGACAAATCCTACAAGTAAAACTAAATGCAAACATAAGTCCATAAAGATTGTCATTAATTACCAAAACCACACATGGGCACACATGCACTTTCAATATCTTTCACACATGATGGTTTCTGAAACAATTTTCAGCTCCTATATAATCATGATATTAAAACAACTTTTGAATATCAATAATCATGGAGGCAAACATGATACTTTAGATACTAACATTGGAATTCTTACTCTTGATTTAATACTACTTATTAAACTTCATGGATTAAATAGAGTTTGCTGAAAGTTTGCAATAGGACTTATAAATTTTAAATCGACATTCAAAACAATACGATACCAGTTCGTAAAGTAAATATCCAGATTTCTATAGTTCTATTATCTCAATTAAAACTAAGCATAAGGTAGTGAACAGATGCCAATGACTACAACAAATTATGCAAATTCACTTCGATTTAGTTTATGACAAATTGAGTTTGACTAATCCAAATTAGAAATGAACTCCCACTAAAAAACGACATCCCTCATGCCTTTTTGGTGATTACATGAACCAAATCCACTACACCAAGCCCGATCATCACGTGAGTCAGTGTAGCTTCAAATGCGAGCATCTATATGCGCATCATATCAACTATATGACTCATGCTTAACCTTTCGGTCCGTGTTCCGAGGCCATGTCTGTACATGCTAGGCTCGTCAAGTAAGAACCTTAGTATTCCGTATGTATAAAACTGTCTTACACCCGTTGTATGAAAGCGCGGAGTCGAGTACACCCAATCATCACGTGATGTCTCGAAACATGATCCATAGAACGGTGCATACTTAAGGAAGAACACATTTTTATCTTGATATCTAAATGAGGGATCATCTTAAAATGCTACTAAAACGCCAAACTAGCAATATAAGATGCAAACATCATATGTGTAAAGTGGAATGATATGGTCCATGCATTTGATCATCATCATGTGCATCGTGGTATGATCTCTATCATTCCTTTGTGTGTAAGGCCAAGGTCTATGGAACTTACACGTTAAGTGTGTTGTAAGAGTATCTACCATACATCCACTTACAACATTACCATATCAAGACAGTAGCCCAGCAACAATCTAAACTAGACGCCTCTAATTTATCCATTGCAAGTTTTACGTGGCTTAGGGCTTTCAGAGATAGAACCGGTCTTACCTACAAACATGGAACCACAACGAGGATAACCAAGTTATTAGCAACTCGTTGTAAATCAGATATTGACTATAGTAGGAGAGACAGACACCTGCCAGCCACTTATGCAAAACTAGTTGCATGTCAATCATGGAACCAGTCTCATGTACGATGACATGTAAGGTTGGTCCGGGCCACTTCATCCCACTATGCCACCAATATCCAAAATAGAAGCAATAACATGATCATCATCACCCACATATAAACATATGTGTACTAACCGTGCAAAGCACCTACGCATAGATCAGGCTCTGATACCACTATTGGGTTTGTAGCATAGAAAACAAAAAAATTCCTACGGTGGGAACTATACGCCAAGATCTATCTACTAGATATAAGCAACGGGTGGATATACATCCATAGAGAACTTACCCTCGAAGACAACAAAGCTTTGTTAATGAGTTGGAACTCGTGGATGATGTAGTCGTACACTTGCCGATCTCAAGATCGTGATGAAGTCTAGAAGGTCTGGCTCCAACACGTCCATCAGATCCAGCTCCAGCAAGTCCAGCACCACCAAGTCCAGCACCGCAAAGCAGTGGTGCATCCGTGATCGCACACACGTCCGGTACCCCGACAACCTCCGTCCCTCGCTCCAGCAAAGCAGCAGAAGCAGCAAATCCTTTCTAGATAAAGCCACCGGAACATGTATCTCGCTAATCCGAGACCATGGGGGAAAAATACTAGAGGGGGAGAGAGATCATTCACGAGGAGGTGTGAGGAAGAAGGGGTGTGAGGGGGCCTTTTATAGGAGGAGGGGGGGTGCCCCTCCCCATGGCCGGCGCCCCAAGGGGTGACCCTTCACCTCCTCATTCATGTGGTGGTAACTCCCTCCACATAAATTTACCCCTTCACATTCTCTTTTAAAGTCTCCACTTTAAATGCATTAAATTTCTTCAAATTTAATGCTCTCTCATTTAATAAAACTCTTTTATTAGTTTTATTCAGAATTTTGTTAATTAATTTAATTAACAAACATTCACATAAAACCTCCTACAACATTTCAATATTACATGCAGAACCAATTTCAGCAATTTCACCCGAAACAGTTTCAGTGTCTATTGAAATAATTCCAGCACTTTCTTAAATCTTTATCTGAAACATATTTGCTCCAAATGGTGTCGGTATCCCTTAAGTGTGTCACCCTATGGTTCGCGAATAATGCAGACATGATCGAGACCCCTCTCAGATCAAATATCAGCAGCGGGACCTGGAGATCTGTACTGACTCCCACACATTCAACGATGACTTATGTGATCGTGAGAACCTTTAATGCTAGTAACTAAATCCCTTTGTCTCGCGATATATTACATGTCCGAGATTCAATCATCGGTATCTCCATACCTAGTTTGATCTCGTTGCCGACATGCACTCTTTTCTTGTTCCCGTGATATAACATTCTAGTGATCACATCATTTGCTTGCAAGCTATCTTAATGTGATATCACCGAGAGGTCCTAGAGTATATCTATCCGTTATCGGGATTGACAAATACCACTCTTGATCCATGAGCCTCAACATAACACATTTTAGCACTGAACCCACCTTTATAGTCACCCTGTTATGGTGTGATGTTTGATGTTATCAAGATACTCTTCTGATGTCAGCAATTAACATGATCACATGGTCTAAGGACTAAGATTACTTCGCATGATGTTATAACAATATAAACATAATGACTTTGATTGTAATGCTATTCTTCGGATGAATGTTCATCATATCATTCCACCAATGTTGTGACCTCGTTATTAACAACATCCAATGTCCATAATCAGGAAACCTTGATCATCTTGTTAATCAACAAGCTAGTTTATATGAGAGGCAGTACTAGGAACTTTGTATTTTGTTTATTAAACACACATGTATTAACGTTTCCAATTAATACAATTATAGCATGCAAAATAAACATTTACCATAAACATGGAATAAGATAATAACCACTTTATTATTGCCTCTCGGGCATATTCCCTTCAGTAATCTCTAGCCTAAGTGCCACCATGGTGTGAATACTATCACTTTCACATACATGGGGAGAGCCAGAGATCTATTAAAGCACTTGAGTAGCAAGGTATATCTACTTGATTACAAATCTCATGATCACAATATGATCGTGTGTCAACACTCGAATTTTTAATCTCGGATGCCTGTTATGCCATACATCGCAATCCCAGGATTACCATTTTTGCGAGACGTACCAGATTGGATATCACAGTACATCATCCATTATAAACCATAATAAGGTCTTACACAAATAAAGGATCTCATGATCCAATCTTAATACAATCAAGTAGCAGAATAAATAGCGTAGCGGTGGGGTCCATCTTCAGAGTCACAGGCAATGCTGACGATGGGAGATGATCCTAGTTGTCGTAGCCGTCCTGCTGTCCTCCTTCAGAGTAGTCCCCCTCATAGTCTGTCCACAGGAATAGCCAGGGACAAAAGCCATGAGTACTCTTTAAGTACTCGCAAACTACCACTAGCAAGTAAGATAGTTCTAGTAGGAATGCTAACTCTAAGTTTATTTGTAAAATTAAGTTTGAAACCTAAGCTGAGTTCAGAAACAAAGAAAGATAAAATAAAGTTGAAAATAACCTAAGTGGGAACTTAGTTGTCATAGTCACAACTCTGTTGTGGTCAAGTCATGTCACAATTCATTTCATAAGTCATTTTGAAAACATCTAACAACGGAACAGTATGGCCACTCCAGTTGTCCATAACCGCGGATGCGGCTATTCAAATAGTTTGACACTCTGTAGAGGTGGTACACTTTCACCACAAAATTCGATACATCTATCAGGGATAACCCTGAATCATCATACTTAGTATGCAGATAATCAAACATAACCTTTCCTTTACACACTCTAGTATAAGCACCTCTCCTATAAGCTTGGCCTCCCAGCCATGACCATCTGTCATCCTGGGCACTGCATAGGTGGACAACATTGAGAGGTAGCCTCAGCTCAAACCTCTCCCGTGAGGGAACTAATACTAATGCATATAAACTTCCGGCTAAGCCTTACCCAATACAGGTATTGTGGTTGTACGGTAAAATTGGAATGGTATCGCATCCGAACCCAACCATCAGTTTTTATAAAAAGGGCTAAGGCTCATGCCTCAACATTTTCATCATCATCAACCATTTGTGTTTCTCAAGACATGTCAAAACATCTCAATAGAATGACTCATCATTCCAAGGTTTTCACAAGTCATTTTCAACAAGTACTCCCATCTAAAGTGATCAAGTTTTTGGTTTGGCTCCAAACTACTAAGTTAAGAGTGTTCACTAATGTGGGATGCTAAGGTCAATCTCATGCCATAGAATGACATCTAAGTCTAACTAGATAGGCCAAGTTTTATACTCTTTATGCAATCTATAAATAAAGTAAAGAACTTTGGTAAAGTAAAAGAAAGTAAAGCTTGTAAAATAAGACTTGGAGTAGGTATAAGTCAAAAGGTATAACCAAAGCATGCCTAATGCATTTGCTTAGGTTGTCTAGCTTTCAAGGGTTAGCTTGCATTATTAATGATGTCTTGCCTTGGTTGGTGAAGTGGTTGAAATTCTCTTCCTCCTCTTCTTGGTAGAACTCCTCCTCCTCGAAGACTTGTTTGGTACTATCGTCTATAAATACATACGGAATACACAATCACCAAACAATACTTAACTAGTCTATTTAGCACACTAAGGCACACATTTGATGATCTAGTATCATCACAAGCATCACAAGGTTTAAAAAATAGTTTCATTCATTTTATTTGAGAAAAGTAATTTCTACTCAGTGAAATTAATTAAGAATTAATATTCTCCATTTAAAATATGGGATCATGTGGACACATGTTATCACCACATATCCTAATATATGGGAATGTGGTTTAAATGTTGGATCACATTTTAATAAGTTTAAGTTTAATAAATAATGATTTAAAGTGACTAGAAATGCCTATATAGCATTATTTTGGTACTAGTCCAAAGTCACTGCCTACAAACCTTAATATTATTACATATTCAGATAGGTATGGTTAAATGTGATTTTTTGAGTGTTGGAATCAACCGAAAAGATATTATGGTTGATTTTAGAAAAATGTTTGAATGTGCAAAAGCTTCTGTCTTGTTATTTTATCTAGGAGAGATCTATAACTCTAAATGATTTAAATCCAACAGTCTTAGATAGAGATATTCATTACCTTTCAACCAAAATTGAAATCACTCAATTTGGATTTGTAAAACTCTCTGAATTGATTTTTGAACTAAGGGACAGAACTAAGTTTAAGTCTAAAAAGAAAAAGCTAAATTTGAATTAAATGGGTCGCGCGGGAACACTAACGGGCCGGCCCAGATTCACTCCACGGCGTTGAGGACTGCTGACAGGATGGTCCCGCCTATCAGTGGCTCATTAAACGCGAAGCGATACGGGCATTGTGGACCATAGGATTAGAGCTAAGATCTACGACTCATGTTCATCGTCGATGATGGACACGTCGCCGGCGAGACGGAAACCTAGCGGCGCTGTGGGGGTGCAGTGGGGGCATACCAGGGCTCCAGCAAGCTTGGCGATGCGAGCAAACGAACGAGTCGACGACGGCGGGCTCAGGCAAAGTCGGGGCAGCTCTAGGGGTGGACGAAATCGACGGGAGCGTCTCCTCCTCTGCTGCGGCTACCTCCAGCGAAATTCCAGCTGCTGGCTGCTTGAGCTGCTCCGACGAGAGGTGGGGATGGACTAGTGGTGAGAGGGGAGTGTGAGAGTGTGAGGAATTCGTGCTGGGGAGACTCCCTTATATAGGCCCGGCGACGCGGCAGAGAGGTGTGGGCAGAGCTCATCAGTGACGACGGCACAGGGGGCTATCGGTGTGGCCGAGGTAGGCGGACGATGGGTGGTTCCCTAGCAGTCATCTAGGGAGTAATGGCGGTGCTAGGGGCGGTGGCTACCGGTCAGGAGTGTCTCGCGCTCTGAGAGACATTGTCGGTCCTTGACGTGGTTCCCGGCGAATGTAGGTCGAGAGGCAGGGTACGGGCGTGTCTGGTGGGTTGAGAGGGTCAAGGAAGAGCAGCGCGCACGGTCTATGATCGAGGTGCAGCGTGTGGCGCTCTGTCGGCGATGGCGCTCTGGCGTGCGCTAGCGTGGCGCAGAGACATCAGTGAAGGGGTTGGCCTCGGTGGTCCAGTGGCTAGCAGTGGCCGTGGGGTAGACAGTGGACGGCAATGAGGTCACCCCTCACTCCCTAGAGCGGCAGAGAGGGGCTGGTGGTCTCCTGCGAGTCGTTCGTGATCGACCGGCGGGCATGGCGTCGGGGTGGCGTGCACTACTGCTAGGGACTAGGGGTAGGCTGATTATGGCTTGGTTAGATCAAAGAGGGACAAAGGGAGTGATTTGGGGTCAAATGGGTGGCAAAACCCTATAGAAACAGTGAAGCTAAACTAGGGTGTGATCAGTGCATGCCAATTGTTCGATCAAATGGCCGCACGAATTTAATTTTTGAATTTTGAAATGAAATTTGGTGGAGTGGTTTGTCACATGCTTAAGCATCTCTGGTTTCTAGGATTTGTCAAATGGGGTTCCTTTGGATGGTTTTTGAAAAAGGGTGATCTAGACATATGAGATGGATTCCATTTTCAAATGTCATTTAAAATTAGAGTTTAATTTTTTTGGAAGAACACAAAGTGGGCCTTGGTACATCACTACTTGTACTAGCAAGGGGTGCAAATATCCACAATTGTTTCTATTGGAATTTGAGTTCTAGGAACACCCAAAGTGTCCTAGTTGATTAAAATGGCAAAAGTGACCATTCCCTTTATTTATTCTTTTTGATTTCTTTTTCTTTGGTTTTTTCTTGGGAATGATATAGATGATGCGTAATTCACCTTAGAATCATTTTACAACCATTAGAACAAACAATCATGGCATTTCAAAACAACTCCTATTTAATGCAACACTCATATGCATGCTTTAATATTTTAAATGGGAAAAAGTTTTTGTTAACCTTAAATTGGGTGATTTGGATCTTGATCACTTGGATTAAAGTTTTGGGATGTTACAAACCTTCCCCCCTTAAACAAAATCTCGTCCCGAGATTTAAGAAAGAAAACTAGGAACTAAAGAGATCTGGGAACTCAGCCCTAATGTAATCTTCTCGCTCCCAAGTGGCTTCTTCTTCGGTATGGTTGCTCCATTGGATCTTGAGAAATTTGATACTCCAGGTCCTGGTGGTTCTGTAAGCTTCCTCCAAGATACGGATGGGCACTTCACAATAAGTCAGATCCTTGTTGATATCAACGGCTCAGTGATTGATGTTCTTGAAAACTTCGGTCTTCTCCGGCACTTCTAGGCATTTGCGAAGTAAAGAGATGTGGAACACATTGTGGATGGCTGACATCTCCTCAGGCAGTTCCAGTTGATACGATACTTCTCCTCGATGATTCAGAATCTTCAAGGGTCCAATATATCTGGGGGCTAACTTTCCTTTTAGACTAAAATGTTGCGTTCCCTTCAATGGCGAAACCTTGAGATACACAAAATCTCTGACATTGAAAGTCAGGTCTCTCCTTCTCTTGTCAGCATAACTCTTTTGTCTTGATTGGGCGGCCTTGAGGTGCTCACAGACATTGTGAACCTTCTCTTCGCCTTCTCGTAGGATGTCGGGTCCGAAAATCTGACTCTCTCCTACTTGCGACCAATTCAACGAGGTAAGACAATTTCTTGCGTATAGGAACTCAAATGGGGCCATTTGCAAACTGGCTTGATAACTGTTGTTGTATGAGAATTCTGCGAAAGGTTGGCAGTCTTCCATTTTGATCCATACTCTAACACACAAGCTCGCAACATATCTTCTAGGATTTGGTTGACTCTTTCAGTCTGTCCATCGGTTTGCGGGTGATAAGCTATGCTGAAATTCGACTTGGTTCCTAATCCTTCTTGAACTTTCTGCCAGAATCTCGAGGTAAATTGGGTTCCTCGATCCGATACTATGGTCTTGGGGGTTCCATGTAGACTAACAATTCTGGCAATGTACAACTCAGCTAGTTTCAAACTTTGGTAGGTTGTCTTGACAGGTATAAAGTGAGCTACCTTTGACAGTCTATCAACGATGACCCAAATAGTCATTTCCCCTACTAGAAGTAGGCAAACCAGTGATAAAGTCCATTCCGACGGAATCCCATTTCCATCCCGGAATCACAGTGGTTGCAACAGTCCTGCGGGTCTCTGATGTTCCGCTATGACTCTCTGACAGATATCACACTTGGCGATGTAGCTTCCGATTTCTCTCGTCATCTTGTGCCACCAAAATTGCTCCTTCAAATCCTGATACATCTTCGTTCCTCCGAGGTGGATAGAATAAAGAGTATCATGAACTTATTGCATGATAACTTGCTTCAACTCCGAATCTGCTGGAACACATATACGTCCTTTGTACCACAGAACTCCTTCTTCGTCTTTGGTGAATCCGGGTACCTTTCCTGTACCAATACGACATTTGATTCTGTCGATACTTGCATTTCCCTTCTGGGATTCCTTGATTTGGCTAATCAAAGTGGGTTTAAGTTCAATGCTAGCTAAGAATCCTTTGCTAACTAGCTCAGTTCTAAACTGCTCCAACTCCTCATGCAAACTTGGTTGCTTCTCCCTGATCATGGTGTTTAACCTACACGGCAATCTGCTAAGAGCATCCGCTACCACATTGGCTTTGTCGGGGTGATAGTGAATGTCAAGGTCATAATCCTTGATTAACTCTATCCATCTCCTTTGCTTCATATTCATCTCCTTCTGAGTGAAAATATACTTCAAGCTTTTGTGATCTGAGTAAATCTCACAGCGATTACCCATAAGGTAATGGCACCATGTCTTCAATGCCAAAACTATGGCTGCTAACTCAACATCATGGGTAGGATAGTTCTGATCATGCTGCTTCAGTTGTCGAGAAAGATATGCGATGACTTTGCCTTCTTGCATCAATACACATCCGAGACCAATCTTGGATGCATCACAATACACATCAAACGGCTTCTTGATATCTGGCATGATCAATATTGGGGCTCAAATCAATCTCTTCTTGAGCTCTTGGAAACTGGCTTCACATTTGTCTGTCCATTCAAACTTCTTGTCCTTCTTCAGCAATTGGGTCATTGGTCTTGCGATGCTCGAAAATCCTTCTACGAACTTGTGGTAATATCCCGCTAATCCGAGAAATGCACGGACTTGAGTTTGGGTGGTTGGGGCTTCCCATTCTTCGACATCTTTGATCTTGGCAAGATCAATAGCGACTCCTCCGCAGACACAATATGTCCTACTAATCCTACTTCTGTCAGCCAAAATTGACATTTGCTGAACTTGGCATACAACCGATGCTCTCTAAGGGTTTCAAGGATGATTCTCAGATGTTGCTCATGCTCTTCTTCTGACTTGGAGTAGATAAGGATATCGTTGATAAACACCACGATAAACTTATCCAGAAAATTCATAAAGATCTTATTCATGAGATTCATGAAATAAGCAGGGGCATTGGTTAATCCAAAAGACATGACCGTATACTCGTATAATCCATAACGAGTAGTAAAGGCGGTTTTTGGAATATCCGTTGCACGAATCTTAAGTTGGTGATAACCAGTCCTAAGACCGATCTTTGAGAACACATTGGCACCAGTCAACTGATCAAATGGGTCCTCTTTCTTTGGCAATGGGTACTCATTCTTGATTGTGACGTCATTCAACTTCCTGTAATCTATGCACAAACGGTTGCCTCCATCCTTCTTGTCAACGAATAACACTGGCGATCTCCATGGTGATGCACTTGGTTGAATCAAGCCTGTTGCCAACATAGTACCCAACTGCTTCTTCAATTCCACTAATTTTGATGGGTTCATGCTATAGGGTCTCTGAGCTATGGGTCCGGTTTCAGGGATTAGTTCAATAATGAACTCAATATCCCTATCCGGGGGCATTCCAGGCAATTCATCTGGGAATACGTCAGGGTATTCACACACTACTCTGACTTGGTCTATGGTGGGTAGGGCTAGACTCTTGTTGCACTTGAATTGACAGGGAAAAGTTTTAGATATATGCTCTACTGATACTCTAGAGCTACTGGTCATGGTGATGGATTTCTTGGCACAGTCAATCAATGCTTTATTCTTTGACATCCAATCCATTCCTAGTACTACTTCCAATCCTTTGGTTCCTAGTACTATTAGATTGGCATAAAAATCTATCCCATGTATTCTGATAGGCACAACTTTGCAAATTCTTCTAGCTTTTGTAGTTGAACCAGGTATTTGAACTATCATGGCATGCTTCAAGTTGGTGGGGTGAATCTTACTAGTGCATGCAAATTCTTTGGTGATAAATGAGTGTGATGCTCCAGAATCAAACAACACTCTTGCTAAAACTGAGTTGACAGAAAACATACCCATCACTACATCTGGCGCTTCTTGGCCTTCTTCAGCATTCATGTGGAAGAGACGGCCGTTGCGGTTGTGGGGGTTCCCTAGGGAGAATCTTCTTCCAGGTTGAACACGACGATGCTGTTGAGCTGGGGCATTCACATTGGCAGTGGCGACAATCTTCGTGGGACACTCATTGGAGTAGTGACCCTTCACTCCACACTCGAAACAAGTGATCTGAGACTTGTCTTTTGCTGCCACGGGCACAACATTGCTTCCAGTTCTGGGTGCAGTGTTGTTGTTGTTGCTATTGTTGTTCTTGGGAGGTGCATGGTTGAAGTGGTTGGATTTGCCGGGGTGATGTTGTTGTTTCCTCCGGACTACACATTTCCTCCGCTATGGTTGGGGTAGCTTGGACGAGATATTGGGGGTCGATTGTTCTGCGGGGCATATCTGGCAGACGGGTTGGGAAAGTACTTCGGGTGACTGTTGGATCCAGCTTGGTGCATCATCCGACGCTTGCGGTTGTCGTTGGCTTGGTTGATCTTTCCTTCCATCTAAATGGCAGAGTCGACTAGCTCTTCAAGATCCTCAAAACGGATGTTGACGAGAACTGTCTGCATCTCATCATGTAGTCCGTTCAGGAATCTCTCCTTCTTCTTGGCCTCCGTGTTGATCTCATCAGGTGCATACCTGGCGAGGGACAAGAATCTGTCACAGTACTCCACTACAGTCATTCTGCCTTGCTTTAACTCTCTGAATTCATCTCTCATTCTACTGACTAAACCCTGCGGCACGTGGGTGCGACTGAACTTGATTTTGAAAGCTTCCCATGTAATCACTTGACCATGGTTCATCGTGCGGGTGCTGTTCCACCATGCTCTTGCATCTCCTGCCAGATAGTGGGTGGCAAAAAGAACTTTCTCATTGGCATCCACTCCGGCGACTTCCAAGTTGTTCTCCATGGTCTGCAACCAATCATTAGCATCCAGTGGGTTTTCAGACTGGCTAAAGATTGGGGGATTGGTATTCTGGAAGTTTTTGAGTTTGGATCCATGATGATCCTGATTTCCATGGTTCTGATTCTTGTGATCCATCTGGGCAGTCTGCTGCAGTGTGGCTAGATTTGCTTGGCGCTCTGCCCTACTAGCTTCACGCTCTGCAATGAGCGTATGCAGAATCTACAACATTGGGTCCTGCGATGAGCTGCTCCCTCCTTGGTTTCCACGAGTCATCTGAAGATTGAGTTAGATAAAGGGGTAAGAGGCAAAGTTCTAAGGTTTATGGTTTTGGTTTTAAAGCTAAAACTTTGAGTTTGACTCAGATTTTGCAACTAACTTCTTTTCATTCATTCAAGCAAGGCACACGTTACAAACTCACACACACCACAAAAAAAGGAAACCAGATGGTTTTAAGAACCATTCTGCAAGCTAAGATACAATGGGACCGATACTCTCACTCCTACGATAGTGCTCTAGTGCATCTACTCATCATCGATGAAGTCGGAGTCATCATCATCGGTGTAGAAGTCCATGGCATCATCCTCCAGGTAGTCATCATCATTGCTGAGGTATGAGTCAATATCCCCTTGGATATCTTCTCCTTCTTCCTCTTCTTCTTTTGCTGCAAGCTGAGCTTCTTTCTCCGTGATGGTCTTCTCGAGTTCGGCCACCTTCTTGCGAAGACGGTCGATGGTGCGATCCTTCTTTGCGTGCTGACGGCAAAGTGACTGACGATCCTTGACGAGAAGTGAGAAAGTCTGGGCCTTCTGGGCGGCAATGGCAAGGTTGTGGTTGGAGAACTCTCTAGCATTGTCCAATTCCTTCTATCTGTCGTACATCAGGAAGTCGAGGTTCTCCACTTGACGCTTTCAACTCCGAGTGACTTGGCATCTCCAGAGGCATTCCCATAGAATCACGCCTTGCATAGTGAGCAAAGCGGGTTCCCTGGATCAAGTTGACATTCTGTGCGCAGAGACAAGCGAGAGCTTCATGCATTGCCCTGGCTAATCCATTTAGCCAGTTGTTCTCTCTCACGGAGAACTGAATCCTCCCGGACGTTGGTGCTTCTATATTGCCTCGAAGATCAGCAGTTACTAGCCATTGTAAATCTCCTCCTGGGGGTCCATTGAGTTGAGATCCAAGGAATTCCGGATGCGGACGCTCCAAGACTCAGATAGTGCATCAAGATCCCTCTCAAAGATCAGTTGGCCTCCGTTGCCCAATTGGTAGAACTTGCTGTACTGAGCTTCCATCTATAAGATTTAGGATGAGAAAGTTAGTGCAGTGATCAAGTGTGTCAAATTTTATGTAGTAATGTAAGAATTTGGAGGAACATGAATTTTTTTGAGAGAAAGAATCCAAAAGGGTAAGAGAGGAAATAGTTTTCACAAATACTCACTTTGGTTTTGAAACTAAGTTTTTGTTCGGACGTCCATTCTAACTAGGGTCTCCTATGGTCAGGATGGCTCTGATACCAACTTGTTAACACCCGGATTTTTAATCCTAGATACCTGTGATGCCATACATCGCAATCCTAGGATTACCATTTTTGCGAGACATAACAGATTGGATATCACAGTACATCATCCATTACAAACCATAATAAGGTCTTACATAAATAAAGGATCTCATGATCCAGTCTTAATACAATCAAGTAGCGTAATAAATAGCATAGCGGTGGGGTCCATCTTTAGAGCCACAGGTAATGCTGACGATGGGAGATGATCCTAGTTGTCGTAGTAGTCCTGTTGTCCTCCTTCAGAGTAGTCCTCCTCATAGTCTGGCCACGGGAATAGCTAGGGACAAAAGCCATGAGTACTCTTTAAGTACTCACAAACTACCACTAGCAAGTAAGATAGTTCTAGTAGGAATGCTAACTTTAAGTTTATTTGTAAAGTTAAGTTTGAAACCTAAGCTGAGTTCGGAAACAAAGAAAGATAAAATAAAGTTGAAAATCACCTAAGTGGGAACTTAGTTGTCATAGTCACAACTCTGTTGTGGTCAAGTCATGTCACAATTTATTTCATAAGTCATTTTCAAAACATCTGACAACGGAACATTATGGCCACTCCAGTTGTCCATAACCGCGTACGCGGCTATTCCAATAGTCTGACACTCTACAGAGTTGGTAAACTTTCACCACAAAATTCGATACATCTGTCAGGGATAACCCTGAATCATCATACTTAGTATGCAGATAATCAAACATAACATTTCCTTTACACACTCTAGTATAAGCACCTCTCCTATGAGCTTGGCCTTCAGCCATGACCATCTGTCATCCTGGGCACTTGGAGTAGGTATAAGTCAAAAGGTATAACCAAAGCATGCCTAATGCATTTTCTTAGGTTATCTAGCTTGCAAGGGTTAGCTTTGCCTTGGTTGGTGAAGTGGTTGAAATTCTCTTCCTCCTCTTCTTGGTAGAACTCCTCCTCCTCGAAGACTTGTTCGGTACTATCGTCTATAAATACATACGGAATACACAATCACCAAACAATACTTAACTAGTCTATTTAGCACACTAAGGCACACATTTTATGATCTAGTATCATCACAAGCATCACAAGGTTTAATAACTAGTTTCATTCATTTTATTTGAGAAAAGTAATTTCTACTTAGTGAAATTAATTAAGATTTAATATTCTCCATTTAAATATGGGATCATGTGGACACATGTCATCACCACATATTCTAATATATGGGAATGTGGTTTAAATGTTGGATCACGTTTTAATAAGTTTAAGTTTAATAAATAATGATTTAAAGTGACTAGAAATGCCTATATAGCATTATTTTGGTACTAGTCCAAAGTCACTGCCTAAAAACCTTAATATTATTACATATTCAGATAGGTATGGTTAAATGTGATTTTTGAGAGTTGGAATCAACCCAAAAGCTATTATGGTTGATTTTAGAAAAATGTTTGAATGTGCAAAAGCTTCTGTCTTGTTATTCTATCAAGGAGAGATGTATAACTCTATATGATTTAAATCCAACGGGCTTGGATAGATATTTTCATTGAATTTCCAACAAAATTGGAATCACTCAATTTGGATTTGTAAAACTCTCTGAATTGATTTTTGAACTAAGGGACGTAACTAAGTTTAAGTCTAAAAAGAAAAAGCTAAACTTGAATTAAATGGGTCGCCCGGGAACACTAACGGGCCGGCCCAGATTCACTCCGCCTGACAGTGGCTCATTAAACATGAAGCGGTACGGGGCATTGTGGACCATAGGATTAGAACTAAGATCTATAGCTCACGTTCATCATCGACGACGGACACGTCGCCGGCGAGACGGAAACCTAGCGGCGCTGTGGGGGTGCTGTGGGGGCATACCAGGGCTCCAGCAAGCTTGGCGAGGCGGTCAAAGGAACGAGTCGACAACGACGGGCTCAGGCGAAGTCGCAGTAGCTCTGGGGGTGGACGAAATTGACGGGAGCGTCTCCTCCTCTGCTGTGGCTACCTCCGGTGAAATTCCGGCTGCTGGCTACTCGAGCTGCTCCTGCGAGAGGTGGGGAAGGACTAGTGGTGAGAGGGGAGTGTGAGAGTATGAGGAATTCATGCTAGGGAGGCTCCCTTATATGGCCCCGACGAGACGGCAGAGAGGTGTGGGCGGAGCTCTTCGGTGACAATGGCATAGGGGGCTATCGGCGTGGGTGAGGTATGCGGACGGTGGGCGGTTCCCTGGTGGTCATCTAGGGCGTAATGGCGGTGCTAGGGCGGTGGCTACCGGTCGGGAGCGTCTCGTGCTCTGAGAGACAGAGGCGGTGCTCGACGTGGTTCCCGACGAATGTGGGTCGAGCGGCGGGGTACGGGCGTGTCTAGTGGGTTAAGGGGGTTAAGGTGGAGCGACGCGCACGGTCTATGGTCGACGCGCGGCGTGTGGCGCTCTGTCGGTGATGGCGCTCTAGCGTGCGCTGGCGCGGCATAGAGACATCAGTGCGGGGGTTGGCCTCGGTGGTCCAGTGGCTAGAAGTGGCCGTGGGTTGGACAGTGGACGGCGGTGAGGTCATGCCTCACTCCCTAGAGCGGCAGAGAGGGGCTGGTGGTCTCCCGCGAGCCGTTCGTGATCGACCGGCGAGCATGGCGTCGGGTGGCGTGCACTGCTGCTAGGGACTAGGGGGTGGGCTGATTATGGCTTGGTTAGATCAAAGAGGGACAGAGGGGGTGATTTGGGGTCAAATGGGTGGCAAAACCCTATAGAAACAGTGAAGCTAAAGTAGGGTGTGATTAGTGCATGCCAAGTGTTTGATCAAATGGCCGCAAGAATTTAATTTTTGAATTTTGAAATGAAATTTGGTGGAGTGGTTTGTCACATGCTTAAGCATCTCTGGTTGCTAGGATTTGTCAAATGGAGTTCCTTTGGATGGTTTTTGAAAAAGGGTGATCTAGACATATGAGATGGATTCCATTTTCAAATGTCATTTAAAATGAGAGTTTAAATGTTTTTGGAAGAACACAAAGTGGGCCTTGGTACATCACTACTTGTACTAGCAAGGGGTGCAAAGATCGACAATTGTTTCTGTTGGAATTTGAGTTCTAGGAACACCCAAAGTGTCCTAGTTGATTAAAATGGCAAAAGTGACCATTCCCTTTATTTATTCTTTTTTATTTCTTTTTCTTTGGTTTTTGCTTAGGAATGATCTAGGTGATGTGTCACCTTAGAATCATTTTACAACCATTAGAAGGAACAATCATGGCATTTCAAAACAACTCCTATGTAATGCAACACTCATATAAATGCTTAAATATTTTAAATGGGAAAAAGTTTTTGTTAACCTTAAATTGGGTGATTTGGATCTTGATCACTCGGATTAAAGTTTGGGATGTTACATCATGCATAGAGAGAGAGATGAACACATAGATACCGGTAGAACCCTTAGCCTCGATAGAGAACTACTCCCTCCTCATCATGGAGATCAGAAACGGCAATGGAGATGGCGATGGAGTCGATGGAGATGGCTCTAGGGGCACTTCCCCATCCCGGCAGGGTGCCGGAATAGAGACTTATGTCCCCCGAATCTCCTCTTGGGTGGCAGAGGCGCTGCGAACTTTTCGTGGAATTCTGATTTTGTCTTTAGGGTTTTCGTCCCGGGGGGATATATAGGCAAAAAGGCAAGGTCGGTGGGTGCCCGAGGGGCCCACACCACCCCTTGGAGCGGCCTGGGCTGGCCCGCGCCAGTAGGTGGTGTGTCCACCTTGTGGCCCCTCTCCGTCTCGTCTTCTGGATCTGTGAGTCTTCTGGTAAAATATTGACTTTAGCATTTGTCCAGTCCAATTCCGAGAATATTTCTTTTCCAGCTTTTCTAAAACCAAAAACAGCAGAAAATAGGCAACTAGCACTGTGGCATCTTTTTAATAGGTTAGTTCCATAAAATGCATAAAAGTATCTCAAAATGTAGACAAAACATAAGAATTTAGATACTAAACAAGCATGGAACATCAAAAATTATAGATACGTTTACAACGTATTATCGGCCATCAACCAGATTGTTGTCGTCATCACGCCATCAACGCCTCATTCCATCCAGCAAGTCTCACACAGAGGTCCTATTTTCAATAAACAAGAGTAAGTATCCAATACTTGAAAACTACGTAAGTGTTTTATGGGAACATTTATTACTTGTATATCAACATATACCTTCTCCGTTGACAATGATCCCAGCTTTGGGCTCGACCTTGGTAGTCCTCGACTTGGCTATGAACTCGCAAAAGGTATACGGTATCCCTTTAACGATGTAGTCCATGACAACGTCTTTGTAGCTAGGAGTAAACAAACATAGTAACCCATCTATCGCAAAGTTGTCGGTCAACCAGTTGCCCATAACATCCAAAAGGCGAACATTGATCTCTTCCATGATTTCCAGGTGGCTTTCCAAGCTGGATAGAAGTAAACTCGTCCATGTACTCATACCACATGCATCTGACCTGCTCCGGGAACAAGCTCTTCAATCCATCGAGCATATCCAGTGCGTCGATTTCATGGAAGTGCACTCCATGGCATGGATAATGGTGTACTAGAAAATCATGAAGGTGTTACTGCGGACTCGAAGAATCGCATCTTCTCTATTGTCGGAGTCTTCGGGGAAATCTTCCAAGGGTTCATAGAGGACATAGATAAGATGGTTTTCTATGAGGATATCTCTGAGGTATTGGTACCAGTCGACGAGATTCGACCCATCTAGCTTAAGTTTCTCCATATTCATAAATGGAACAAAAATGTACTGAACTCTGGGAATGGACATAATCCACAAGGCATTTAACTAAGTTTATAATGTGATTTCAAATTTGTAATCACATTAAGAAATGATCTCCCACTTAAACTATCATCCCTAAGATAGTTTAGTGATTACACGGTCCCTTTACACTATATCATCCCCGATCTTCACGGCCTTTGATACAGCTGTCAGGGTGGACTATATCCGCTGATCACAGCATCCATGTGACTTGTGCTTGATCTTTCGATCTACTGTGTTCCGAGGCCATGTTTGTACATGCTAGGATCGCCAACCCAACCTTAGTGTATTTGCAGTGCATACATGGCTTACACCCACCGTATGCGAATGTCGAGATGTCTAGCACCCAATCGTCACGCCTGCTTCATAATGACAGACTTTCTTGGTGGTGCACACTGATGGGAGAACACTATGTTGGTATTAATTAGGGATCATCTTATATAATGCTACCATTGTGTATCTAATACTAGCAAAAAAACAAGGTGCACACAAAGAATTAACATCACATGTAATCTATACATGATATGACATGGTTGTCTTCGCGCTCCTTGATCTCCATCAGGTGCTCCGGCATGAGCTTCATCTTGCCACCAGTACGACGCCGAGTCCACGAAGTCACCGGTCTTGTCGGTCATCATCGTGATGACTTACTACTAGACAACTTAGTAGTAGGAAAGTAGATTACTTTACCTTGTTCATGAATGTAACCACATCACATCACCAGCCTCCCTGCAACATAAAGTTACATGCCTCTACTTTATCTTTTGATTTTTTTACGTGGTTGTTAGGCTTTCTTAATAGAATCGTATCTACCTACGAACTTCCAACCACAACATGGATCAAATAGTTGTCTATACTATTACCCCTTTCGGGGCCCTCCGTTGTAGATGCTATATCAACTACTAGGAGAGATACATACATCCTCTAGCCACTTATACGACACAAGCCATATGTCGAGCGTGGGACCAGTCTTGCGTAAGATTACGCGTAAGGTTGGTCTAGGCTGCTTCATCACATAGTGTCATGATATAAAAAATACACGTGGGAGGGTAACAACTAGAGGATCAATGCATACATTCAACATGTGTCTATCCATACTAGCATACCACATATAGATCGACTCTGATACCACTAAAGGGGTCCCATGGCACAAACCAAAAAATTCCTATGTAGAACGCACCTAGCCAGGATCTATCTAAGACGTAATGGAGTAACAGAGAGAAGACAACGATAAAATTGTTGGGAAACACGCAGAACCAGGCCAAAAAAAAACTTTTCTGCTCCACCAAGGTCTCCAGCGAGCCACCCCAAGATCTGGTCAAGGTCAAAGGCAATAGCTTGTACCTCTGGACACGCAGGTGCGGAAGCGTGTCGCGATGGTGTCGTACGTCCCCCTCGTCTCGTCCGGCTTTCGCAAACTTCTCAATCCTAGGACCACCTCGTCACTGGCTTGCTCCTCCTCCTCCAGCCTCCGAATTCGCCGTCGAGCCCCACCGAAGAGCATGCAGATGTGGTGCCTTTGCTATCTCACACACGTACTAGGTGGAACAACAACAAGTGAGATGCTATTTTCTGTCTTGCCGTCGCAGGATAGGAAGGTGGAATTGCCAAGTCTAGCGAAACCCTAGGAAACATCACTGGATTGGATTCAATTGTCTTGTCCGCCGCCACCCACCTTCCTTAAATATGCGAGTAGGTGAGGGCACACAACACTTGTGTCCCTTGGTCCTAGTCCCTAACCCTAGCCAAAGTGGGTCCAACCCATTAACACGTGTCCCTATCCAAACAAGTCCAACTTGCCGGCTTATGATAGTCAGATCAACATCCGCCTAGTCCCACTCTCTTAAGTTTGCGATCCCACAGGCCTATGATAAGCCAGACACAACTCAGTATTCATTCAGTCAGAGAAATAGCTCAGCGACTTTCCGACTAGAGCTGATAATTGGTAGCGGCCTCTAGCAAGACTTGCCGACTCCAGGTTTATGCAAGTTCCCTAAATGTGACGATCTATCTAAGTCCCTTTGCCTCATGATATTGGTGATAAACCGTAGGGGAGATTCTGTCAACCTAGTGCCGATTTACTCTCTTCTTGCTGCAGTGATAACTGATTCCCTCCGACTTCACTAAGTTGGACTACCTCGATGAACACTTGATCGAGTAGCGCATGGCCATGCTTCTGAATCATATCACACGAGAGGGCCAAGAGAATATCTCTCTAAGATGGAGGAGAAAATTCCATCTTGGCTGATCCATGTCACGCAGCTTGCTTTGAAGTCGCCCCAAGACCACTTTATGACTCCTAGGTACATTGAGCGTTAGATGGAGTCAAAGTCGGATTTTCCACAACTCAGATCGTGTGTCCCTTGGTGGATAGCATCTCCATGCTCATGACACGTGAAACATTGTCATCTTCCTACTTACAAATTTGTCTCGGTAGTGGGTTTCCCTCCCAACCTCAAACGACTAAGGACAAACTGGCTAGAGCTAGATATAAGCATGTGGTTCCAAACATGCAACAATTGCAGTGATACATACAACTAGCTCTAAGCCGGAGACTAGGTTAAAAATACAAGGCGGAATATGAGCCTCTAGGGCATGATTCCTAACAGTCTCCCACTTACACTAGAGTCGAACACTCATGCACCTCTAGGCCTTAGGAATCTCATGCCCATTGCTCTTACGTGCGCCTCAAACTTGGGTTGTGGAAGCGGCTTCGTCAACGGGTCTACAAAATTTGCATTCGTGTGTACCTTGCATACCTTAATTACTCTGCGATCGACGAACTACAGAATCAGGTGAAATTTCCTGAGTATGTGCTTTTTCTTCTTGTGTACCCGTAGCTCCTTAGCTTGTGCAATAGCACCAATATTGTCACAGTACACGTCTAACAGACTGAACAAGCCTAGAACAACACCGAGTTCAATCAGAAAATTTCTGATCCAGACCCCTTTCTTTTTCCGCCTCTAAGGCAGCAACATACTCAGTTTCCATAGTAGAATCATCCATCGATTATTTCTTGGAACTTTTCAAGCTCATTGCACCTCCATTTACTATCACATAGCCGGATTGTGAATGCGAGTCATCCATGTTGGTCTAAAAGCTAGCATCTGTGCAACCCTTTACACCTAGCTCTTCCTCAAGGCCGTAGACTAGGAACTAATCTTGAGTATGTCTCAAGTACTTAAAGATACTCTTTACTACTGTCCACTGGCCTTCGCCAGGATCCAACTAATATCTGCTCGTTACATTTAGAGCATAGGAAATATCCGACCTAGTAAAAATCATTGCATACATGATCGATGCTACTCCCAAAGCATAAGGGATCCTCTCCATCCGACTTCGCTCATCAGGTGATGCTGGGCATTGAGTCTTACTAAGTCGGATTCCACGCACCATCGATAATAACCCCTTCTTAGCGAAATTCATATTTAATTTCTTCAATATCTTATCCAGATATGTACTCTGAATCAAACCTATGAGTCTCCAAGATCTATCTCTATAGATCTTAATTCCCAGTATAAATGCCACCTCACCCAAGTCCTTCATTTGGAAACACCTTTCCAAAGAATCCTTGGTTTCTTGCAACATTGGAACATTTTCCAACTATAAATATATCATCTACATACAGTAGCAGAAAAACAACCGATCTTTCACTAAACTTCCTATATACACAAGAATCTTGTTCTCTTTTGATGAAGCCAAACGATTTGACCACTTCATCAAAATGAATGTTCCAACTCCGACTTGCCTGCTTCAGTCCATAGATGCATTTTTGAATATTGCAAACTTTTTTAGGACTAGCCAGATCGACAAAACCCTCGGGCTGTATCATATACACGTCCTCGGTTAAATTTCCGTTAAGGATAGCCGTTTTGACATCCATCTGCCATATCTCCCAATCGAAATATGCACCTAGTGCTAACATGATCCTCACCGACTTAAACATCGCTCCTGGCGAGAAAGCCTCATCATAGTCAACTCCTTGAACTTGTCGAACCCTTTCCCGACAAGCCATGCTTTATAGATAGAAATATTTCTGTCTTGCTTAGTTTTCCTCTTAAAGACCCATTTGCTCTCAATGGATCTTGCACCATCAGGCAGATCAACCAAGTTACAAACTTGATTGTTATCCATGGACTTTAACTCAAATTTTAGGGCTCCAAGCCATGACTCAGAATCAGCACTTCCCATCGCATCCTGATAAGTAGTTGGCTCATCATCGTCTAACATAAGTACGTCTCCACGCAGTCTTGCTGATCTTCGTGGATCTGGTGCATTTCCCGGCTTAGGCACAACGTCTAGCTCAACCTCCAAAGTTGTTAACTTGTCCTGAGTCGGTGAATCTTGATTTTCTTCAAGGTGCACCCTATTCCCACTATCTTTACGTCTTAGAAACTCTTTCTCTAGAAAGACACTATTTCCAGTGACAAACACTTTGCTCTCTTCTTGGTTGTAGAAGTAGTAACCCAAAGTTTCCATCAGGTAGCCTACAAAAACTACCTTGTCCGACTTGGGGCTAGGCTTGTTGGATTATAATCTCTTGACAAACGTTTCACATGCCCAAATCTTAAGAAAAGCCAAGGCTGGCTTCTTTCCCGTACACATCTCATGTGGTGTGTTTTCTAATGATTTAAATGGTACTTTGTCTAGTATTATCACTTCTGTCTCTAGACAAAACCCCCAGAATGATAAAGTTATATCCATCTTACTCATCATTGACCTCACCATGTCTAACAAGGTTCGGTTTCGCCTTTCCGACACACCATTCCTCTGAGGTGTTTTCAGCGGGGTGAGCTATGGAACTATTCCATAACTCTTGGGATGGTCATCAAACTCATGGCTCATATATTCGCCTCCACGATCTGATCGCAGAAACTTAATATTCTTGCCGAGTTGCTTTTGCACTTCACTCTGAAACTCTTTAAACTTTCAAAGGTTTCTGACTTCGATTTCATCAGGTAGACATAGCCATATCTACTGAGATCATCTGTGAACGTGACAAAATACTCATAACCACCTCTAGCTGTCGTGCTCATGGGACCACATACATCACTATGTATTAGTTCCAGCAAGTCGAACACCCTCTCACAACTCTTTGTGAAAGGTGTCTTGGTCATCTTTTCCAGCAAACATGATTCACATGTTTCGAATGGCTACAAGCCGGACGAATCCAGGAGTCCATCACCATGGAGCTTCTGCATTCGTTTCGAGCTGATATGAACAAGGCGACAATACCATAGATAAGTAGAACTAAGATCATTTAGCTTAAACCTTTTAGCATTCAAGTTATAGACTGATTTACATTAAAGATAAAGCACAAAAAGTCCCGGATTGGACAGATGCATAGCCATGAAACACATTATTCAGATAAAAGGAATAACCATTATTCTTAATACTCGATTCATAACCCTGCTCCATCAAACATGAGGCAGAAATGATGTTCCGGCTTAGTATAGGAACATACTAACACTTATTTAGTTCTAGTACAAATCTTGAAGGTAATTGGAGTTGCATCATCCCTATGGCTAACATAACAACTCTTACTTTGTTTCTGACACTGATGTCAATTTCCCTCTCGCCATACTCATATGCATTACCAGTCCCTGCATCGAGTTACACACATGAACAACCGATCCCGTATCGTATACCCAGGTGCTGCTAGGAGTGTCGGCAAGATACTTTCTATAACATTGACAACAAGTGTACCTGAGTCAAAGTCATACCTCCACTCCTTACTTTATCTGCCTTGTACTTGTTGCAGTTCCTCTTCCAGTGACCCTCTGCCTTACATTAAAAGTATACTGTACCTAAAGGTTTTGCTGGCTTGCCAGTCACTAAGTCGGTGCTAGGACTTAGATCCAGCATGTCGTCTCCCTTTGGCTTGGATTTCTTAGACAAATATTTCTTCTTGATCTTGGAAGCATTCTGCACCATCAACAATTGACCGGTGTCACCTCCCTTGATGTCATCCTCTACTGTCTTGGGCAACCCTTGAAGTTTTTCCAGTTTCTTATCCATACCATGCATATGGTAGTTCAAAATGAATGGACCATAAGCACTAGGAAGATAATTCAGGAGAATGTCGGTAGAAAACTCTTTGCTCAAGGTAAAACCCAGACGATCCAAGGACTACACATATCCTACCATCTTGATCATGTGTGATCCTAGTGGATCTCCATCTTTCAGCTTGCACCCAAGCAAGGCTCTGGAGAAATTGTACCTCTGCATCCTAGCATGCGTCTCAAACATGCTCTGAAGGGCAGCAATCATATCACACGTCTCAACATTCTTGAACTGATGCCGCAATTCTGGCTCCATGTGAGCGAGCATGAGGCAGATGACTTCCGTTGACTCATCCTGAGCCCGGCGAAAGGCAGTTCTTATAGCATTAGTCTCATCATTGCCCGACTCATCTGGAATCGGATTGTCCGAGACATGTTCCTTCTTATCTTGCTTGATAATGATTCTTAAGTTGCAATACCAGTTGGTAAATTTTCTTTCATTCAGCTTGTCCTTCTCAAGGATCATACGCAACGCAAAACTGGAAATCTAAACGGTGCTAGTAGGTGCCATCTACAAACTAAAGATGCAAAACACTTAAGATGATGTATCTGTAACATGATAAGGTGGATTAAACTCTTTAATCTTGCACACTCCCACTGTGACTAATATCCCTCTGAAAGTCGAAAGTGATTCAGGATCCCGGTCAATTATCTGACTAGTGAGCCTTTGTGTCACTGCTACTATGAGAACCTTCCAAATAGGCAACACCTTGCCAATCAGATCTCTATCTTATTCATGTTAGATTGTTTGACAACCCTCCTTACCCCAAAGCCCACAACTATTGTGATAGGTCCTTCTAGCTACCAAGTGCCGTACAGAGAGAGAGTTCGAATCTCTCACACTTTATCGAATATAATTGGCAGTGCCTGAACAATATGAGCCCACTAACAAAAATTGTCCAACTTATAGTGTTGCAGCAAATGGCGGGGTAATCTGACTAGACTTTATTTGAGGGAAAAAGAAGCAAATGAAACTGCAAGTCAGAACCTTTCTGTCTTGCACCAACTAACCTTTAGCTATAACTTTTCACAGGGTACATCTGTCCTATTCTTGTCCAACAAGAAAAGTAACTTTAGTGGTTGATCATGGACGTCAGCCACATGATCACCCACTCAGATCTAGACTAGTTTTGCCCAACTTCTTGGCCAAGACAAACTAGATCTTGCCACTGCCATAGATCAAAACAGATCAAAAAGGCAAAATGAAAACAGCAAAAAAGATCCAATCTTTCGCACTAGAACATCTCATGCGCAAGAACTAGGCCAAAAACCTAGAGCCGATGCTCTGATACCACTATTGGGTAATGCGTAGAGCCAGACCAAAAACAAAATCTTTTCTATTCCCACAAAGTCTCTAGCGATCCACCCCAAGATCTGGCCGAGGTGAAAGGCAATAGCTTGTACCTCTCGATGCGCAGGTGCGGAAGCTAAGGAAGCGCTTCGCGGTGGTGCCGTACGTTCCCCTCATCTCGTCCAGCTCTGGCGAACTTCTCAATCCTAGGACCACCTCGTCGCCAGCCTGCTCCTCCTCCTGCCGCCTCCGACTTAGCTGCCTAATGCCACCGACGAGCACCGCAGATGTGGTGCCTCTGCTGTCTCACACACATACAAGGTGGAATAGCAACAAGTGAGATGATAGTCTCTATCTTGCCGCTGTGGGACAGGAAGATGGAATTGCCAAGTCTAGCGAAACCCTAGGAAGTAGCACTAGACTAGATTAAATTGTCTTGTCTGCTGCCACCCACCTTCCTTTATATAGGCGATTGGGTGAGGGCACACAACACTTGTGTCTCTTGGTCCTAGTCACTAACCCTAGTCAAGTAGTTTCAACCCATTGACATGTGTACCTGTACGAACAAATCCAACTTGCCGGCTTGTGATAGTCGGATCGACATCCTCCTAGTCCGACTCTCTTAATTGTGCGATCCCACAGGCTTACGATAAGCCGGACACAACTCAATAATCATTTAGTCAGAGCAGTAGCTCAGTGACTTTCCGAGTAGAGCTGATAATTGGTAGTGGCCTCTAGCAAGTCTTGTCGACTCTCGGTTTATGCAAGGTCCCTCAATGTGATGATCGATTCGAGTCCCTTCGGCTCATGATATTCATGATAAACTGTAGGGAGATTTCGTCATCCCAGTGCTGGTTTACTCTCTTCTTGTTATAGTGATAATTGATCCCCTACGACTTCACTAAGTCAGACTACCTCGATCAACACTTGATCGAGTAGCGCATAGCCATGCTTCTGGATCATATCACATGAGAGGGCCTAGAGAATATCTCTCGAAGATGGAGGAGAAAATTCCATCTTGGCTGATCGACATCATGCAGCTTGCTTCGAAGTCGGCCCAAGACCAGTTACGATGAGCGTTAGATGGAGTCAAGCCGACTTTTTCCACAACTCGGATCATGCAATCCCCTCAGGTCTAACGATTCCATTGTGTTAGTCGGATCGTATGATGGTGTGCTCACGTCCTACTAACATTTTGATCGGTCCGGCTATCGTACATCTTCTGACTAGCCAATTCAAGGCAGATAACATCTCCATGCTCATGACACATGAAACATTGTCATCTTCTGACTTACAAATTAGTCTCGGCAGTGGGTTTTCCTCCCAACCTCAAACGACTAAGGACAAACTGGCTAGAGCTAGATATAAGCATGTGGTTCCACACCTGCAACAATTGTAGTGACACATACAAGTAGCTCTAAGTCGGATACTGGGTTACAAATACAAGGCAGAATGTGAGCCTCTAGGGCATCATTCCTAACAAACATACCCTTGTTGACCGTAAGCGTGTAACGCTAATGCAGGAACATCGATGATGTAGTCGTAGTCGTCCGACCTCAAGGTCATGAAGCACCTCGCAAGTCACCACTTATCTAGGTCCTCGTACGGCGGTTCGGTGCCACAAGTGGCAGCACCCCCGAGGTATCGCACACGTGCGATGCAAGGCGATGACTCCCGAAACTCTAATCCCTGTCGAGATTGTGGAAGTAGATCTCCTGGCTAGAATCGCTGCAGCACAATGGCGTGCCGCAACATTGTTGTCTATTGCATGTATAGTTCTTCCAGGGACCGCGCTACCGCAAGAGGCAACGAGAGAGAGAGAGAGAGAGAGAGAAATTTCTTCTCTAAGGAAATTTCCTTAGAGAATAATTGGTGTCTTGTGCTGTATTTATTCCCACCCATGGGCACCCCTTTATATAGGCGGAGGGGTGTGGGGTGTGCCCCCCAAATGGTTTCCCATGTAGGACTAAACAAAATGCAAAGGAGAGGGGAAAGGGGCAACCGACTGGGCTAGTAGTGGCCGCGTGGGCCGCCACCCGTGTGTCATCCTAGAAACAGCTCGCAGTGGCGAGGCGGTGGTGAAGCAATAGCCAGGTGGGCCTTGGCACGACCCATCATGCGCTGGCTAGCCAGTTCCCGCCCACGCACATGCGCATGCTCATGCCCAGGTGGGCCTGCTAGCCGCTGCCCGCCAGCGAAAGTTGGTTGCCTACCGCCTGCGTGGCGCTAGCCCTGTCCGCCCGTGTGCCTACGTGGACCAGCTAGGTCCCACCTACAGTGGCGGTCCGAGATGTTCTCCGGGGTGGCTTTCCTCAAGGTTGATTCCCTCCGAGGTTTTGGCCCTATAGTCCCCACAAATATTTATTTAATATAAATTAATTCATAATTAACATATATAAATATATATTATAAATTGCTATTTGTAGGGAACACCTTTCAGTATTTTCCTTCATTTGAACAACTTCGGATTCTCTTCGGAACAATTCCAGTTTTCACTTAGGGAACACTTTTGGTTTATCTTTTCTCTTTCTTCTATGATTCCATCTATTCTAGAATGATCTCCAGCCATTGTGATGCCCTTAAGCATGTTACCCTACGGTTCAGGAATGGCACAGACATGATCGAGATGATCTCAGATCAATGATCAATAGCGGGTATGGGATGCCCATAATGACCCCCGTGCATTCCACGAAACAATGTCGTGCCAAACCATAAATGTCGAATCCAATTCCTTTGTTACTTTGATACCTGACTTGTCCAAGATCTTATCATCGGTATCCTAATACCTTGTTCAATATCCTTTCTAACAAGTACCGCTTTACTTGTTCTCGTGAAATTTCATCCCATGACCTAGTCATACGTTGCATAGCTTTATGGATGTAATTCACCAAGTGGGCCTAGTATATCTTCCCATCACATAGGAGAACAATTCCCAATCTCGATACATACGCCTCAACATGCCCCTCTAGAATACCCAACATACACCTTTATAGTCACCCAGTTACGGTTATGATGGCTGATGCAGTCAAAGAAGCCTCTGGTGATAGTGATTAAATATGATCTCACGTTCTAAGGATTAGGATACTTTGTTTCTGACAATTACAACTATGAACTTCGGGACATGATCATGTTGCAACAATCATCAGTGGGTAATGTCCATCACATCATTTCTAGATGATATGACTTCATTGTCAGTTAGCATAAATGCACCATGATCAAGAAACCTTGATCATCATATGCCTAATCAACTAGTTGAATAGAGGCTACTAGGGACCTTTGGATTGTTTATATATCACACATGTATCAATGTTTCCTCTTGATACATGTATAGCATGATATAAAACTATTATGAACTAATGAGATATGATAATAAACCCCTTTATTATTTACCTCTAAGGCATATCTCCTTAAGTTTTTACCTTTGTTTTGTTACCTCACTAGGGATTAAGTCAATTGATGTGCTATAATTATCTTGTGACAACTCGATAATCTTGTTTGGTCAAGGTAGCATATTTGTTATTCAAACATCATGTCAAAGTACTTAAGTCTATGCTCTGTTAATTCATAATTTTAAATTGCTTGGAGTTTTCCCTTTCTAGAGGAGTATAAGAGACATATGTTGCATCATCTCTATGTTAGGATGTGATGCCCATATGAATGCTTCAACATATATTGAAGTTTCACCAATATTTTGTTGATGATGAATTTTTTATGTCCACTACAACTAAAAAAGTCAATAGACAAGTGAACCCATGAACCCGGCCCAAATTTTATCATAATAAACAACCTTCCAACACCATTACTATCATCTATATTTTCTACAACTTAATATTTTCAAAATACAAAATGCTTTCTTTACTTATAAACATAAACAAACATGAAAGACCTTTTTATTATTTCATTTAATTTGCTTGCTTAGTTTTAATATGTTTTACTTTATTTTATTTATATTGTTATTTCATATTACTAATACAAAACCTTGTGCTTGACAACCACACGGTGGAGTTGGGGACACAAGGAAAAAACTTTGTTTTATAGGTTGCTTGAGAGGAGAAGAAGAAGATACTCTTTGCCAATTACCTAAGAGTTTGATATAAACCCTCGAGTCACCCTTGTGCGGAAAAAATACTTGCTACGAAACTCTGCACGTGGAGTCCGAACGAGTTGGTACACATGTAGTTGTTGCCATCAAGAACATTTTCTGGCGCCGTTGCCAGGGAATTACAAGAGCATCTTACATTGGTTGCGCGTGGATAAATTCCCACAACAGCTACCAAAACATTTTCTGGCACCGTCATCATCAAGCTAGGAGCACAAACTACCTGTAGAGAAACTGCTAGTACTTTTTCGAATACCATCATCATCAACTTTGTGCAGACACCTAAGCTTTGGGAGGTTGCACCACTCCGAGCTTTTCCTTCTCTTTTATATTTTCAAAGCAATTTTCTTTTGTCTTGTTTTCGTATTTTATTTATTTGTTAGTATTCATTGAAACATAAAAACCATAAAAATTAGTATAACTCTTACTTCCAAACATGGATAAAAGAACCTATTGGCCTTTTAGTGTTAGAAACTTTACTCCAAAAGATGAAATACACTTAGAACCCTTTGAAATTGATCCTTCCATAACTAAAGCAACTTATGAAAACCGCTTTCATTGAAAGCCAAAGGAAGATCCTATGATGCATCTAAGAAAATTCAACAAAAGATGTAAAGCTTTGAATATAAGCAACACCAATAATAGCATAATAAAAGTTAAAATTTTCCATATTCACTTGCTGGAAAAGCATTAGATTGGATATTAAAATGCCCAATTGTAAACTTTAACTCTTGATTTAATATTAAAGCTGCATTTGTTGAAAGATTTGGATCTCCTGAAATCATAAGTCACCTTTGAGAGATAATTATATCCTTTAAACAAATAGAAGACTAAGTACTTGTAAAATCTTGGGAAAGATTTAGAGGACTTTCCTATGGAGTAGAACATGGCCTTAGGGATTGGATGCTAATGCATATATTTTACAGGGGCTAACTAATACCTCTATGACTTACTTGGATAATTAATGTGGGGTTGCCTTCATGAATATCACTGGCTCAAATGCCTACATGTTATTTGATGTTCTACTTCTAGAAGTCAAAGTTATGGAAAGTCTGCAAAAACCTAAAGTGCCTAAAGATGTGTTTGATGATAGATATGAAATTTTTAACTTGCAAAATAGAGAAAAGAAAGTAGAGGAAGTTAAAATTCTTTGAGAAAGAAAAGAACCTCTACATGAGCTTGATAAATGTAGATTGCATGAACTTATTAATATATCACAAAAGTATTCTAATGGTCCATCCATTAATATTCATCAAGCAAGATTTGGCTCATATATTGCAAACTATGTCATAAAAGAAAAGTTAGAAAGATACAATAATAAAGCTATGATACCACCATAGCTTACGGATTCCTGGCTTCCCAAGATATTAATCACTATTGGCAAAGAGACCCATCATCCTATATTAGATCATGGATCTAGTGTCTTAGTTTTGTGAAAAGAATTATATGAACTGCTAGAACATAAAACTATGAAAAATGCTCAATAGACCTTTTACTTGCTGATGACTAAACTAAACATCCTTTAGGAAAAGTAAATGATGCCATGGTTGAGTTACATATGACTTTTATTCCTGCTGATTTTGTTATCATGGGCATGGGGAGTAAAACCTCTAGTACGATAATATTGGGGAGACCTTTTTGAGAACTATAGGAGCAATCATTGATTCAAAAGAAGGAAATGTGAAGTTTCAGTTTCCACACAAAAAGTGTATGGAACACTTCCCAAGGAAGAAGGAGATAGCACCAAGGTACAAGATACCACATGATCTCCACATCACATGAAATAAGTAAAGCCTAGCTATATGGCTATAAAGAAAGTGCTTTTTGGGAGGCAACCCGGTTTGTTTTTCTCTTGGATTTTCGTTTGCACTCTTGCTGATGTTTAAAGAATATCTTTTTTAGTTTATTCTCTATAGTTTTAAATAAAGTACCAAGTTGAACCCATTTGGATGATATAAAGGTGATAAAACATATGGAGTAACAAATTCGTGCACCAACACTATTTAGTAAAAAAAATATGACTTTTTATGTAACTCCGATATCGCTCATATTTAAACTGTTGTTACAAATTGTCACCCTATATATGCAAAAAATGGCTAAAAGTTCAGACATGCTTAAGTAGTCGAATTAAATTTGTTTTTTTTGCCACTGAAAATCTAGACAGATCCTGCCTTATATTGTTTAAGCCATTCTTTTGAATCTCAAAATGATTTGCCATGAGTATTTTGATATGTTAAGAATGTATACAAAATGATATACTTGCTAGAAATTTAAAAATAATTTGTTTAAGGATTATATGGCAGATAACAACATATCTTTGTACCATAGAAAAGAAATGGGAGAAATTTTGTGTTAAAGTTGTTTTCACAGGGAATGGAAGAAAACCACACCCAGAGATATCCAAGAATGTGAAAACCATAAGTTTGGGGATGCCCAAGGAACCCCACTACCTATTAAACTCATGGTTTGCAAACCTCTAAACTTTATATTTGGAGCAACATGAGATGATGAGTGTCTTTATCTAGTTTTGTATTTAGTTTTGCATGTTACTCTTTGGAATTGTAACATCCCAAAATATTCCTAATTTTTGGACTATTAAAATAAATTAAATAAGTTGATAATTTTTTTTGATCTTGTTGAAACTTTTGAATGAAAATAAACTTTTGAGGATTTGTTAAATTTTTACTAAGCCACATTAAAAGAAGTGGATTAACATGACTATCACGTTGGTTGGGAAGTTTGAACAAATCCAAAGCATTGTTCTTGCCTTGCATTCATGATCCTTGCATCATTGCATTTATACAAATTTTGAAGTTAAAACCCCATTTACAATACCGTATTTTGAATTACTAAAAATACTCCTACAAGAGTTTAATCAAGAATTTGTAAACCCAATATCCTAAAAGGTCAAACTAGTGCAAAAAAGGATCCTTAGTTATTCTTTCGAATTTTAGAACATTTTGGAGACAAGAATATACTCGTTTGGAGATCATATGAAAAAGTTATAAAACAAATAAGAAAAAAATAATAATAAAGAAAAAACTAGTAAACCTACCCGGGCCAGCTGAGCCTGCCCACCCTATATAATGCGTGCCTGCGCCCAACGTAGCAGACGCACTAGGCCGGCCCATCGCAAAATCCTAGTGCCCACAACCGCTCCCCGGTCCTGCTGATAGGTGGGCCCCATGCCACCATCTTCCACCTCAGGTCGTTAGAGACCGAGATGAACACGGGAACAAAGACGATCGACCTCGAATCAAATTCCAGTCGTTTTAGTGTTGTTTCTTTCCCCTACACCACCTAATAGGATCCATATATACTCCCGCATCCACCCCTCTAAATTTTTACCCTTTAACGAAACCCTAGCGTGTCTCGTGCGAGATTTCGATCTCCTGTGACCAAGAGATCTCAAATCAAACACGAGGACGAGGTTCTGCATCGCCCCAAGCTTCCCTTTCCCCTTATTCTTTTCCTCGACCTCAACCGCATCTCTCTAATGTTTTCCCCTATGGCAGGCCACTAGATCTCCACAGATTGCTCACCGGAGAACCGCTCGGCTCTAGATCGACCAGCCGGTCCACGTCGCTGCTACATGAAGTAAGAGTCACCGGGAATACCACCTTGAGAACCCCCGTCTCTGTACGCATCTCGTCGCATCCTCTGTAGCTGTCGGGACCACCGAAGCCACCGTCACCATCGTCACCCGACCGTCCGCTGCCGTCGTCAACCACCTGTCCGATGAGCTCTAGAAGGTTTTGCTCCCGATCGTCGGATCGCTTCTGGATGCGCTAGATTAGATTAATCCCGCAAAGGGGTATCGACGAATCAGCCGGCGCCGCATGGCATCAACCTCAACAAGCATAGTCAGCAGCTACGCTGTGCTTCGTCAGCAGTCTATCATCACCTCGTCAACACCAGGTCCGTGCCATGTCATCCTTTAAGCTCACTCAGCAGTCCAGTCAGCGGTCAGCGTTAGTTATTTGACTTTTATTATTATAAATAGCTAGAAATTTATTAAACTTTGTATAATTCATAGAAAATGATCTATTGATCAAAATCTATCATATAATATATCATTGGATTCATAAAAATACGAAGAATATTAATGCGCAATAAAACTTATACTTTGTAGTATATATATTTTCTAAAGTATTTAAATCTATATAGTGGTATTTATTTCATAGAAAAATAATTATAACTCCAAATTTACTGAAACCAATTTATATTGTTTTATTTTGATCATATCTATCCATGAAAAATATACATAAAAATGTTTGGCACAGTTTTATTAGATGATCTTACAGAAAGGCGAAATTACATTGTTATATAGAAAAAGATCTATAGATCCTTTTTGCGTGATTCCAAATGCTACTGGATCTAAATTGAGTTACATATTCAGTAGTATTTAATTCACAATTGAATATGATGGAAATATCAGAAGTTGAGAAAAAGTGAGTTAAACCTTATTTAAATTAATATAGTTTTAATAATAAATGGTTTTATACATTAAATTCTTTCCATATGCATCATGTGTTATAATAGTGTTATGAGAACTAAATATAACCATTGTGACATATTAAATCATCATGCGTGCATTTAATCATCATTGTTGTATTGTATCTTTGCAATATTGTGATGTTTACAATTGTTTTGATTTGAATTACTCTATTCTCGCGTTAGATTAACTGGAGTGTGCTTTGCTGTGGAGGAATCAAGTCACCACATATACTATTAACATAAGGCAAGTTACACATTTGTTCATATCTTTGTCCCATGTTTTTCTACTATGTATGTTTTTACCTTCAAAAGATTAGTATGCATGTGAAGGATGTTTTAGCAGAAATACTGTAGAAATACTTTACAAGTGTTTTACATGCGCTATGCTGTTTTGTAGTATGACATGAGTAGATTTATACTTAGGATTATTTCCACTCCAAATAGGAATCCTTGAATTTTTCTAAGTATTATGCCTCTGTTATCCTATATATACAAATACCAATGGGGGGTTTGAAAGACTGAAATTTTTTAAGTCTAAAAGCTCTTTTTGAGCGAATATTTTCCTCTCAAGTCTACTTCAAAATAAAACTAAGTTTTCTTGTGGGTGGATTGGTTATCGGTACAATGAGTGGTGTTTTTGTGGAGGACGGTCGCCTAGGATCAAAGAACTCTGCCATGTTCTAGAAATCATAAGCTTCCAGTGCAACCACAATACATATGGGCTCTGTCTTGGCCTAGTACTTAGTGGGAAACCTCACTTGGCTACCACCACTTGGAGGATTTTTGGCACAGGTGGACCTAGAAGGTAGAGGGGCTGCTAAGGGAAAGCGTTGCCATGGTCTGGTCTATAAAAACACTTGATCATGGATTGTCAGTAAAGTGCACAAACTCTCAAGAGTAATCAATCTGATCTATCAGCCGTATTCATAGAAAAAGAACAACTTTGAGCATCTGAAGGTACGGACCCTCTGAAGGATTTCCTCTCTCTTTTCAAACAAAAGTTTTCAAACCCTATGATGTGTGTAATATTGTTCATAGGTGGATTTTTTGGACTTGGTATGTAATATCAAAGTGGCTTGGTGTGTAATATCCAAGTGTTAGGTTGAGGATTGGAAACTTGGTGTGTAATATCCTTGTTCCACTCGACCCTATATTACTTATCAAATGTTTATAAAGTAGGATAAAATATTTTCTCTCTTTTTCTTAACTTATGAAAATTTGATTTATGTAAATAAACATTAAGAATTTTGCTAGCCTTGCATGTAGAGATAGTCAAATTATTTCCTTGGTGTAATTTGCCAATACATTCAAAGTATTGACCAACTCGTTTGGATGCACATTTCATGTGTAGAATTTTGTAAATCATTGAAAGGTGCGCTAGGATCGTGGGTCTACACTCTCCAACATGTAGCATTGATGGGACTCCAAGTTGTAGTATTTCGCTTCTGTTGTAATAATGTAAAGTCTAGACTATTCGATTCATGTAATAAAGACTTGTGTTTTACATGATATTTCATCGACTGTGAGTACTAGTTAATGATCCAGGGACTAGCATGTTAATCACAAGGACTTAGGATCTCTATGAGATCCTAGGTCGCTACAGGAATAAATGAGACCACCATTATAGATGTTTTGCATGCTTAAGAAAGAGCTACTGAAATAAATGAAAATTAAGTTTGAATGCCATGATAAAAATAAAAAGGGAATAACAAGTTATGCATGTTATTACTTCTTGTTATATTGTTCATATACCTTATGGAGTAATAACTTACAAATGTTTTATCTAGTGATAGTTCTTATTTTCAACATAAATCAATAGTACAATGTTTTTATTATCTGGTAGAAATGATCTAGCACTATGGACAATTTTTACATGCTTGTAGATGGTCAAACGGTTACTATTGCTAGTTCCACCAATTGAAACACACTCCTTTAGAAAAACAAAGTTGGCTCTCATAGTAGGACAACATACCCAAATAGTTCATGTTATGTCCCAAAACATATTATCATGTGTGTTATATTTAGCTTCCAAACAATATCAATTATGTGTGTGAGTGACATAGAGAAGTTAAGTTGTGGGTGACCACAAACTCATAAGGCATAAGAGTACCCCTTGAAGTAGAAAAAGATTATACATACAAAAAAATATGAAGGAAAAACCCTCCAAGCAGGGGTACCAACGCTAATACGAGGGCGAAAATCCTACATTGATGATATGAACAAATTGAGAGAGTGAGTATGCTGTAATCAAGATCTCTCAAACAATCAAGCAAATATGAGAGGCAAAAGGCAAAAAAGGGAAAAAGAGAGAAAAGAAAAGAAGAAATAAAAAATAAAAAAAGGTGAGAGAAGAAGCAAAAAGTGCCAAAAATAAGAGTGCCAAAAAGAATCAGGTAATGAGGGGCAACGTAACCAAACATTAATGATGAACTATGATTCAATCATAAAATATAAGAGAGAGTGTTTGGAAGCTACATGTGTCTTGCATATATTCCCTGCTTACTAGCCTTATGCATTTATCCTTCTATTGCCTTTATTCTGACCATAGGACCATCCAAATATATGCATACATATTTTTTGTGCAAAGCATTGTAAAAGTTGTACATAGTACTTTATTCATATATTCTAGTCATTATACATTTTGCTAGACTTGTATGAAGATTATGAGAATTATCACTTTATGATATGCTTGTTTATTGTTATTATTTAATGAATGGACCAGTTCGCTGTTTGTGATGCTTGCTAGCTAAGATAAGCAACAAACTCCAAAGTCCATGTTTAGTTTTATCACCTTCATGCTCACGGACATGCATATGTTAAGCTTGGGGATATTGATGCATGTAAAATGCATACATGAACTTTGTAGTTTATTTATACATATGTGCAACATATATAATGTAATATCCATGTTTTATATTGATTTTTAGGGATGTTGGGTTCGCATCATAGAAAACAAAAAATTCCTACGATGGGAACTATACGCCAAGATCTATCTACTAGATACAAGCAACGGGTGGATATACATCCATAGAGAACTTACCCTGGAAGACAACAAAGCTTTGTTAACGAGTTGGAACTCGTGGATGATGTAGTCGTATACTTGCCGATCTCAAGATTGTGATGAAGTCCAGCAGGTCCGGCTCCAGCACGTCCATCAGATCCAGCTCCAGCAAGTCCAGCACCACCAAGTCCAGCACCGCAAAACAGCGGTGCATCCGTGATCGCACACACGTCCGGTACCCCGACAACCTCCACCCCTCGCTCCAGCAAAGAAGCGGAAGCAGCAACTCTTTTCCAAATAAAGCCACCGGGAACATGTATCTCGCTAATCCGAGACCATGGGGGAATAATACTAGAGTGGGAGAGAGATCCTTCACGAGGAGGTGTGAGTGAGAAGTGAGGAGAGGGGCCCTTTTATAGGAGGAGGGGAGGGTACCCCTCCCATGGCCGGCGCCCCATGGAGGTGACCCTTCACCTCCCCCATTCATGTGGTGGTAACTCCCTCCACATAAATTTGCATCTTCACATTCTCCATTAAAGTCTCCACTTTAAATGCATTAAATTTCTCCAAATTTAATGCTCTATCATTTAATAAAACTCTTTTATTAGTTTTATTCAGAATTTTGTTAATTACTTTAATTAACAAACATTCACATAAAACCCCTGCAACATTTCAATATTACATGCAGAACCAATTTCAGCAATTTCACCCGAAACAGTTTCGGTGTCTATTGAAATAATTCCACCCTTTCTTAAATCTTTATCTGAAACATATTTGCTCCAAATGGTGTCGGTATCCCTTAAGTGTGTCACCCTACGATTCGCGAATAATGCAGACATGATCGAGACCCCTCTCCGATCAATAATTAGCAGCGGGACTTGGAGATCTGTACTGACTCCCACACATTCAATGATGACTTATGTGATCGTGAGAACCTTTAATGCTAGTAACTAAATCCCTTTGTCTCGCGATATATTACATGTCTGAGATTCGATCATCGGTATCTCCATACCTAGTTTGATCTCGTTGCCGACATGCACTCTTTTCTCGTTCCCGTGATATAACATTCTAGTGATCACATCACTTGCTTGCAAGCTATTTTAATGTGATATCACCGAGAGGGCCCAGAGTATATCTATCCTTCATCGGGATGGACAAATCCCACTCTTGATCCATGAGCCTCAACATAACACACTTGTAGCACTGAACCCACCTTTATAGTCACCCTGTTATGGTGTGACGTTTGATGTTATCAAGATACTCTTCCGGCGTTAGCAATTAACATGATCTCATGGTCTAAGGACTAAGATTACCTCGTATGATGTTATAGCAATATAAACATAACGACTCTGATTGTAATGCTATACTTCGGATGAATGTTCATCACATCATTCCACCAATGTTGTGACCTCGTTATTAACAACATCCAATGTCCATGATCAGGAAACCTTGATCATCTTGTTAATCAACGAGCTAGTTTATATGAGAGGCATTACTAGGAACTTTGTATTTTGTTTATTAAACACACATGTATTAACGTTTCCAATTAATACAATTATAGCATGCAAAATAAACATTTATCATAAACATGGAATAAGATAATAACCACTTTATTATTGCCTCTCGGGCATATTCCCTTCAGTCTCCCACTTGCACTGGAGTCAATAATCTAGTTTGAAAAACTTTGCGTATTGAACACCTATGGATTTCTGGTGTTGCATATACGCGATTGCTAGTGGTTAACATAATCTCCGGATCTGACAGTTTTAGGTCCATGTGTATTTGCATGTCTTTGCGTCTCTACGCATCACTCATTCTCAAATGAGATGGCATTGTATAAATTTGGTCCTTTGGTGAGACCTTTAGTTCGTTCGGTTAAAATATGTTGATATTATTGTCATACAATATATCTTCATAGTATTAGCCCACTTTGAACCACACCTAGTTTGATAACAAACTACATAACACAAATGCCCTCCTTTGCTGCTATTATAGCAGTCATATACTTAGCCTTTTTTGTAGTATCCATCACAATGTTGTAACTTTGGAACTTATCCAAATCCATCATGGAACATCCTTTCCATTACATTATACCACCCATAGTCTAATTTGAGATAAATTTAATTTGTATCTTGTGACAAAACTAGTATCAATGTAACACTTTACAATGAACTACCTTTACCTATTTGTCACTTATACATGATATATTCTTAGTTCTTCCAAAGCTCATAAGAATATCTTTACTATTGTCCAATGATCATCTTATGAATCATTCTGGTATGTGCTCATAACATTTAGAGCATATGACATTCTGGATATATACATATCATGGTATAATCGATCAAAATCTTCATGTGATTTTACTCACCAAGTGTTGAAACACTTGAATCTTGATACAATCCTTTCTATGCAGCAAGAACCTTTCTTGTTGTTTCCATATTGAAATCTTACAATATCTCATATCTGTATGTCTGGCACAACCATATTAGCGCCTCAATCTATCCATATAGATATTGATGCCAAATATTCTGGTTTTGCCCAAGTCTTTCATCGAAATCTTATTTTAATGAAATTCTTAACTTGTGTCAATACAAGATACATCATTTCCAATCAATAATATGTCCTCTACATAATGTATTAGGAATATTTCTCAGCGCTCCCATTAATTTCTTGCAAACGCAAGCATCTTCATCATCTCCGATGAATTTAAACTCTTTTAACAGTTTCATCATGGTGAAGATTCCAACTCCGCTATGCTTACTTCAACTATTGAAGTTTTCATGCCCTTTTAGCACCCTTTGAATTAACAAAACCCTTCAGACCGTGTCTTGTACACGTCCTAGGTAACCATTCTATTAGAAGAACCTTGTTTTGTTTATTCAACAACCTTATACCAAATTATATGTAGTGGTTGCTACATTAAACCATCAAGACTAAATATCGCTATGAAACATCAAATCTTGTCATAGTTAACTCCTTGAACATTGCCGTAAACTTCTTTCCGACATGTCGACTATTTCATAGATGTTAAACATCCATGTCTATTTCTTTATAGATCCAAACACGACCGATAGGCTTTACGCCTTTTCAGAGTGTCTTCCAAGTTCAAAAACTTGATTCTCGTGTATGGATACTATCACGGATTCTATGACTTCTAGTCATTTTATGGAGTCAGGGCCCATCATCGCTTCTTTGCATGCAGTCGGTTCATCATTGTCAAAACAATAACGACTTGTTTATCAAATATCACTATTTGATTCTTACCGACCCACACGGTTCAGTATGAACTCTAATCTCCGAGATTACAACCTTTGTGATCACGGGAGCCATGAGCATTGTGGTCGCCACCGGAACACTTTCTGGCGCTACGCTACTTAGCACATATAGCTAAGGTTCAACAACCTTATCAAAGTTCTATTATCCTCCCACTTAACTTTTCACGAAAAATCCTTCTCAAGAAACTTGACGTTCCAAGTAACAAACTCTTTTGTCCTCGGTGTTACGGAGAAATTCCCAACAAATTCTTTGGGATAACCTACAAACACGTGCTTATCCGTCGTTGGTTGTAAACATTTTACTTATGCATGGCATACCAAAATTTAAGAAAAGACAATTCGGGTTTTATCCCAAACCATAACTTATATGGTGTCATTTCAACAGATCACGATGGTGCTCTTTTCAGTGTAAAAGCGGTAGTCTGTAAAGCTTCAATCCTTAAAACATAATGGCAGTTTTATAAATGACACCTTTGATCTTACCATGTCAAACATGGTTTTATTTCATCTCTCGAATATGCCATACTCCTATGGTTTATCGGGAAACACAAATCATGGAACAATTTCTCAAATCTTAGGTGTTTTTGCTAAACATGTAACTCAAATATCTTCCTTTATGATCGAATCATAAACTCTTTATTTTCTTGTTACAATGATTTTCCACTTCATCTTGAAAGTCTTTGAATTTTTTCAAATGTTTCATACTTCTTCCTTATTAAGTAAATATATAGACATATTCACTAATTTTTTTGGAGAAAGCATATGAAGCAAAAAGATCCATCGCATATGGCTACATATAATGGACTATATAGATCAATATGTATAATATTCAATAAGTTAGTCATCCGTTCCTCTTTGGCCTATGAACGGAGTTTCAATTATCTCGAGGAAAGTCTCACAAGCGTCATTTGATCAAAATAAAAGACTCCAAAAATCCATCAACATGGAGTTTCTTCATGTTTTCTGTCCAATATAATTTAAACAACGATGTCACTTCATAAGTGATCTTTCAATCATTTGTCTTGCGACATTTTAGCAATAGTGTTTATGGATGTGATTTCTCCCACCAGACTTGTCAAAGTTCATCCATACTTTATGGAATACGGTAATTATTTGAACAACCATTGTTCTCATAATACCGGAACAAAATAACAATTATTAAAACAAATCTTGAAGGCTAGGTTTGACGACAACGAAAAAACACAATAACACTTTATTTGTTTTCGAAGAACATCATCACTTATTCTCTTGCTAGTTACTTAGGCCATTGCAGTTCATGAATTGCGTTGTCCTGTATGACACTTCATACCAACCAATTTGGTATCCAATACCGGTATCCAATACCTCAGAACCACATTGTTTAACAAGCAAGGAATACAGCCATAACATGTATATCTTCTATATACCTAAGTTGGACATCTCCAACCTTTTCTTTTCTGCCAAATATTTTATACATTCTCTTTCAACAATTCCTTTTTCTTTTAAAAGAATCTATCAACATTAATAGTGGTGTCATTAACATGACACATAGTACAAAGCGTGTATAGTCAAATACTAATACCTTAGGACTTGCACTTTGAAGTGGATCACCATCATCGAATGTTTGGTATTCTTTCAAAAATCCATTCTTTAGTAATCTTTTAGTGTAGTAACCATTTTACTTACATCTTCTATCCATCCTTATCATGACAACTTTCATGATCAAGCTACTATAGCCTATAAGGAAGAATGACGAGTATAATTTTAGTTCCCAAAACCTTTTGGGAGATTCGGATGCCTAGCATCTCCATCCTTCACAAATTCTCATACAATATGAGAACATGTATTTTGCTAAGTTATACTCTATCATAATGCAACCAAAAACATTGTTTCAGATATCACAATATCTTCCACACATGATGGTTTCTGAAACAATTTTTCAGCTCCTAGATAATCTTGATATTAAAACAACTTTTGAATATCAAAAATCATGGAGGCAAACATGATACTTTAGATACTAACATTGGAATTCTTACTCTTGATTTAATACTACTTATTAAACTTCATGGAGTAAATAGAGTTTGCTGAAAGTTTGCAATAGGACTTATAAACTTTAAATTGACATTCAAAACAATACGATACTAGTTCGTAAAGTAAATATACAGAATTATATAGTTCTATTATCTCAATTTAAACTAAGCATAAGGTAGTGAACATACGCCAATGACTACAACAAATTATGCAAATTCACTTTTATTTATTTTATGACAAATTGAGTTCGACTAATCCAAATTAGAAATGAACTCCCACTCAAAAACGACATCCCTCGTGCCTTTTTGGTGATTACATGAACCAAATCCACTACACCATTCCGATCACCACGTGAGTCGGTGTAGCTTCAAAGGCGAGCATCTATATGTGCATCATATCAACTATATGACTCATGCTTAACCTTTCGGTCCGTGTTCCGAGGCCATGTCTGTACATGCTAGGCTCGTCAAGTAAGAACCTTAGTATTCCGTATGTATAAAACTGTCTTACACCCGTTGTATGAAAGCGCGGAGTCGAGTACACCCAATCATCACGTGATGTCTCGAAACATGATCCATAGAACGGTGCATACTTAAGGAAGAACACATTTTTATCTTGATATCTAAATGAGGGATCATCTTAAAATGCTACTAAAACGCCAAACTAGCAATATAAGATGCAAACATCATATGTGTAAAGTGGAATGATATGGTCCATGCATTTGATCATCATCATGTGCATCGTGGTATGATCTCTATCATTCCTTTGTGTGTAAGGCCAAGGTCTATGGAACTTACACGTTAAGTGTGTTGTAAGAGTATCTACCATACATACACTTACAACATTACCATATCAAGACACTAGCCCAGCAACAATCTAAACTAGACGCCTCTAATTTATCCATTGCAAGTTTTACGTGGCTTAGGGCTTTCGGAGATAGAACCGGTCTTACCTACAAACATGGAACCACAACGAGGATAACCAAGTTATTAGCAACTCGTTGTAAATCAGATATTGACTATAGTAGGAGAGACAGACACCCGCCAGCCACTTATGCAAAACAAGTTGTTGTCAGTTGTGGAACTGGTCTCATGTACGATGACATGTAAGGTTGGTCCGGGCCGCTTCATCCCACTATGCCACCAATATCCAAAATACATAGAAGATGCAATAACATGATCATCATCGCCCACATATAAACATATGTGTACTACCCATGCAAAGCACCTATGCATAGATCAGGCTCTGATACCACTGTTGGGTTCGCAGCATAGAAAACAAAAAACTTTCCTACGATGGGAACTGTAAGCCAAGATCTATCTACTAGATACAAGCAACGGGTGGATATACATCCATAGAGAACTTACCCTCGAAGACAACAAAGCTTTGTTAACGAGTTGGAACTCGTGGATATTGTAGTCGTACACTTGCCGATCTCAAGATCATGATGAAGTCCAGCAGGTCCGGCTCAAGCACGTCCATCAGATCCAGCTCCAGCAATTCCAGCACCACCAAGTCCAGCACCGCAAAGCAGCGGTGCATCCGTGATAGCACACACGTCTGGTACCCCAACAACCTCCGTCCCTCGCTCCAGCAAAGCAGCGGAAGCAACAACTCCTTTCCAGATAAAGCCACCGGGAACATGTATCTCGCTAATCCGAGACCATGGGGGAATAATACTAGAGGGGGAGAGAGATCCTTCATGAGGAGGTGTGAGTGAGAAGTGAGGAGAGAGGGCCTTTTATAGGAGGAGGGGAGGGTACCCCTCCCATGGCCGGCGCCCCATGGAGGTGACCCTTCACCTCCCCCATTCATGTGGTGGTAACTCCCTCCACATAAATTTGCCTCTTCACATTCTCCATTAAAGTCTCCACTTTAAATGCATTAAATTTCTTCAAATTTAATGCTCTCTCATTTAGTAAAACTCTTTTATTAGTTGTATTCAGAATTTTGTTAATTACTTTAATTAACAAACATTCACATAAAACCCCCTACAACATTTCAATATTACATGCAGAACCAATTTCAGCAACTTCACCCAAAACAGTTTCGGTGTCTATTGAAATAATTCCAGCGCTTTGATACGTCCATTTTGCATCACTATTCTATGTCTTAATTCACTATTATTCATTAATATATTTCGTATTGAGAGGTGATACTTATGTTATTTCATCTACTTTTGCATGGTTGATGACTTTTGGAGCATGGACCGCTGCAGTCAGGATTCTGATGGAAAAGGTGTTGTTTGGAGGCAAAATTTGCGAAGATCAGAAAATCCGGGAAAATATACGAAAAATTCTATTTTCCCAGAAGACTCAGGATGCCAGAAGATGGAGTGGAGGTGGGCCACAGGGGGCCCACACCACCTCATGGCGCGGGCAAGCCTAGGCCGCGCCAGGGAGTGGTGTGGCCGCCCTAGCCCACTCCAGCCTCTCCCCTCTGGCGTATATAAACCTCCCGAAAACCCTAAGACTCGGGGAGCGACCACAGAAAGATTCCGCCGCCTCTGCGGGGCAGAAAACACCAAGAGAGAAAGATCTCTCTGACAGACAGATTTTTGCCTGGGGAATTCCTTCCCAGAGAGGGGAGATCGTCGCCATCAACACCACCATCAAGCTGGACTTCATCGGAATCATCATCATCATCATCACCACCATCATCACCATCGGCACCCTCATCACCATATCCATATTGCTCTAACAATTGCGTTGAATCTTGCATAGTTCATAGGGGAAACTTTCCCGATGTTGATTACTCTTTGTAGTTGATGCTATTGAGTGAACCATTGAATTATTGTTTATGTTCAGATTGTTATACATCATTATTCCATCTCTGATCATGATCCATATGATGTCTTGTGAGTAGTTCGTTTTGTTCTTGAGGACATGGGAGAAGTCTTGTTGTTAGTAGTGGAGTTGTGTTGAGAAAGATTCAATAGATTGTTATTTAAGTTGTGGTGTACTTCTTCTAGTGGTGTCATGTGAACATCGACTACATGACACTTCACCTATATGGGCCTAGGGGAATGCATTGTGTATTTGGCTACTAATCGTAGGGGTTGCGGGAGTGACAGAAACCTGAACCCCATTAGGAAACCATTGCACAAGGGACGTAAGGGTCTTAGAGTTTGAAGCTGTGGTTAGGTTTCTACCTTAATTACTTTCTTGTACTTACGGATGTTTGCAAGGGGGTTTAATCACAAGTATGTATTAAGTCTTAGATGGGACGGTACATTAGCATAGGTTCACCCACACAACACTTAGCAAGCTAAAGAAGATTAATCGACTATATGAAGCGAAAGCACTTGACAGTCTTCCCATGTGTCCTCGAGAATGTTTGGTCATCTATAGAAATACAACCGGCTTGTCCTTTGCTGCATAAAGGATTAAGCCACTTGCTGCATTTATTCTTACTGTCTTTTGTTTACTCGTACTTTGTTTACTTGATTTATCGAAAACCCCTAAAAATCCGTTTGCTAAGTATTTGCAGAGAATTCCTGATCCATACCACTAGCCAGCACCTTCTGCTCCTCGTTGGGTTCGACACTCTTACTTATCGAAAATACTGCGATACACCCCCTATACTTGTGGGTCATCAAGACTATTTTCTGGCGCCGTTGCCGGGGAGTGAAGCGCTATTGGAGAGTGGAACTGGTAAAGGAAACTTCTACTGTAAGTATTGTTTACTTCTTCTAGTTGCTTTATTTTCGTTATGGATAATTCGCTGAGTTTCTTATTCGGTAATGCTACTACCACTGTAAGGTAGTAGATAAGCCACCACCTGCTGAGAAAGATGTTTTCAAAATAACTACAAGAATTATTCATCGTGTTATGGATAACTACTATGTTGGGGATGGAACTGTCCATCCCGGTGATCATTTACTCTTTATACACGAATTATGCAGGTTGTTCAAGTGTGTAGGTATTACTACAGATCAAGTTAAGAAGAAGTTATTCTCATTATCACTGAAATGAAGAGCTGAGGAATGGTATAAGCTGCTGAAGAATGGTCAAGCTCTAGAATGGGAGGAAATAGTGCCTCTCTTTTATTCAAAGTTTTATCCTCCTAGTGGGATTCATAAAGATCGGAATCAAATATACAACTTTTGGCCTCTTGATGGAGAGAGTACATCTCAATATTGGGGGAGATTGAAGTTACTAATGCCCAAATGTCCCATTCATGAGCTCCCCAATAATATTATTATCAACAACTTTTATGCAAGGCTCCCTCTACATGATAAAGATTTATTGGATGCTTCTTGTGCTGGATCATTCACTCGTATGGAAGAAGAAGCTAAATGGGACCTTGTAGATCGTATTCAAGACAATGCTGAAGCTTGGGAGAATGACAAAGGTAGAAAGTCAGGTATAAATTATGATTATGAATGCATTGAATCTTTTATGGGAACTGATGACTTTCGAAATATTAAAAATGCTTATGGTCTAGACTCTCAAGCTATTGCTTCTTATTTTAAGGCTTTTGCTTCTTATATTGAAGTGCCTAAAAATAAGTGGAATAAGTATCATGAAACTTATAAAGATATTGCTAAGAGTGTTCCTACAATAAATACTAAAGTTTATACTGCTAATCATGTTTTACCTGAACCTTATATTGAGAAAATGCCTTTTCAAGTTAAGGTAAAGGAACATTCTATGATAGCTAGTATGGTTAATGAAAGTATGAATAAAGCTGTTGAACTTGACAAACAAATGGTTGATGAACCTATTGTAGCAAATGTGAAAGACTTTGTTGCTAAATATGAAAAGGAGGGACACACTATCCTTTGTAAGGATACCTCTAATATTGTTTCACATAGTAGTGTTATGAGAGCTAGTATTCTTGTGTTTTCTGTTAGAATAAGTGATCATTGCTATGATAATACTTGTGATAACTATATTGTTAAGTTTATGCATGATGCTGAAAGTTACTATGAGAGAGGGAAAAGTGTTCTTATGCATCTCAATAATATCAAGTTTCCCCGTTTTATGCTGAAAGTTTTTATGTTGCACTTCTTTTTCCTTTTTATGCAAGTTGCCTCCGGTTTCAATAACTTGTTTGTTTACAAAATCCCCTTGCATAGGAAGTGGGTTAGACTTAAATGAGTTTGTGTTTTTTCTTCTTAATGCTCTCTTTCACTTCAATTCATATCCCTATGAGAGCTTCTTCAAATTATCATCCCACCTTAATGGCTATAAAGAAAGAGCTTTATGGGAGACAACCCAATTTGTTTTTGCTTTTAGTTTGTTTTTGTTTCTTTGAGTCTTGGAAGTTATTACCTCGGTAATAACCGCTCCTTATCCGTATTGTTTGGTTTTTGTGTCAAGATCAACCTCTAATGAGAGAGAAGTAAGATTTGGGAAAGTTGCTGTCCCGAAACAGATTTTTGTGCTTCACCGTAAAAATTCGTGAGAGATCTCTGTATGTCGGATTGAGCTAAAACATTTTATGCTTCTGCCACAGGTTGTTATTTAACTTTCTTTAGTTTTGCACTTTTTTATTTGAGCAACAGAAGATTTTCGAAAAAATTGATCTTTACCTGCTGGTCTGTTTTGACAGATTTTGCCAATCTTGCATTGCTTCTTTATTCGACTTCCTTTTTGAATTATTTTTGGGTTTTCGGAAGGAGTGGCTACAGTAGCTTATGTTTTGATGGTTTTTAGTTGAAGTTGGACTCAAAAGGTTTTATCACTTCACTTATACTAATGTTGCTGATGATAACTGTGTGAAGTGTTGTGTGAAAGAAATTTCCAGGAAGTGGAGATATTGGTGTAATAAGGAAGAGAAGGGTTTTATGACTCAAGTAATAAGTGTATGAAGATGAAGATATCGATGATATTCAAGTTATAACTCCGGAGAAATTCATTGAGGACAAAATTCAGACACCTGCAGAGTCCGTGTTCTAATAGGTAATAGTTCTGGTAAGAAAAGTTCCACGAAAATACAATCCAACTATATTTTTGCAGTTTTCAGTCAATAAGGAAAGCTACGAAGCGAAAAAGGTACGGAACTGGAGCCGGGGTGGCCCACACCACCCCATGGCGCGGGCCCACCCCTGTCCACGCCACCAGGTGGTGTGGCCACCCAGGACTCCGTCTCCGACTCGTTTTCTCCCAATACCTTCCTTTTGATATGAAACTTCGTAATATATAACCCCCCGGATCCCCCGAGGTTCGTATATCGTGTTTTCGCCATGTTTTTGTTTCGATCTGTTTTCTGCCAGGACATACTCTTTGTAAGCTTAGAAGCACAATGGTATCCGCCAAGGATAAAGGGAAGGAGCCCATGGAGGAAGACCTCCAAGACCCCGGGAAGGAGAAGGAGATCAAGAGTGAAGGTGAAGAGGAGCAAGGCCAATGTCCACACACCGGCATCACCATTGCAAGCATTGGAGTGGTGAAACCTACCAAAATCAGAAGGACTACACGGATGCAGACTGGGGGGAAAGCTCCTCGTCACAGTTTGGCTCCACGATCTCGTCCTCCACGCACCAGCTATGCAGGAAAAGAAGACTCCAAGTGAGAAGAATGGAAAAAGAATCACAAGAGCTGGGATCCACAAACTGAAATGATTATGGGCCATATTGAGCATAACTCGGAGTTGATTCGCACTCTCACCTTCGAGATTGAGGACTTTGGGAAACTTATCAAAGAGCTCATCAAGAGGATACCACCACCACCAAAGGAGTAATTCGTCATCAGGTTTGGCATCCCCTTGGTTTGTTCCAAGCTTGGGGGAGTGCCGCGGTATCACATCACTATCTTCTATCTTTTTACCTTATTAGTAGAGTCATATCATGAATAGAGGAGTTATTATGTAGTATGGTTTGCATTATGGAAGTGTCCCCTCTCTCGTTAGATATGTATCCCTTGGTTTGAGTTTCCGTTATGGAATATTAATGAGAAGTTCTATCATTCACTCTTTTGCATAGCTTGTATTAGTTTTCAATTCATGGTTATATGATTGATCTTGTTGTTAGTATTGGTAGCACTCTGGGATCATTGAGTTAATTTAGTTGGTTTTGGCAAACCTGGCTCGGTCAGTAGCAACACCTTTTTGAGAGTTGAAAATAAAAAGATAGAAGTACTCTAGAGGAAAATAATTTCATCATCTTTCTTTCTTGATTTGCTCATAAGTCTAGTATTCTCTAGTTAAGATCTTTTGTGCTTCCAAGGAAGATTGCATGTTTGTTTTTATCACTTGTATGTTTGTTTGTTTGCTTCAACTCTTATACTTGCTACCTAGCCTTGCTAGCCAAAAACCTGTATTGAGAGGGAATTCTTCTTGTGCATCCACTCCTTTAAACCAAAACCTTTACCATTTGTGTCCACCATACCTACCTAGTAGCATTATTGCTATTGTAAGTAAATTCTTGTTTTATCTACCTCCCAAATTAAACTTGTTATGCGAAAATTAGTGATTAAAGCTCTCACGAACTTGATGGCACACTTTACTTTCTTGCATTTAATAAACTTGAACCATTGGGTCCTTCTTTGTTGCGTATATGCTTGCGCTTTATGAGTTGAAGTTAGTCGAACCATGTATCATGGGGACCGCTTTCAACACCTCATTGGTATTTGTACCTAGTTGATATTCTGTTCTTTTGCTTATGGATCCCAGTGGTGTGAAATAAAAGTGGAACTTGTAAGATCATGGAGTTTATATGTGTGTTAGAGAAATGCCTGGGCCGCTAGCCTAAGCCATGCCTAATCATGGTGGAAACTTGCAGCATAACTATAGTGAGAATTCTATGAAGCATCCTCAATAAAAACCTATGCAAATAGCAAATAAAAAGATCGCTGAGATGCTCACCGTATGCTTGCCTTGTCATTTTGATTATGGGATAGCTCATGTGTCATGTGCAAGGGGTACCCCGTTGGCGGTTCTCAATGATACACATGTATTTACAATGACAAGAGCTTGCTCATGACTGAAGTTGAGTAGCAGGAGGATCGGTACTCATAAGTAAGGGGCATGAGAACTTGTCAAGCATATCCTCTTAGTTGTGTCACTTTAACCTTAATCACCTAAAGATGCGTATGATAGGGGCAATGAGAGCTGAAAGCTAGTAAGTATCATAATTTTTGGGAGCTCTTTATAAGACTTGCAATCCCTGCTTCCCTCTGCGAAAGGCCTTTCTTTTACCTTGTAGTTGAGTCAGTAAACCTACTCCCTTCTATCTCAGCAAGTATTTTGAGTTGATGTGTTTCATTCATTCATATGGTGATTTATGCATTCATGTTTCTAGTGTTCCTTGTTTTGCACATTGCTCTTATCTTGAAGTTTACTACTTTGAAAGCTTTCTTTGAAAACCAGCTATTTGTGAACTCCAGCAAATTATCAACTATTCTTTGACCAAGAGCTAAGTTTGCCATTACCAATTATGATTTACTCTATGTATCTTTATTGTGTTTCCTTTACTCATTGCAAGTTGAGTTATATAATAGTGAGTTGTTTTCTATTATGATCTATGTATTTGATGAATGTGATGCTTCTTGTCCGTATTCTTTTATCGACTCTTCACTCCATAAACATGAGGCCTTGTTTATTGAGCTCAGTTTCGCTTGGGGACAAGCGAAGTCTAAGCTTGGGGGGAGTTGATACGTCCATTTTGCATCACTATTCTATGTCTTAATTCACTATTATTCATTGATATATTTCGTATTGAGAGGTGATACTTATGTTATTTCATCTACGTTTGCATGGTTGATGACTTTTGGAGCATGGACCGCTGCAGTCAGGATTCTTATGGAAAAGGTGCTGTTTGGAGGCAAAATTTCTGAAGATCAGAAAATCCGGGAAAATATACGAAAAATTCTATTTTCCCAGAAGACTCGGGATGCCAGAAGATGGAGTGGAGGTGGGCCACAGGGGGCCCACACCACCCCATGGCGCGGGCAAGCCTAGGCCGCGCCAGGGAGTGGTGTGGCCGCCCTGGCCCACTCCAGCCTCTCCCCTCTGGCGTATATCAACCTCCCGAAACCCTAAGACTCGGGGAGCGACCACAGAAAGATTCTGCCGCCTCTTCGGGGCAGAAAACATCGAGAGAGAAAGATCTCTCCGGCAGACAGATTTCTGTCGGGGGAATTCCTTCCCGGAGAGGGGAGATCGTCGCCATCAACACCACCATCAAGCTGGACTTCATCGGGATCATCATCATCATCACCACCATCATCACCATCAGCACCCTCATCACCATCTCCATATTGATGTAACAATTGCGTTGAATCTTGCATAGTTCATAGGGGAAACTTTCTCGGTGTTGATTACTCTTTGTAGTTGATGCTATTGAGTGAACCACTGAATTATTGTTTATGTTCAGATTGTTATACATCATTATTCCATCTCTGATCATGATCCATATGATGTCTTGTGAGTAGTTCATTTTGTTCTTGAGGACATGGGAGAAGTCTTGTTGTTAGTAGTGGAGTTGTGTTGAGAAAGATTCAATAGATTATTATTTAAGTTGTGGTGTACTTCTTCTAGTGGTGTCATGTGAACATCGACTACATGACACTTCACCTATATGGGCCTAGGGGAATGCATTGTGTATTTGGCTACTAATCGTAGGGGTTGCGGGAGTGACAGAAACCTGAACCCCCGTTAGGAAACCATTGCACAAGGGACGTAAGGGTCTTAGAGTTTAAAGCTGTGGTTAGGTTTCTACCTTAATTACTTTCTTGTACTTACGGATGTTTGCAAGGGGGTTCAATCACAAGTATGTATTAAGTCTTGGATGGGACGGTACATTAGCATAGGTTCACCCACACAACACTTAGCAAGCTAAACAAGATTAATCGACTATATGAAGCGAAAGCACTTGACAGTCTTCCCATGTGTCCTCGAGAACGTTTGGTCATCTATAGAAATAAAACCGGCTTGTCCTTTGCTGCATAAAGGATTGGGCCACTTCCTGCATTTATTCTTATTGTCTTTTGTTTACTCGTACTTTGTTTACTTGCTTTATCGAAAACCCCTAAAATCCGTTTGCTAAGTATTTGCAGAGAATTCCTGATCCATACCACTAGCCAGCACCTTCTGCTCCTCGTTGGGTTCGACACTCTTACTTATCGAAAATACTGCGATACACCCCCTATACTTATGGGTCATCACGCTTTCTTAAATCTTTATATGAAAAATATTTGCTCCAAATGGTGTCGGTATCCCTTAAATGTGTCACCCTACGGTTCACGAATAATGCAGACATGATCGAGACCCCTCTCCGATCAATAATCAGCAGCGGGACCTGGAGATCCGTACTGACTCCCACACATTCAACGATGACTTATGTGATCGTGATAACCTTTAATGCTAGTAACTAAATCACTTTGTCTCGCGATATATTACATGTCCGAGATTCGATCATCGGTATCTCCATACCTAGTTTGATCTCGTTGCCGACATGCACTATTTTCTCATTCCCGTGATATAACATTCTAGTGATCACATCACTTGCTTCCAAGCTATTTCAATGTGATATCACCGAGAGGGCCTAGAGTATATCTATCCGTCATTGGGATGGACAAATTCCACTCTTGATCCATGAGCCTCAACATAACACCTTCGTAGCACTGAACCCACCTTTATGGTCACCCTGTTACGGTGTGACGTTTGATGTTATCAAGATACTCTTCCGATGTTAGCAATTAACATGATATCATGGTCTAAGGACTAAGATTACTTTGTATGATGTTGTAGAAATATAAACATAATGACTTTGATTGTAATGCTATACTTCGGATGAATGTTCATCACATCATTCCACCAATGTTGTGACCTCATTATTAACAACATCCAATGTCCATGATCAGGAAACCTTGATCATCTTGTTAATCAACGAGCTAGTTTATATGAGAGGCATTTCTAGGAACTTTGTATTTTGTTTATTAAACACACATGTATTAACGTTTCCAATTAATACAATTATAGCATGCAAAATAAACATTTATCATAAACATGGAATAAGATAATAACCACTTTATTATTGCCTCTCGGGCATATTCCCTTGAGGGGATTTACCAATGATCCTCTTTATTTTGGTTATAACTCCGCAGGATAGGAAAACCCTGTTTTGTGGATTTTTATCTTCCAGGGAGCTAAATGAAGTCAAATGGAGATAATATTCAAGGAAAGCCAATTTTTCGGGAAGAATGATGATATGGAGTGCTTAGACCTCACGAGAGGGGCTTGGAGGCCCAAAAGATCCTAGGTGGCATGGTGTACCCTTGTGCACGCGCCACCTGGTGCTTTTTGGCCCTCGACCATCCAATTCACTTCAATCTTTCGCCCACGGACTTGGTTTGGTGCAAATACTTCTATATAAAGGGTCCCACAAGGCATCCTTGAGGAGAGCACTGCAGAAACACAGAAACATCAAAAAGGAGACATAACCAACGAAGATTGGAGGGGGAAACTCCGCCGAAGCCGCCGTCGGAGGATCTCGACATTCTCCAACATCATCACCATGATGAAGAGGGAGTAGTCCACCTCTAGACTATGGATTTGTGGTAGTAGCTTGATCTATTTATCTCTTGTTCTTCATAGACCTAGTACCATATGAGTTGCCCAACATGATTATGGTCATATATGTAATTCCTATGTGGTGGATCTTTATTCTAGATATATGAGATTGAAATCTATTTATGTGTAAGATGTATTGGTAGATGCATATCATGTACCTCGTTCTTAATTACTTGTTTTGATCCAACTTCTATGCAAGAGCATGTGTGGAGTAAAGTGTGTATTAGATGTAGTAAAATGTTGGTGGTGCTTGAATAGTGAAAACAAATTCAAGATCTACTATGTTTTTTACCTTTATTTTGTTACCTCACTAGGGATCAAGTGAATTCATGTGCTACAATTATCTTGTGACAGCTCGGTAATCTTGTTTGGTCAAGGTAGCATATTTGTTATTCAAACATCAGGTCAAAGTACTTAAGGCAATGCTCTATTAATTCTTAATTTTATATTGCCTGGATTTCCCCTTTCTAGAGGAGTATAAGAGAGATGTGGCGCATCATCTCTATGTTAGGACATGATGCCAATATGAATGCTTATCAAACACATATTGAAGTTTCACCAATATTATGTTGGTGATGAATTGTTTTATGTCCACTACATTTTAAAAAGAGAATATACAAGTGAACCCATAAACCATGCTCCAACTTTTATCATAAGAAACAACCTTCCAACACCATTACTATCATCTATATTTTCTGCAACTTAATATTTCAAAAATACAAAAATACTTTCTTTACGTGCAATCACAAATAAAACACAAAAGACCTTTTTATTATTGCATTTACTTTGATTGCTTAGTTATAATTTGTTTTACTTTATTTTATAAATATTGTTATTTCATATTACTAATCCGAAACCTTGTGCTTGACAGCCCCACGGTGGAGTTGGGGACACAAGTGTTGAGGGGTAATGTCAACACCCGGATTTTTAATCCCAGATGCCCGTTATGCCATACCTCACAATCCCAGGATTACCATTTTTGCGAGACATAACGGATTCGATATCACGGTACATCATCCATTACAAACAATACATAAGGTCTTACACAAATTAGGATCTCATGATCCAGTCTTAATACAACAAGCAGCGGAAATAAAAGATAAGCGTAGCGGTCGTTTCCATCTTCAGGGGCACAAGCAATGCTGACGAAGGCAGATAGTCCTAGTTATCATAGCCGTCCTGCTGGCCATCATCTTGATAGTCTCCTTCATAGTCTGGCCATGAGAATATCCAGGGACAAAAGCCATGAGTACTCTTTAAGTACTCGCAAACTACCTCTATCAAGTAATATAGTTCTAAATTAAAGTGATAAATCTAAGTGTAACTATAAAGTTAAGTTTGAAACCTAAGTTGAGTTCTGAAGCAAAGAAAGATAAGATAAAGTTCTAGAATCACTTAAGTCGGGAAGCTATTGTCAATACCACAACCCTGTTGTGGTCAAGTCAAAGTTCATCATTCATTTCATAAGTTGTTTGGAAAACATCTGAGAACGAAACAGTATGGCCATTCCAACTGTCCATAACCGCGGACGCGGCTATTCGAATAGTTTGACACTCTGCAGAGGTGGTACACTTTCACCACAAGATTCGATACATCTGTCAGGGATAACCCTGAATCATCATACTTAGTATGCAGATAATCAAACATAACCTTCCCACACCATAGTATAAGCACCTCTCCTATGAGCATGGCCTCCCAACCATGACCATCTGTCATCTTGGGCACTACATAGGTGGACAACATTGAGAGGTAGCCTCAGCTCAAACCTCTCCCGCGAGGGAACTAATACTAATGCATATAAATTTCCAGCTAAGCCTTACCCAATTCAGGTAGTGTGGTTGTACGGTAAATTTGGAACGGTATCGCATCTGAATCCAACCATCAGTTTTATAAAAAGGGTTAAGGCTCAGGCCTCAACATTTTCACCATCATAAACCATTTGTGTTTCTCAACACATGTCAAAACATCTCAATAGAATGACTCATCATTCCAAGGTTTTCATAATTCATTTTCACCAAGGGTTCCCATCTAAAGCGACTCAAGTTTCTGATCTACTTTAAACTACTAAGTTAAGAGTGTTCACTAAGGTTGAAAAGATGGGTTCAATCTCATGCCATAGAATGACATCTAAAGTGTTCTAAATAGGTCAAGTTTTATACTTTTTATGCTACCTTTAAAACAAGTAAAGAACTTTGTGTAAGTAAAGGAAGTAAAGCTGGTAAATAAGACTTGGGATACTAATAGCCAAAGTAGTGTGACTAAAGCATCTTTGCTAACCCATCTAGTTTAATCCTAGCTTGCTAAGCATTATACTTGCAAGTGTTAGCCTGCATTGTTCATGGTGGCTTGCCTTGGTTGGTGCAGTGGTTGAAGTTTTCTTCTTCTTCTTGGTAGAACTCCTCCTCCTCGAAGGCTTGGTCGGTACTATTGTCTATAAAGACATACGGAGTACACAATCACCAAACAATACTTAACTAGGCTAAATAGCATTCTAAGACACACATTTGATGATCTATTATCATCACAAGCATCACAAGTTTAATTCAATAGTTTCATCCTTTTTATTTTAGAAAAGTAATTTCTACTCATTGAAAAATTAACTAAAATTTAATATCCTCCATTTAAAATATGGGATCATATTGACACATGTCATCACCACATATCTTAACACATGGGAATGAGAATTAAAGGTTGGATCAATATTACTTTGGTTTAAGTTTATTATTTAATGATTTAAAGTGACTAGAAATGCCTATATAGCATTATTTTGGTACTAGTCCAAAGTCACTGCATGTAAACCTTAATATTATTACATATTTAGATAGATATGATGAAATGTGATTTTTGAGAGTTGGAATCAACTCAAAAGCTACTTGGTTGATTTTATAAAAATGTTGCAAGGTGCAAATGCTTCTGTTTTATTATTTTTATTAGGAGAGATCTATAACTCTATTTGAATTAAATCCAACGGGCTTGGATAGGTCATCTTAATAACTTTCAGGAAAAATTGATTTCATGCAAAATGGATTTGTCAATCTCTCTGAATTAATTTTTAAACTAGAGGACATAAACTAGATACAACTTAAAAAGAAAAAACCAAATTTGAACGGCTGGGCTAACGCGGGAACGAACATGGGCCAGACTAGTGGCGCTCCGCGACGCGGGGCTCAGCTGACATGCGGGCTCCACCAGTCAGCGGCACAACAACACCAAAATGGTATCTAGCATTCTAGGCCGCACGATTAAAAGGGGATCTAACGGTGGGGGTTCATCAGCGTCGACAGATTACTCTGGCGAGAACTTGACCTAGACACGGCGGTGGGGGTCGACTGGGGGCGTACCAGGGCTCCAGCAAGGTTGGTGAGGCGGGCAAACGGGCTGGAAGACGACGGCGAGGCGAGGCGCGGTTGCGGCGGAGCTTGGGGTGCCCTAAATCGCAGGCACCCTTCTCCTCCTGCTGCGGCGGCTTCGGCTCCAATTCCAGCGAGGCGGAGCTCGAGCAGTGTCGGCGAGAGGTGGGTGAGGTTCAATGAGAGGTGGGGAGTGAGTGAGTGTGGAGAAATGAGGTTGGGGAGGCCGGCTTATATAGGTCCGACGGTGAGACCGAGCGGTGTGGGCAGGCGACTCCGGCGAGGGCGGCACAGGGGGCTAGCGGCGTGGCTCGAGGTAGGGGACGGTGGCCTGTCTCCTGGCGGTGCTCTGAGGCTTAAAGGCGCGGCAAGGCGAGCTCTATGCTGGTCGGGAGCGTCACGCGCTCTAGGCGGCAGAGGCTGCGGGTTCAACGGCGAGCGGTGGCTGGGGTGCATTGGGCGGCCAGCGGGGGTGTCTATGGTGTTCCCTAGGTCCTGGCGGAGCGGTAGGCGCGGGCTGCGGCCGAGGGGCGGTCTGTGCACGTGGGGAAAGGGCGCGCTCTGCGGGCGGCGTCGGCATGGTCGACCAGCTCTAGGCGCGGCAGTTCTTGGCCATTTTGGTCTCTGTCTCTGAGCTGGGGCTGGTTGGACGGTGGAGGTGGACCACGTGCGACGTGCTGGACAAGGTGAGAGAGGCTGGCGGCTGCTGTGGCGCTATGTCGCCGGTGAGGGTGCTCAAGGTGCTCGGCCTTAATGGCCATGACCATTTGGTCATGTGCACAGGGCTTGGCCGGGCTAGCAAGGGTAGGGGGTGCACTCGGGGGACAAGGGGACCGATTTAGGCCCAAATGGTGACCAAAATCACTGCTCAAAATAGTGTTTTGAATTTGGCCAGATTTGTGCCTGCCACCTGTTTGATGAAATGGCCGCAAGAAGTAAACTTTTGAATTTTGGTTTCAAAATTTTTGGGTGATCTTAACTAGTGCTAGGTAGTCTCTGGTTGCAAGGGTTTTGAAAGTGGAGCTCATTTTGATGGTTTTTCAATTAGGGGTGATCTATGCATATGCATTGAATTCAATTTTCACATGCCATTTAAAATAAGCAAAAGAATGTTTTTAGCAGATCAAAATGTGGGCCTTGGTACCTCATTATGTGTACTAGAAATTGTTGCAAAGATCATGAATTGTTTCTATTAAGAAATGAGTGCTAGGAACACTCAAAGTAGTGTAGTGGATTAAAATGGCCAAAATGACCATTCCTCCTTTTTAATTGTTTTTTATTTGATTTTCTTTAGTAAAAGTTTGGGAATGATGTAGATGATGTTTAAATCACCTAAGAAACTTTTTACAACCAAAGAATCACAGAACCCTGGCAATTCAAATCAATTCCTAATTTAAATGCACATACACATGAATGCTTTCATTTTAAATTTGGAAAAGTTTTTGTTAACCCTAAATTTTGATGATTTAGATCTTGATAAGCTTGGATTGAAGTTTTGGGATGTTACAAACCTTCGCCCCTTAAACAAAATCTCGCCCCGAGATTTACAAAGAAAACTAGGAACTAAAGAGATATGGGAACTCTGTCCTGATGTAATCTTCTCGCTCCCAAGTGGCTTCCTCCTCGGTATGGTTGCTCCACTGAATCTTGAGAAACTTGATACTCCTGGACCTGGTGGTTCTGTAGGCTTCTTCTAAGATACGGTTGGGTACTTCTCTATAGGTCAAGTCATTGTTGATTTCCACAGCTCTGTGATCGATGTTCTTGAAAACTTCAGTCTTCTCGAGCACTTGCAAACATTTGCGAAGTAACGAGATATGGAACACATTGTGGATGGCTGACATCTCTTCAGGCAGTTCCAGTTGATACGATACTTCTCCTCGACAGTTCAGAATTTTGAAGGGCCTGATATATCTGGGGGCTAACTTTCCTTTCAGACTAAAGCGTTGAGTTCCCTTCAATGGTGAAACCTTGAGATATACAAAATCTCCGACATGGAAAGTCAGGTCTCTCCTTCTCTTGTCAGCATAACTCTTCTGTCTGGATTGGGCGGGCTTGAGGTGCTCACGGACTTTGTGAACTTTCTCTTCTGCTTCTCGGAGAATGTTGGGTCCAAAGATCTGACTCTCTCCTACTTGCGACCAATTCAAAGGGGTACGACACTTTCTTCCATATAGGAATTCAAATGGTGCCATCTGCAAACTAGCTTTATAACTGTTGTTATATGAGAATTCTGTGAAAGGCAGGCAGTCTTCCCATTTTGATCCGTATTCCAACACACAAGCTCTAAGCATATCCTCTAGGATCTGATTGACTCTCTCAGTCTGTCCATCAGTTTGCGGGTGATACGATGTGCTGAAGTTCAACTTGGTTCCTAATCCTTCTTGGACTTTCTGCCAAAATCTTGAGGTAAACTGGGTTCCTCGATCTGATACGATGGTCTTGGGGGTTCCATGCAGACTAACAATCCTAGCAATGTATAGCTCTGCTAACTTTGTACTCTGGTAAGTTGTCTTAACAGGTATAAAGTGGGCTACCTTGGACAATCTATCAACTATGACCCAGATTGAGTCATTTCCCCTACTAGAAGTAGGTAAACCGGTGATAAAGTCCATTCCGAGGGAATCCCATTTCCATTCTGAAATCTGCAATGCTTGCAACAGTCCTGCAGGTCTCTGATGCTCTGCTTTGACTCTTTGACAGATGTCACATTTGGTGATGTAGCTTCCGATTTCTCTCTTCATCTTGTGCCACCAAAATTGCTCCTTCAAATCCTGATACATCTTCGTTCCTCCTGGATGGATAGAATAAAGAGTATCATGAGCTTCCTTCATGATAACCTACTTTAGCTCCAAATCTGCTAGCACACAGATACTTCCTTTGTACCACAGTACACCTTCTTCGTCTTCGGTGAATCCAGGTACCTTTCCTGTACCAATACGACGTTTGATTCCGTCGATACTTTCATTCCCTTTCTGGGATTCCTTGATTTGGCTAATCAAAGTGGGTTGAAGTTCAATGCTAGCCAAGAATCCTTTGCTAACTAATTCAGTCCTGAACTGCTCCAACTCTTCATACAAACTTGGTTGCTTCTCCTTGATCATGGTGTTAAGCCTACACGGCAATCTGCTAAGAGCATCCACTACCACATTGGCTTTGCCGGGGTGATAGTGAATGTCAAGGTCATAATCCTTGATTAACTCTATCCATCTCCTTTGCCTCATATTCAGCTCCTTCTCAGTGAAGATATATGTTAAGCTCTTGTGATCTGAGTAAATCTCACAGTGATTGCCCATCAAATAATGACAACATGTCTTCAATGCTAGAACCACGGGTGCTAGCTCAAGATCATGGGTCAGATAGTTCTGCTCATGTTGCTTCAGTTGTCGAGACAGATACGTGATAACTTTGCCTTCTTGCATCAATACACACCCTAGACAAATCTTGGACGCGTCACAATACACATCAAATGGCTTCTTGATGTCTTGCATGACCAATATTGGGGCTGATATCAATCTCTTCTTCAGCTCCTGGAAACTGGCTTCACATTTGTCTGTCCATTCAAACTTCTTGTCCTTCTTTCACAATTGAGTCATTGGTCGGGCTATGCCCGAGAATCCTTCTACGAACTTGCGGTAATATCCTGCTAATCCGAGAAATGCACGGACTTGGGTTTGAGTGGTTGGGGCTTCCCATTCTTCGACATCTTTGATCTTGGCGGGATCAACAGAGACTCCTCCGGCAGACACAATATGTCCTAGGAATCCTACTTCTTTCAGCCAAAACTCACACTTGCTGAACTTGGCATATAACTGATGCTCTCTCAGGGTTTCTAGGATAACTCTCAGATGTTGCTCATGCTCTTCTTCTGATTTGGAGTAGATAAGGATGTCGTCGATAAACACAACTACAAACTTATCTAGGAAATTCATAAAGATCTTATTCATGAGATTCATGAAATAAGCAGGGGCATTGGTTAATCCAAAAGACATAACCGTACATTCGTATAAACGATAGCGAGTAGTAAAGGCGGTCTTCAGAATATCCGTTGCACGAATCTTAAGTTGGTGATAACCAGTCCTAAGATCAATCTTTGAGAATACCTGAGCTCCGGTCAACTGATCAAATAGATCCTCTATCTTGGGCAAGGGGTACTTGTTCTTGATGGTGACATCATTCAACTTTCTGTAATCTGTGCACAAACGATTGCCTCCATCTTTCTTGTCAACGAATAACACTGGTGATCTCCATAGCGATGCGCTTGGTTGAATCAAGCCTTTCTCTAACATGGCATCCAACAATTTCTTCAGTTCCACTAACTCTGAGGGGTTCATGCTATAGGGTCTCTGGGCTATGGGTCCGGTTCCGGGGATTAGTTCGATAATGAACTCAATATCCCTATCCGGGGGCATACCTGGCAATTCATCTGGGAATACGTCGGGGTATTCACAGATTACTCGGACTTGGTCAATGGTAGGCAAGGCTAAACTCTTGTTGCACTTGAATTGACGGGGTAAGGTTTCAGAGATATGCTCTACTGTTACTCCAGAACTACTGGTCATGGTGATGGCTTTCTTAGCACAGTCTATCAGTCCTTTATGCCTTGACATCCAGTCCCTACCTAGTACTACTTCCAAACCTTTGGTTCCAAGTACAATTAGGTTGGCATAAAAATCTATCCCATGTATTCTGATAGGCACAGCCTTGCAAATTTTTCTATCTTTGGTTGTTGAACCGGGGATTTGAACTATCATGACATGCTTCAAGTTGGTTGGGTGAATCTTACTAGTGCATGCTAATTCTTCGGTGACAAATGAATGCGATGCTCCAGAATCAAACAATACTCTGGCTAAAACTAAGTTGACAGAAAACATACCCAGCACTACATCTGGCGCTTCCTAGGCTTCTTTTGCGTTCATGTGGAAGAGACGGCCGTTGCGGTTCTGAGGGTTTCCTGGGGCAAATCTTCTTCCTGGTTGAACACGACGCTGCTGTTGAGCTGGGGCATTCACATTGGCATTGGCTGCAGTTTCCTTGGGACACTCATTGGAGTAGTGACCCTTCACTCCACACTCAAAACAAGTGATCTGGGACTTGTCCTTGACTGCGACAGGCACAACATTGCTGCCAGTTCTGGGTGCAGTATTGTTGTTGTTGTGGTTCTTGGGAGGTGCACGGTTGAAATTGTTGGCATTACCGGAGTTGTGATTGTTTCCTACGGACTTCACATTGCCTCCGCTACGGTTGGGGTAGCTTGGGCGAGAATTTGGGGGTCGGTTGTTCCTTGGTGCATATCCTGGTGAAGGGTTGGGACGGTACTTCTAGTGACTACTGGATCCAGACTGCTGCATCATATGACGCTTGCGGTTGTCGTTTTCCTGGTTAATCTTCCCTTCCATCTGAATGGCAGAGTCGACTAGCTCTTCGAGATCCTGAAAACGGATATTGACGAGGCAGTCTGCATCTCATCATGCAGTCTGTTCAGGAATCTCTCCTTCTTCTTGGCCTCCGTGTTGATCTCATCAGGTGCATATCTGGCAAGTGACAGGAATCTGTCACGGTACTCCACCATAGTCATTCTTCCTTGCTTTAATTCGAGGAACTCATCTCTCATTCTGTTGACTAGGCCTTGCAGCACGCGGGTGCGGCTGAACTTGACTTTGAATACCTCCCATGTCATAACTTGACCATGGTTCATCATGCGGATACTGTTCCACCAAGCTCTTGCATCTCCTGCCAGGTAGTGGGTGGCAAAGAGAACTTTCTCATTTTCATCAACTCTTGCAACTTCTAAGTTGTTTTCCATGGTTTGTAACCAGTCATCAACATCTAATGGGTTCTCAGAGGTGCTAAATATTGGAGGATTAGTGTTCTGAAAGTTTTTGAGTTTGGATCCCTGGTGATCCTGATTTCCATGCCCTTGGTTGTTGAGAGCCATATGGGCGATCTATTGAAGTGTTGCTAAGTTGGCTTGACGTTCTGCCCTGCTTGCTTCACGGTCTACGATGAGATTCTGCAAGATCTGCAGCATTGGGTCTTGCGACGAGCTGCTCCCTCCTTGGTTTCCACGACTCATCTGAAGATTTAGATGGATATAGGGGTAAGAGGGAATTTCTAAGGTTCATGGTTTTGGGTTTTCAAAGCTAAAACTTTGAGTTAGACTCAGGTTTTTCAACTAACTCCATTTCATTCAGGCAAGCAAGCAGACGATACAACACACACCACAACAATCAAAGGGAAAACAGATGGTTTGAAGAACCATTCTGCAAGCTACGATAGAAGGAGACCGATACATCTCATGCTACGACAGTGCTCTAGTGCATTTACTCATCGTCGATGAAGTCGGAGTCCTCATTGTCAGTGTAGAAGTCCACGGCATCCTCCGCCAGAAAGTCATCATCATTGCTGAGGTAAGAATCCATGTCTCCCTGGATGTCTTCACCCTCATCTTCTTCTTCTTTTGCTGCAAGCTGGATTGCCTGCTCCTTGACTGTCTTCTCGAGGTCGGCCACCTTCTTGCAAAGACGGGTGATGGTGCGATCCTTCTTTGCATGCTGGCGGCGAAGAGACTGGCGATCCTGGACGAGCAGTGCGAAAGTCTGGGCCTTCTGGTCAGCAATGGCACGGTTCTGGTTGGCTAACTCTCTGGCATTGTCTAGCTCCTGCTGTCTGTCATGAAGCAAGAAGTCAAGATTCTCCACTTGACGCCTCAACTCTGGGTGACTTGGCATCTCCATCGGCATTCCCATGAAGTCACATCTTGCATAGTGAGCAAAACGGGTTCCTTGGATCTTGTTGATGCTGGGGGCACAGAGACGTGCGAGAGCTTCATGCATTGCCCTGGCTAATCCATCTAGCCAGTTGTTCTCTCTCACGGAGAACTAAATTCTCCCAGCAGTTGGTGCTTCAATGCTCCCTCTAAGATCTGCGGTGACTAGCCACTTTAAGTCTCCTCCTGGGGGTCCTGGAAGTTGAGCTCCAAGAAACTCCGGATGTGGGCGTCCTAGTAACTCTGACAGTGAGTCCAGATCCCTCTCGAAGATCAGTGATGACCCACAAGTATAGGGGGTGTATCACAGTATTTTCGATAAGTAAGAGTGTCGAACCCAACGAGGAGCAGAAGGTGCTGGCTAGTGGTATGGATCAGGAATTCTCTGTAAATACTTAGCAAACGGATTTTTAGGGGTTTTCGATAAAGCAAGTAAACAAAGTATGAGTAAATAAAAGAAAGTAGGAATAAATGCAGCAAGTGGCCCAATCCTTTATGCAGCAAAGGACAAGCCGGTTGTATTTCTATAGATGACCAAACGTTCTCGAGGACACATGGGAAGACTGTCAAGTGCTTTCGCTTCATATAGTCGATTAATCTTCTCTAGCTTGCTAAGTGTTGTGTGGGTGAACCTGTGCTAATGTACCGTCCCATCCAAGACTTAATACATACTTGTGATTAAACCCCCTTGAAAACATCCGTAAGTACAAGGAATTAATTAAGGTAGAAACCTAACCACAGCTTTAAACTCTAAGACCCTTACGTCCCTTGTGCAATGGTTTCCTAACGGGGGTTCAGGTTTCTGTCACTCCGGCAACCCCTACGATTAGTAGCCAAATACACAATGCATTCCCCTAGGCCCATATAGGTGAAGTGTCATGTAGTCGACGTTCACATGACACCACTAGAAGAAGTACACCACAACTTAAATAACAATCTATTGAATCTTTCTCAACGCAACTCCACTACTAACAACAAGACTTCTCCCATGTCCTCAAGAACAAAACGAACTACTCACAAGACATCATATGGATCATGATCAGAGATGGAATAATGATGTATAACAATCTGAACATAAACAATAATTCAATGGTTCACTCAATAGCATCAACTACAAACAGTAATCAACACCGGGAAAGTTTCCCCTATGAACTATAGCAAGATTCAACGCAATTGTTACAGCAATATGGAGATGGTGACGAGGGTGCTGATGGTGATGATGGTGGTGATGATGATGATGATCCCGATGAAGTCCAGCTTGATGGTGGTGTTGATGGCAACGATCTCCCCTCTCCGGGAAGGAATTCCCCCGGCAGAAATCTGTTTGCCGGAGAGATCTTTCTCTCTCGGTGTTTTCCGCCCCACAGAGGCGGCGGAATATTTCTGTGGTCGCTCCCCGAGTCTTAGGGTTTTGGGAGGAAGATATACGCCAGAGGGGAGAGGTTGGAGTGGGCCAGGGTGGCCACACCACTCCCTGGCGCGGCCTAGGCCTGCCCGCTCCATGGGGTGGTGTGGGCCCCCTGTGGCCCACCTCCACTCCATCTTCTGGCATCTTGAGTCTTCTGGAAAAATAGAATTTTCCGTATATTTTCCCGGATTTTCTGATCTTCGTGAATTTTGCCTCCAAACAGCACCTTTTCCATCAGAATCGTGACTACAGCGGTCCATGCTCCAAAAGTCATCAACCATGCAAAAACAGATGAAATAACATAAGTATCAGCTCTCAATACGAAATATATCAATGAAAAAATAGTGAATTAAGACATAGAATAGTGATGCAAAATGGACGTATCAATTAGCTGACCTCTGTTTCCCAACTGGTAAAACTTGCTGAACTGAGTCTCCATCTACAAGAGTTAAGGATGAGGAAATTAGTGAAGTGATCAAGTGTGTCAAATTTTAAGTAGTAGTGTAAGAATTTTGAGGAACATGAATTTTTGAGAAAGAATGAATTCACAAGGGTAAGAGAGGAGATAGTTTTTCATAAATACTCACTTTGGTTTTGAAACTAAGTTTTTGTTTGAACGTCCATTCTAACTAGGGTCTCCTATGGTCAGGATGGCTCTAATACCAACTTGTCAACACCCGGATTTTTAAACCCAGATGCCCGTTATGCCATACCTTGCAATCCCAGGATTACTATTTTTGCGAGACATAACGGATTGGATATCACAGTACATCATCCATTACAAACCATACATAAGGTCATACACAAATAAGGATCTCATGATCCAGTCTTAATACAACAAGCAGCAGAAATAAAAGATAAGCGTAGCGGTGGGGTCCTTCTTCAGGGGCACAGGCAATGCTGACGAAGGCAGATAGTCCTAGTTATCATAGCCGTCCTGCTGGCCATCATCTTGATAGTCTCCTTCATAGTCTGGCCATGAGAATAGCCAGGGACAAAAGCCATGAGTACTCTTTAAGTACTCGCAAACTACCTCTATCAAGTAATATAGTTCTAAATTAAAGTGATAAATCTAAGTGTAACTATAAAATTAAGTTTGAAACCTAAGTTGAGTTCTGAAGCAAAGAAAGATAAGATAAATTTCTAGAATCACTTAAGTTGGGAATCTATTTTCAATACCACAACCCTGTTGTGGTCAAGTCAAAGTTCATCATTCATTTCATAAGTTGTTTGGAAAACATCTGAGAACGAAACAATATGGCCATTCCAACTGTCCATAACCGCGGACGCGGCTATTCGAATAGTTTGACACTCTGCAGAGGTGGTACACTTTCACCACAAGATTCGATACATCTGTCAGGGATAACCCTGAATCATCATACTTAGTATGCAGATAATCAAACATAACCTTCCTTTTACACACCCTAGTATATGCACCTCTCCTATGAGCATGGCCTCCCAACCATGACCATCTGTCATCTTGGGCACTACATAGGTGGACAACATTGAGAGGTAGCCTCAGCTCAAACCTCTCCCGCGAGGGAACTAATACTAATGCATATAAATTTCCAGCTAAGCCTTACCCAATTCAGGTAGTGTGGTTGTACGGTAAATTTGGAATGGTATCGCATCCGAATCCAACCATCAGTTTTATAAAAAGGGTTAAGGCTCAGGCCTCAACATTTTCACCATCATAAACCATTTGTGTTTCTCAACACATGTCAAAACATCTCAATAGAATGACTCATCATTCCAAGGTTTTCATAATTCATTTTCACCAAGGGTTCCCATCTAAAGCGACTCAAGTTTCTGATCTACTTTAAACTACTAAGTTAAGAGTGTTCACTAAGGTTGAAAAGATGGGTTCAATCTCATGCCATAGAATGACATCTAAAGTGTTCTAAATAGGTCAAGTTTTATACTTTTTATGCTACCTTTAAAACAAGTAAAGAACTTTGTGTAAGTAAAGGAAGTAAAGCTGGTAAATAAGACTTGGGATACTAATAGCCAAAGTAGTGTGACTAAAGCATCTTTGCTAACCCATCTAGTTTAATCCTAGCTTGCTAAGCATTATACTTGCAAGTGTTAGCTTGCATTGTTCATGGTGGCTTGCCTTGGTTGGTGAAGTGGTTGAAGTTTTCTTCTTCTTCTTCTTGGTAGAACTCCTCCTCCTCGAAGGCTTCGTTGGTACTATTGTCTATAAAGACATACGGAGTACACAATCACCAAACAATACTTAACTAGGCTAAATAACATTCTAAGACACACATTTGACGATCTATTATCATCACAAGCATCACAAGTTTAATTCAATAGTTTCATCCTTTTTATTTTAGAAAAGTAATTTCTACTCATTGAAAAATTAACTAAAATTTAATATTATCAATTTAAAATATGGGATCATATTGACACATGTCATCACCACATATCTTAACACATGGGAATGAGAATTAAAGGTTGGATCAATATTACTTTGGTTTAAGTTTATTATTTAATGATTTAAAGTGACTAGAAATGCCTATATAGCATTATTTTGGTACTAGTCCAAAGTCACTGCATGTAAACCTTAATATTATTACATATTTAGATAGATATGATGAAATGTGATTTTTGAGAGTTGGAATCAACTCAAAGCTAACTTGGTTGATTTTATAAAAATGTTGCAAGGTGCAAATGCTTCTGTTTTATTATTTTTATTAGGAGAGATCTATAACTCTATTTGAATTAAATCCAACAGGGTTTGATAGGTCATCTAAATACCTTTCAGGCAAAATTGATTTCATGCAAAATGGATTTGTCAATCTCTCTAAATTAATCTTTAAACTAGAGGACAGAAACTAGATTCAACTTAAAAAGAAAAAACCAAATTTCAACGGCTGGGCTAGCGCGGGAACGAACATGGGCCTGCCCAGTGGCGCTCCACGGCGCGGGGCTCAGCTGACATGCGGGCTCCACCAGTTAGCGGCACAACAACACCGAAACTGTATCTAGCATTCTAGGCCGCACGATTAAAAGGGGATCTAACGGTGGGGGTTCATCGTCGTCGACGGATTACTCTGGCGAGAACTTGACCTAGACGCGGCGGTGGGGGTCGACTGGGGGCGTACCAGGGCTCCAGCAAGGTCGGTGAGGCGGGCAAACGGGCTAGAAGACGACGGCGAGGCGAGGCGCGGTTGCGGCGGAGCTTGGGGTGCCCTAAATCGTAGGCGCCCTTCTCCTCCTGCTGCGGCGGCTTCGCCTCCAATTCCGGTGAGGCAGAGCTCGAGCAGCGTCGGCGATAGGTGGGTGAGGTTCAGTGAGAGGTGGGGAGTGAGTGAGTGTGGAGAAATGAGGCTGGGGAGGCTGGCTTATATAGGCCCGACAGTGAGACCGAGCGGTGTGGGCAGGCGACTCTGGCGAGGGCGGCATAGGGGGCTAGCAGCGTGGCTCGAGGTATGGGACGGTGGCCTGTCTCCTGGCGGTGCTCTGAGGCTTAAAGGCGCGGCAAGGCTAGCTCTGTGCTGGTTCGACGGCGAGCGGTGGCTGGGGTGCATTGGGCGGCCAGCGGGGGTGTCTATGGTGTTCCCTAGGTCCTGGCGGAGCGGTAGGCGCGGGCTGCGGCCGAGGGGCGGTCTGTGCACGTGGGGACCGGGCGCGCTCTGCGGGCGGCGTCGGCATGGTCGACCAGCTCTGGGCGTGGCGGTTCTTGGCCATTTTGGTCTCTGTCTCTGGGCTGGGGCTGGTTGGACGGTGGAGGTGGACCACGTGCGACGTGCTGGACAAGGTGAGAGAGGCTGGCGGCTGCTGTGGCGCGATGTCGCCGGTGAGGGTGCACAAGGTGCTCGGCCTTAATGGCCATGACCATTTGGTCATGTGCACAGGGCTTGGCCGGGCTAGCAAGGGTAGGGGTGCACTGGGGGGGACAAGGGGACTGAGTTAGGCCCAAATGGTGACCAAAATCACTGCTCAAAATAGTGTTTGAATTTGGCCAGATTTGTGCCTGTCACCTGTTTGATGAACTGGCCGCAAGAAGTAAACTTTTGAATTTTGGTTTCAAAATTTTTGGGTGATCTACACTAGTGCTAGGTAGTCTCTGGTTGCAAGGGTTTTGAAAGTGGAGCTCATTTTGATGGTTTTTCAAATAGGGGTGATCTATGCATATGCATTGAATTCAATTTTCACATGCCATTTAAAATAAGCAAAAGAATGTTTTTAGCAGATCAAAAGGTGGGCCTTGGTACCTCATTATGTGTACTAGCAAGGGTTGCAAAGATCATGAATTGTTTCTATTAAGAAATGAGTGCTAGGAACACTCAAAGTAGTGTAGTGGATTAAAATGGCCAAAATGACCATTCCTCCTTTTTAATTTTTTTATTTGATTTTCTTTAGTAAAAGTTTGGGAATGATGTAGATGATGTTTAAATCACCTAAGAAACTTTTTACAACCAAAGAATCACAGAACCATGGCAATTCAAATCAATTCCTAATTTAAATGCACATACACATGAATGCTTTCATTTTTAATTTGGAAAAGTTTTTGTTAACCCTAAATTTTGATGATTTAGATCTTGATAAGTTTAGATTGAAGTTTTGGGATGTTACAGCTAACCTCGGCAATGTATATGATTATGGACTTGGGTTTGATTGAAAAGAGAGAGCTGTTGATTTCGTCGACCTATCAGACAAACAAGGGAGTCGAAGTCCTTCCTGATTATGAAAACAAGGGGTTATAGAGTCACTGATTCGCTAGATGCAATCTAACTCACGGTGGGTTGTTTTTCGCTCAAAGCTACTATGCCCTCTCCGTGGGCTCCTCCCAGGCTATATATGAGGGGCTAGGTCTCAGACTCCAACACGGATCGGTTCCAAGTTTGGTTACAACACGTTTGGTTCTTGGGCTTCGAATGCTTCCAGGACCCCTATTTCCTTGTGGGCCTCATGGGTCGTAGTTTTAGTACGTACTAGGTATACCAATTATGGGAACCCAATAAGTCATACCCATGTAAACAAGGTAAATTTTTTGTTTTGTAGGTTGCTTGAGAGGAGAAGAAGAAGATACTCTTTGCCAATTCCCCGAGAGTTGGATATAAACCCTCGAGTCACCCTTGTAGGAAAAAGATGCTTGCTACAACACTCTTCACTTGGAGTCCCAACGAGTTGCTACACACAAGTTGTTTCCATCAGCAAGCCACTCTAATAATCAATCTAGTAAACCACCCAGTATATTATATCAATAGGTTCTTTTGGCCACTTCTGATCGAAACATGAAGAATTTCAAGATTTCCATATAGCCTAGAAAATTGCACCTATTCCAACCATAAGTAGTCTCCTTTATTCATAGGAAGCCTTTTCAACTAAGTTACCAAGAAGTCATAAACATTAGCAAAATGAAAATTGAATCCAGTTGCATAGTTGACAATACTCCAAATGTAATGGGCCAACAAACACTAAAAAAATGATTTATTGATTCATTATTGCCATATAAAAGACAACTTTTAGAGCAAAACGCTCCTCTCTTGAGTAATACATCCCTATTCAGAATGCTTATTTTCATGATCATCCATAGGAAAGTTTTAATTCTCAGATGGATCTTGGTTTTCCAAAGAAATCTATAAGGAACTTCCCCACAATTTTTCATTGCAAGATAAAAAGATTCCATACTAAAAACACCCGAGGAGGACAAAATCTAGACCAATATGTCTTATTTGTCCTCATAAAGAACTACCTCTGCACACATGCTTTTAAATTCATTCCAAGATTCTAGTTTACTACCACACAAGACCCTCTTGAAATTTAATTTACCAAGACCATGATGGAAAGCTTTATAAACCGTGTTGTTGTAATTTTGTGAGATGGAGTATATGTCAAGAAACAAAGAGGCTAAAGATTTATCAATTAGCCAGATGCCCTCCCAAAATCTAGTCTTGCTACCATTCCCAACAGATATTCTACAATGCAGCCAAAAAGTTTCTTAACATCCATCAGCCCCTACCAGAAGTGGGAATCCCCAGGCCTGCTGGCAGCTTGTCCTAAAGTGATGTTTTTCATATATTTACTGCATAGAAGTTTTTGCCATGGGTCATCATCATTGAATAATTTTTAGAGACACTTAGACAACAGAGGAATGTTCATGATTTCGAGGTCCAGAATCCCCAAACCACCTTGATCCTTGGGGAGGGAAACTGTCAGCCATTTTACCATATGCTATTTTGTTTTATGTTTCCACTCAAAATAAAATGATATCTAATCATGTCAGCTCTACTCTTAACACCAACATGAATCCTATAAAAATATATCATATACGAGATGATGCTTGCAAGGGAAGAGTTGATTAAAGTGGATCTTCCACTAATCACTAGATTCTTCCCTTGCCAATATCCTAACTTATTCTCATGCTTGTAAATTATAGGTTTCCAATTACTAAGGCGCAATCTTTTCTGGTCTATTGTGATCCCCAAATAATTTCTTGGAAATACTTACGTCTATTGTCCACTTCACCGAAGCAATATACCTCACTTCTATGAAAATTTATTTTTAGACTAGACATTTGCTCAAATATACACAAAAGGTATTTCAAGTTTCTTGCCTAAAGTAGGTCATCCTCTAGCAGTAGAATGGTGTTGTCCACATATTGCAATATTGACACACCTTTTTCTACAAACCTAGAGACCAACCCTTTTACGAGCCCTTCATTTACAGCTCTATGTAGAACTATAACTAATCTATCTACAACAAGGTCGAATATCAAGGGAGATAGAGGGTCTTCCTACCCCAGGCCTTTGTGAGTGCAGAAGTAATTGCCATTCTCATCATTGACTCTAATAGAAACTTTCCCTCTCTTTAATGCTTTCATAATCAGGTCATTCCATTTTGGTAGAAAACCTTTCATCTCAAGAATTTGCAATAGGAATGTCTAATTAACTTTGTTGAATGTCTTTTCAAAATCAATTGTGAAAAGAATGCCAAGCCTTTTTAACATGTAGTTCATTCAATGTTTCATGCATGATCACCACACCCTCCAAAATGTATCTATTTTCAAGAAACACCGTTTGTGAAATTCTAATCAATTTCCAAATTACCTTGACAAGTCTATTGACAAGTATTTTGGTAATGATTTTGAAAATCACATTTAGAAGAAAAATGGATCTGTATTTTTGGATATAGTCTGCATCTTTTCCTTTGGGCACCAAAGTAATAATACCATAATTAAGTCTACTTAAGTCCAATTGGAATGGATTTTTCCAACAAATTAAAGCGGTATATCATTTTGGACGAAACCCCAATTTTTCTGCTAAAACTCAGCATTAAAGCCATCTAGATCAACAAATTTGTTTGGTTCCATACAAAACATGGCTTCTTTTATTTCTTATAAAGTGAACTTTTTGACATGAATAGCACAATCATTATCTGAAATTCTTGCAACCCCCTCTGGATTTAGTGAGATATTGTTTATATCTAACTTCCCAAAGATGTTTTTGTAGAATTCAGTGGTATATTTAGTCAATTGTTTTGTCCTTCAAGTGGTATATTTAGTCGATTTTTTGTCCTTCAATTGTACCTTTTGCTTGTTTTAGTCCCACAATTTTTTCCTTATCCAACCAGTTGCTTTCTCATGATAGAATCAAGAATTAACATCTCCTTCTTTGAGTTCAATTTGTTTTGACTTCTCGATCCACTTTATTTATTCCTCTCTTATGATTTTTCTTAGCTCTTGTTGACAATGAATTTCCCTTGCTCTATCAATAGTAGTTAGCCCATTCATCTCACTAAGGATCTCAAGTCTGTCATTTTCGTTGGATAATTCTTTTTTCTTTTTATTTGAACCTTTCACATTTTTATTCCACCTTTTAAGAGCATCTCTAACCCAACTCCTATAATCGGCCGGAGGACTTTTTTACTCCTCTAACAGCCGAAGCGGTCTCTAACCGAAGCCGTATAACCGGTTAGAGGACTTTCTTTAGGATATTGGCTCCTATAATTTCACCCTCCACTCCCAAATTTGGTCTGCAGCCAACGCGAGGACTTTATTTTCCTCCTCCCGTATCGCTGTCAACTCTCCTGCCCAAAAATGTCGCTAGTCGCCACCTTGGTTAGAGGACTTTATTTAGGATACCAGCTCCTATAATTTCACCCTCCACTCCCAAATTTGGCCGCCCACCAACACGAGGACTTTATTTTCCTCCTCCCTTGTCGCTGCCAACTCTCCTGTCCAAAAATGTTGCTAGTCGCCACAGGTGCCATGGTTCTCTCCTCCCCTGGTCGGAATGTCACTGGAGCTCGGTTCCGTAGCCCTGCTAGAGTTTCCCGCTGACGTGACACCATCTAAATCGACCCCCGCGATGCCTTCGATGCCGCGAAAGCACTTAGGCACCACCAACGGGGTGCGGGCGACAAGAGCGGCAGGGAAGGCGGGAGGGCTGCCTCTTGCACTAGTGTTGAGCGGGCCACGAGAGCAGAAGCCTGCAGAGGCCATGCTCGCTCATTCACAGGCAACAGAGGACAAGAAGAAGAGGAAGGCCGCTGCCTTGTCCACGCCCAAGCCATCATCCTCAGCAGACAAGGGCAAGTGTGGAGGAACAAAGCATTTCACTTTAAGAAGAAAGAATGTTGAAGGAGAAGAAGATAGAAGAACAACGACTAGCACTTGAGGTGGAGAAGTTGTCCAAGGAGAGGGAGGATGCCGACCGCACCATCATTTTCATGAACCCAAGCACCTTGGATGAGCTAAGGAATATTGGGAGATTGCTCGTGTGAAGATCTTGGCCCGAGAGAGTGGTGGTGGTGGTGGCCAACGTGGTCTTTGAGGTGGCCGAGATGGTGCTTTTGGATCTAACTTGATCGATGTGATATATTTTGGACAATATTTATGCATGTTTGTAATATGGATACTAACATAAGGTGGTGGAGGTTCCAAAATGATGTTTAATTTCTTAGTCCTCCAAGTTTTGGGATCTATTCCGGTGGCCAAGGTTTAGAGGAGAAAAAATATAGGGATGTGGTTTACTCTGGCTTTTAATCCTCTAAGATATAGGGGTTGGGTTAGAGATGCTTGCTGACGCGTGGTTGACGTTCTAGTAAGTTGCTTGTTGGCCCAAAATATCGAGCTCGTTGGGGAACCCCAAGAGGAAGGTATGATGAGCACAACAGCAAGTTTTCCCTCAGTTGTGAAACCAAGGTTATCGAACCAGTAGGAGCAAGGAAACACCTCCCAGGTGTTGTTTCCAACTTGGAATCCTGCACAACACAACCACAGAACTTTGCCCCCAACTTACAGTGAGGTTGTCAATCTCACTGGTTTGCTGAAAACAAAGGATTAAACGTATTGTGTGGAGGAAAGTAATAGCTTGCAGAAAGTAAATAGAAAACAGTAAACAGCTGTAGATTGATGGTAAAAGAAAGGACCAGGGTCCATAGTTCACTAGTGGTGATTCTCCTTAAGAAAGATGACATTTTGGGTGAACAAATTACAACGGGGTAATTGACAAACATCGAGAAAGCATACATGGATATACTAATCATCTTGACTCCTTTGAGATTCGATTGGGCATTACAACATTATACATAGATCGTAATCCAACGGCATCTATGACTAATAATCCACCTTCAGGTTATCATCTGAACCCCCTCCAGTATTAAGTTGCAAGCAACAGATAATTGCATTAAGCATTGCGTGTAAAGTAAACAAGACGATTGTTCTATGAACAAAGGATTGTTGTTTTCTCCCTAGTAGCATAGCACATCTAGTACCTTAGAGATTTCTGTCACTTCCCCATATTACTAGAGGCATAAACCCACTATCGAGCATAAATACTCCCTCTTGGAGTTGCTAGCATCTACTCGGCCAAGATATCTACTAAAAACGGAAAGCATGCAAGATCACAAATAACAAAGACATGATAGAATAAATAATTAATCTCAAATAGCATCTCAATATCCATTGGATCCCCGCAAACACAACATGTATGATTATAAATAGATGATATTGATCATGAACGGAGCTCACAAGATCTAAACATGATAGCACAAAGGAGAAGAACCAACCATCTAGCTACTATATGGACCCGTAGTCCAAGGATGAACTGCTCACGCATCACACCGGAGGCTTGCATCATGATGAAGAAGGCCTCTAGGGTGAATTCTCCCCTTCGGCATGGTGCCGAGAAGAGCTTCAGATCCCTCCCGATCTAGGGATGGAGATGACGGCGGCTACAGACTCTTTCGTGGAATTTTGATCAGGTACTTAGGGTTTTTGTATCGGAGGCAATATATAGTCGAAAGGGGAGGCCGAGGGGGTGCCCTAGGCGGACACACCACCCCCCTGGTGCGGGCCAGGCCTGGCCGTGCAGCCAGGTGGTGTGGCCAGCATCTGGCCCCACTCCGTCTTGTCTTCTGGCTCCGTGTCCCCTCGGTAAAATATTGACTTTGGCTTTTGTCCCGTCCAATTCCGATAATATTCATTTTCCAACTTTCCTGGAACCAAAAACAACAGAAAATAGGCAGCTGGCACTGTGGCATATTGTTAATAGGTTAGTCCAAGAAAGTGTATAAAAATACTCCAAAGTTGGGACAAAACATAAGAAAGTAGATATAAACCAAGCATGGAACATCAAAAATTATAGATACATTAGCAACGTATCAATGCTCAAAGCACTTTTCTCATATTTCTTATTGTTTTCTACCAAATTTATTCTAAATATTTTCTCCTTTATTCTTTAATCCATTATTTTCTGGTGATTTCTTTCAGCTCTGGCCTTAGAAACTGACAATTTTTAATCAAAAAAATTTCTAGTACCTTTGGCTTTTCCCCTAGTTTTGATCAAAAGAGGAGTGTGATCTGAATGATCTCTAGTCATAGCTTCTATAGTAAATAATGGATATTTTTGTTTCCAAATGGGGGGAGACTAACACTTGGTCCAACAATTCAAAAAAGTAGGATCTTCATGATTGTTGGACCAGGTGAACTATCTTCCACTAAGCGGGGTTTCCATGAGTTCTCCTTGTGCAATAATAGAGTTGAAGAGCATGCTCCATTTATTCAAGCCACCAGGCTTATTTTTGTCACTCTTTCTCCTAGTTAGTTGGAAGTCTCCGGAAATCATAGTTGGAATTTTAGATTTATTGATGAGTTGTGGTAGCTCAATCAAAAAAACTATTTTACCTGATTGTTAGGCATCCCCATACATTATCACGAAAGTCCAAATAAAACCACCACTTTTGTTACTTAGCTTAACTCTGACAAAATAATCTCCATTTTTATTTTTCCAAAATCTGAAAAGAATTATTATTAACACCAACAAGGATACCCCAAGCAAGTCCAATCCATGTACAGATTTCCACAAAGTGAGTTTAGCACTCCCTGGATACTCTTGCATGATTGTCTCTTGTATTCCCAGGAAATCTATGGAATTTCCTAAAGTAGTGTCTCTAACAAAATATTTCTTTGCTTTCTCCCCAAGCCCCTTACTATTCCATACAAAACCAGCTAACATTTTTTATGTTTTTTTCCCTTCTCAACACAGTCTTAAGTGGAGATTTAATATAGAAAATTTCATTGGAAGATTTTATCATTATACTTCCCACCAAAGTATGTAGTGACAAAGGAATAGTACCATTTAAGGAGCTAAGATCCTCATCCATCAGGTTACTAGAGCATCTCCACTCACCCCCTAAAGGCCCCCTAAGCGGGCTATGGGGGCATCGGCACCAAAAAATTCCCAATCGCCTCTCCAAAAAGGATTTGGCATTGGTGTGGCCCAACATATCATACAACACCCCTAGGCCGAAGCCAACACAAGGGGGACTAGTGGTGCACCGAATGGCACTAGAAAAGTGGGCGGACCACCCTTGTCGGTGGCACATCAACCTTTTACCTCCAAAAATTATCTTCCCTCCGTTTTCCTTTCACATCAACCCTTTCCCCCTCCTCGCCGCCCACTCCCGCCATTTCCCCCAGCAGACGAGATTCACCGCCTCCATGCCTCCGAAGAGGTAGCAAGCTCCCCATGCGTCGGTGGCCACGCCTCCACCAACAAGGAAGGGAAAAATCGAGAAGGATAAGTCAGAGGGGATGTCCAATGCCGAGTGGGCTTTCGACATCTAGCTCTAGAAGGTGGATAACACCGCCTGCCGAGGGAGGTGATGGGGTTCGTTGCATGGAAAACAATTTTTTCCTACGATTGCAACCACTAAGATCATATCTAGGAGATACATGTAATGGTTTCAGATGGACTCACCCTCGAAGACCGTAACGCGGGGTAACATTTCCGCAAACAATTGTGGCTGTTATAGAGTGTACTCGACCATCCTCAAGGACACGATGACAGTGCTGCACGTGTAGTACCTCCGTAGTCGGTCACACGTATGGTGTGTCGACGACTCCCGAACCCTCGCTCCAGCCAGGCAGCAGAAGTAGCGGATCCCTAGGAACTCCAAAAGCGCTACACCATGATAGAGATGGTGGAGGGGAAGATCTCGAGTAGGGCTTCGCCTAAGCACCTTTTCTTGTGGCAATGGACAAGGCTAGCAAGAGGGAGAAGATTCCAACCAAAGGGCATATGAGAGGAGTGGGCAAGTGTGTTTGAGGGAGGAGGTCTCCACCTCCTTTTATAGGGGAGAGGGGGCAAGCCCCTCCCTTGGCCGGCGGCTAAGAGGGTTCCCCCCTCACCTCCTATCATTCATGTGGGTGGTCTCTCCACTCACATAATTTCAATCTCCACTTTCTCCCATTTATTCTCCACTCAAAAACCAAAAGTCTTTCCATTAAAGCACTTTAATTCTCTTGTTTTAATGCAACTCAATTTAATGAACACTTTATTTAATGGACACTTCATTTAATGAACACATTAACATTTTGATCCCTTGCTTTGTTTCGATACCCCGAAACCATTTCGGCAGATTCGACAGAATAAATTCGTGCGATGTACATTATCTTCTCTTGTGTTCCCTATCCACTCAATTGCGTCGACTACCCTTAAGTGTGTCTCCCTATGGGTCGCAAAATGTGTGGACATGATCAAGACATTCTTCGATCAATAATAATTAGCGGGACCTGGAGATACATGATGACTCTCACCAGTTCATGCGATGACTTAGTGATCGCGTGACCTTTTATTCGTAGTAACCAATTCCTTTTGTCTCGCGATATTTTACTTGTCCGGGATCTGATCATCCGGTATCATTCATACCTAGTTTGATCCCATTACTGATAAGTACTCTTTTCTCGTTCTCGTGATATGACATTCTTAGTGATTACTATCACTTGCTTGCAAGCTATGCCAATGTGATATCACCGAGAGGACCCTGAGTATATCTTTCTGTCATTAGTATGGACAAATCCCACTCCTGATCCATGAGCCTCAACTAACACTTTTCAAGTATCTGATGACACCTTTATGATCACCCTGTTATGGTGTGACGTTTGATGCAATCAAAATACTCTTTCAGAGTCAATGATTAACGTGATCTCATGGTCTAAGGAATAGGGTTACTTTGAATGACGTTATAGTAGTGTAAACATAATGGCTTGATCGTGTTACTATACTTTGGGAGTATGTTCATCACATCATTTAGTCAATGGTGTGACCCTGTTATTAACAACATCCAATGTCATGATCAGCAAACCTTGATCATCTATTAATCAACAAGCTAGTGTAGTGAGAGGCATCACTAAGAACCTTCTATTTGTTTATTAAACACACATGTATTAACGTTTCCTTTTTAATACAATTATAGCATGAGAAACAAACATCTATTATAAACCTAGAATAACATAACAACCATTTATTATTGCCTCTCGGGCATAGTCCTTTCAGGAGGAAGCAGAAGGCAAAGCTGCGGAAGGCGGAGGAGGAACAAGCGGGGGTCGTCTTCCTCTGTTTCTCTGCGGTGTTGCCTCTAGTATTGATTTGGATCTGTAGACACTTTCTTTGGGGCGGCGGCTTATCTGCTAGTGGTGGGCATGTCGTCCCGTCCCTCTCCTATCCTCTATAGGTGGGTTGCCGCTCCCATCCCCACCATCGATGGCTTAGACTAGCTCTACCTCTTTGCAATCCTTAGCTCCCCCCGTCAAATCTTACCAGATCACCCAGTCGGAGGAGGCGGAGGAGACAGATGCCGTGTAGGTGGAGGAGGAGCTAGGACTGGTGGTTGTGAGGGAGAAGGAGTAGGAGCAGGAGAGGACGGTGGATCACTGGCGGCAGCGACAAGTGAAGATGGATATGGAGGCCCGACGCGCCGCCGACGAATACTGGCAGCTCAAGCGGGGGATGCTAAACCAGAACCTTACCTCGCACTGCCCTACACCAAGTCGCTCATCATCAGTTGGTTCAAGCCCCTGCGCGATGCCATCGCCATGGACCAGGATGTGTAGCGCCGGAAGCGGGTCAAGCATATCTACGCCAGTTACCTGTTGTTGCTTCCACAAATAAATTTGTCGCCATCGTCATGCACAAGATGATGTGCCTTTTCATGTCTCGCAAGGATGGTTGCGGCAGCGTCCAGGTTGTCGAGGCCGCCCATTCCATAGGCAAGGTTGTTGAGCGAGAGGTTAGTACTGGGTCACTTTTTTTTGCCAATCTAGACCATGTTGATACTTTATGTGACTTGAAAATATCTCACACATATATGCATGTTGATCCTCATAATTTTTCTTAGATTACAAGCTGAACTCCAAGCATAGATATGCATGTAATCACATATTCAGTTTTGACATAGGAATCTCTTAGGTTGTCGTTCCAGGTTATGGCTAAAAGTTGTTGTTTGGAATATAATTGATTCATACTTCTAGTTATAGGTGTTCATTCTAGAAATTATGCCAAGTCCGTAGATGGTACCTTTACTGAGATAATTTGGTATATCGTCAAGTTATGCTTTTCATAATGCAGTTTAAGTAGTCCTACATACAATCTAGCTTTTTCTGGATCTGGAATAGTGAGCGATCGAAAAGAGACGATGTGGATGTAGGGTTTTACCCCCTATAATATTGTTGTTGCCTTCAGCAATAGACTCTATTATTTTTCTTTTCTTTTTACAAGAACTAGTAACTTAGTTCATTGTTGCATGTTAAGATTGATAGTTTGAGATGCATGTATGAGAACTGGATGGTGTTTTGTTTGTTGTTAGTGACTGAAGGTTGTGCGCGAGTCACTCATATCGACAACACGCACCATTCAAATTAAATTTATATTTTTAGAAGTTGTTAGAATAACAATCACATAATATTTTTTGCCAATGTATGCCATGTGCTTATTAATTTCTACATGCCACCATCTACATACGATATTGATTTATATGCATGTATTCTATTTGGTTTATTGCCTGCACGGGTTAGGGATAGGTCTACATTGTTTATTACTTCTTAATCATACTATCTTGTATGCTTACATAATATGTATGGGTCACTATTGCAGTTACCTGGATGTTATTTTTTTGTCTTGTGTTTATATTGCTTAATCGTAGTGAGTTGCGGATCTTATGAGGCATGTGTCGTGCATAGGTCTTGCATGTCGGTCTTCGCACGAGTCAGACTGTGGGGGGTCATCCACCTCTGTTTTCTTTGCGGTGTTGCCTCTGAAATTGATTTGGATCTGTAGAGGCTTTATTTGAGGCGTCGGCTTCTCTGCCAGTGGTGGGCGTGCCGTCCTCTCCCTCTCCTCTCCTCTATAGGTGGGTCACCACTCCCGCCCCCACCATCGATGGCTTAGACTGGCTCTACTTGTTCGCATTCCTCATCTCCCCATCAACTCTTACCAGATCACCCAGTCGGAGGAGGCAGAGGAGATAGATGCCACGTGGGTGGAGGAGGAGCTAGGACTGGTGGTTGAGAGGGAGAATGTAGCATCCCAATTGTATAACAATTGTAATGCTACTTGGTCTAGTAATATAATGGCTACTTCCTACATATAATTGTTGCATCATAATTATGTCATGCTCATGTCATCATGCCACCTTGCATTTGAGCATCATATAAAACCTTTATCCTTTTGGTTCTTCTCTCATATGCATTATTATTGTATTTGGCTCTTGGTAAATTGTATTTGATTCTTGATAAATGCTTGGTGCCCAAATTGAGTTGGGGGCATATCTTTTATTCAACTCCACCATCTTTCTTTATCACCACCTTATAATTCCACCACCCTAATTACCCATGAGCTTTTATTTTATTTTGGCATTTACTCTAGCTCATGTGGGTTGGGATGGATTCAATTCTAATTTCTTTTGCTTGGTCTTTATTTCCTCATTTTTGGTAATGCATGGGAATCATGCCATGTTATATTATTATTGTTTTCACAAAATAAAACATGGCATTTAATTCCCATGCATGGGCCATGCAAATTATCACCATCCTCTTCTTTTGGGATTTGCTTGTATTTTTGGAAGTGTGGCATGGTCCTTTGAGATTCAATTCAAGGTGGCCATACTTTTGCTTCCACCATCAAACCATACCCCTCTCTCCTTATCCATCATCTATCTAGGCATGATCTTGGGGGAATCATCCTCACATAAACCACCATCTCATGCTTTATTCATGTGGGCTCATCACAAAACCCTCTCACCATTTTTCCCTCTTCTCACTCTCCATCCCACTACCACATGCTTGTGGGATCTTGGGACTCATACTCTAAAAACTCTAAACCCCCTCTCTAATCTACCTACCGACCCTCTCTCTTTATTTTTACCTCAAACTCTAAACCTCTCTCTTCTTCTTAAAAACCTAACCCTAGCTACCTACTCCACCTTGGCTCCTCCTTGCTGAGACCCCCTCTCCCTCTAATCCTCTCTCTAACCTAATCAGCTACCACCACCTAGCTACCCCATCTACCCCCACTCCTAACCCGAGCCCCACTAAACCCTAGCCGAAGCTACACTCGAGCCTCCCCTCTCCTTTCTCTTTCTCTCTCACTGCCGGGCATGTCCCACCTGAGCCTACCCTCTTGGGTCGCCCCTCGCCCCCCTTGCAGCCTCCACCCTACCTGCCCTGGCCGCTCACGTCGTGCACGTGAGAGAAGGAGGAGCAGCCGAAGCCACCTTTACCTCTACCTCGCGCCCACATGGCACCTATCCTCTCCCTCTCTGTTTATTCTCTTCCCCACGCCTCCTCTACCACGCCCACATTCACCCCGGGCCGCTGCGTCGATCCCTTCCTCCCCCTACTTCTCTTCTCCAAATCCGGCGAACACCGTCGGCTTCAACTCCACCTCCTCGTACAAGCCGGTGGCGTGGAGCTGTGGTCGTCGGGGAAGCCCAGCATGCACCCCTGCATCGCCCAGTACACGCAAGAGAGGAGGGGAAGCCCCGGAACTGCCATAGTACCGCGACGCCGCCGAAACCCTAACTCCGGCCGGCCGCCTGCTACGTCGACGATCGACCGCTCCTCTGCCCAAACCACCACCGCCAGCAGCCTCGCGATAAGCCAAACGCCCTCCCAGACATCCTCGCCGTCGTCGCCGTTGCCTGGTCGCGCCGTGCGTTCCGTCGGGCACTCTCGGTGCATCGCCGAGCGCGAGCGTCTGCACGCCTCCGCGTCGCGTACCGCTCTTCTAGCCGCGCTCCCCCATCCTGTCAGCAACCCCCGCCTGCCTCATTGGCTGCCGCCTCCGCGCGCGAGCCCCAGGTCCCCGGTTCGAGCCTTCCCTGCGCCGTGCGCTCTGTCGCCGCGCGCTGTTTTCCGTCAGGCGTCAAATCGACAGAGAAGATCCACAGTGCGCGTCCCTTTTTGCACATACACCCCTACGTCTTTTGCCGGCTCAACCCGCGGTCCAGCCCGACCCCATCTGTCGGTGTCTGTGGACTTTTTACAAAAAGGCACCCGCCTTTCTGCACACTTAACCCGCGGTCCAGTACGTCCCCACCGGTCAGCCTCTGCGTGCTCAGCCGCTGTCACGTGGGCCCGTAGCCGCTGGCCCCACCTGTCATTCGCAGAGGCTAGGTACTGCCGCAGTGAGAAAACTTTTCCTGTGCGCGTGTGCCCAGTCAGCAGTGGTCCACCCATCAGTGGCTTGGGCTGGAATCTTCTGGGTGTAAAAAGTCCTGGCGAATTTCTGTTTAAATAAAAATGATTTCAGTAAATGTTTAAATTTCAAATTCAAATCTGTTTTTAAATAACTTTTAAAGTATAAATCCAAATAATACAAATGATATATGTTTTTGAATCAGAAAAATGTGAGGAATTGAAATATGCCATTCAAAATATTATTTGAGCACATTAAATTTCGATATGATTAAACTTACAAATAAAATGCCCTTCTCTTAATAAATTAATAACTTTAAATCTACAACTCCAAATTTGAAAAATAATATGTCTAAATCGATCAGCGCGACAAGCCCGTTCTATCTATGCATTCCTTGTTCTGATTTGAAGCATGCATCATGCCATATTTAAAAATCAGAACTGTTTATGACAACAAAATTGGACTAAATAAATAATAAAATGCTTTATTCTTGTACTCCACACCTCACCATGCCATGCTACTTTAATGCCATGTAAAATTGTGCATCATTCACCATGGCATGCTTGTTTGCTTGTCGCATTTTAATTCATATGCTTGTGCACTTTATTTATGTTGGCCCTTGTTTGTTTGGTTCTTCTTCGAATAGACGCCCAGCAGGAGAATTACCAGGAATCACAGGAGTACTACCCAGATCCATCTCTCGCTTCAACTGAGCTACCAGGCAAGCACTACCACATGCTTGCATACATATAGTACCTATTGCCTCTATCTTATTCTTGCATCATGGCATCGCGGTTGCATTAAATTGAATCCCAAGTACTGCATTGCATTTACTTTTAAACCCCACCGAAGCTTGTTCCTCCATCCCATGAGCCATTACTACAGGAGTTGTTTGAGCCATGCGAGTCGTAGAAAAACATGTGAAGGGTATGTGAGTGTCTGATGAATAATGAGGTACCTAAACAACATAACCTTAGTAGTAATGGGATAACTAATGAAAGAGGCACCAGTGAGCAATATCTGCTATTTGATTTTTCATGCTCACTTGTGTCCCGTAGGACCCCGAGTACTTGATTCTTGTTCCTTGATTAGTCGCACTATCCACATCTGGGAGGCCTTATGGACCCCCCTGAGCCAGAGCTTGATTCATTCTTATTTCTTGGGGCCACAATTAGTTTGGGGCTTTATTACAATCATGTACCTATGCCATGTTTACTGTTCATTTACGATTGTGCATGGAGCACCTGTACTGTTTTGGATCGTGACACGTTTTCACTGTATCGACAAGCCCAGTCATATTTTCGGGTTCCCAGTCGTTTACCCCCGTCCACACAAACCTTGAGTCCGTCACCGAGTCAGCTAGCTTCGTCACGGGTAGCTTAATGGGGTGGCCCCCTGAAATATTTCTGAATCCTGTGATTGCTTTGTCGTGAATGCCTCGTTGGGTTTTGATTTGGTTTTTCCGAGGTTGATCGAGTGTGTGTTGCTATTCGTGCACCCCTGCAGGGTAAATCTTTCTCAAAGCCATGTCCGCGGTTATAGACGACTTGGAGCACAGTTTCTCGATCATAGACAAGTCTAACTAAAGTACCGCTTTAAATTGACTAAGTACTTGAATAGTAAATAGTGCAATACTCATGGAATGGTTAATAAAACTGCCAACGGATGGGGGTTGTTGGTCCGCGTCCTCGTTGGTAAGCGAGGAGGAGGATGGATCTGTTAATTATACTGTTATAACTGTTGTTCTTAATTAACGGACATCCATCTATCATTGGTTAAGCGGATGATTAGCGAGTATCTATAGACTTGTTGGTTATTATCTTTTGCTGCAATTGCGTCACCCCAGGTTGTGTCCCCTTTAGCGGCATAAAGACTTGTTGAGTACCCCTAGGGTCTCACACGATAAATTGTTTGATTCAGATGAACAGGTGTACTCGCAAGATGGATACTGGGTGGAGGAGACGGATGATGTTGGCAACGATCACTCGGTATAGAGATTCCGGGAACAGGGATCCGTGAGATCTGTGGGCGGGATATGCTTATTTATGTGGCATCTTATGCCGATTTGCTTCTTATCCGTACTCGGGTCTTGTTTTCTGCTTCCACCTGATACTCTGATGTTTGATGTATGAGGAGCTATCCGAAACTATTATATCTATTTAGGATATTTGGATCTTGTCGTATGGCATTGCAATATTTCTATTTTTTTTAGATGGAAGGGCTCTGAGGACTGTTGTATGTGGCTTGCATACATACTCACTTGTGTATGTAGTTGATCCCTTCGCCTGCCGATTACGCCGCTCGTTCTTGTCCCGATGTTTTGAAAGTGGTTAGGACGGCCGAAAGGTCTACCGTGAGTGGCCCCGGGCCGCACCGTACTATTTTAACCACTTTCGTTCATCCAGGCATGTAACTAAGAGCGTAATTCACCGAGGTAGTTACAATTGGTATCAGAGCCATCCCGCCCTTCAGGGTCTCAGCCAAAATGGTCGTTGTCAGTCTAGCAAATATTTTGGTAGTTATGTATACTAGGGAAAAACAAAACGTGAGAGTAGGACTGCTTCCATTTTTCTTCTTACCCACCCACCCACCCTTTTTCTAATAAGGAAGTGTAACGTTTTCAATCCTCTTCTAAAATTCAAACTAGGATTCACGTGTTCTGGGTTCCGTAGTACCATAGGTTGTGTGTGCGTGTGTGTGTGTGTGTGTGTGTGAATTCCTTTTCTATCTGTTGCATCCAAATGTTATCAATATATGTCTTTTGGTTATCAATTGTTGGTACATTCCATACCGACAGGCCTTTGTAAACCGACGCGATCTATCTGATTTGTTGTATACCGGTGTGATCTGTCTTACTCTTTGTTATCCGACGTTATCTTGTTGGGGTGTTCGTTTCCGTAGTTGCTAATCTTTAGGTTCATCTTAAGAAGAAGGTGTTGGGATATGTGTTTTACTGATTCATGTGCGTAGTAATGATTTGAGTGCGGGATGGAGTCGCGACCATACCACTACTTTTAGCATTTGCTCTTGTATGTTGAACTAGTAGAGTTACTAATCTTGATTCGTGAAGTGGTTTTGCGCATATAGTGGTATTTTAATGCCAAAATTTGCGGAAATTTTTTCTTTGTTAGCTTGTGTACCACACTCCTTGTTCAGTCGTGTGCGTTATGCTTAATATCTTCTAGGTGTCTTGAACTTTGTTGATATTTTAATATCATCTCAGTGAATTGTATCCTTTAATCTTGGTTAATTCCATTTTAGTACTATTTTGGATTATTATCATTCTCCATTATAGTACTGACTTGTGTTTTATATCAATCACAGGATGGCACCACCACGCCGTTCTGAGGAGGACATACCACCTGAACTGGGGGCTGCTTTGGCAAGTATTGCAAATGCCTTGGGCACAATGCAGCAGAACCAGCAGCGCTTCGAGGAAAGTGTCAGGAGGAATGAGTTTGTTCTACTACCTCCACCTCCCAAGCGAGGAGACATCAAGAGTTTTCTCAAGTTCAACCCACGCCAATTTGAGGTGTCTGATCAGCCACTTGATGCGGATGATTGGCTGCGTGAAATATCAAGGTTGCTGATGACTGCGGATGTTCCCGAGCAAGAATGGTCAAATGTGCCACTCACCTTCTGAAGGGAGATGCAGCTCTCTGGTGGGAAAATTACCTCAAGGCAGACCTCTCTGGTTTTCAGCCTACTTGGGAGCAATTCACTGCGGCATTCAAAGAGCAATATCTGTCAGAAATTGTCATGGAAAGGATGAAGGAAGTGTTTCTCAACCTCAAGCAGGGCACTGACAATGTCAATACCTACATCAGAAACTTCATGAACCTTTCTCGGTATGGTGGCGATGAGATCTCTGATGACAAGAAAAAGCAAAAGAGGTTTAGGCAAGGCCTCAATGCATCCATCAAATATGCAATCGCTCATGCAAGGCCGGCGTCTTTTCTGGAACTCCAACATACAGCTCTGCAGGAAGAAGCAAGTAGGCAAGTGTTTGAGGAGTCAAAGAAACACAGCCGTGATACAGCAAGCTCTTCTGCTATGACAGCTCCTTCTAAGCGTCGTGTCTGGGTTCCTAACACCCCACCATCGCTCCCGGCTCCACCAAGACCGTCAAGCTACGCGGCAAGGCCACCAAACTCCTTCACTGCGGCTCCCAGGGGCTACAACCACAACTACCCTGGAGCGTCTGGCGGAGTCCCTGGCTACGTTGCTCCACGTCCACTGGTGCTTGCTATACTTGTGGAAACACTAGGCATCAGCACTAGAATTGTCCTATGAACAACAAAGCTCTTCCACCACCACCTCTAAGACCTACGGCAAGTTCTCCTATGGTTCGTGCACCTCCACCTCGGGCTCTCAACATAAACACCAAGCCTGGGTCTAGGTTGCTCGTGCCAACTGTGTCAATGTCGCCCAGGCTGAGCATGCACCTGGAGTTGTCATGGGTATGCTTCATGTTAACTCAGTTCCTGCACGAGTTTTTTTTGATTCTGGTGCTTCGCATTCTTTTGTTTCTCACAAGTTTGCGCATGAGCATGATCTGGCTATGGTTCCTTTATTGCATCGTCTTGTGGTACAATCTCCTGGGTCAAACATGAGGGCTGCTCATATCAGCCATGGAAATCAAATTGATATTGGTGGCTCTTCGTTTCCGGCTTCCTTAATTATTCTGGGCAATTCTGTTATTGATGTTATCTTGGGCATGGATTGGTTAACAGCAAATGTAGCTATGATTGATTGTGCTGAACGTTCGGTTTCACTGAAAATTCCTGAAGGCCATATAGTCTATTCTCCAAGTCTGACTCCTACAATTCAGCTTTTCTCTTTGGCGGCTCTGAATGATGATGCTATGGAAGGTATTCAGAGTGTTCCGGTGGTCTGTGAGTTTCCAGATGTTTTTCCTGAAGAGTTGCCAGGTATGCCTTCGGATCGTGAGGTTGAGTTTGTGATTGAACTTGAACCTGGTACCGCTCCTATCTCCAAGCGGCCTTATAAAATGGGTCCTGCCGAGTTGGCTGAACTCAAACGTCAGTTGGATGAACAAGAGAAGTTGGGTTTCATTCAGCACAGTACTTCTTCTTGGGGTAGCCCAACCATCTTTGTGAAGAAGCAAGACAAGACTGATAGACTTTGTGTTGACTATCGGGAACTCAATGCTAAAACCATCAAGAATAAATATCCCCTTCCGCGGATTAATGATCTCTTCGATCAGCTAGCTAGAGCTGTGGTATTCTCTAAACTTGACTTGAGAAGTAGATACCATCAAATCAAGATCCGCAAGGAAGATGTTCCTAAAACAGTTTTCACCACCCGCTATGGCCTGTATGAGTACACGGTCATGTCATTCGGTCTCACCAACGCACCTGCCACCTTCTCGAGGCTTATGAACTCGGTTTTCATGGAGTATCTTGATAAGTTCGTTGTGGTCTATCTGGATGACATTCTAGTCTATTCTAAGTCTAAGGAAGAACATGAAGAACACCTTCGGTGTGTCCTAAACAAGCTTCGTGAGAACCGCCTGTATGCAAAGTTCTCCAAGTGTGAATTCTGGCTGCCTCAAGTCACCTACCTTGGTCACGTCATCTCTGCCAAGGGCATTGCCGTCAACCCAGAAACTATTAAGACAATTATGGACTGGCTTCCACCCATAAATGTCAAAGAAGTCCGGAGTTTCCTTGGTTTGGCCAGTTACTGTCGTCGCTTCGTTCAAAACTTCTCGAAGATTTCGAAGCCTCTTACCAATCTCCTCAAGAAAGGCAAGAAATACCTTTGGACTCCTGCATGTCAAGCAAGCTTTGAAACACTCAAAGAGAAGCTCACTTCCACACCAGTCTTGGTTCCTCCAGATACATCAAAGCCTTTCCAGATATTCTGTGACGCCTCATTGCAAGGATTGGGTGCGGTCCTTATGTAAGAAAAACAAGTTGTTGCTTATGCATGTCGACAGTTGAAGACGCATGAGATCAACTATCCTACACATGACCTCGAACTCGCAGCAGTTCTCTTTGCTTTGAAAGTATGGAGGCATTACTTGCTTGGCAACCGTTGTGAGATCTTTTCTAATCACAAGAGTCTCAAGTATATCTTCACACAGCCTGATCTCAACCTTCGTCAGAGGAGGTGGATTAAAACAATCAATGATTTCGATTTGACCATCAACTACACTCCGGGCAAAGCTAATGTCATGGCCGATGCTCTCAGCCGAAAAGCTTATGTCAACAACCTCATGGTGGAAGAACCACAGCCTCTCTTGTGCGAGGAATTCCGCAAGCTCAACCTTGAAATTGTGGATCAAGGGTATCTTCTGAACCTTCTGGCAACCCCTCTCTTGGCAGAAAAAGTTCGTTCGTCCATTCAACTTGGTGATCCTTACACTAAAAAGATCATCTCCAACATTCAGCTTCCGAAGTGTAACTACCTCGGTGAATTTCGCTCTTAGTTGCATGCCTGGATGAGCAAAAGTGGTTAAAATAGTACGGTAGGGCCCGGGGCCACTCACGGTAGACCTTTCGGCCATCCTAACCACTTTCAGAACATCGGGACAAGAACGAGCGGCGTAATCGGCAGGCGAAGGGATCAACTACATACACAAGTGAGTATGTATGCAAGCCACATACAACAGTCCTCAGAGCCATTCCATCTAAAAGAAATAGAAATATTGCAACGCCATACGGCAAGATTCAAATATCCTAGATAGAGATAAAATTTTAGGATAGCTCCTCATACAACAAACATCAGAGTATCAGGTGGAAGCGGAAAACAAGATCCGAGTACGGCTAAGAAGCAAATCGGCATAAGATGCCACATAAATAAACACATCCTGCCCACAGATCTCACGGATCCCCGTTCCCGGAATCTCTACACCGAATGATCGTTGCCAACATCATCTGTCTCCTCCACCCAGTATCCATCTTGCGAGTACACCTGTTCATCTGAATCAAACAATTTATCGTGTGAGACCCTAGGGGTACTCAGCAAGTCTTTATGCCACTAAAGGGGACACAACCTGGGGTGACACAATTGCAGCAAAAGATAATAGCTAACAATTCTATAGATACTCGCTAATCATCCGCCTAACCAATGATAGACGGATGTCCGTGAATTAAGAACAACAGTTATAACAGTATAATGAACAGATCCATCCTCCTCCTCGCTTACCAACGAGGAAGCGGACGAACAACCCCCCCCCCCCCATCCATTGGCAGTTTTATTAACCATTCCATGAGGATTGCACTATTTACTAATCAAATACTTAGTCAGATTAAAAGCGGTACTTTAGTTATACTTGTCTATGATCGAGAAACTGTGCTCCAAGTCGTCCATAACCGCGGACACGGCTTTCAGAAAGATTTACCCTACAGGGGTGCACGAATAGCAACACACACTCGATCAACCTTGGAAAAACCAAATCAAAACCCAACGAGGCATTCATGACAAAGCAATCACAGGATTCAGATATATTTCAGGGGGCCACCCCATTAAGCTACCCGCGACGAAGCTAGCTGACTCCGTGATGGACCCAAGGTTTGCGCCAATGGCTGTAAATGACTGGGAACCCGAAAATGTGACTGGGCTTGTCGATACCGCGAAAACACTCCGCATCCAAAACAGTACAGGTGCTCCTGGCACAATCTTAAATAAAACGGTAACATGACATAAGTACAGGATAGTAATAAAACCCCAAACTACTTGTGGCCCCAAGAAATAAGAATGAATCAAGCTCTGGCTCAGGGGGTCCATAAGGCCTCCCGGATGTGGATAGTGCGAATAGTCAAGGAACAGGAATCAAGTACTCGGGGTCCTACGGGACACAAGTGAGCATGAAAAACCAAATAGCAGATATTGCTCACCGGTGCCTCTTTCATTAGTTATCCCATTACTACTCAGGTTGTGTTGTTTAGGTACCTCATTATTCATTAGACACTCACATACCCTACACATGCTTTTCTACGACTCGCATGGCTCAAACAACTCCTGTAGTAATGGCTCATGGGATGGAGGAACAAGCTTCGATGGGGTTTAAAAGTAAAGGCTATACAGTACTTGGGATTCAATTTAATGCAATTGCGACTCAATGATGCAAGAATAAGATAGAGGCAATAGGTACTATATGTATGCAAGCATGTGGTAGTGCTTGCCTGGCAGCTCAGCTGAAGCGAGAGATGGATCTGGGTAGTACTCCTGTGATTCCTGGTAATTCTCCTGCTGGGCGTCTATTCAAAGAAGAACCAAACAAACAAGGGCCAACATAAATAAAGTGCACAATCATAGGAATTAAAATGCGACAAGAAAACAAGCATGCCATGATGAATGATGCACCATTTACATGGCATTTAAGTAACATGGCAAGGTGAGGTGTGGGTACGAGAATAAAGCATTTTATTAATTATTTAGCCAAGTTTTATTGTCATAAACAGTTCTGATTTTTAAATATGGCATGATGCATGCTTCAATTCAGAACAAGGAGTGCATAGTTAGAACGGGCTCGTCACGCTGATCGATTTAGACATATTATTTGTCAAATTTGGAGTTGTAGAATTAAAGTTATTAATTTATTAAGAAAAGGGCATTTATTTGTAATTTTAATCATCTCGAAAATTTAAAGTGCTTAAATAATATTTTGAATGGCATATTTGAATTCCTCACATTTTTCTAATTCAAAAACATATATCATTTGTATTATTTGGATTTATAATTTGAAAGCTATTTAAAATCTGATTTGAATTTGAATTTAAACAATTTTGAATTTGTTTTGTTAAAACAGCTAAACAGGGAAAACTTTTTACACCTAGGTGAATTCGACCCAAGCCACTGACGGGTGGGCCGCTGTTGGCTGGGGCACGCGCGCGCCGAAAAAGCTTTTCTCACCGCGGCTTTACCTAGCCACAGCGAATGGCAGGCGGGACAAGCGGCTACGGGCCCACGTGACAGCGGCTGAGCCCGCAGAGGCTGGCAGGTGGGGTCGTGCTGGAGCGCGGGTTGAGATTACAAAAACTGGAGTGCCTTTCTGTAAAAAGCACGCAGCGGCTGGCAGGTGGGGTCGTGAGTACCGCGGGTTGAGCGAGAGTGAAAAAGAGGGGGCTATTTGTAAATCGACCACGGCCCGTACTGTAGATCTTCTTCTCTGAACCGCGGACAGAAACGTGTTCGACCGCACGGCACGCGGGGGACTCGATCCGGGGACCTGGGACTCGCGCGCGGGGGCGGGAGCCACTGGGGTAGGTTGAGGGATGGTGACAGCAAGGTGGATGGGGGCTAGATATGCCGTCTGCGAGGCGCTGCGACGAGTGAACGCAGCGACCGCCGGCGCGCAGAGGGTGTTTGGTGTAAGGTCCGGCGCGGCTAGACGACGACAGCGAAGATGGGGTTGTCTAGGAGGTACAGGGGCTCACCGCGGGCTCGACGGAGGGCTCAGATCGAGGCGAGGAGCTGCAGAGCGGCGAGGTTGCAGACGACCCGGATCTAGGGTTTGCGGCGGAGCGGCGAGGGTACTGGCGGTTCTGGTGCTCCTCCTCCTCGCTGGCGCATCCAGGGTGAAGCAGGGGAACCTCCTTGGTCTCCTCGACCACCTCCACGACGCGCGTGCTGGCCGGAACGAAGAGACGCCAGTGGTACTAGCGGTGACCGGCGAGGGAGTTGGCATCGATGAAGAAGACGGAGGGGAGAGGGCATGGCCTGGGGTGGATCTGGCGAGGCAGAGACGTGGGGAGGTGGCTAAAAGTGAGGGAGAGGGACAGGGGAGAGGCCTATGGGGCTCGGGGTAGATAAAGTGGCTTCGGCCACCTTTTCACCCTCCTCCTCGCGTGCACGAGCTGGGGTTCGACCTGGGGCAGGGCAGGCATGGCAGGTGGGCCAGGAAGAGAGCAAGGCGGGGCAGACTCGGGCTAGGGCCAGCACGGCAGGGAGAGAGAAAGAAAAGAAGAGAGGAAGGCTCGGGTTAGCTAGGTTAGGAGGGTAGATGGCTAGGGTTGGGGCTAGCTTCGGCATGGTTGGAGGGAGAGGGGCTGGTGGGACCTGCTGGCAGGGAGAGGGAGGGGGCCAGCCTCGGTATGGGGGTAGGGTTAGGAAGAGGGGGACATGGTGAGAGGTGATTAGGGTTAGAGGATTAGGGTTTAAAAGGGGTGACATGATGGTGTTGGAGAGAGGGTAGGGTGTAGGGTTAACCCACATGAGCATAAGCATGATCAAGCATGAGGGTTTCGTAAGGTGGTGAGGGATTTTAGTATGCATGATCAAGTGAGACAAAGATGGACATGGGGATGATTTTACAAGCTCATGCATGGCACTACACATGTGAGGTTGATGAGATACAGATGAAGAGAGAAAAAGAGAAGATCTCCCAAGAGAAAGGTTCCACTCAAAGCAAGGAAAAACCAAAAGAAAAGAAATGGTGATGATGATGGTTGCATGGCCCATGCAAAACATTAAATGCCATATTCTTATACTTGTGAAGACAATAATAATAACATGGCATTATTCTTATGCATTCCATAATATGGAATAAAGGCCAAGCAAGAGAAGATAGAGTTGGATCCATCCCATCTCCCATGAGCTAGATTAAATACCAAAAGAAAATAAAAGCCCATGGTAAATGGAATGGTGGAATTATAAGGTGGTGACAAGAAAGGTGGTGGAGTTGAAATAAAGATATGCCCCCAACTCAACTTGGGCATTAAACAATATGTCAAGAACCAAATACAATATATCAAAAGCCAACTACAATTAATACTGCATATGAGAGAAGAACCAAATCAAAAGGGTTTTATATGATGCTCAAATGCAAGGTGGCATGATGACATGAGCATGATATAATTATGATGCAACAAATATATGTAGGAAGTAGCCATTATATTACTAGACCAAGTAGCATTACCATTGTTAGACAATTGGGATGCTACACGAAGTATGAGTCTTTCCACGTTGACGATCAAGGCACTCTTTTCTTTGAACACCGGATGTTTGTTCCGAACTACCCGGGTTTAAGAGAGCAAGTTCTTAAGGATGCGCATGATTATGTTCTTTCTATTCACCCTGGCAGCACTAAGATGTACATGGACTTGAAAACACAGTATTGGTGGCCTAGGTTGAAACGATATTGTGCCAAGTATGTCTCGGAGTGTGATGTCTGTCGTAGAGTTAAAGCTGTCCATCAGAAACCTTCCGGTCTTCTACAACCATTGAAGCCTCCGGAATGGAAATGGGAGAAAGTAGAGATCGACTTCATCACTGGTTTTCCAAGGTCGCAGAAGGGCAACAATGCAATCTTTGTTGTCATCGACAGGCTTTCTAAAGTAGCTCACTTCTTTCCAGACAAGGAAACAATTTCTGCAATTCAGTTGGCTGAGCTCTATATCAACATAATTGTCTCTCTGTATGGAGTTCCTCTTGAGATCAGTTCAGACCGTGGAAGCATCTTCGATTCCAAGTTATGGGGAAGTTTCCAAAATGCTTTGGGAACAAAATTAAACTTCAGCACAACTTACCACCCTCAGTCGCAAGGACAAGTTGAAAGGATCAATCAGATTCTGGAAGATATGCTCCGTGCTTGCGTTATCTCTTTCGGCATGAAGTGGGAAGAATGTCTTCCTTATGCTGAATTCTCTTACAATAACAGCTTCCAGAAAAGTCTAAAGATGGCACCATTTGAGGCTCTCTATGGTCGCAAATGCAGAACTCCGATTGGTTGGTCGGGCGCAGGTGAAAGAATATTGTTTGGCCCCGACATTGTAACTCAAGCGGAGGAGAAAGTTCACATCATTCTTGAAAACCTGAAGATTGCTCAAAGTCGCTAGAAGAGCAATTATGACAGAAAGCACACGGACATGGAGTATGTCCCGGGTGATCTCGTTTACCTTCGTGTCACTCCAATGAGAGGCACGCACCGCTTTGGTATCAAAGGGAAGCTGGCTCCTAGATACATCGGTCCTTTCAAAATTCGTGGAAGAAGAGGAGAAGTTGCTTATGCTCTTGAGCTCCCTGAAAAACTCAAGGTCCATGAAGTTTTCCACATCTCTCAACTCAAGAAGTGCTCCAAGGATCCCGGCAGGACCATGGACCATGAACTCATTAATCTCCAAGAAGATCTGTCTTATCAAGAACACTCCACAAAAATCCTTGAAGTCGCAGAAAGAAAGACTCGCAACAAGTCCATCAAGTTCTGCAAGGTGCAGTGGTCGCACCATTCCGTTGATGAAGCAACTTGGGAACGTGAAGATGAGCTCCGTAACAAGTATCCTACCCTCTTCGAGTCTTCGTCTTCTTCCTAGAATCTCGGGGCGAGATTCCTGTTTAGTAGGGGAGAGTTGTAGCATCCCAATTGTATAACAATTTTAATGCTACTTGGTCTAGTAATATAATGGCTACTTCCTACATATAATTGTTGCATCATAATTATGTCATGCTCATGTCATCATGCCACCTTGCATTTGAGCATCATATAAAACCTTTATCATTTTGGTTCTTCTCTCATATGCATTATTATTGTATTTGGCTCTTGGTAAATTGTATTTGATTCTTGATAAATGCTTGGTGCCCAAATTGAGTTAGGGGCATATCTTTTATTCCACTCCACCATCTTTCTTTGTCACCACCTTATAATTCCACCACCCTAATTACCCATGGGCTTTTATTTTATTTTGGCATTTACTCTAGCTCATGTGGGTTGGGATGGATTCAATTCTAATTTCTTTTGCCTGGTCTTTATTTCCTCATTTTTGGTAATGCATGGGAATCATGCCATGTTATATTATTATTGTTTTCACAAAATAAAACATGGCATTTAATGCCCATGCATGGGCCATGCAAATTATCACAATCCTCTTCTTTTGGGATTTGCTTGTATTTTTGGAAGTGTGGCATGGTCCTTTGAGATTCAATTCAAGGTGGCCATACTTTTTATTCCACCATCAAACCATACCCCTCTCTCCTTATCCATCATCTATCTAGGCATGATCTTGGGGGAATCATCCTCACATAAACCACCATCTCATGCTTTATTCATGTGGGCTCATCACAAAACCCTCTCACCATTTTTCCCTCTTCTCACTCTCCATCCCACTACCACATGCTTGTGGGATCTTGGGACTCATACTCTAAAAACTCTAAACCCCCTCTCTAATCTACCTACCTACCCTCTCTCTTTATTTTTACCTCAAACCCTAAACCTCTCTCTTCTTCTTAAAAACCTAACCCTAGCTACCTACTCCACCTCGGCTCCTCCTTGCCGAGACCCCCTCTCCCTCTAATCCTCTCTCTAACCTAATCAGCTACCACCACCTAGCTACCCCATCTACCCCCACTCCTAACCCGAGCCCCACTAAACCCTAGCCGAAGCTACACCCGAGCCTCCCCTCTCCTCTCTCTTTCTCTCTCACTGCCGGGCCTGTCCCACCTGAGCCTACCCTCCTAGGTCGCCCCTGGCCCGCCTTGCAGCCTCCACCCTACCTGCCCTGGCCGCTCACGTCGTGCACGTGAGAGAAGGAGGATGAAAAGGTGGCCGAAGCCACCTTTACCTCTACCCCGCGCCCACACGGCACCTCTCCTCTCCCTCTCTGTTTATTCCCTTCCCCACGCCTCCTCTACCTCGCCCAGATCCACCCCGGGCCGCTGCGCCGATCCCTTTCTCCCCCTGCTTCTCTTCTCCAAATCCGGCGAACACCGTCGGCTTCACCTCCACCTCCCCGTACAAGCCGGTGGCGTGGAGCTGTGGTCGTCGGGGAAGCCCAGCGTGCACCCCTGCATCGCCCAGTACACGCAAGCGAGGAGGGGAAGCCCCGGAACTGCCACAGTACCGCGACGCCGCCGAAACCCTAACTCCGGCCGGCCGCCTGCTACGTCGATGATCGACCGCTCCTCTGCCCGAACCACCACCGCCAGCAGCCTCGCGGTAAGCCAAACTCCCTCCCAGACATCCTCGCCGTCATCGCCGTTGCCTGGTCGCGCCGTGCGTTCCGTCGGGCACTCTCGGTGCGTCGCCGAGCGCGAGCGTCTGCACGCCTCCGCGTCGCGTACCGCTCTTCTAGCCGCGCTCCCCCATCCTGTCAACAACCCCCCGCCTGCCTCAGTGGCTGCCGCCTCCGCGCGCGAGCCCCAGGTCCCCGGTTCGAGCCTTCCCCACGCCGTGCGCTCTGTCGCCGCGCGCTGTTTTCCGTCAGGCGTCAGATCGACAGAGAAGATCCACAGTGCACGTCCCTTTTTGCACATACACCCCTACGTCTTTTGCCGGCTCAACCCGCGGTCCAGCCCGACCCCATCTGTCGGTGTCTGTGGACTTTTTACAAAAAGGCACCTGCCTTTCTGCACACTTAACCCGCGGTCCAGTACGTCCCCACCGGTCAGCCTCTGCGTGCTCAGCCGCTGTCACGTGGGCCCGTAGCCGCTGGCCCCGCCTGTCATTCGCAGAGGCTAGGTAACGCCGCGGTGACAAAAACTTTTCCTGTGCGCGTGTGCCCAGTCAGCAGTGGTCCACCCGTCAGTGGCTTGGGCTGGAATCTTCTGGGTGTAAAAAGTCCTGGCGAATTTCTGTTTAAATAAAAATAATTTCAGTAAATGTTTAAATTTCAAATTCAAATCTGTTTTTAAATAACTTTTAAAGTATAAATCCAAATAATACAAATGATATATGTTTTTGAATCAAAAAAATATGAGAAATTCAAATATGCCATTCAAAATATTATTTGAGCACATTAAATTTCGAGATTATTAAAATTACAAATAAAATGCCCTTCTCTTAATAAATTAATACTCCCTCTGATCCATAATACTTGTCGCTCAAATGGATGTATCTAGACATGTTTTAGTACTAGATACATCTATTTTTGTGACAAGTATTATGAATCGGAGGGAGTAACTTTAATTCTACAACTCCAAATTTGACAAATAATATGTCTAAATCGATCAGCGTGACGAGGCACCAGTGAGCAATATTTGCTATTTGATTTTTCATGCTCACTTGTGTCCCGTAGGACCCCGAGTACTTGATTCTTGTTCCTTGATTAGTCGCACTATCCACATCTGGGAGGCCTTATGGACCCCCCTGAGCCAGAGCTTGATTCATTCTTATTTCTTGGGGCCACAATTAGTTTGGGGCTTTATTACTATCCTGTACCTATGCCATGTTTACTGTTCATTTACGATTGTGCATGGAGCACCTGTACTGTTTTGGATCGTGACACGTTTTCACTGTATCGACATGCCCAGTCATATTTTCGGGTTCCCAGTCGTTTACCGCCGTCCACACAAACCTTGAGTCCGTCACGGAGTCAGCTAGCTTCGTCGCGGGTAGCTTAATGGGGTGGCCCCCTGAAATATATCTGAATCCTGTGATTGCTTTGTCATGAATGCCTCGTTGGGTTTTGATTTGGTTTTTCCAAGGTTGATCGAGTGTGTGTTGCTATTCGTGCACCCCTGTAGGGTAAATCTTTCTGAAAGCCGTGTCCACGGTTATGGACGACTTGGAGCACAGTTTCTCGATCATAGACAAGTCTAACTAAAGTACCGCTTTAAATTGACTAAGTACTTGAATAGTAAATAGTGCAATACTCATGGAATGGTTAATAAAACTGCCAACAGATGGGGGTTGTTGGTCCGCTTCCTCATTGGTAAGCGAGGAGGAGGATGGATCTATTAATTATACTGTTATAACTGTTGTTCTTAATTAACGGACATCCGTCTATCATTGGTTAGGCGGATGATTAGCGAGTATCTATAGACTTGTTGGTTATTATCTTTTGCTGCAATTGCGTCACCCCAGGTTGTGTCCCCTTTAGCGGCATAAAGACTTGCTGAGTACCCCTAGGGTCTCACACGATAAATTGTTTGATTCAGATGAACAAGTGTACTCGCAAGATGGATACTGGGTGGAGGACACGGATGATGTTGGCAACGATCACTCGGTATAGAGATTCCGGGAACAGGGATCCGTGAGATCTGTGGGCGGGATGTGCTTATTTATGTGGCATCTTATGCCGATTTGCTTCTTATCCGTACTCGGGTCTTGTTTTCCGCTTCCGCCTGATACTCTGATGTTTGATGTATAAGGAGCTATCCGAAACTATTATATCTATTTAGGATATTTGGATCTTGCCATATGGCGTTGCAATATTTCTATTTCTTTTAGATGGAAGGACTCTGAGGACTGTTGTATGTGGCTTGCATACATACTCACTTGTGTATGTAGTTGATCCCTTCGCCTGCCGATTACGCCGCTCGTTCTTGTCCCGATGTTCTAAAAGTGGTTAGGACGGCCGAAAGGTCTACCGTGAGTGGTCTCAGGCCCCACCATACTATTTTAACCACTTTCGTTCATCCAGGCATGTAACTAAGAGCGTAATTCACCGAGGTAGTTACAGAGAAGGAGCAGGAGCAGGAGCGGGAGAGGACGGAGGAGCACTGGCTGCAGCGGCATGTGAATACGGATATGGAGGCCCAACGCGTGCCGCTGACGAATATCGGAAGCTCGACCAATGGATGCTCGGCTGGAACCTCGCCCTGCGCTGCCCTACACCAAGTCGCTTTTCCTCAGTTGGTTTGAGCCCCTGCGTGACGCCATCGCCATAGACTAGGATGTGCAGCACCGGAAGTGGGTCAAGCACATCTAAGCCAGTTACCTGCTGTTGCTCCCGCAAATGAATTCGCCGTCATCATCATGCACAAGATGATGGGCCTTTTCATGTCCAGCAAGGATGGCTGCGGCAACATCCAGGTTGTCTAGGCCGCCCATTCCATAGGCAAGGTTATTGAGTGAGAGGTCAGTACTGGGTCACTTTTTTTGCCAATCTAGACCATGTTGATACTTTATGTGACTTGAAAATATCTCACACATATATGCATGCTCATCTTCACATAATTTTTCTTAGATTACAAGCTGAACTTGAAACCCTTAACCGTCCGGGCATAGATACACATGTAATCACATATTCAGTTTTGACACAGGAATCTCTTAGGTTGTTGTTCCAGGTTATGGCTAAAGGTTGTTGTTTGGAATATAATTAATGCGTACTTCCAGTTACAAGTGTTCATTCTAAAAATTATGCCAAGTTCGTGCGTGGTACCTTTGCTGAGATAATTTGTTCATCGTCAAGTTATGCCTTTCGTAATGCAGTTCTAGCTTTTTCTGGATCTGAAATAGTGAGCGATTGAAAAGAGATGATGTGGATGCAGGGCTTTTTCCCTGTAATAATGTTGCTGTCTTCAACAATAGACTCTATTATTTTTCTTTTCTTTTTACAAGAATTGGTAAGTTAGTTCATTCTTGCATGTTAAGATTGATAGCTTGAGATGCATGTATAAGAACTGGATGGCGTTTTGTTTGTTGTTAGTGACTGAAGGTTGTGTGTAAGTCGCTCATGTCGACAACACACACCATTCAAATTAAATTTATATTTTGGTACGTTGTTAGAATAACAATCATATAATGATATAATACTTTTTGCCAGTGTATGACATGTGCTTCTTAATTTCTACATGTTGCCATCTACGAAGATTGCACTAAGATCCCTCGTACTCTTTCCTGAAAGAAGTAAGAGCACCCATGGCAGTGGGTTGTTTTTGAGAAGGTTGTTTTGCTCTCTAGTGTGTTCTACGTGCTTTATGTTCTACTCAGATTAATATATAGACAAAAGAGGAATCCTGTATTTTCAGAGGTCAAATTTAGATATGTGTTTTCTAATAGGGTGTCAAAACTGCACCTTGGGCACAGCTGGCCTTTGTCGACACCATGTAAATTGTTGTGTTGTGGTGGGTAATTTTTTTATATTATTAATTATGTACACAATATTTTATAGAGATGTCTGTCAGATTAGATATATTTGTGTGAATAAATACATTATCGTTGCATATTTCTTATTTCTGAATTCATACTCAGACTAGCTACATGCATTGTTCTATATTATTTCTGATGTTATTACCCTTTCCTCTTGGTACTAGCTTGAGTCACCGATTTACATAAATATTACATGCTTCACAGAATGACAGGTAAAGCAAGACGCTTTGGCTGATGTAAGTTTGAAGCAGAAGCTTAAGGTCAACTTAACAAACAAGGTTTTATTCCTATCTTTTCATGTGTCCTTCGGTATTTAGTTATCGTATATATGAGATTATTAGTTTCTTACCCGAGTTTTGAGAATCACCACATAAGTATATATTTGATACATAGAGTAAATGAGAGTTTCTATTACTGTAGAAAGCTATGATATGTTTGTTAATACCCGCCTCTGTGCGGTGCTTTGTGAACATTTTTTATAATTGACAAAGCAAGTTGATTTGACATTGTGCGTTTCTTTCTGACAAAAACAAATAAGAAGCCATACAGAGTTTTCACGAACTTTCTTAAGTTATTTTGATTGTGGTTTAGGACCAGTACATAGTTTTGATAATATTTGTAAATAATTTGATTGGATTTATAGGAGCTACATGGTCAATTTATTTATCATTTTACCAGTTAGATATACCTTAGGTTTACATGGAGTTTTAAGGGGAAGCATTGGTACAGTGAGAGATGACAATCCAATCAAGAGCAAAGTAAGAATGTATATTATATGTGATTTTGTTCCTGGATTTTTTATTTACGAGTTTCTGTGTTAGAAGTAGCTAAAAGTAGTTTTGGAGCTCCGACATAAAAGCATTCACTCATTCCCAGAAAAAAAAAATGGGAGGACACCACCTACATGGCCATTCTAAAACAGGAAATAGGCGTCACACGACGAGGACATCAAGCCAACACGGACTTTTGGCTCTCGGGGTGCTACGCACCCCATACATAGAAAAATTAAGAAATAATTAAGAAAAAGGTTTAAAAAATTTAAACTTTTTTGAAAATCAAAGATGACCAGGTATGCTACTTGTATAAAAATATTTTCCTAGGAAATTATTTACATTGTATCCTGAGCAAAAAAAAAACAAAAATATGACGAATCAAAGGTGAATAGTACCTGGTCATATAGCATTTTGAATTATTTTTTTGCCCAGGATACAATGAAAACAATTTCCTAGGAATTTTTTTTATACAAGTAGCATACCTGGTCATCTTTGATTTCCAATTTTTTTTAATTTTTAACCTTTTTAATTATTTTTTATGTTTTCCAACTATGGGGATGTATAGCACCCGGGAGCCACACTGTAATTCTCGACATCAAGCTCCCTATATTGTTACTCCTTTTGTAGTTTTTTGTGTACATGTAAACCCAACGAGAAACAACCTCATGTGATTGTTGAATTGTTACTCCTACCTAGTTTGGAGCTTAGTTTGTTCTTTAGTGAGATGCTTGTGAGTTTATGTGGATCCTGAAATGGTAGTGACAATCCGGAGAGGATTTTTATCGTCTTACTTTGAGTCTAGGACCGGTTCTGACATTTGATCCTTAGTTCTAGAATAAATACTTCTAGAAAGCTCAAAATTCTGAAATGTTGTGTACTTCAAGTACCAAGGCTACATATTTAACTATGTAACAATCGAATTTATAATTCTGCATTTCTCTATCTTGCATATCCACCAAATAAATCTTAATTATTTTTAAGGCTTTCATGTTTCACGTGAATGGGTTGTTCAGTTTCTAGATAAAACAAGTGAAGTGCACTACCAGCCTGGCCATGCTGTGCCAAAACGAAGTGTAGGTGGCGAGGACCTAGTTCAACTTACTTTTAACCATGTCCGTTCAACTTACTTTTAGGCTGTGTTTAGTAGCAAAGTATTTTTGAAGTATTTCAGTAATACTTTAGTTTCTTAAAATGCTATAGTTTAAAATAGTTTGATGTGTTTGGCTATAATTAAATACCGAGTAAATACTGTAGTGTTGTAATATTTCAGTTTTGTGAAAACTTTGTTGCCAAACTAGACCTTAACCTTGTCAATAGAAACCCCAAGATCAATGCCAACTAAACTAGCCAAACCAATCAGCGTTTCATTTTCCGAGTTAATAACAGTGGGAATAGCAGAAGAAGTAGTACTCTACCTTCATTTGTTTCCAGATTTCTGGCAGCGGCAAAGGTTCTTTGCATGATCCAGAACTGGAATATCGTCGGTATTCTTCATGGCCAGTCTATCACTGTACCTGTGCGCTGCCCATCCTCTCCCTCCACAGTCCCATCATCTGCCCGATCATTCAGATGCGTCGGCCCAAGTCCTAAAACCTTTTCGGGCTTCTAAGATTGGCCCGACAATTTTGGAACTTCTGAACGCTAGTGCCAAGGCCCGCGAACGGGCGGTGGGCGCTGATCCGGTTGCGGCGGCAGCCACCCGACCCACGTCAGCAGAAGGTCAGCAGAGCCAAGAAGCGGAGAAAGCTCAGCAAAGCCACGCCTCCTCGTGTTGCTTTCTTCCTCGTCTTTGCCTTTGCCTTTCCCTTTCGTGTAGTACCGAGCAAGACAAAGCATTCGCCGGACGCGCACAAAACCCCCAAACCCGAGGCGCCCCCACCACGCCCACACGCATCCCACGCCACCCATCCAACCCATCCCCATCGCAGCCCACGCGCCCCTGACCCCGAGCATCCATGGCGAAAGGAGGAGGAGCAGCAGGAGGGGGCGCCGTGAAGACGGCCTTGGTCGTCGGCGGCGGCCTCTTCCTCGCCTGGCTCACCGTCGAGTCCGCCTTCAAGCCCTTCCTCGACCGCCTCCGCGGCGCCGTCTCCCGCTCCACCGACCCCACCCACGACCCCGACGAGGACACCCCCGCCGCCATCGTCCCCGAAGAGGACAAGGCGCCCTCCACCGCCGCCGTCGCCGCCGCTGTCGCCACCGCCGTCTCCGAGGAGAAGGAGCCCGCCGTCGCCGCTGCGGAGCCGTCCGCGCCGCCCCTTCCGGCTGAGGAGGAGATCGAGAAGAAGGGGGAGGGTCCCGTGGCCGCCAAGGCCGAGTGATGGGGGCGGTACCCGTGCACGTCTCGCCTGGTTCCACTTCTGAAATAGTAGTATGCTGTGAATCTATTCTAGTACTCGTTGGGAGGTTGTGATGGATGATGCAATGTTTGAACTCTGTTATCGTTATCTGCATCTTTGGTATCACAGTTTATGGCTTACTCATGTTGGTTGGATTATCATCTAACCATTTGCCTAGGAACTATCTGAACGGTATATATATCTCTATGAATGCTTTCATTCCCCGTGTAAAGTACCTGCTTATGCTATTGACAGGAAAAGTATGATGACATAGGATGTTCTACCTCTGGAGTGGTTCAGTCGCTTTAATCATTTGTTATTGTTAGGCTAGTGAAATAATCTGGTGCATCATTCAATTATTTTGTGCCAATTTTTTTGTCCTTTGAGAACTTTCTCTGAGTGAAGAAGTTTAATCCCATGTTGTTTCTGAGTAGTGCTAGGTGGCCTGCAAATCTTATTTCCGTGCTTTCTTACTGATGCTGCCGAGTTTGAATTCTAGTAATAATTCAATGTCTGCATCTTTTACTACTCAACTCAACTCAACTTAACTTAGCATTTTGGTAACTAGTTACAATTTTTAGGGGAGGTTGCTAGTTAAATTTGTATTTACTATATATAACTGATGTTCTTATATGATCGTGCCGTGGATAGTTTTTCTCTGCCCTAGAATTTGTTTGCTTATGTTTTCTTGCCAGAAATATTAAGGCTTACATAGCGGTGTTCCAGGTATTTTGTGGCAACAAATGATTTAGTAATTTCTACTTCGTATTCTCAATCAGTTGTTCAATCATTCAATATTTTATTGTAACACGTTTGCCCAGTGCCGGTACTATTTTTTATATATAATTTTTGAGCTGTTATATCTATTTGGTGAGTAAGACAGTAGATCTTCTGAGGAAATATTGTCAGTTAAATCTTGAAGGGATGCAACATTGTTTTGTCCTTCTGTTTAATTATGTATTCTACTGATGGAACATCTGCATCTGTTACTAATCATCTCAATTTAGCACCGTGGTCACTAGTTAATTTTTCAGGGAGGTTACTAGTAACATTAGTATTTACTATATATCATTGATGTTCTTCTATGATTGTGCCGGCTGATTTTTTTCTCTGCCCTAGAATTCGTTTGCTTTATATTATTTTCTCGCCAGAAATATTCAGGTTTACATAGGGGTGTTCCTGGTCGTTTGTGGCATCAGATAGTTTACGTTAGCCCAGTGACTGGTACTACTTTCTGCATATAATTTCCGAACTACTATATCTATTTGGTTAGTAAGACAGTATATCTTCTGAGTAAGTCTTCTCAGTTACATCTTGAAGGGACACAATATTGATTTGTCCTTCTGTTTAAGTTGCAGCTACAGGGTAACAGTGTACAATGTACTAATTAAGTGCTGAAGTGCAGTTTATATTGCCTGCCACAAGGTAACGGTATACACGTAAGATTGGAACATTATTGTTTCACGCATGGCACATAGTTCATTAGTAGCTTATCTGCTGTTAAAATATCAGCGATGTTTATTTGTAGATGTGCTGACAACGTCGTTTATGCGGATGTTATGCAGCAACTGCTAGGCGTTATTATGTGACATAGAAGTAGCTTTATTGTACTAACATGAGATTTGATGCTGCATGCTCAACACATAGTTTGTTACTACTCCAGTAGCTTATTTGGTGTTAAAATATCTGAGCTATTTGCTTAGATAAACTAGCAATGCTTTTTGCATTTGGTTATCATTTGTAGATGTGGAGACAAGGCCGTGGATGTTAGACGTTATTATGCGGCATATGCTATGGGTTACAATTTGATCTGGAGGTATCAATTGCTTACAATGCTGATATTATATTATTGCTTGCTTCAGTACGTGTAGTGTAGTCCATCAGTAGCTAATCTGGAGTTACAATATGTGATATATTATGCTCGGATGTACTAGTGAGTATTTATGCATTTAGTCATCTCTTACAGAGGTGAAGGCAAAGCTGCTGATGTTAGACATTGTCAAGGAAGTCTAAATGAAATATATGATTGGTTACAGACATTATGATGTGTTAGCGTGATTGCATAGGAGCTCTACGCTTAACAATATTTTGTTGGCGCAATGTCGCATATTAAATAATGCACTAATATGTTTTAGTGAAGTACTGATGGTTTCCTCATTTATTCAGTAGTCATACACGTGACGACAAAATTGTTAATTATAGATCCTAGGTGTTAAGGTTCCGAACTGAAGTAGTGCTATTTTAGTAAACTAATAATTGTTCTAACAGATCTTCCTCTGATGCATATCAGTGCCTCAATTCTGAATGAAAATACATGTATTATTATGTTGTTAGCATGATTATTCATATTTCATGAACGATACATTGGTTACTGTCCATATATAATTAAATCAACTTTCCTACTCAGTTCTGATAAAATGATTTTAACATTTACTCTATTATGCCTGCAGCAGCATGGCAATTGATGCTAAACTCTTACCTTTGAAACTAAAGCTGTGTTATTGTGATACTAAGTTACAAGTCTCAATCTTGTTTGTGAATTAATCGAGACTAGGACATAAGTTGCTATTGTTGGTTTTGGAAAAAAATGTTGTTTTTTGTGGTGTTTGTTTTTGCTGTGGTATTGATGGTAGTTCTTACTTCCTAGTCCTAGTGTTCATTAACTATTGTAACTCATTGTCTCAGCTGCTCTTCACTCGATAGTGAATGACATACTTTTCAAACTGCGACTACTATAAAGTATCTACTACTTGTTTGAAGGATCGAACCTAAACAAATTTAAATCACAATGAGAGATCAAAACATAAGTTAGAAGAAAATGATAGAATGGCCAGTTTTCATATAATTTGTCCCATAGAAATGTTATACTCCCTCCGTCCAGAAATAAGTGACTTGACTTTACCTAGATTCATATGTATCTATACACAAAACATGTCTAGATACATGCGAATCTAGACAAAACAATGTCACTTATTTTTTGACGGAGGGAGTACATGTGACATCAGAGCACAGGTCATGTTTAGTTGTTACTTTTTAGCATGATTGCATCATAGTACCTTCATCAGAACATCTATTTGCTACCCAGTTTATAAAATTAAAATAGCCATGTCTCTAAGATTTGACAAACTTGTCGTGACTTGTGCAGTTCAGCATTTGGACATGTAATGATTATGTACTTGGTGCTATTGTCATTTTGTGCTAAACTAAGTAATCATTTTCGTGACTAAAACTTTCTTTTGTTTGTATTGGTCACTAGTGACATGTGCTTCGTCAGTTGTTCATGCAATTGCTTTCAGTTGATACATACTCGCTCTGTAGGGAATGAATACTTTGTTCTAACAAGAACAAGTAGATGTTCTGTGGCAATAAATATATGTGCTTGCTATGTTGCTGATGTAAAAACTAATTATTTCCTCTTTTTGTGATGAGTTTACTGCTTGCATATGCTAATTGCCATAATGATGTCCTGCAGTTTATTTGTTTTGGATAAGAGATGTTACACATGTTCATTGATTGAGTACAACTTGTGATTTCACTGTAGCAAAACTAAACAGCATTATGTTGGTTTATAACCAGCAGAGTACTAAACATTGGATCTTCATTAGCTTATCAGCTGATGCGTACGACAAAATGCTGAATACACTTGTTTGGTCCTTTATGCCTGTATTATTCACGTTTTATGCACTTATTACCAATATAGTAAGATTCTGCTGAGAATGAAACCGATATACTCCCTTCGTACGAAATTAATTGAGTCAACTTTGTCTAGATACACATGTATCTAGACTATAGATATATGCGCATCTAGGCAATGTTGGGACAACTAATTTAGGACAGAGTGAGTACTTATTTGCTTGCTAGCCAAGTTCTAGGCTTCTAGCTGAGCTCATATGGGTATATGATATTGTCTATGTGATGGTTTTGCTGTTATCCGTTTCATGATTATAACATTGTCGTTGAACTGTTATACTCCATCTATAGCTGGGCATGGGCAGCCCAGCCCGCAAAAAGCCTGACGGGCCAGGCTTGGGCAGCAGTTTTGAGGCCCGTGCATTACTCGGGCCTGGAGAAACGAGGAAATAGGGAAGGCCCGGCCCGACGGCCCTGTGATTTTTGTGCAGTTCGGGCCGGGCCTGGGTAGTGATTTTAGGCCCGACAGCCGGGCCGGGCTGGGCTCGGGCCTGGGAAATGTGTGGGCGGGTTTTTTGCAGCCCGGCCCAGCCCGAGCCTGGCCCAGGTATAACACCATCTGTCTCAAAATAGATGTTGTGAATTTGTTTAAATTTGGATGTATTATATACTAAATAGTGTTTAGATACATCTAAATTTAGGCAAATCTGCGACATCTGTTTTGAGATGGAGGGAGTATAAGCAAACTCAATATTAACAGTCAGTTGTTAACGAAAACGAATCATTGGTACTCTATGAGAACTATCAATAGAGTGGCTTGTCTGATTCCTACTGTCCTGCGTTGGTTGATGACTGATTGCATATTTTTATTCTTGTCTTCTCTTGTATCACCATTGTCATGTCCTAAGTTTAGAACGGCACTCTGTTATGCCATGCTGGCTTTGAAATTTGCACTTAGTGACCTTAAATTAGCGTTGGTTTTACACCGCAGGGGAGTACCGCGGCTTGAATTTCCTACGCTGGTTGATGACATTGAATTAAAGTTCTTGATTGTACGGACACAATTTATAATATAAATTGACTTAAAAATAATTAACCTAAAATTATACTAACACTCGGTGGTCTATTTGGGCTTTCAAACCATTGTATACTATGTAATTCAGTAATGGATCGGGTGGATTAAGTGACAAAAAAGGGAAAAATATTGCCACCACGCGCATCCAGTTTGTCGTCATGAAGCAAGCGTAAATCCATCTCTAATCCACCAATGAAAGCCCATACAAATTGATTTAGTCCTCTATCTAAATATCTGAAATGAAGAGCAATATTTTCAGGCTAGCTAGCTTCCTTAAAGGAATACGTATTGTACATTATAATTATTATTTTTCCAAATGGAGGATGAACCCCCGGCCTCTGCAGGAGTTCCCACAAAATCTGAACAACAAAATCTGGAGGATGATACATATTGTACATCATAACAGATTGTACTATTCAACAGGAGTTCCCACAAAATCTGAACAACAAATATTCTTCAAATACTAAGCATATTTTCCCACGATAGCACATTAACCCATGCAAGGAGGGAACTTATATCTACTCTAGATAGGGATATTGTAAGGATATCAACAATTAATAATTCCATCCAGGTAACTTGTCTTCTCCTTCAAGAAGGTACGTATAGTAATTCCATCAAGCATCTAGCATGCATAAAACTTCCAGACTAGAAGGAAGCATGAGTACATAAAATGAAACGTTTCTCTAATCTTAGTTAGAATTTATAGGAATAGAGGAAGAAGCTTCTTAGAGGAGTTAGAAGACATCGAGACAAATCCTACTTTTGAAGGTGTTGAATCTCAAGACCTTTATCGACCTCTAGCCATGGTGATCCTGTGTGGAAGGCCGACGGTGACATGCCAGTGGTGGAGAAAAACAAAGAGCGGGCGACCATATCGTCTAAGCCATTGGCGGCAACAGTAGAAGAGATGATGGTGACATTGTGGTAGAGAGCGAAAACCTTGTTGCTAGATCTAGTATTTTGATAACCGCTTATGAGTCTACAAAAAAGACAAAGTTGCAACCATCTATATAATCCTTAGAATCATATACGATTGAATTTAGTTTTTAGATTCAGATTTGTCTAACCTTACACGGATCAAAACCAAGTGAAACTTGTTGCACAATAAACGATGTTGTTAGCATTCCACTTGTATATTTGGTGGAGCATATGCTTAATAATGTTTGTACATACAATAAGATGTCACACACTCATGATTGGGTGTTAATAAACAAAAGAAAATACAATGACAACAAACTACAAATTGATGCTAGAGAGATACTCAATAGAACAACAACACATGGTAGGTGATGTTAAGATCTAAATGATCTCACACACATGATAATGTATGCTCCAAAATTTTGAAGTGTTCCATCATCTGGCCGACCATTCAAAGGACATAGCCTGACAAGGCTCCCCCCACTCATGCAGAGTTTAGCTAGAGGTCGAGGTCAAGGTCCTCGGAAGAAGTTATACCTAAGGTGAGCCAGAACAACTCCTCGCACTCAGGTGGAAGCTTGTCTAATGCCACCATGTGAGTTCGGGCGTTCGTCCATGCACACACGGTGATGAAGTATCTAGCCCCTAGCACAGTGTTGAAGGGGGCGAGTGTCTAACTAGATATTTTGGATCCCCGTATGAGTCACACCATGGTTAGGTAGGAGAGGTCATGTCTAGTTCATGTCTCCATCACGGCCGACATGGCATTGAGAGCAGAACATGCATGACACTTACAAGCTTATGGCCACCCGGCCGCCCCAACACAGGAATGCCACCACGACCATGTCACCAGGTTGATTACCGGGAAGGCTACTGGAGCATTGCCCATGAGAGGCTGCTACTAGCACATTGTCAATCCGAGATTTTTCCAAAAGCTAGTACTCATGAGACACGTATGCACCCATCCCAACTATTGTCAGAGATACGGGATAATTATAAATGGAAGGCTAGTGAATATTTACTCCCACCTCATTTGTGCTCATGTTCTACAAAAAAAGATAGGTGTGTCACTCGCAAGGAATGCTACTCGTCTACTCCCGCACCTCTCCTTGCAAGCACTCTCACATCCTGATATGTGGCCAAAGAACACTAATATAGAGGTTTTTAGTTACAGGTTGTGATCGAAGATGTCCATGGAGAGACATGGATGGTCACCTTCAGCAGATGGGTCTTGAAGGAACGACCATAGCACAACAAGGAGGCACCACAAGCTACTAAACATTGGATCTTCATTAGCTTATCAGCTGATGCGTACGACAAAATGCTGAATACACTTGTTTGGTCCTTTATGCCTGTATTATTCACGTTTTATGCACTTATTACCAATATAGTAAGATTCTGCTGAGAATGAAACCGATATACTCCCTTCGTACGAAATTAATTGAGTCAACTTTGTCTAGATACACATGTATCTAGACTATAGATATATGCGCATCTAGGCAATGTTGGGACAACTAATTTAGGACAGAGTGAGTACTTATTTGCTTGCTAGCCAAGTTCTAGGCTTCTAGCTGAGCTCATATGGGTATATGATATTGTCTATGTGATGGTTTTGCTGTTATCCGTTTCATGATTATAACATTGTCGTTGAACTGTTATACTCCATCTATAGCTGGGCATGGGCAGCCCAGCCCGCAAAAAGCCTGACGGGCCAGGCTTGGGCAGCAGTTTTGAGGCCCGTGCATTACTCGGGCCTGGAGAAACGAGGAAATAGGGAAGGCCCGGCCCGACGGCCCTGTGATTTTTGTGCAGTTCGGGCCGGGCCTGGGTAGTGATTTTAGGCCCGACAGCCGGGCCGGGCTGGGCTCGGGCCTGGGAAATGTGTGGGCGGGTTTTTTGCAGCCCGGCCCAGCCCGAGCCTGGCCCAGGTATAACACCATCTGTCTCAAAATAGATGTTGTGAATTTGTTTAAATTTGGATGTATTATATACTAAATAGTGTTTAGATACATCTAAATTTAGGCAAATCTGCGACATCTGTTTTGAGATGGAGGGAGTATAAGCAAACTCAATATTAACAGTCAGTTGTTAACGAAAACGAATCATTGGTACTCTATGAGAACTATCAATAGAGTGGCTTGTCTGATTCCTACTGTCCTGCGTTGGTTGATGACTGATTGCATATTTTTATTCTTGTCTTCTCTTGTATCACCATTGTCATGTCCTAAGTTTAGAACGGCACTCTGTTATGCCATGCTGGCTTTGAAATTTGCACTTAGTGACCTTAAATTGGTACTCTATGTAATTCAATTGTGTCCTTATTTTTTCACATATTACTATTTTTTCAAAGCTTTTATAGATTGTAGGAAATCCAACGCGCGGGATATCTTCTAGTTCTTAAGAGTAGCTCCACCTAGCTTACAATATTTTTATGACAAACGGTCAATATGATGACGTTACCATCATATATGAACTTAAAAAATAAAAAGGTGCAAACAACTGCCAAACCTTGCTGTGTATATCCTTGGTACGCAGTTCCATATGATCAATCTCAATCTCAATCTCAAACCCCTTGCCCCCTCCCACCTCTTCGCCCGCATGCGATGTGAGTGCACATTTAGCGAGATGACGGGATAATAAACATCCAGTTGCTCGTGTACATCAGTACATGTGGTTCTCATGAATTCAAGTCCGAACTAACATACCCAGTTGAAGTAGAAGTGTGCCAAGAACTTCACTTCAAATGGTTCAATTGCATCATTGAAACATAACCTTTGTCTTGATAACTTGATGTAAAAGTAGGACCATTAATCCAATTTCTAATATGAAAATATTTTGGCTCGTCCATATGATTTTGAATGACCAAATCAATTAATTAATTAAACACCATTCAAGAAGGGTAAAATACCTTTTCCTGTACTACCTCCATATCGGTTTATTGGGCTAACACAGAGTTTAAGAAAAAATTAACCATAAAATTGGTCAATAAAACATGAATTATATTTTGTATAAATTATACCATTGGATTCATATTTAAAATAAACTCTATGTTAGCCTAATAAACTAGAGGGAGTATGTGCCATCTATAGTTAGAAAAACTTACTAACTATAGTTCGCTACTATTACCTGTAGCCCGCTCATCCTTTAAAGGCGACCAATTAATGTAATTAAGACAGGTATAATTTGTTTATAAAAAAAAGACAGGTATAATTTAAGGGAGATTTCACCGTCGACTAGAATGGTAAGTAATCAACTTGGAAGAGTGGAAAAAGGTACTAACGGTCACGAGATAAGAAACACAATCCAAGAAAACGTGTGCATGCGCTGGCAAACACGTTTTTTTTTAAAAAAAAATCGCTCTACACTCACATTGCCCGTGAAAAAAAAGTATCCGATCTTACTCTTACTACATAATACTAGGAAACCCCAGAAATGGATACCATCCTGTACATGAGACAGCGCATCATGAATGAATACGAGACAAACAAATTAAATTTAAATTATGGGGCAACATTAACAAAGAAACAGATGTAATTAACAAACACACAGCCTTGAATCCATAGACGATACATCATAGATCACATCTTCCCTTCAGATCTATCCGAACAACAGAACTCATAATGAGAAACTAGACTAAATGAACCAAAACGAGAACGATGAATCTTTTTCTGCGCGAGACAAGCATGGATCTTAAGCAAACTTTTCCCTGGAGCTAGATCAATCCGACCAGCTAGCATGCACGCACCGGTCGCCACCATTTCATTCCTTGGAGCGGGTCACTCGTCCACCGGCGGCTGCGCGGCGTTGCCGGACGACTCCGGCAGGTCTCCGTTCACCACGACCGGCTGTGCCGGCGCTGCTGCCAGCTGCCCCACGAAATCTATCTCCGCCGGGGCGGTTCCTCCCCTGCGGTACTCCTCCCAAAACGCAGCGTTGTGAGCAAGCCGCGGAACCCTGTCCACTGCGGCCGGAACCACGATAGGGGCAGGCGCAGCAATTGAGAGCGGCACTATGGCCAGAGGCGCGGCAGGTGCTGGCGCCGCATGTATGGGCTGATTCAGGAGGAGGCGACGGCGGTGCCACGCCAAGTGGACACCAAGGGCGTGGAACGAGCGGAGGTCGTTCCTGCCGCATATATGGCACTCGAGCCCCGGAGGTGGCGGCGGGGGTGGTGGAGGCCCTCGGTTATTCCAGTTCCAGGACATCGCCGGGAAAGGGTTTTTGCGAGGGTTGGGAAGCTGTAGCTAGCACAGGATAGGTCGGCAAAATTGGGCCTGCCTTATGTGGTGGTCTGGGGTGGTTTATATAGAGGGCGATGAGTCGCAGATACGTATAACGGTAAAAAAAACGATCAATTGTCCTTTTTTTTAGAGGATCGATTGTCCATTTCGGTGGTGCTTCCTTCAGAAGCTAAGATTTCCGTATTTCGGTGCTTGTGCCTATTTTGTATATTCCCTCCGTCTTAAAATAGATGTCTTGGATTTGTTAAAATTTAACAAATCTAAAACATCTATTTTGAGACAGAGGAAGTATAATAAGTTGCAAGGATTTTTGACAAAGTTCACGCAGAAGTGTCTGAGCTACCATCTCCAAGTGAAAGCACACTGTGTCTACAAATTAATCCTCATATCATTCTACTCCCTCCGTTTTAAAATGGATGTCGCAGATTTTTCAAAATTTAGATAAATCTAGACACTATTTAATATATAGATTAATTCAAATTTTAACATATCTATTTTGAGACGGAGGAAGTACTAATTCTTGGCCAAAGACTTTTTTTTGAAAATGCGTGTGCCTTATCCATAGAGTGGGGGTCTGTATAATTCTAGGTTATGCAATATCTAAATAACTATTTTTATGAAATCATGAGGTTCTGTTTTTTATTGCATTCAACAAGCCATAATCATTTTAACCCCATGTTTTTAATCTCCTTCATTGAGAACCCCTTTAGGCCTTGTTCGGTTAATCCATGTATGAAGTGGATTGGAGTGTATTGGGGAGAATTAGGAGGAATTTGATTTAGATGGGATCTAATCCACCTTGATCCAAGCCAATCCCGTTCAATCCCATAGGAACCGAACAAGGCCTTAGTGGTGAAATTGCAGTAATAAGAAATCACCTTTTTTGGTCCCTGCCCCTTAAGTACACATGTTTATTTGGAGAGAGAGGCCGCTCAAGGGCTCCATCATCACTATGTCGAGTAACTTCGGGATGAACCTAACACGGCAGACTCACTCCTCATCACCGCCTCCACTCGTCTCCGATGTTGGTGCCCTCAGCCTTTCATGCGGTGGCGACATATTGTGTCCCCCAAAGTCGGCGGGGTCATCTACCAGTGTGATAGTTTCTAGCACTAGAGAGATTGGAGACAGGGTGAAGGCCCTGGGCTACAGGAGTTGATGACGTCATGATGCGTTATTGCAGCCACGCCGGGTTGCCTCGTGGTAGGACAGTTTGAGGCACACTAAGGTGCATAGATTTGTCTCCATGTAAGAGCTGTGCCACTGGGATAACGCTACGTAAACGACACAAGGAAGTGGCCTCGACATGGATTTGTTGCACCTAGCTACTGATCTGGTTCTGGTGTTGTGTTTTCATCGCTTCCTACTTGGAGGTATTGGCTTGGATGCATGACCATCACCACGAAACTGATGCCCTGGTTCATACGCGCAATTCTATATCGCCCACTCAAGTGGAGGATGTCGGAGCGATGGCCTCATACAGATACCCAGAATACGATGAAGTGACATTGCTATGGAGATGGGATGTGGCTACACACAGATTGGAGGGTGACCTTGGCTGGCAGTGGAGGGAAATTTGTTCGCACAATTTGTCACGCAGACTTGGCATGTGTAGAAGTAGGAGTAATGGCTATAGAATTAACTCCTTAGTTTAGGGTGTCGTCTTTGGATGCTTGGATGGCAGATGATTACCTTGGAAAAGCGAGACTTGCTCATAATGCCTTGAATAGTGAAGCTGTAAATGGGGTCCACTCTTGGAGTCTCAAGGTTCTCTTCGAAGCTGGCAAGAAATTCCTAAGTGAGCTCCTCGTATGTGTTGGTGCGCATATGGGTGCACACACCCTCTCCCGCATTGTTGGTAATCCAGTCAAAATCAACAGTCAACCCATTGGCCAAGAGGAATTGCTTGGACCTTCACCTTGTGGGGGTGATCATGCACTTTCTTAGCTTCACATACACCTCATTGACCTTGTCAGGCCAGTGGATACTAGGGTACCACAACCCACCTACTGCCAGGCCCAGCTCAGCGGGTTGCCCACTTCAGGAGGATGTGCGTCGAAGCCTCAGCAATATCCCTCCGCGAGATACCTTATAGAGGAGGCGCATCCAGAAGTAACTCGTCAGGAGGGAGCGTCCCACGCCAAGGAGCCTCGTGAAGCGGACTTGAACATCAATGCTCTAGCGCAAAGGACCGAAGGGTACCGTTGATCTACCCCTTCTACAAGGAAGGAATCTCCCCCTTCACCAAGCTAGGAGTGCCCGACAAGACCTGAACCAGATGGGGGCCACATCCCTTCCCGGTACAGGAGGAACATGTTGGACACGGAAGAGAAGAGTCCCACGACATCCTACAGTGAACCGGGTCCACGGGAAGGGTAGCACCGTAGAGAGGGATCCCATCTTCTTCCACCCCTGGAAACCCTAGCTTTCTCCTAGCTAGGAACCCTATATCTAATTGCCTGATCAGCACCTTGTACTGAAAACCTCGCCAAGCAGTGCAAGCAATCCAGATAAGCAGGAGTAGGGTTTTACACCGCACGGTGGCCTTAACTTGGGTAAACTCTTTGTGTCCCTTTGTCGTGCTCTCTATTGTTTCCTCGCCAAGCTCGCAAGGGTTTTGTGGAGATAGTGTTCAACCCCTAGTATTCGATTTCATCCTACTTCGAGAGGTACCCTACAACGACAATCTCCGATATTTGGCGCGCTAGGTAGGGTTCTGCGGTACATTTCCCTCTCCTTCATTAGCATGACCCGGGTTGACTCACGAGGAGCGCGCTCGTTGTCGTGGCTACTCTCACCGCTAGCCTAGCAGAGAAGAACCTCGGCACCAACACCAACCACGCCGGTGATGAACTTCCCCAGGAATAGCATAAAGGGATGAGGTGCTACCACTCACCCCCACCGAAGAGCAGCGCACCATGTTCGGCCTCAGAGGCACCGGCAACATCAAGCCTCTACCAGGGGCTGCGTTGTGTGCGACCCAAGAGCTGTTGCGCCACCAGCCTGATGCGGCCGAGTATGAAGCATGGCTATAGTGTGTCACCGAGCTCGTCAATGCTGCTAGCGCCGCGCTAGCAAACTCTCACTCTGCGCCGCCTCCTTAGGCACCGATAGGACAGGCAACCCAAATCGCGCATGACGCCTCTCGTCCACCTACGCCCTGACCGCCATCCACAACTAGGAGAGGCATGAGTTCCAATCAAAGGGCATGGGGGCTACAAGGCCTTCCACCTCATCATCTAGCCACACCTTCTTCAAGGGTAAACACAACTCCAACTTGTCCGACAACGGGGTCGTGCGCCAGCCTCTAGAGGGCGCAAGCGGGGAGGCCAAGCGCCTGCGCAAGCACCAATACATCGATGACACCGAGACCGCCATGGTGGGGGGATGCCCGCGTACATTAAGAGCTATGCACCGTCATGTGGCACTGAAGGTTCAATCTAAGCCTTCCTCTGAGATTCAACGCCAGAGGAAATCCCGTCGAGTTTCTGCAGTTCTACACCGCAGCGATACGAGCCACGGGCGGAAACGACAAAGTAATGGTCAACTGGTTCTCTGTGGAACTCAAGGACGTGTCCCACTCCTGGCTGATGGGAGACGTCCCCAAAGAATTCATCTTCTCGTGGAAAGACCTATGCGACAAGTTCCTCACCAACTTCAATGATAACTAGGAAAACCAACAAGCCAATGCCGCCCAACAACACCTCGGCAAGGAAAACAACAACCTCCCCGAGGAGGAGGCTGGGGGATTGCAGGGACCAGCTAATGTGGTGTGCATATTTGGCAGAGCTCAGACCCCCCTCTCCAATCTCCAGTTCAAAAGATTCACTTATGAGATAGCGGCCGCACTCCCTACGATCGGAAGCCTGAAGCTTAGGTGGTCCTAGTTCCCCATAACGGTGACTACCCCAAGTCAACAAGGACAATGGGCACTATTTCTCTAGTCTACACACCAACCATCAACAATGTTGTAGTCTCCAAGACGCTAATTGGCAGAGGCGCAGGCATCAACGCCATTTATGTGGAAACATTTGAGAATATTCAAGTGCCCTACGAGCTCCTCTTTCCTATCAGGCCCTTCTCGGAGGTGACTGATGGAACAGCTACGCCCCTAGGGGTAGGTAAAATTCCCTATCACATTCGGGACTCGCAACAACTACTGCACCGATCCCATCGCCTTCAACGTGGTGCACCTGACCTTGCCCTAGAACGCCAACCTCGGCTACCCCACGCTGGCAAAATTCATGGCGGTAACCCATCACGCCTACAACCTCGTCAAGCTTCCAGGCTGCAGCGGCACCATCACCATTCGTAGCAACAAAAGTGACGCAAGACACTCCATCAAGCATGCCTACAAGGACATCGCCGCTGCTTACCCCACCAACAAAGATGCCATTGAGATCCACGCAAACAAAAAGCAATTATACCCTCAGGAAGGAGTCCTGACCAAGAAGGTGGCGCCAGGTGCTAGCTGCTCGGGGGCTGCTGGTGGCCATGTCCCTATCAAATAGGGAGGCATGCTCGTCGCTTTCCCCCAGGAAATTGCTGACACATCCATGAGGATATTATTGGCAGTACCCAAGGAGTTCGAGCACTAATCGACAGTGCACCAAAACGTGCGCCCTATGAAGCAAGAGGTGCATCGCAAAGAAGATAGAATAAGGAATCCACCAAGATGGACATGAAGCCCCCACAGGTCACCATTGACCCCAACATCGAGCACAATGCACATTGCATCAAGAGCTACTACCCAATGTGTAGGCACTAGTTCCTCTTGAAGAGTGCACCATTGCACATACAAGAACAATATGCTACTCTATGGCTTCTACCCTCGATGCCACCAAGTATGTCATCACGAGCGAGACCCTGCACCCCCACACCAAGCATAGCTACATCCTGCGACTACTCATGGCTCAGGGGCTGGGCACCTCTGGAGTGACCACTCACATGCTCGAGGGCTACCAATGCCCCTACATCATCCGAGAAAAGTCTCGTCGAGGAGATCATGCTCTCCAAAGTTCCACCATGAAGCACCCACGTGAAGGTAGAAGACTCTGCCCACCACTTGGAGCACTTGTACTAAACACCTTCGTACACGCAATAAAACACTCTTACTCCGGTAAGTGGTTTTTCATGTTGTATGTGCTCATGATATCTCTACTATGCATCACATGAGTGGGGGCTGGGTACGGTGACGGGTCTGTCCCGTGAGCACAAGACAAAGTGACTAGATCTTTGATTCACGGGACTGATCACCCTACATTGATACCTTCGATCTGGATTATGGATGCAGTATAGTAGCTTTTTCCCTAGAAGACCTAGGTTTATCGAACCTTGGGAAACAATTGTTGTATGGAAATAATAGGGCACGTCTACAAGATTTTGTTTACTTATTTTATTTTATGTTTACCGGACCTTTCCAGTTTACTTTTGATTGTTGGTTGTTTTAATGGATGGAAATAGGCTAGAGTTGAAGATTCACCTGCAGCTGCACATACATATGGGATAAAGATAAAAGTAGGAACATTCATGTGTGAAATGATCTAATATAGATAAGGTTTGTGAGAAGCACATCCGTAAACACTAAAGCCCATGCGAGCCACATGCATAGCAATAAACTTCGGATCCAACCATTATACTACGAAGCACCGGGCTATAACAATTATTAAGTAAAATATAGATCAAAGCATAAATAAAGATGATGTTGCTATTACTCCCGAATGGATCCATAAATGAAGACCGTACTCCTCTTGTTATCACTAGGTTTCGCATGAAATCGCTATTCACCAATCATCTCACCTCAAGACTTTGTCAATATTGGGATCTTGGGTACCTACAAGTCCATGGATCCAAACAAGAGACAAAGAAACAAAGGTACAAATCTCTGTTCAATCACCACACAATATTCCCATGTATAAGGTGGACATAATCGCTACGATTTTCACCCCAACCCGCTGCCCGTGAGGACTACTCACTCATATCAATAAGATCAATGATAGAAACATTGTGCAAATACTTAGATTGAAATCAAATATTCTTACAATGGTCACCGAATCACAAGAAGATCTCAAGTACAAGATAATGGCTATGGCTATGGAGTGGATGGAGGATGTAGAGGATGCACTATGGTGGTGGATTTCCTTCGGTGGTGTTGTGATGCAATCTTGGAATGGCAGCTCTCTGCATGACGACTATAGTCTTAAAATATATAGGTGTCTTCACGAAAGTTGCAGCGTTTGACCTAACAGAGCTGTCACCGCATAGTATGGGCGGGCCTTGCCTGTACTGCAGGTCGTTAAGCTTGCAGACAACTCCAATTTGTCCCCAGTTAACTTGGCTGAGTAGACAACATGATAATCTTCAACGAATTCTCCTGATTTCGTCTTAAAAGTGTGATTTCCTGCACAACACAAATTAAAAACAAGGATTGGACATCTTTTCAATAATTAGTCATTAGTAGCAAGGCTAGAGAGATTCTTGGTCAATTACTTGACTTAAAATGCGATTTAAATGCAGAGAAAGATGGCTATTTTAACAGACATCAACTTCCCCAAAGCTCAAACCTTGATCTTCCTCGAGCAAGAAATAAAAGAAACCATAAAGAACTCAGCGTTTAAACTGAAATAACGAGAAGATGAATTAACTTACGGTTGGTAGTCATATGTATCTAGCACTTCTTCCATTTGAAAGGCTTATCAAAATTATAAAAATGCCAAGAATATTATATAAGCTTTGTTAACTCAAAACAATCATAGCAGAGTTCATATAAGTATAAACAACTAGAGGTGTAACAATCATTCCAATTCTTCTAGCTAACTCTCAGCTTGCCAAGGACCACTAGGAAGTTTCTTATTAGCAGAATTAAGTATGACATATCATGTCCAAAGTAGCTTAACAGTGAAGTGTCTTATTGACACCCACATTAATAGATCAAGACTATCAAAACACTAGTGTTCCATTCATTGTCTTCCAAGAAAATTCATGTAGTAGTAGCGAGACCATGCCAAAGACTCTTTGTGTGACTTTCTTTCAAATAAAATTTCCAACAAGGATCATTGAATGAATTTTTAGCAATGCTTTGCACAACCTTCAAGATTACCAATACTTTTGCCCATTACGGTAACACTTGCTACCCATGTCATCAACTCAATAGCCAAAATATGCGGTTGTAACATTGATCGTTCGTATGCCATCGAAGTTGTTGGCATCCCAAAGGTGTGAATACAAAATTTATAATAAACAATACCATTCTTTTATTCACAACTTTTAGCTTTGGCATGCATATCAATTACCACTAGACTTCATTTCAATCGAACAACTCCTTTCAAGAGTGCCATCAAGTCTATCAAAATATGAATGGGGTTAAGTATCTTGAAAGGTAAACTCAAGAGACAATCACTCAACATACAAGTCATAAATTATAGACTTTTTGTTGTTTTACTTGTTTGGCAATATTATTTCTAAGGAAAGACTCAGTTAGCTACAAGAACTAGAGCAAAAGCTTCCACAACTATTTATCCATACAAATAAAAATATTTACTCTAAATATTTTGAATTACTCCCACTAGCATAGCATCTTAACAAATCAACTAACTAGGATAAAAATTTCAAATTTCTAAAGTGGGAGACATAGGACATACCTCTCATGAGTGACTTTACCGGTTCTCTTCCTTATGAGGATGTGTTCCTTCAAAACTCAAGTCAAATCACTCTCATAATAAAATTCAAGCAAAGAGGCAATAGGTACAAAAAAAGATAAAATGAAAAATCTTTTTGTATTTTTGAGGATGGGGATTAAGGAATAGAAAAGGCTCAGGACCAAGCAAGATACTAAGGAAAAGAAAACAAACAGACGAAAAAGGAAAACGAAAGCAAAAAGCAAACAAAAAAGCAAAGTGTTGGGACAACCCAACACGACTGTTTCAAAGCTCTCATGGATCTGGAGTACAATGTCATTATTACACAAATAAAATTGATTAGGGAACACATCCCAAAGCTCAGGATTTTGCAAGCCCTTTTGTTGCTCATTACAGTGGCGGTGGATAATCGCCCAAGTTCCATTAGATTCTGTAACCGGTGAACTGGGTAGAGAGGTTCGCGGTGGTATCTCGAAGGTTGATGGAGAGGTTGCTTATGTTTTGAATATTTCCTTCGAGCGTGTAGATATCTTCATAAATAGTGTAGTAGTTTGGTGGCTATTGCTCTTGTTAGGGTCCTTCTTGCCTAGTTCTTCATCTTCTCCTTCTTCATCCACTAGTTCTTCTTATTGGGGTAGACCCGCTTAAACCTGTGTATCATAATGCAAACATCCATTCTCGATAGCGAACAAACCATTAGGTAGAGGAGTTGAGATCAAGTGATCGGCTCTAGGTATATCAAAGAAGTATCTACCATGTGATTTAGAAATCATACCACAAGCTTTGAGAGTAGCAAAACCAAGACGATGAACACTTACCAACGGTTAGATATTACCTAGGTTGATTAGGAGTGCTTGAGCGATAGTGGTGACAACTCCTCCTCCGCATATGGGACCATAGACTTGAAGAGCTTGATGCTTAAGATAAAACACGAGAAGAGCACCCAAATTTGGCGTTAAATTACAATTTGGGATAACAACCCTTGCGAGGATCATCATTTCCTATTCATTGACTCTTGTAAACTCACCATTTGCATGCAAAGTGTTAGCAAAAACATAGAAAAAATAACGAATAGCGGGACTGTCAATTTGATTACCCTTGGGTGTAGTTGAAGCGACTCTCATATAGTTAAAATACTCCAAGGGCATAGGACTTAGAATGAAACTAGTGGAGCGGATATCGGTGATGTTGTTAGCAAACCTAAAGCATTGAGCCCATTGATCGAGTGTTAAGTCATACTCACGGTTCATTAAGCGGAAGGTGATATGATCAGCTCTCGGGCTATCTTCCTCAGAGCAATAGACTAAACACATCGTATGTGACAAGGCGCTAAGGAACTCAAGTGTCATGCGGCGATAGGTGGCAATGTCCCGAAAAACAAATTGAAACAAACCAACATTCTTGCATAGTAAATTGAAATCATGGCCAAGGCCTAGTTGGTTAAGGATATAAGGACACACCCATTTTGCAAACTTGATTTCTAGGCTCTTGAGACGGTTGAAACGGTTGAGGTTTTATTCCTCAGTGAGATCGATGCCAAGTGACTCAGGGGTTAGCGTATCAATAGGTGATGTGGCTTGTTCCGCAGCCATCACACGTGTACGACTCCTTGTGTTCATCTAAAAATAAAATTAACGCTAATTAAAGATTTGATCCAATAAAAACATAGCAAAAGTAATCCTCTACACTTTCTACAAAATAATATCCTCTAAGACAAAACTAAGCATGCTCATAATCAAGATTAGTTCAAGAACAAGACCTAAGTCTAGATTGATAATGACAAAGTATTGAGCAAGGTTTTGATGCAAATGAGTAGGGGATCGGAGGAGAAACATACCTTGGATCACTTGTGTGCGAGGAATCAAAAAAATTATGAGTAGAATTGAAGATCCAATGGAGGTGCTTTGGAGTTTGGAGGAAGAAGAAAGAGAATAATTGTTTTTAGGTTTAGGTTTACCTCTCCCTGGGTTAAAATCATGTCTGAACAGGCGGTACGGGCAAATGGGCGGGCGACATTACCTTGGGGCCGAGGCTAACTCCAGACGACGCACTCGGTACGGACGCACGGTACGGTCACATGCCCCCGTACGGTTGGTCGTTAAGTGTGCAATACCTTTTCTTAATTGTTGATATTTTGCTCCGGGGTAGGGTACGGGCGGGCAGTGCTGGTACCTCTGGTCATACCGCAGGTCGTTAAAATCTCTATACCCTGCAACAAAAATAAAAAATCCATCCATTTGTGTCAAGATGTGGTACGGGAGGATGGTATGACTAGGTCCAGTCGTACGACTGGTCGTTAGACGTGCGGTAACATGAGAACTTAAGAATTTTCATTAAAACTTCAAATGGTCTTTGCACATCTTCTTTAACAAAAGAATGACAGCAAGAATACTTCACAAAAATTCAGTACCTTCTTTAGCCAAGTGTTAGCAAATATCATAGAGTGAGAGTTACTTTGATTCTTCTCCTCTCTTCAAAGGAACTTCTTGAACACTGTTTTATTAAAAACAAAAATGAAACTAACACAAGTAAAACTTTATTTCACATGGGTTGCCTCCCATGAAGCCCTTCTAGTTAAGGTCAATTAGCTTGATCCATACGATGATCATTTGGGTTTTGGAAGTGGAACACCCACTCCAAAATAGTTGGCTTTCAGAGTAATGACACCATCATCATTAGACTTGGCATTTTTATTTCTAGGGAAGTGCACTATAAAAGGATCTCTAGAAGCTAGTCCTATTCTCATATTCCATTCATGTAAACTAATCAAAGCTTTAATAGTTCTTAAGAAAGGCCTTCCTAGAATTATAGGTGCTATGGGATCTTCATGCATGTCCACTATAACAAGATCAATAAGAGCAGGACATCCTTTAATTTCGACAACTATATTTTCTTTGATCCCAACAGCTTGTTTATAGGTTGAATCAGCAAGATTGAGTCTCATTTTAGTGGTTGAAAATGTCCCTAAGTTTAGTTTATCAAACAAACTTTTAGAAATTATTGAAAAACTTGCACCAAGATCACAAAGTGCAGATATTTCATTAACTCTTATTTTAACTTTAATAGTGGGCTCAAAGATATCATCAAGCTTAGCCAGAAGTTTATTAGCTAGCCTTTTATATTCCATCTCTAATTCACGTACCTTAGATGCTACTTCTTTTATAAATTGTTGGTACATGACATCGTTACCTTGTTCAATATCGAGATTTTTTGCGGTGATCATTTTCAGAAGATCTTCCAGAGTATAGTCTGGTGATGGAGCATTTCTATAGTCTAGCTTTTCAGGTTTCTCATATTTTTCTTCTACCCTCATCATCTTGAGGTCTTCCACCAGGTTTGGCTCGGGCTTTCCCACAAATATTGCAAGGATGAGAGTTTGATTCTTGGCTCTCTGGCCCAATTATGCCTGCACGGTCTTGGTTCTTTCCTACAGAGCCTGCACATCGTTTCTAATAGCAAAGACCTGGTTAGATAATTTACCGATAATATTGTCATGGTTCTCCGTTATTTTAATAAGCACATTATTTTGATCAGTTTGTGCTTGCATATAGGTTTTAAAAGAATTCTCCAAAGGGAGAGTACCATGATTTGCTCCATTATTATATTTATTATTTGGAGCACATGCATGATTAGGATATTGTTTTTGAAAGTTTGAGCCATAATTTTGACTCTTCCATGCAATGATTACGAGCTATAAAATTGACTTCATTCGTATCGGTAGTGATAGCATTGTCTTGGGTAGCTTCCTTACCCTTTACAATATTTAGAAGCTCATCTACCTTTGAAGTAAGCTCTTCATTGTGTTCTTCGGTGATTGAATTCACCCTTTTTGAGGAAGTTCTTTCTACATGCCATTGGTCATGGTTGCTTTGCATATCATTAAGAAGTTACTTTGCAACATTCACTTGTTTCCCCATGAAGGTTCCTCCTGCTACGGTACCTAGCATAGACTTAGATATTGGGTTAAGTGAATTATAAAATAAATATAAAATAAGCCATTCTTCCATCCCATGACTAAGACAGTTCATGACCACTTCCATCATTCTCTCCCAAGCAAGTGCTAATGGCTCGCGATCTTCTTGTATAAAACTTGTTATGTTAGATCTTAGCTGCATAGTCTTAGTTGGAGGGAAAAATCTAGTCATAAAAAGATTAGTACATTCTTCCCAAGGTTTAATAGTGTAACATCCCAATTTCAGCAAACCTGTTTAGTTGTCCAGAATGCAAAAATCAGGGGGAACAAAAACTTTTTCTTGTGCTTTAGTGCAGTGCTTGCTTGTTGTTTGTTTGCACTTGTGCTTATGGAGTGTACCTTAGGATACTCCTTACCTCAACCTCAGTTGGCAAAAGCTATTTACCAAAAACTATCTTGGCTTACTTTACATATTCTCAAACGTTCTGGCATTTCAAAACAGGAGCCAAGATGCCTATGTAACTAGAACTATTTTGGTAGCTTCTATTAACAAAACTATGGAGAGATACATAATACAATCTCCTTATGTTTTCAAGACAGAGCACTCAAATAATCTTATATCTAGCTTTACCAAAACCTCCTTTCAAAGCATTTGAATTCTACTCTTGGTAGAGATATCAAGAACCCTCACCTTTTCAAAACTCAACCTCTTCAAAATACCCCAACCTTACCCCAAGCTAGGCTTGATGGTGACCCCATTAGTGGTTATACATAGCCTAAGATGAGTTGCCTTGATCTGCTATCTGATGAGTTGTCTTGATCTACTGATTGATTTGTTTGCTTAGGAAGTAGAATGAGCTACGTTAGGAGCTCATCACTAGGCTCAATATCTTTCCAAATTATCAATCCCTAAAAAAGATTACAAACCTTGTTATGATCCCTAGCCACTAGGTGATCATCTAAAACCCTCAACCAGATCTATTCTGAGGATTTCCATTCTAGATGTCTCCAATTCCTTGAAGAACAATATCAAGCAAGGATCTTTTCTACTCACTCTACACTTCCATATCCACCACTTGTTAAAGATCTGATACCTTGCAACTTCTCCAAGAACATTCCCTCTCATACTCTAGTCAAATTCCCTAACTGCCAAATTTGGCTAAGTCTGGAAACAGGTTCAACATCACCTTTTTGAATGCCTCCTTTTCTCAAACCATGTGCATTTTTGGAAATGCACTTGAAACATATTGTTAATCATCCTTAGGACTACCAATCCCCATATTGGCCCCAGGTTATATCCTCCTCCAACCCTATTGTCCATGATGGTTTTGCAGACAAGAAAATAACATTTCTCGCAAAACTAGTCATCATGCCAACTTTGCTAGAAGCTCACACCACCTTCCAACCTACTATGGACCAACTCTCTGCATGGTTGTGATCTACTCATTGGGGTATATCAAAACCTACTTCACTTTCTCCAAGTGGATCTCTGTGTTGATTACACCCTCATGGTTTAGAAGGCTTCATGACACTTTCTGCATGGCAGCCTGGATTTCATCAAAGTTTGCCCTCACCTCTAGATCACCTCAAATATAGTTAATTCAAACTCTTCTTGCCATGTTAATATATATGACCTGGTATATCTATCCATCTATCCCTTGCACCAAGGTGAGCTCTAAGCTCCAAGATGCAAGCATGTTTTGGTGGTATAAAAATAACACCACCCTAGATCATCAACTCCTTGTGTTCCATCCTTTTCTAGTTGGAATTTCATTCCACAAGGTTGAAAATGCTTGATACACCCTGTCTATCTCACCTACATTGATCTCCAATATTTATCAATAATTACCCATAATTATTATGGTCCCAAAACAATTTAATTCCTTAAATAGTCAAAATCTCCAAAACTCCCTAAAGGAAAGTTTCGTTCTTACCAAAACACTTCCCCAACTTTTGACTCATTTGAGTCCCCCAAATGATATCCTATCTTTCCTTCTCAAAATTGTTTTATTCTTGAGAAGCTTTATTATTTCTTTTTGCCCTTTTTCTTAAAAGGCTGAATTGGAATAATAATTTTTTTAATCACTTTTAATCCTCAATAAATCTTGGGAAAATTCCCCTAGGTGTGTATTCACATTTGGGACCCTCCCACATCAAAATCCCCCCTTGTCCATTGTAAAAATATCAAATGATCCTCTAGAAATCACTTTTGTCCTTTTTGAGTAATTGGATTTAAGTGGATTAAAACCCGACATAAAAATCCCAAATAAATCATAGGAGTCTACCTTGACCTCACCTATTTACCAGTACCATTTTCTCCTCTGGTCCAATGCAAATACTTGGATTTACTTCACAACCAACTGTTGGATCAAATTTGCCATTTAGGAAAATCCACAACTCCCACCATTTCCAAATTCCATCAGAACCTGTTCAAAGCTCATCCTCAGCACTAGGACACCCCACTGGTCGACCACCACTGTAGCACCACCCCACCAATTACCCATATTGCCCTTGTACTAGTAGAAGGAGAGAGAGAAATCCAAGATCTTACAAGGATCTTGTCCATTAATCACCACAGCTCCCCACTCTGCCCCTGCACGACCCAAATACCCACCTTACCCCTCTCCACCTCCCTCCGGACCAATCCTTGGCCAGCCCTCCCTCTCCACCATGCCCAAATGAGTAATTTACTACCTCTACCCCTCCTCCCTAGTATATATGTCCAGGGGCCTTCCCCAGCGCCTCCCCACGCCCTCATTCGCCCCCACTGCTCCCCACTCGTGACCCCTAGCTCCACTTTCCCCTCCCTTGCTCTGTACTAGCTAGGAGAGGAGAGAAAACTCCTCTCGGCCATTGTTGAGCTCGAGCTCGAGGTGACCTCTCCCGAATGCCCCTCCACTTGCATGTGGCCTCCCTGCACCCCTCTACCCTAGATCCACCTCCCCCAAGCTCCAGAGCTCCTCCCAGCATCTCCCTCAGCCTAGAGAAGGAGATAGCCTCCTCTCGGTCTACTCCAAGAACTCGACTTGGTGATCTCCCTCCTGCTCCATTTCTCCATGCAATGGCGTTCTTAACCTCCTAGGAGCCAACCCTAACCTTCCCAGTACTCCTCTTCGACATGCAGGCACACCAGCCGCAGCCCCGGAGTGCTGCCGAGCATGCATCGCCTTCGTCGTCATGCGAGGCATCTACCGAGGTAGAACCTACCCTTGCCGCCCATCCCCGGGCTCGTCGTGGACCACCACGTCGTCTACACCCTTCCCCTTCACCGGAGATAGCCTCAGGTGAGCTCTCCGCACCTCCCCCGCCGCCCGCTAGGGTTTCTGCGCACCGGCGCTCGTCGGAGGTGGACGACGAGCTCCTAGCCGTCGATCCTCTATCTAATCGAATGGCCAGGAGCCTCCCATACCGCTTCACCCCGCTGCCCTCGCTGACCCCTGGGCCCCACCCAGCGGGATTCAAACCCAACTCCCGCCGGCGACCCCCTCACCTGTAGGGCCGATTTGGCTCGGCAACCCACCTGCCCGCGCAGATCAAGCCCAGACACCCCAGTTGCCTTTTTTCTTTTGTTTTTCCACCTGATCCAGTTCTGTACTAGTTGATTTAAATCCAAAAAAAGTAAATGAAGTCCAAATGTCAAGATTCAAAGTTCTGGTTGTTCTCTGATGTTTTCTCAAACATGCAGAGGCAACCCCATGTCCAACATAATTTTCTTTAATTACTGGTATTTATTCTGCTGTAGAGTATACTTTGCACTAATTAAATTCCTCTGTAAGCTAGCCTCATCCATTGGAGCTCAACCAAAATCCTACTGGAAGGTATTTGAAATACCTATCATCCAGCACTGGTCCTACACCAAGGTGAACAACATGTTGCCATTAACAAAAATAACAAAAACAACAAATAATTTCCCTAGATAATTTCTCTAGGTCAAAATAAGTGTGGTAATGACCTGATTCCACCTCCCAATACACCTCAAAACCCATATCTATCAAACCCTAGCATCTCAGAATTTATTGAGCTCTGGTTGAATTTTAGTGATTTAAATACTTCTGCAAAGGGTATTTTCACTAAATAAATCACTCCAGGCGTTTGACAACTTCAAAATGGGTGAATCCAATTTCTACAGAAAGGTATTTCAAACACCTATCACATGCCCTTGGAATCAACCCAATAGCACCTGTAGATTAATCTGGTAAGAAGGAGAAGAACTATGCATAACTATATTTGGGAATTTCCTGAGGGTATTCTGTTAATTCTTTTGACTTGATTCCAACTGTAGGTGGTTCAATACATAAATTACTACCCAACCATCCAAGGAAATAATTTTTGGAGCTCCAGAACCTTTCTGGTGAATTATTTCCTCAAACTAGAGTTTAATCCACTATAAAAAGCATAACTAATTCTAGAAAATTGATAATCAAGTGAAACCACTTGTGTTGGTTTTGTCTTGACAAGACCTATCTGAGGATATCCCTTTTGCACATTGGTATCCTACAGACCTCAGAACCTAAATCCAATTGCATCATATCTAACCTTAACAACTATCTTCCAAATGGAAACCACTACAGTGGCAATCTAGTAAATTCCACCACCCATACCCAACTTCTCCAAAACCTCCCTAGTCCAGTAGTACTCTTTATGATTGTTTGCTATATAGTTTGATGCTTGTATGTCTTGTATTGATTATGGTATTGTCTGTTTGCATGTGTATTCGATGACGACGATAGTGTGAGTGTTTGACGACAAGAAGGAAGAGACTTCTTATTATTATATATTTGGGTATTTTTTGTCATCTGAAGAAGTCCAGGGACTTCCTGCTGATCACAGGCAAGCCACCATTCCTGAACTCTGATATATGTCCTACTCTCTTTTACCTGTTTTATATTCCCTTTATAAATTGCATTACCTACCTGCATGTTTTTGTTTTACAAAATACTGCGATAGTAACTTGGCTCCTCCAAGTTATAATTTCGTGTCCTTCAAGGCACCACCCTAATGAACCTATCATTTTATCCCCTTTAGACCGAGAGTACGATGGTTAGCATCCTACCTCATTGAAAACCCCGGTTTTGAGAAAATAAACTGTTTTGGGATTTTCCCCACTACAAATGCTTCAAAACGGCTTTTGTAAAACCCTGGGAAGAGGCATAGTTCCCAGTGGAGGTTTTTAACAAAAGAAATGGAAGAGGAGACAGGAGAATGTGTTGGGATGTTCTACGCCTTTACTGGAACAATTTTTATCCACGCAACCACATTACCCCAGGTACTGGGGCTTAACTCGTAGTTTGTCCGCATTAGCCGAGGCACTTCTACCATGCTTATAGGGAGAAATCCTTGGAATTTCGGGCAGGCGCCACCAGATCAAGGATCTGAATCCTGTCGCTTGCTTCAGCAAGAGTGAGCCTGAACTGGCAGGAGGCCGGTGCAACAATTGGGTCTCCCGCGGATGGTATGACTTAGGTAGTACAGAAGGAAGTGGAGTCTCTAGATTTAAGGTATACGCCAAGTTGCGTCTTGGCTATGCGCGTGTACGAAAGGAAGGACTATGGCTGGGAGCCACATACTCGTTGCCGGGGAGAACAAACCCAAGAGGAAAAGCATGCCTTTGCTAGTGTAGACAAGCAAAAGGTTAGGTTTGATTATCCGGACCCCCATCTACAGTGGTAGTGGGCCGTGGTTGTATCCCGGCAGATGTATTGATTCTTGTGGGTAAAGTGTGCAAACTCTGCAGAGTATAACCTATTCGAATAGCCGTGTCCACGGTCAAGGACGGTTGTAAAGGTGTTGGCTAGGAGTACCCAAACTGTGCTTGTTTGGGAAACAAGTACTTTGAGGACAAAGGTTCCGGGGGAACCCGAGTTCGAGAACTTTGTTTTGACCCGAGGGGTCTAAAATGTTCAAAAAGGGTTTTCCACCACAAAATGATTCTCAAAACTCTTTTTCAACAAATATATGGAGATGTCTTGGTTTATAAAACAGAAGCATGTTTTCAAAACTCTTTTTCAACAAAGATATGGAGATGTCATAATTTAAAAGTTAGGTTAGGCCTTTTCAAAAGCAACCCCAGATAGATCTATCTCGCCAGAGCCAGAATTGCATTTCCTTTGATCACTTATCTTGGTGGTTTGCGAGTACATTCAAAGTACTCACAGCTGTGTCCCTGGCTATTTACTTGGCCAGACTTTCAGGATATTAAGGTGACGTCCAGCGAGCTAGGCCGTCTTCCCAGTCAGTTGCCTATAGGTTGGGGCATGATTGGGCTCTGCGCTTGGCAATGTTCCACTGCTATTGATGATGTAGCCGTAATGGCACCTATGTAAGTCTTGAAATTCGTTATGTATCGGATGTTGTAATGGTACCTGTCGGTTATGTTCCACGGCTCACTGATCATGGGAACGTGGAATATGCATAACAGGGATTTCCCGAACGAATAATTTGGGGAGCCCACAAATAGTAGCTGAGCCTCCAAATTGATTCTGTTGAACTGAACTCAACAAGTTAGGCTTAATTTCATAAGTTTCCGCATCAACATCAAGTTGAGTAATAGGTGCATGAAAAAATCATCATTGAGAGTAGCATACTCCCCAAGTTTCTTTTGAGCCATGGCTCTTTTCTTTTTGGTATTTTGGATAAGAGAAACAAATAAGTAAGTTTATTTTTTTGGATTTTCAATTGATAACAAAAAGTAAACTAATAACAAGAAATAAACTAAAAACAAAAATAAAACTAAAAACAAGGTCTCTAGTGACCTCACCAGGATAGCAAATTGCTTCCCCGACAACGACGCCGGAAAAGGGTTGATACCTTCGATTCGGATTACGGATATAGTATAGTAGATTTTTCCTTAGAAGACCTAGGTTTATTGAACCTTGGGAAATGATTGATGTATGGAAATAATAAGGCATGTCTAAAAGACTTTGTTTACTCGTTTTATTTTATGTTTACCGGACCTTTCCAGTTTACATTGGATCGTTGGTTGTTGCAATGGATGGAAATAGGCCAAGGTTGAAGATTCACCTGCAGCTGCACATACATATGAGATAAATATAAAAGTAGGCACATTCATGTGTGAAATGATATAATATAGATAAGGTTTGTGGGCAGCACATTGATGTCTATGCACTTCTATTCTTGTAGAAAGTTGTCGGGCCTCCAAGTGCAGAGGTTTGTAGAACAGCAACAAGTTTTCCCTTAAGTGGATCACCCAAGGTTTATCGAACTCAGGGAGGAACTGGTCAAAGGTATCCCCTCTCAAGCAACCCTGATACATTGCAAATGTATCTATAATTTTTGATGTTCCATGCTTAGTTTTATCCACTTTCTTGTGTTTTGTTCCAACTTTGGAGTACTTTTATTATGATTTCTTGGACTAACCTATTAACAAGAGCCACAGTGCCAGCTGCCTGTTTTCTGCTGTTTTTGGTTCCAGGAAAGTTAGAAAATGAATATTCTCGGAATTGGACGGGACAAAAGCCAAAGTGCCTATTTTTCCGGAAGGGATCAAGTGCCAGAATATGAGACGGAGAGGGGCCAGGGGCCGGCCACACCACCTAGCCGCGTGGACAGGCTTGGCCCGCGCCAGGGGGTGGTCTGGCCGACCCCAGCACCCCCTCGGCCTGTCCTTCCGCCTATAAGTTGCCCTCGGGACGAAAACCCTAGGTACCCGATCAAAAATCCACGAAAGAGTCTGTAGCCGCCGTGGTCTCTGTCCCTAGATCGGGGGGATCTGAAGCTCTTCCTGGCACCCTGTCGGAGAGGGGAATTCACCCTGGAGGCCTTCTTCATCACCATGCAAGCCTCCGGTGTGATGCGTGAGTAGTTCATCCTTGGACTACGGATCCATGTAGTAGCTAGATGGCTAGTTTCTCCTCCTTTGTGCTTTCATGTTTAGATCTTGTGAGCTCCATTCATGATCAAGATCATCTATTTGTAATCCATACATGTTGTGTTTGCGGGGATCCGATGGATATTGAGATGCTATTTCAGATTGATTATTGATTCTATCATGTCTTTGTTATTTGTGATCTTGCATGCTTTCCGTTGTTAGTAGCTATCTTGGCCAAGTAGATGCTAGCAACTCCAAGAGTTAGTATTTATGCTCGATAGTGGGTTCATGCCTCTGGTAATCTGGGGAAGTGACAGAAATCTCTAAGGTACTAGATGTGCTGTTGCTACTAGGGAGAAAACAACGATCCTTTGTTCATAGAACAATTGTATTGTTTACTTTACACGCAGTTCGTAAAGCAATAATCTGTTGCTTGCAACTTAATACTAGAGGGGGTTCGGATGATAACCTGAAGGTGGATTATTAGTCATAGATGCAGTTGGATGGCGGTCTATGTATTATGTTGTAATGCCCAATCAAGCCTCAAAGGAGTCAAGATGATTAGTATATGCATGTATTGCTTTCTCGGTGTTTGTCAATTGCCCCGCTGTAATTTGTTCACCCAGCATGTTATCTATCTAAGGAGAGCCACCTCTAGTGAACTATGGATCCCGGTCCTTTTTCTTTACATACAATCTACAACTGTTTACTGCTTTGTGTTTACTTTCTGCAAACTTTTACTTCTTTCCATTCGATACGTTTAATCCTTTGTTTTCCGCAAAACACGGTGAGATTGACAACCTCATCGCAAGTTGGGGACAAAGTTCTGTGGTTGTGTTGTGCAGGTCTCCATGTTGCTACTAGCACCGGTAGTGCGCCCTACCAAAGCTCAGCCAGTAACACCTTTGGGGTGTTTCCTTGCTCTTACTGGTTCGATTAAACCTTGGTTTCATAACTAAGGGAAAACTTACTGCTGTGCTCATCGTACCTTCCTTTTGGGGTTCCCAATGAGCTCTACGTCGAAAGTCTAGCGCATCAAACCCTGCAATCAAGATACAAGTGGATCACCCAAGGTTTATCTCATCTTCTATAATATTTTGTATGTAAGTATTTGTGTGACAATTATCAACACAATAAAGATGACAACCATGCAGGACGCTATTCATATCAAAAGCACTCATATCTACCAAAGAAGTTTTTCTTGATAATTCTTCACACCCCAAAAATAATGTAAGTTCATCATGCTGATTAGGAGTGATCATGTCATCACAATACAAACTTGCAGTACTCATTGGATTAGAAGGGCTATTATTATGGCTTGAGCATTGAAAATTAAAATGACCCACTTCAAAGCAAAGTTCACAAATAAAAGGATAGAGGGCACACACTTTTTTACCAAGATCATTTAGAACCCTATACCATGTTCTAGTTTTTTCATTCCTGTGGGTGATACAATATTCTTCTTCAATTTGATTATTCTCACAAGGTCTATGTATTCCACAAAAGTTAACATGCTTATAAGAAATAGTACTTTCGGAGGTTTGAGCATGTTTATTGCTATCATTAACAACAATTTCATTTTCCATGCAAGTGTCTTTAAAAGGCTCATGATACATGTCCCACTTTTCTTTAGGAGAATTAATATGAGAAGCAAAGGTTTTAAAACAATCAATAAGAATTTGAGGATCAAGACCATATTTAGCACTATGCTCTTGAAAATCAGTAGTTTCAGCGAAAGACTTAATGCAATCATACTCATAGTTTATATCTGGTTCTTTAGCTTTGTTGTTATCCCAATCTTCAGTATTGCTTTGAATTGTTTCAAGAAGATCCCATTTAGCTTTGACCTCCTTACTCGTGAAGGATCCCTCTAAACAAGTATCTAGGTAGTCCTTGTAATGTCCTGAAAGCCTTGCATATAAATTATTAATAACAATATTCCGTGGGAGCTCATGAATGGGACATTTGAGCATTAGTGACTTCAATCTCCCCCATGCTTGGGCAATAATTTCTCCATCATGAGGATGAAAATTATAAATATAATTCCTATCTTTATGAATTTCATGAGGAGGATAAAATTTAGAGTAAAAGAGAGATTCAAGTTCCTTCCACACCAAATGATGAGGATCATCTAGTAGCTCATACCACTCCCTTGCTTTGCCCTTAAGTGATAAAGATAATAGCTTCCTCTTAACTTGGTTCACTGAAATACCTGCACACTTGAACAACCTGCATAATTCATATATGAAGAGTAAATGATCAGCAGGATGGACAGTTCCATCTCCAAAATAAGAGTTATTCATAACACGTTCAACAATTTTTATAGGTATTTTAAAAGGGATCCTTTCAATATGTGGATTTAAAATATCACAAGTATCATTAGAATTACCACATATGGGAGATAAAGCATCATCAGAGCAAATTTTCTTCTTTAAAACTGGGGAACTAAACATATCATTTTCATAAAAACTAACTTCCCCAAGCTTAGACTTTTCCATAGCATTAGTAACAAAGGTGTTCAAAATATTCATACTAATAACATTGCTATTAGCATGGAAAGAAGGTTCCAAGGGTTTTTTAATTTTCTTTTCAAAGAATTCATGTTCTACATTAGGAAAAATACTAAAAAGCTCTCTAATTTTGTTGTTGTTTTCCATTAAGCCTAACTAGTGAAAATAAAAACAAGAAACAAAAAGACAAAATTGCAGAATCTAAAGGAAATAACTTCGAGCACTCACACCGGAGGATGTGAGTACCTTTTACCTTACCTCCCCGGCAACGGCGCCAGAAAATAGCTTGATGTCTACGCACTTCTATTTTTGTAGATAGTTGTTGGGTCTCCAAGTGCAGAGGTTTGTAGAACAACAACAAGTTTTCCCTTAAGTGGATCACTCAAGGTTTATCGAACTCAGGGAGGAAGTGGTCAAAGGTATCCCCTCTCAAGCAACCCTGCAATCAAGATACAAGAAGTCTCTTGTGTCCCCAACACACCCAATACACTTTTCATGTGTATATGTGCACTAGTTCGGCGAATAGATAGTAAAATACAAGTGGTATGGATATAAGACAATGGTGCTAGAAAATAGCTTGATGGCGTGAAAGAGACTAAAGGCAATCTGAAATAAAGATGGAAGCAAGCAAACATGTAATAGATCTAATTGCAAACAGTGTTTCAATGTTTGGAAACAAGGCCTAGGGATCATACTTTCACTAGTGAACACTCTCATATAAATATCTTCTCTTTATGATACTACTCTTAAATACTCTCCGGTTGGACACTCTAATCCATGGTTGGGCTATAACAGCACACCTCAAAGTAAGCCTTTCCCATCTAGATAACCCCACACTGTCCCCTTGAGCACTAGATGGTTCCAACAAACACCACAATTTCATAAAGACATCCAACTCCAAATATAACTCATAACAAGTATTTGTAATCTCTAGCCTAACTGCCACCATGGTGTGCACACTGTCACTTTCACACACATGGGGAGAGCAGAGATCTATTAAAGCACTTGAGTAGCAAGGTAGATCTACTTGATTACAAAGCTCATGATCACAATATGATCATGCATAGAGAGAGATGAACACATAGCTACCGGTAGAACCCTTAGCCTTGAGAGAGAACTACTCCCTCCTCATGATGGGAATCAACAACGGCGATGGAGATGGTGGTGGATATCGATGGAGATGGCTCCGGGGGCACTTCCCCATCCCGGCAGGGTGCCGGAACAGATACTTTTTGTCCCCTGAATCTCCCCTTCGGTGGCAGCGGCGCTGCGGAACTTTTCGTGGATTTCTGATTGACTCGCTAGGGTTTTTGCATCGGGAGGCATCTTATAGGCGAAGAGGCAACGTCAGTGGGCAGCTAGGGGGCCCACACCACCTGGTGGCGCGGCCAGGGCTAGCCTGCGCCTAGGGGTGGTGTGGCCACCCTATGGCCCTTCTCTATCTCGTCTTCTGGCTCCGTGAGTCTTCCAGTAAAATATCAACTTCGGCTTTTGTCCCGTCCAATTCCGAGAATATTCATTTTCTAACTTCCTGGAACCAAAAACAGTAGAAAACATGCAGCTGGAACTATGGCTCTTTGTTAATAGGTTAGTCCAAGAAATCATATGAAAGTACTCCATAGTTGGAACAAAACATAAGAAAGTATATAAAACCAAGCATGGAACATCAAAAAGTATGGATACGTTAGCAACGTATCACACATCCATAAACACTAAAGCCCTTGTGAGCCACACACATAGCAATAGGTTTTTGATCCAACTGTTATACCATGAAGCAATGGGCTATAACAATTACTAAGTAAAATATAGATCAAAGAATAAATAAAGATGATGTTGCTGTTACTCCCGAATGGATCCCTAAATGAAGACCACACTCCCCTTGTTATCACTAGGTTTCGCATGAAATCAATATTCACCAATCATCTCACCTCAAGACGTTGTCAATACTGGGATCTTGCGTACCTATAGGTCCATGGATCGAGACAAGAGACAAAGAAACAAAGGTACGAATCTCTATTCAATCACCACACAATATTCCCATGTATAAGGTGGACATAATCGCTGCGAGTTTCACCCCAACCTGTAGCCCGTGAGGACTACTCACTCATATCAATAAGATCAATGATAGAAAACATTGTGCAAATACTTAGATTGAAATCAAATATTCTTGCAATGGTCGCCTAATCACAAGGAGATCTCAAGTACAAGATAATGGCTATGGCTATGGAATGGATGGAGGATGTAGAGGATGAATTGTGGTGGCGGATCACCTTCGGTGGTGTTGTGATGCAATCTCGGAATGGCGGCTCTCTGCACGATGGATAGAGTCTCAAAATATATAGGCGTCTTCATGAAAGTGGCAGTGTTTGACCTAACGGAGCCATCGCCGCAATGTATGGGTGGGCCGTATGGGCGGGTCTTGCTTGTACTGCAGGTTGTTAAGCTTGCAGATGACTCCAATTCGTCCCTAGTTAACTTGGCTGAGTAGACAACGTGATAATCTTCCGTGAATGCTCCTGATTTCACCTTAAAAGTGTGATTTCCTGCACAACACAAATTAAAAACAAGGATTGCATATCTTTACAATAATTAGTCATTATTAGCAAGGCTAGAGATATTCTTGGTCAATTACTTGACTTAAAATGCGATTTAAACATGGAGAAAGATTGCTATTTTCACAGCCATCACGCATGCGTCACCTTGCTAAGGTCCTTGGTGCTTGAACTCCTCATGCAACACACGTATGCGAACCACATCAACGCATGCTAACATCCTGCACACAAGCTACTAGCATGCGGATGCCCTATAGCATAATGCGTAAGCAGTTCTACTTTGCAAGGATGTAGCCAGGGGCCTTGCGAGAGGTCCTTCTCAAGGCCCACAAGGTTTCCTCGTCGAAGACTTTCCTATGTTAGCCAAATCAAGCAGAAGCAAGTCCTCCAGGGGGCCATCACAAGATGTGCTCCACGAGGTCTCACGCGAGGTCCTCGTCAAGGCACCATGGGGTGTCTCTCCTAAGTAAGTCTCACGAGAGGTTTACTTCTAGGGGGCCGTCATGAGATGTGCATCACAAGGACCATTCACGAGACGTGCCCAGAAGGTGTCCTCGCCTAGGTCTTACAAGAGACAATCAATCATGGCCTCACAAGAGGACCAATTCGAAGCTCGCAAGGTGCCCTCAACGAGGATTTACTTCTGTTAGCAAAAAAAAACATGAGGCATCTCCCATGGAGGCCATCATGAGATGCGCTTCATGAGGCACCACGAGGTGTCCTTGTCATGGCCCACAAGGTTCCCTCGCCCAAGTCTCTCCGTGAATGTCTTGGAAAAGCCATCACGGGATGTGCTTCGCCTGGCCCACGGGGTTTCCATGCCCTATATCGCCTAAGGTGCTCCATGTAGCCCACATGGCCCTTGTTGAGACTTGCAGGGAACCACTCATCATCTTTCACAGAATACACTGGTGGGCCCTAGCCTCATAGGCAGCCACGTACCGGGACCACTCCCCGTTCCAGCTAAGTAATTGGTACCTTGCACCTCCATCCTATATATCGTGGAGGATTGGGAGCTCAAGGCATGAGGATACACACAAGTTACTCATATGAAATATACATGCTTTATAAACACAAGCTTTGCCACTTCACCATCCTTCAAGGGCTGAGTCACTATAGCAAGGTAAAGCATCAGGACAAGATTGAAAAGGTTGTGGAAGACACGAGTGGTTGCGGTGCTTAGAAGATCACAACACTCCTCCTTGATAATGAAATTCAAGTCCATCTTGGCCACCTATAGCTTCGCCACTCCTCGAAGAGGTTCAAGAACACCGCTGACTCGTCGTTGAGATATGTGGGTGGGACCTATAAACTCCCCGTGTTGAGTCGCTCGACGATGTTAGTGGCGTGCTTTGCAAGGGAGAAACATTTTGCACCGCTCCTTCTTCAGCATGTCCGCATGCCGCTTCTCGTCGAGGGCCTCTTCCACGAGCTAGGCCACGGGCCCGACCTAATGCTGCATTGACTCTGCAACCTCTGCCTGCTTCTAGGCCAGGGCAGCCAGGTCATTGGGTGAGCGCTCCACCTGCTTGAGGACCATGCAGACGCCCTATAGATGCATCTTCAAGGACGATTGCTTCTGAGTGTGGTGGTGCTCCTACGAGTCAAGCTTTTCCTAGTAGTCCTTGTGGGCCATTGCAAGCTTCGCCTCGTACTCCTCATAGAACTTCTGGGAGAGCTCCTTGGAGAGCCTCTGCATGATCTACTCCCACATATCTTGGTCCTTCAAGGCGAGCTTGGCATTGGCTTGCTCGACCCAAGCCTTCTACTTGGCCTTGACCTGCTCAAACTCCCGCTGGCTCTTCATGAGTTGTTCTTCCATCTACTCAAGGAGAACCCTCTCCAAGCTTAGTTCATTCTCGTGAGGTGTGAGATCTGCCTCACGAGATGACAAGTCTTATCCAAGATGAAGATTCTCACCATGCGAGACACCACCTCCCCCTCCTGCTGGGCGAGGGCTTCCTTGTGGGCATCGGCGGCTGTCACACGGCTAGCCAACGCTTCTTCGTCTGCCACCAAATCCCCCTCATGCATAGTGAGAGACTCCTCACAGGAATTCCCTGTAGCCCCACGTTCCACTAGTGCTACTTCGCGAGGCGCCAGGTCCCTCTCCCGAGCAACTAGCTGCTTGCTCATCGAAACACTAGCCACCTATTCCCGAGCACAGCGCAGGAGCTCCTCCACCTTGCGAAGAACATGCGCGCATGTCCGCTCCATCTCCCGAAGGGGCTCGTCGTGCTGGTAGTACTTGCACTTCATAACTTCACGGAGGGCCTGTTTTGCGCTGGCCAAGTGGTTGTGCTCCGCCTCTGGCCAAGCCTCATCACTAGCCAGTGAAACGTTAAGCCTATCTAGGCCTGTGTGCAAGGCGTGGATGGTGACACATTGTAGATCATGCAACTGCCATCGCCCAAGGAAACCATCAGCCGCCACCAAATCTAGGGTGGATCGTTGTTAGAGCTTCACGAGATCTCTGGTTCTTCCTCGCTAGAGCCACATGCACTCCCCTCTCCTGCCATGTAGCGCTGGGGGCTGGCGCACGGGCCGTCTATGTCGGGCCTTGTTCCTTCGGGCGGGTTGGCTGTCGAGGGGTCTTTTAGGGCAGCCACCCATTTACCCTTGGCCACACCCGCCCTTGTTGCCCCATTATTCCTCATCGAGGCGGGATTCCTTGGCGAGTCGCGCCGTCTTGGTGGTTCGGGCGGCATGATTGGCGCTCCCCCTCTCTATCTCCTTCTCCTCCATGAGGCGGGAAGCCTCAGCTAGGCGAGACTCCTCCGCTAGTCACTCCACCTCCTCCAAGGCATGCACAACCTCAAGGTGTGCCTCGGAAGTCCAGGGACCCACTTCACTGTCCCCCGGGGCCACTGTATCCCACACCATCGCTGCGGGCTCTGCCGATCCGCCCGCACCTGTTGACTCGATACCGACGTGTGTCTAGGCGGACGTGTCGCCCTCAGCGGTGCCTCTGCCTCTAGCACCACCACATATGCATCGGCAGCGTCTCCCTCGAGGGGTTTAGCCACACCAGCGTTGCTGCGGGATCCCCACGAGGATCCATGAGACCTCCCTTCTCTTGTGGCAGCACTTCTTGAGGCTCTAGCTCCTCCAAAGCACCTAAAATCTAGAGTAGTGTCAGCGAAGCTCGCCATTGGTTTCTCTTGGGGCTCCACTCGTTGAAGGCGGGCATCTCCCCTGGGTCGTCGATCGATAGTACAAAGGCTTAGCCATATCTAGAGGATTCATCACTGATTCCTCACCGAGATGAATCTTCACCATCACCACAACGACCTACGGACAGAGAGCCTTAGAGAGCTTAGCCATCTCTAGGGGATTCGGCACTGATTTAGTACAAAAGCTTTATCCTATCATCAGGGCCCGAGTAGGCACACATGCCGAAAGGATGGTCTTGGAGTGGAGCAATATGTTGGGAGGTGAACTCCTTGAGGACGATTCCTCCCGTCAAGCCCCCACGGCTAGGGACTTGAGGCACCTCGCCACCTCATGAGCCTCCACACAAGGAATCACCAACGCCACCAAGAACTGGACTCCACCGCCAGTGTTGTTGGGACCTCGAATCGAAGATTCTTCGCGCGAGTGTCCATCTAGACCTAGCGAGAGGAGAAGTCGCTTGCTATCTCCCTCCTCCGCATGGGAATATACACCACCTCCATGCCCTCGCAGACGTATAAGGAGACACACCCGAAGCTCTGGTTCGACACGACAAGATGTGGATGATAAAAAGTGCCAGAACATTGCCATAGAGGGCTTGACGCTAAGGAAAGCCTCGCAGAAAAAAGAGAAGATAGCCGCAATCGCGACGGAGCCAGGCTCCAAGTGTAGAGGAAGTATTTGGAAGTGCTCCAGGAGTGCTGGAAAGAAAGGGGATAAAGGTGGCACCAGCCCTGCTTGGATGGAGTGGAGAAAGAAGGGATAAACACTAGCAGGGAGAGTGTCCCTCTCCATCACCCCATACCAGACACGAGTAGGCCCCACTCAATGTGTGGTCCGACCACTAGGTGTCGGAGCTTGTCGAGGCCCTCCTCATTGATGATCTTGGATCTCTCTAGAGTAGGGAAGGGACCAGCCAACGCGACCGTGCTTCTCACAGTGGAGCTACTCCGCTTGGGCACCATCATAGAAGGAAGAGTGCGGAAGCAAGTGGATTCGAGTTGGATAGAGGAAGAAGAAGAGCACACTAGATAAAGGAGAGAAACGACAGAGTGATGGAGAAGTAGAAACCCCAATGTCGAGGGGTGCCTTTTGAAGCAACCCGTGCAGTTTGCAAGGAAGATTCGACAGGGTGGCAGTTCCTAGATCCAATGCCGTAGCCTTAACTCCCTATTTAGCTTCCACGACAGGGATGAGCCGTCTAGGCCCCACACTGCCACGTGTGGCTCCTTGGGCCTAACAGTTGTCTAGGGCCCCGAACCCTCCACATCTAGGATGTGTGTGGCCCAAGCGACCAGGGGCTACTATCGAGCCAGTGGATACTGGGGTACCGCGGCCCACCTACTGCCATGCCCAGCTTAGCGGGTCGCCTGCTTTAGGAGGATGTGCGTCGAAGCTCAGCAAGAGCCCTCGATGAGATACCTTCTCGAGGAGTCCCCTCCAGAAGGAACTCATCAGGAGGGAGCATACCACGCCAAGGAGCCTTGCAAAGCGGACTTTAACAACAACGCTCTAGCACAAAGGACCTAAGGGTACCATCGATCTATCCCTTCTCCAAGGAAGGAATCTTCCCCTTCACCAAGCCAAGAGTGACCGATAATACCTACACCAGATGGGGGCCACCTCCCTTCCTGGTACAGGAGGAACGTGTAGGACACATAATTTAAGAGGACCACGATGTCCTTCAAGGGACCGGGTCCACGTGAAGAGGCAGTTGTAGCCTACCTGCTCCCTCCTTTGTAGCCATGTGGGAACCCTTCCCGCCATTACCACGGGAAGAGGACCAGGGCGCCTATAAAGGGGGTAGGGAAACACCATATAGAGGGATCCCATCTTCTTTCACCCCTGGAAGCCCTATCTTTCTCCTAGCTTGGAACCCTAGATCTGATCGCCTGATCAGCACCTTGTAACAAAAACCTCGCGAAGCAGTACAAGAAATCTAGACAAGAAGGAGTAGGGTTTTACACCGCACATTGTCCTGAACCTGGGTAAACTCTCTATGTCCTTCTATCTTGCTCTCTGTTGTTTCCTTGACAAGTTCACAAGGGTTTTGTTGAGATCGTGTTTAGCCCCTAGTGTTTGATTTCATCCTACTTCGAGAGGTACCCTGCAAGGACAATCTTTGATAGACCTTATCGTGGAGAGAAACCACTTTCCTTATGTGCTTGTCCTTGTGGGTGTGGCCCAAAGAACTACCCAGATGGGCATCCCCCTTGGCCTTGAAAATGTTCTCCTCATCTCTAAAAAGGCGAGGAATTTTCTAGAAATTGTCGTGGGTAAAGTGTTACACCATCCCTAAAATATATTCAATGTAGGAACTTTGAATCATAAGGTCTAAAATTAACGTGAATATGAAAAAGAGTGAATTCATCTATCATAAGTAAATAATAGTGCTAGATTGTTTCTTCTCAAACTACTATCCATGTCATCCCGATTCTTTTCGGCCGTGGGATGGACGCCGAGAAGGACACACAGCGATGTCGCAATGAAGACCTATTATCTTGTGAGGTGCATCCCGTTGTAGTCCAGGGCGAAAGTTTCCATACCGCGGACGGGTGTAGCATGCACCGTCGTAACCCGCGTCACTAGACGGTGGGTCGCACGCATGACATGGGACTGCCGTCAGAGTGCGCGGGTTGGAACTCGTGCAATGAGAGGCATTCTCTGCGTGATAGCTCTCCGCACCCGCTGGGTTGCGGGGCCTGCCAAAAGCCGACGTGGTGGTGTGAGCCCATGCCGGGTGCGGTTTGTCGTGGTCGTGGGGTCCTTTGAGAGCTGATGTGACAATGTTACCCTATGCCGTATGCGGTTTCTTGCAGTCTTTTGCGGATGTAGGTCCCACCTACGTGTCACCATAAACCTATGCATGCTGTGAGAGTAGACAGTAGACGATGCATCTTCTCATGGTCATAGAGTACAAGTGAAGGCATAGACCTTGGACGTCCATGGGTTCTCTCAGCGAGATCGTATAGTGTCACATTCATAGCTGAGTTGGCACCATACATCGTAGTCGTCCTGGGGGTTCGCGTGTAGACGTCTGCGAGTTCTCGCGGATGTCGGTCAAGGTGGTAGTGTGATCCTTTCTCCATGTGCGTGCTCTCACGATCATCAGTCCAGGTGGCAGCGTGATCCTATCGTTGTGTGCATGCTCTATCGTGGAGGTCATCTGTAGGGTATAAAACACCTTCTAAAAGAAATAAGCCCGAGATGCAATAATAAAGTGGTTATTATGCTATTCCAGGTTTATAATAGATGTTTATTTTTATGCTATAATTGTGTTAATAGGAAACATTAATACATGTGTGATTTATAAATATAAAATCTTCCTAGTAATGCCTCTCTTAATACTAGCTTGTTGATTAACTGATGATCACATGTTTCCTGATCATGAACATTGGATGTTGTTAATAATATGGTCATATCATTGGAGAATGATATGATGAACAGTCACCCGAAGTTGATATAGCAACACAATCATGTCCTCAAATTTATATTGCTAACACATTCATAGTAACTCAATGTCCTTAGACCATAAGATCACGTCAATCACTTTCATAGAAAGGTACTTTGATTCCATCAACACCGTAACAAGATGATTATAAAGGTGCCATCAGGTACTTGGAAAGTGTTAGTGGAGGCCCGTGGATCAAGAGTGGTATTTTTCCATCCATATGATGGAGAGATATACTCACGGCCCTCTTAGTGATATCACATTGACATAGCGTGCAAGCAAATGATTTGATCACTAGAGTGTTATATCATAGGAACGATAAAAAGAGTACTTGTCGGGAACGAGATTAAAAAAGGTATGGATTATACCGAGGATCGGATATCAGACAATTAAAATATCGTGAGACAAAAGGAATTTGATTATAGTGAAAGAGGTTCAGACGATCATTGGATTTTCGTGGAGCTAGTGGGAGTCATTATGGATCTCCAGGTCCTGCTAATGATTATTGATCAGAGAGAGCCTTGATCATGTCTACATAGATTCCGAACCCGTAGGTAGACAAACTTAAGGTTAGTCGACACAATGAGTGGATAGGGAACACATGAGAAGATAATGGACATCGCTGGAATTTGTTCTGTCGAATTTGCCGAAATGGTTTTGGGGTATCGAAACGAACCAAGGAAATAAGATGTTAATGCCTTCATTAAATGAAGTGTTCATTAAAACAAGAGAATTAAAGTTCTTTAACTAAAAGACCTTTGGTTTTTTGAGTGGAGAATAAATGGAGAAAGTGGAGATTGAATTATGTGTGAGTGGAGTTTCCACCCATATGAATGAGAGGAGGGGAGGGGGAACCTCCATGGAACCGGCCAAGGGAGGGGGCTGCCTCGTCTCCCCTATAAAAGGAGGTGGAGACCTCCTCCCTCTCACACACTTTCCCACTCCTCTCATATGCCTTTGGTTGGCATATTCTCCCTCTTGCTAGCCTTGCCCATTGCCACTAGAAAAGATGCTTAGGAAAAGTCCTGCTTGAGATCTTCCCATCAACCATCTCTACCATGGCGTACCGCTGTTGGAGTTTCCTGGGATCCACTACTTCTGCTGCCCGATTTGAGCGAGGGTTTGGGAGTCGTCGGCACACTGTACGTGTGACCGATTATGGAGGCACTGCCCTCTTATCGTGTTGATCATCTGCACGTCCTTGAGGACGGACGTGTACACTCTACAACAACCACGTTTATTTGTGGGAACGTTATCCCGCGTTACGGTCTTCGAGGGTGAGTCAATCTGAAACAGTTACATAGTATCGCCTTGATTCAATCTTAGAAGTTGCAAACCGTAGGAATTTTTTGTTTTCTATGCAGCGAACCCCCTTAGTGGTATCAAAGCTATGTCTATGCATATATGATTTGCACGTTTAGAACACATGGATATGTGGGCGTTGATGATCATGTTATTGCAAATCTTTTGTACTTCGGATATTGGTGGCATAGTGGGATGAAGCGGCTCGGACAAACTTTGCATGTCCTCGCACATGAGACCTGTTCCACGCTTGACATGCAAATAGTTTTTCTTAAGTGGCTAGCGGGTGTCTGTCTCTCCTAGTATAGTTGATATCTGATTTACAATGGTCTTCTTAATAACTTGGTTATCACTGTTCTTGCTGAAGTTCGTAGGTAGAACGGTTCTTTCCTAGAAAGCCCACATCCATGTAAAATATGAAAAAATAAATTAGAGGCGTCTAACTTTTTTTTGCAAGGCATGTGATGTGATATGGTCTATGATACATAGATTTTTGTATGCAATGTGTTTTATTATAAAACAACAGGCATGATCCATATGGTTATTATTTTATTTTATTTTAGGGCCTGCGTGTCGGAAAATGGAAATCCATGTAATTAGATTAGTGGAGAACAACCATGATGGTGGCTCCATGGACCTTGGTGGCATGCCGTTGGAATGATGGAGATCATACCAAGATGCACACGATGGAGATCGAATGCGAGAAGGACCATATCATATCACATTATACATGTATATGATGTTTATCCTTTGATGCATCTTATTTTGCGTTGATTTGATTACCTCGGTAGTATTTGATTGTCTTGGTAGCATTATAAGATGATCTCTCCCACTAAATATCAAGATAATAATATGTTCTTCGTTATTATGCACCATTAAGAAAGTTCGTCGTCTCGAAGCACCACGTGATGATTGGGTGTCATAGATTCTATGTTCGCATCCAACATGTGTAAGACAGTTTTACACACGCGAATACTAAGGTTCTTACTTGATGAGTCTAGCATCTATAGACATGGCCTAGGAACATGAATCAAAAGGTAAAGCACGAGTCATATGGACGATCTGATGTCCATACGATGCTCGCCATTGGAGTTGCGGCACCACTCGTGATGATCGGTCGTGGCGTAGTGAATTTGGTTCGTGTAATCACTAAAATGACTAGAGTGATGTCATTTTGAGTGGGAGTTTTCATAAGTAATTTTTGAATTTACTTGAACTCTCTCTGTTTTAAACCTAGTCTAAATAATCCTTGCAAATGCATTGTAGATCATGGCACCCCTACATTCAATTTTAATGTATTCCTCGAGAAAGAAAAGCTACAAGACAATGGGTCTAACTTCACCAACTGGCACCACAACTTGAGGATTATCCTCGCGGGCATGAAAAGGTCCTATTTTCTTAACAGTCCGTTAGGTGACGCCCCTGCAGATGATGCTCCTCAGGAGGAGCATACTGTGTATGACACAAAGTCTAATGACTACAATCTTGTGTGGTGTGCGATACTCCAATTGTTGGAGCCAGAACTCCAAAAGCGCTTTGAACTTACTGATGCTGATGTCATGGTGGAGAAACTCAAAACTATGTTTGGGGACCAAATCCATGCGGAGAGATATGTGATCTCCAAACAGTTCTTTAGCGCAAAGATGGAGGAGCACATCTCTGTGAATGACCACGTCATCAAGATGATGGGCTACGCTCAACGTCTTGAGACACTGGGATATGAGATTCCAGCTGATCTCACGACACACAGGGTTCTGCAATCGCTCCCACCAAGTTACAAAGGGTTTGTAATTAATTACAAGATGAATGGTGCAGACAAGTCGCTCACTAAACTCACAGCTATGCTTAAGACTGCCGAGGTAGACATCAAAAAGGAACATCAATTGTTGATGGTCAATAAAACCACCGGTTTCAAGAAAAGAGACAAGAAAGGAAAGCCTAAAGGTAACTTCAAGAAGGACAGAAAATATGTTGTTTCACCTAAGAAGAAAACCAAGGGAGGCCCTAAGCCCGATACTGAGTGTTATTACTATAAAGGGGTTGGTCACTGGAAGCGGAACTGCCTGAAGTACTTGGCAGATAAGAAGGCCGGGAAAGTGAACAAATGTAATGTGATATACATGTTCTTGATGTGTACCTTACTAGTAGTCTAAGTAGTACCTGGGTTTGATACCGATTCGGTTGCTAATATACGTAACTCGAAACAGGGACTAAGGAATAGTCGACCACTAGAGAAGGATGAAGTGACGACGCGCGTAGGCAATGGATTGAAGGTTGATGTGATCGCCGTCGGGATGCTGCCACTTCATCTACCATCGGGATTGACAATAAACCTAAATAATTGTTATTATGTGCCTGCGTTGAGCATGAACAACATGGCTGGATCATGTTTAATGCAAGATGATTATTCATTTGTATCTGAGAACAATGGTTGTTCCTTTTATATGAATAGTATCTTTTATGTTCATCCACATATGTTGAATGGTTTATTTGTTTTGAATCTTGATATTAGTAGTACACATATTCATAATGTGAATGCCAAAAGAATCAAGTTGAATGATGATATTGCTACATATATGTGGCATTGCCATTTGGGTCATATTGGTGTCCAGCGCATGAAGAAGCTCCATTCTGATGGACTGCTGGAATCACTTGATTATGAATCATTTGAAACATGTGAACCATGCCTTATGGGCAAGATGACTAGAACTCCGTTCTCTGAAACAATGGAGCGTGCGAACGACTTGTTGGAAATAATACATACCGATGTATGCGGTCCGATGAGTGTGTCGGCACGCGGGGGATATCGTTATTTTGTAACCTTCACTGATAATTTAATTAGATATGGGTATATTTACTTAATGAAACACAAATCTGAAATATTTGAAAAGTTCGAGGAATTTCATCGTGGAGTAGAAAATCATCGTAATAGAAAGATCAAGTTTCTATGATCCAATCGTGGAGGAGAATATCTTAGTTACGAGTTTGGTACACACATTAGACAAGGTGGAATAGTTTCACAACTCACTACCGCCGGAACACCATAATATAATGGTGTATCCGAACATTGTAATCAAACTTTATTAGAAATGGTACGATCTATGATGTCCCTTATCGATTTGCCACTGTCATTTTGGGGTCATGCATTAGAGAAAGATGCATTCACTTTAAATAGGGAACCATCAAAATACGTTGAAACAACACCGTATGAATTATGGTTTGGAAATAAACCTAAGCTATCATTTCTAAAAGTTTGGGGATACGATGCTTATGTGAAGAAAATTTAGCCTGATAAGCTGGAACCCAAAGCGGAAAAATATGTCTTCATAGGATACACAAAAGAAACAATTGGGTACACCTTGTACACTTATCCGGAGGTAAATTTTTTGTTGCCAAGAATAGTCCTTCCTAGAAAAGGAGTTTCTCTCGAAAGGTGTGAGTAGTAGGAAGGTAGAACTCGACAAGGTTATTTAACCTTCTCTTCCTGAAGTGGCGAGTAACACAATGTCGAAATATGTTCCAATGTTGACTCCACCAATGGAAGAAGGAAATGATGATGAGGTACCTCCCCCTTCTCATGAAACTCCGACAGAGTGTACTACCGAACCTTGCAGGTCAGACAGGATGCGTATAGCTCCTGAACTATACGGTGATCCAGTCCTAAATTTCATGGTAGATGGAAGCGATAACCCTGCGACGTATGATAAAGCAATGATGAGCCTGGATTCCAACAAATGGCTTGAAGCCATGCAATCCGAGATGGAATCCATGTACGAAAACCAAGTTTTGACTTTGGTGGAGTTACCTCACGACCAAAAGGCCGTTGATAATAAATGGATTTTCAAAAAGAAAATAGACGCTGATGGTAATGTGACCGTCTATAAAGGATGACTTGTCGCAAAGGGGTTTCAACAAATTCAAGGAAAACATTTTTGTGTTTAAAGGAGAAGTAGTGGAAAACATTTATTGGGAAACAACTATTAAATTTTCATCAACCCAATCTAAATGTTCATGGTTTCTAGTTAATATATATGGGCCTTGTGCTGGTGAGACCAAAGCTGAATTTTTACAATGGTTATATGATCTGAATATTGAAGACACTGATAACTGGTTACTTATTAGGGATTATAACTTTTATGGATCTCAAAATGACAGGAACAGAGAAGGGGGAAATATTGAGGACATGTTTACTTTTAATAATATTATAAGAGCTCAAAATCTTGTGGATTTACCATTACAAGGCTCTGCTTTTACCTAGAGCAATATGCAAATACAACCTTTGTTCGAAAGGTTAGACTGGTTCCTGACTTCAAATAATTGGACCTCTTCTTTTCCTAATACTACAGTTAAGGCTCTAGCTAGACCAGTCTCAGATCATGTCCCTTGTCGTATTTCAATACAATCTTAAATTCCTAGAAGCAAGTTATTTAGATTTGAAAATTTATGGATTCATCACCCTGGTTTTAAAGAAAAGTGTGAGCACCTTGGCAAATACCAGTGAGAAACTCTAATTCAGCTATAGCCTTAAATGGAAAATTTAAAAATGTCAAAAGAGTATTGAAGGGATGGAGCAAATCTATTTCAAAGTTTTCTTTGCTTATTGAAAATTGAAGGGTTCGCAGCATAGAAAACAAAAAATTTCTTACGATGGGAACTATACGCCAAGATTTATCTACTAGATACAAGCAACAGGTGGATATACATCCATAGAGAACTTACCCTCGAAGACAACAAAGCTTTGTTAACGAGATGGAACTCGTGGATGATGTTGTCGTACACTTTCTGATCTCAAGATCATGATGAAGTCTAGCAGGTCCGGCTCTAGCATGTCCATCAGATCCAGCTCCAGCAAGTCCATCACCACCAAGTCCAGCACCGCAAAGCAGCGGTGCATCCGTGATCGCACACACGTCCGGTACCCCGACAACCTCCGTCCCTCGCTCCAGCAAAGCAGCGGAAGCGGCAACTCCTTTCCAGATAAAGCCACCGGGAACATGTATCTCGCTAATCCGATACCATGGAAAAATACTAGAAGGGGAGAGAGATCCTTCATGAGGAGGTGTGAGGAAGAAGGGGTGTGAGGGTGGCCTTTTATAGGAGGAGGGGAGTGCCCCTCCCCATGGCCGGCGCCCAAGGGGTGACCCTTCACCTCCTCATTCATGTGGTGGTAACTCCCTCCACATAAATTTGCCCCTTAACATTCCTCTTTAAAGTCTCCACTTTAAATGCATTAAATTTCTCCAAATTTAATGCTCTCTTATTTAATAAAACTCTTTTATTAATTTTATTCAGAAATTTGTTAATTAATTTAATTAACAAACATTCACATAAAATCCCTGCAACATTTCAATATTACATGCAGAACCAATTTCAGCAATTTCACCCGAAACAGTTTCGGTGTCTATTGAAATAATTCCAGTGCTTTCTTAAATCTTTATCTGAAACATATTTGCTCCAAATGGTGTCGGTATCCCTTAAGTGTGTCACCCTACGGTTCACGAATAATACAGACAAGACAGAGACCCCTCTAAGATCAATAATCAGAAGCGGGACCTGGAGATCTATACTGACTCCTACACATTCAACGATGACTTCTGTGATCGTGAGAACCTTTAACGCTAGTAACAAAATCCCTTTATCTCGCGATATATTACATGCCCGAGATTCGATCATCGGTATCTCCATACCTAGTTTGATCTTGTTACCTACATGTACTCTTTTCTCGTTCCCGTGATATAACATTCTAGTGATCTCATCACTTGCTTGCAAGCTAACCAATGTGATATCACCGAGAGGGCCTAGAGTATATATATCCGTCATCGGGATGGAAAAATCCCACTCTTGATCCATGAGCCTCTACATAACACTTTCGTAGCACTGAACCCACCTTTATAATCACCCTTTCACGGTGTGACGTTTGATGTTATCAAGATACTCTTCCAGTGTTAGTGATTGACATGATCTCATGGTCTAAGGACTAGGATTACTTCGTATGATGTTATAGCAATATAAACACAATGACTTTGATTGTAATGCTATACTTCAGATGAATGTTCATCACATCATTCAACTAATGTTGTGACCTCGTTATTAACAACATCCAATGTCCATGATCAGGAAATCTTGATCATCTTGTTAATCAACGAGCTAGTTTATAAGAGAGGCATAACTAGGAACTTTCCTTTTGTTTATTAAACACACATGTATTAATGTTTCCAAATTAATACAATTATAGCATGCAAAATAAACATTTATCATAAACAAGTAATAAGATAATAACCACTTTATTATTGCCTCTCGAGTATGTTCCCTTCAGTCTCCCACTTGCACTAGAGTCAATAATCTAGTTTGAAAAACTTTGCGTATTGAACACCTATGGATTTCTGGTGTTGCATATACACGGTTGCTAATGGTTAACATAATCTCCGGATCTGACAGTTTCAGGTCCGTGTGTATTTGCATGTCTTTGCGTCTCTACGCATCCCTCATTCTCAAATGAGATGGCATTGTATAAATTTTGTCCTTAGGTGAGACCTTTAGTTCATTCGGGTTAAAATATGTTGATATTATTGTCATACAATATATCTTCACAGTATTAGCCCACTTTGAACCACACCTAGTTTGATAACAAACTACTTAACACAAATGCCCTCCTATGCTGCTACTATAGTAGTCATATACTTAGCATTTTGTTGTAGTATCCGTCACAATGTCTCAACTTTGGAACTCATCCAAATCCATCATGGAACATTGTGCCACCCATAGTCTAAATTGAGATAAATTTTAATTTGTATCTTGTGACAAAACTAGTATCAATGTAACACTTTACAATGAACTACCTTTAACTATCTGTCACTTATACATGACATATTCTTAGTTCTTCCAAAGCTCATAAGAATACCTTTACTATCGTCCAATGATCATCTTATGAATTATTCTGGTATGTGCTCATAACATTTAGAGCATAGGACATATCTGGATATATACATATCACGGTATAATCGATCAAAATCGTCATGTGATTTTACTCACCAAGTGTTGAAACACTTGAATCTTGATACAATCATTTCCATGCATCAATAACCTTTCTTGTTGTTTGCACATTGAACTCATTCAATATCTCATATATGTACGTTTGGCACAACTATATTAGCGCCTCAATCTATCCATATTGATATTGATGCCAAATATTCCGGTTTTGCCCAAGTCTTTCATCGAAATCTTATTTTAATGAAATTCTTAACTTGTGTCGATACAAGATACATCATTTCCAATCAACAATATGCCCTCTACATAATGTATTAGAAACATGTCTCAGCGCTCCCACTTAATTTCTTGAAAATGCAAGCATCTTCATCATCTCCGATGAATTTAAACTCTTTTAACAGTTTCATTATGGTGAAGATTCCAACTCCGCTATGCTTACTTCAACTATTGAAGTTTGCATGCCCTTTTAGCACCCTTTGAATTAACAAAACCCTTCAGACCGTGTCTTGTACACGTCCTAGGTAACCATTCTATTAGAAGAACATTGTTTTGTTTGTTAAACTACCATACATCAAATTATATGTAGTGGTTGCTATATTAATCCGTCAAGACTAAATATCGCTATGAAAGATCAAATATTGTCATAGTCAACTCCTTGAACATCGTCGTAAACTCCTTTCTGACATCTCGACTATTTCATAGATGTTAAACATCCATGTCTATTTCTTTATAGATCCAAACATGACCGATAGGCTTCACACCCTTCCGGAGGGTCTTCCAATTTCAGAAACTTGATTTATCGTGTATGGAAACTATCGCGGATTTTATGACTTCTAGTCATTTTAGGGAGTCAGGGCCCATCATTGCTTCATTGCATGCAGTCAGTTCATCATTGTCAAAACAATAACGACTTCGGTTTCAAATCTTACTATTTGATTCTTACCGACCCACACGGTTCAATAGGAACTCTAATCTCTGAGATCACAATGTTTGTAATCACGGGAGCCATGAGCATTTTAGCCGCCACCAGGACACTTTCCAGCGCTGCGCTACTTAGCACATATAGCTAAGTTTCGGCAACCTTATCAAAGTTCTATTGTCCTCCCACTTAACTTTTCGTGAAAAATTCCTTCTCAAGAAACTTGACGTTCCAAGCAACAAACTCTTTTGTCCTCGATGTTATGGAGGAATTCCCAACAAATTCTTTTGGAATAACCTACAAAGACATGCTTATCTGACTTTGGTTGTAAACATTTTACTTATGCATAGCATACCAAGATTTAAGAAAAGACAATTCGGGTTTTATCCCAAACCATAACTCATATGGTGTCATTTCAACGGATCACGATGGTGCTCTTTTTAGTGTAAACGCGGTAGTCTCTAAAGCTTTAATCCTTAAAACATAATGGTAGTTTTATAAATGATACCTTTGATCTTACCATGTCAAACATGGTTTGATTTCATCTCTCGAATATGCCATACTCCTATGGTTTATCGAGAAACACAAATTTTGGAACAGTTCCTTAAACCTTAGGTATTTTGCTAAACATGTAACTCAAATATCTTCCTTTATGATCAAATAACAAACTCTTTATTTTCTTGTTACAATGATTTTCCACTTCATCTTGAAAGTCGTTGAACAATTTTCAAATGTTTCATACTTCTTCCTTATTAAGTAAATATATAAATATATTCACTCAAATTTCTGCACAAAGCATATGAAGCAAAAAGATCCATCGCATATGGCTACACATAATGGACTATGCACATCAGCATGCACAATTTCCAATAAGCTAGTCATCCGTTCCTCTTTGGCCTATGAACGGAGTTTCAATTATCTCGAGGAAAGTTTCATAAGCGTCAATTGATCAAAATCAAAAGACTCCAAAAATCCATCAACATGGAGTTTCTTCATGTTTTCTTTACAATATAATTTAAACATCGATGTCACTTCATAAGTGATATTTCAATCATTTGTCTTGCGACATTTTAGCAATAGTGTTTATGGATGTGATTTCTCCCACTAGACTTGTAAAAGTTCATCCATCCTTTATGGAATACGGTAATTATTTGAACAACCATTGTTCTGGTAATACAAGAAAAAAATTAACAATTATTAAAACAAATCTTGAAGGCTAGGTTTGACGACAAAAAAACACAATAACACTTTATTTGTTTTCGATGAACATCATCACTTATTCTCTTGCTAGTTACTTAGGCCATTGCAGTTTATGAATTGCGTTGTCCTGTATGAAACTTCATACCAACCAATTCAGTATCCAATACCTAAGAACCACATTGTTTAACAAGCAAAGAATACAACCATAACATGTATATCTTCTATATACCTAAAATGGACATCTCCAACTTTTCTTTTCTGTCAAATATTTTATAGATTCTCTTTCAGCAATTCCTTTTCCTTTTAAAAGAATTTATCAACATCAATAGTGGTGTAATTCACATGAAACATAGTACAAAGCGTGTATAGTCAAATAATAATACCTTTGGACTTGCACTTTGAAGTGGATCACCATCATCAAATGTTTGGTGTTCTTTCAAAAATCCATTATTTAGTAATTTATTAGTGTAGTAAACATTTTACTTACATCTTATATTCATCCTTATCATGAAAAATTTCATGATGAAGCTACTATAGCTTATAAGGAAGAATCGCGAGTATAATATCAGCTCCCAAAACCTTTTTGGTAGATTAGGATGCCTAGCGTCTCCAACCTTCACAAATTCTCATAAAATATGAGAACATGTATTTTGTTAAATTATACTCTATCATAATGCAACCAAAAACATTGTTTCAGATATCATAATATCTTCCACACATGATGGTTTCTGAAACAATTATTTCAGCTCCTAGATAACCTCGATATTAAAAAAACTTTTGAATATCAAGAATGATGGAGGCAAAAACATGATACTTTAGATACTAACATTGGAATTCTTACTCTTGATTTAATACTACTTATTAAACTTCATGGAGTAAATAGCGTTTGCTGAAAGTTTGCAATATGACATCCAAACTTTTAATTGACATTCAAAACAATATGATACCAGTTCGTAAAGTAAATATCTAGAATTCTATAGTTCTATTATCTCAATTAAAACTAAGCATAAGGTAGTAAATAGATGACAATGACTACAACAAATTATGCAAATTCACATCGATTTAGTTTATGACAAATTTGGTTTGACTAATCCAAATTAGAAATGAACTCCCACTCAAAAACGACACCCCTCATGCCTTTTTGGTGATTACATGAACCAAATCCACTACACCAAGTCCGATCATCATGTGCGTCGGTGTAGCTTCAAAGGCGAGCATCAATATGGGCATCATATCAACTATATGACTCATGCTTAAACTTTCGGTCCGTGTTCCGAGGCCATGTCTGTACATGCTAGGCTCGCCAAGTAAGAACCTTAGTACTCGCGTGTGTAAAACTGTCTTACACCCTTTGTATGAAAGCGCAGAGTCGAGTACACCCGATCATCACGTGATGTCTCGAAACACGATCCATAGAACGGTGCATACTTAAGGAAGAACACATTTTTATCTTGATATATAAATGAGGGATCATCTTATAATGCTACTAAAAGTGCCAAACTAACAATATAATATGCGAACATCATATGTGTAAAGTGGGATGATATGGTCCATGCATTTGATCACCATCATATGCATCGTGGTATGATCTCTATCATTCCTTTGTGTGTAAGGCCAAGGTCTATGGAACTTACACGTTAGGTGTGTTGTAAGAGTATCAACTATACATCAACTTACAACATTACCATATCATGACACAATCCCATCAATGATCTAAACTAGACGCCTCTAATTTATCAATTGCAAGTTTGACGTGGCCTAGGGCTTTTGAAGATAGAACCGTTCTTACCTACGAACTTGGAACCACAACAATGATAACCAAATTATTAGCAACTCGTTGTAAATCAGATATTGACTATAGTAGGAGAGATAGACACCCGCCAGCCACTTATGCAAAACTAGTTGCATGTTAGTCGTGGAACCGGTCTCATGTGCGATGACATGTAAGGTTGGTCCGGGCCGCTTCATCCCACTATGCCACCAATATCCAAAGTACATATAAGAAGCAATAACATGATCATCACCGCCCACATACTCTTATGTGTTCTACCCGTGCAAAGAACCTACACATGGATCAGGCTCTGATACCACTGAATGGTTCGCAACATAGAAAACAAAAATTTTCTTACGATGGGAACTATACATCAAGATCTATCTACTAGATGGAAGCAACAGGTGGATATACATCCATAGAGAACTTACCCTCGAAGACAACAAAGCTTTGTTAACGAGATGGAACTCATGGATGATGTAGTCGTACACTTGCTGATCTCAAGATCGTGATGAAGTCTAGCAGGTACGGCTCTAGCACGTCCATCAGGTCCAGCTCCAGCAACTCCATCACCACCAAGTCCAACACCACAAAGCAGCGGTGCATCCGTGATCGCACACACGTCCGGTACCCCGACAACCTCCGTCCCTCGCTCCAGTAAAGCGGCGGAAGCAGCAACTCCTTTCTAGATAAAGCCACCGGGAACATGTATCTCGCTAATCCGAGACCATGGGAAAAATACTAGAGGGGGAGAGAGATCCTTCACGAGGAGGTGTGAGGAAGAAGGGGTGTGAGGGTGGCCTTTTATAGGAGGAGGGGGTGCCCCTCCCCATGGCCGGCGCCCAATGGGTGACCCTTCACCTCCTCATTCATGTGGTGGTAACTCCCTCCACATAAATTTGCCCCTTAACGTTCCTCTTTAAAGTCTCCACTTTAAATACATTAAATTTCTCTAAATTTAATGCTCTCTTATTTAATAAAACTATTTTATTAATTTTATTAAGAATTTTGTTAATTACTTTAATTAACAAACATTCACATAAAACCCCTGCAACATTTCAATATTACATGCAGAACCAATTTCAGCAATTTCACCCGAAACAGTTTCAGTGTCTATTGAAATAATTTCAGCGCTTTCTTAAATCTTTATCTGAAACATATTTGCTCCAAATGGTGTCGGTATCCCTTAAGTGTGTCACCCTATGGTTCACGAATAATGTAGACATGACCGAGACCCCTCTCAGATCAATAATTAGAAGCGGGACCTGGAGATCCATACCGACTCCTACACATTCAACGATGACTTCTGTGATCGTGAGAACCTTTAACGCTAGTAACTAAATTCCTTTGTATCGCGATATATTACATGCCCGAGATTCGATCATCGGTATCTCCATACCTATTTTGATCTCGTTACCGACATGTACTCTTTTCTCATTCCCGTGATATAACATTCTAGTGATCTCATCACTTGCTTGCAAGCTAACCAATGTGATATCACCGAGAGGGCCCAGAGTATATATATCCGTCATCGGGATGGACAAATCTCACTCTTGATCCATGAGCCTCTACATAACACTTTCATAGCACTGAACCCACCTTTATAATCACCCTTTCACGGTGTGACGTTTGATGTTATCAAGATACTCTTCCAGTGTAAGTGATTGACATGATCTCATGGTCTAAGGACTAGGATTACTTCGTATGATGTTATAGCAATATAAACACAATGACTTTGATCGTAATGCTATACTTCAGATGAATGTTCATCACATCATTCAACTAATGTTGTGACCTCGTTATTAACAACATCCAATGTCCATGATCAGGAAACCTTGATCATCTTGTTAATAAACGAGCTAGTTTATAAGAGAGGCATAACTAGGAACTTTCCTTTTGTTTATTAAACACACATGTACTAATGTTTCCAAATTAATACAATTATAGCATGCAAAATAAACATTTATCATAAACAAGGAATAAGATAATAACCACTTTATTATTGCCTCTCGGGCATATTCCCTTCAAAAATTTCAAGTAGTCTTGCAGCAGTTGGATGATTTGGACCAGGCTAGACATTTGACCGAACCAAAATGGAATTTTAGGCAAATATTAAAAAGCCATATATCAAGAGTTCTTATAAGCAAAAATATTTGAAAAAAGATGTATAAAAAGATGGATAAAATATGGAGATGAGAATACACATTTTTCATCGAATAGCTACTGAGAGACATAGGAGAAATGCTATCGCTACAATCTCTCTGCCAGATGGCTCCATAGTATAGGATCATGATGGGAAGGCTATGGCATTATGTTAATCATATAAAAATAGGTTAGGTATTTATGAGCAATGTACAATGAGATTTGACCTACAAACTCATTTTAATCCTAGGGATGATCTAGAGGACATTTCAAGACAATTTAAAAAAATGAAATCGACAAAGAAGTACTAAAAGTCCCCATTGACAAAGCTCTAGGGCCTGATGGTTTTAATGGTTGATTCATTAAGACATGCTGGGATATTGTGGCACCTGGCTTTTACAGGCTTTGTCAGTCTTTCTCTAAAGGAAATGCATTCTTGGATAGTATACACAGTTCTTTAATTACTCTAATTCCCTAAAAGCTTTCACCAGCTATAGTTAATGATTATAGTTCAATTTCTTTATTGAACATCTCTCAGAAACTCCTAACTAAGTTATTTGCAGATAGAATGCAAGAATGGATTTTAAAGTTGGTCAGCACTAATCAATATGGGTTCATCAGAGGGAGAACAATCCATGACTACCTGGCCTGGGACTTTGAGTTCATATATTAGTGTCAAGCTTCAAAAAGGGAAATAATTGTCTTAAAGTTAGATTTTGAAAAGGCCTTTGATATGATAGAACATGACACAATATTGGATGTTCTTAAGCACATGGGATTTGGTGAAGTTTGGATACAATGGATTAAATGTGTTTTATCATCATGACACTCTTCCATCCTTCTAAATGTAGTTCTAGGTAAATACTTTTATTTATTAGATGGGAGTGAGACAAGGAGATCATGTTTCCCCCTGTTATTTGTGGCATCAACAGAACTCTTACAAGATATAATAAACAGAGAATTACAGGAAGGAAGGCTTCATCTACCCATACCATATGGAAGTAAATTTCCTATCATCCAAAATGCAGATGACACCATTTTAGTGATGTAGACCAATGTAACTGAAGTTGCTCACTTAAAATACATCTTGCTGGATTATGCAACCTCAACTAGCCTAAAGATTAATTTCCAAATGTCAAGTCTCATTCCTATAAATATTTCAAACCAGAGACCTCATGATCTAGCAGATATTATGGGCTATACAGTAGCATCCATGCCATTCACTTACTTGGGTCTTCCTATGGGAACTACAAAGCCTGCAATCACAGATCTAATGCCATTGGTGGATAGGATTGAAAGGAAAGTTACAACTACTACACTTTTATTGTCACATGCAGGGAAATTAGCATATGCAAATGCCATTTTGACTTCCATTGCTACATATTCTATGTGTACCATTGAGCTTAATCCAAAGATTATTGAATATGTGGACAAACTAATAAAAAGGTGTATCTGGAACAAAAAGACGGAGGAGGGAGTAAAATGTGTGTCTTTTGGCTGCTCTGGAACAAAAAGAAAGGGGTAGGTGTTTTGAATATGAAAATTCAGAATCAAGCACTTCTCATGAAATTCCTAGAAAAATTCTACAATAAAAGGGATGTTCCTTGGGTGCAACCGGTTTGGAATACTTACTATCAGAATTTTGTACCTCATGCTGCTTATGAAATTATCACCTATTTTCAGAGGCATTGCTTCTTGTACTATTGGGCAAGGGAAACTGCATTATTCTGAAAAGATGAACAGAACAACAATATTCTTCAAGAAAAATATCCTAGACTATTCTCATTAGCTCAAGATCCCGATTGTTTGATTTCAGCCTATTGTAATACTTTAAATATGGCTGATCTATTTCATTTACCACTTTTAGCAGAAGCTTTTGAGGAATATCAACACGTCCATGAGATCACTTCTGCTTTGTCAATCTGTACTAATAATGACGTTTGAACATTTACAAGGGGATCAAAATATGCAACAACTAGATTCTACAAATTCTGCTACCTTTTCATTACTCCTCCTGAACCTTTTCTTTGGATATGGAAGTCTAAAGTATGGCCAAAATTAAAAGTTTTTCCCTAGTTACTGTGGTCAGATAGATTAAATACTAGAAACATGCTTAGAAGAAGAAATTATAATATTGGGCAAAATCACGTGTGCCCTCTTTGCACTACAGGAGAAGAAGAAACTTTGGACCACCTATTCTTCGAATGCCCTTTCAGTCTTTTTTGCTAGACAGAATTGAATATAAATTGGTGTGATAATACTGATCAATTCAGTAATCTCTGTTAGGCTAAGTCAACCTTCCAAGATCAATTATTCTGTGAAATTTTCATCATTGCTACTTGGGGTATTTGGAAAGAAAGAAATAACCTAATTTTTGAAGGAGTTAGACACTCAAGAGAGTCTTGGAAGGCTAGAGTTAAATCACATCTGCAGTTACTCAGGTTTAGGGTTAGCCAAAACCTGGAACACAATTTGACTTTGTTTATAGATAGTCTAGTTTCCTATGTGTACTTGGTGTTTCTACACACCTCAATCTGTAAATGTTTTTCTATTAATACAATTCAACAGTAGGAGCATCTCCTACTATTTTCTGGTAAAAAGACAAATTCAAGGAATTGACTACGATGAGAGTTTCTCACTGGTAGCGATGCTAAACTCTATTAGGATCATGTTAGCAATTGCTGCATTTTTCGATTATGAAATCTGACAGATGAATGTTAAGACAACGCTCCTTAATGGAAACATTGAGGAAGAGTTGTATATGATGCAACCTAAAGGTTTTGTTGATCCTAAGGATGCTAACAAGGTAGGCAAACTTCAATGATCCATTTATGGACTAAAGCAAGCATCTTGCAGTTGGAATCTCTGATTTGATGAAGTAACCAAAGGTTTTGGATTTGTCCAAACCATCGGAGAAGCTTGTATTTACAAGAAAGTGAGTGGGAGATCTATAGCATTTCTAATATTATATGTGGATGACATATTGTTGATTGGAAATGAAATGGAACTTTTGAAAAGCGTAAAGGATTGCTTAAATAGTAAGTTCTCGATGAAAGATCTTGGTGAAGCTGCATACATATTAGGCATCAAGATCTATAGAGATAGATCAAGACGCTTAATAGGATTGTGACAAAGTACATACCTTGACAATATTTTGAAGAACTTCAAAATGGATGGAAGTAAGAAGGGGTTCTTACCTATGTTGCAAGGTACTGTTTTGAGTAAGGATCAAAGTTCGGCTACAGCGATAGATAGATAAATGATGGACCATGTCCCCTATGCCTCAACCATAGGTTCTCTTATGTATGCTATGCTATGTACAAGACCAGATGTGGCACATAATGTTAGTTTGACTAGCAGGTACCAATCTGATCCAGGTTTGGAACACTAGAAGGCAGTTAAGGATGAATTTAAGTATTTGACAAAAACTAAAGACATGTTTCTTGTATATGGTGGTGAATAAGAGCTCATTGCAAGGTCTTACATCGATGCTAGCTTCGACACCGATCCAGATGACTCTAAGTCACAATCCGGATATGTGTTTTTAATGAATGGTGCAGCGATGAGTTGGAGGAGCTCCAAGCAACCAGTGATAGCAAGATCTACAATGGAGCCGGAATATACCTCTGCTTCAGAAGTAGTGGCGGAAGCATTTTGGATGAAGGAGTTCATTTCTGAACTAGGTGTGGTTCCAAGTGCTTTGGATCCAACGGTAATCTATTGTGATAACAATGGTGCCATAGCCAATGCTAAGGAACCAAGGTCTCACAAGAATTCCAAGCATATAAAGTGCCGGTTTAACTCCATTCGGGAACATGGTCAGGATGGAGATGTAGAGATTTACAAAGTAGACACGGATTTCAATGTGGCAGGCCCATTGACTAAAGCTTTCCCAAGGGAAAAGCATGATCATCACCAGAACTCTATGGATGTTAGATTTATGACTATGTAAACTAGATTATTGACCCTAGTGCAAGTGGGAGACTGAAAGGAATATGCCCGAGAGGTAATAATAAAGTGATTATTATGCTATTCCCGGTTTATAATAGCTGTTTATTTTTCATGCTATAATTTTGTTAATAGGAAACATTAATACATGTGTCATTTATAAACAGAAAAGGTTCCTAGTAATGCCTCTTATAATACTAGCTTGTTGATTAACTGATGATCACATGTTTCCTGGTCATGAACATTGGATGTTGTTAATAACAAGGTCATATCATTGGAGAATGATATGATGAACAGTCACCCAAAGTAGATGTAGTAATACAATCATGTCCTCAAATTTACATTGCTATCACATTTGTAGTAACTCAATATCCTTAGACCATGTAATCATGCCAATCACTTTCACTAGAAAGGTACTTTGATTCCATCAAATGTCACAGGGTGATTATAAAGGTGTCTTCAAGTACTTGGAAAGTGTTAGTTGAGACTCATGGATCAAGAGTGGGATTTTTCCATCCAAATGACGGAGAGATATGCTCAGGGCCCGCTCGGTGAGATCACTAGAATGTTATATCACATGAACGAGAAAAAGTGTACTAGTCAGGAACGAGATTAAACAAGGTATGGATGATACTGAGTGACCGGATCTCGGGCAAGTAAAACATCGTGAGACAAAAGGAATTTGATTACAACGAAATAGATTCAGATGATCATTGGATTTTCGTGGAGCTAGTGTGAGTCATTGTGGATCTCTAGGTCCTGCTAATAATTATTGATCAGGGAGAGTCTCGATAATGTCTACATAGTTCTCGAACCCGTATGGATGCACTTAAGGTTAGTCGACACAATTGATTGGATAGGGAACACAGAAGAAGGTAATGGACATCGCAAGAATTTGTTCTGTCAAATCTGCCGAAATGGTTTTCGGGTATCGAAACAAAGTAAGCAAATAAAATGTTAATGTGTTCATTCAAGGAAGTGTCCATTAAATGAAGTACTTATTAAGTGAAGTTTTCATTAAATTGAGTTGCATTAAAATAAGAGAATTAAAGTGTTTTAATTGAAAGACCTTTGTTTTTCTGAGTGGAGAATAAATGGAGAAAGCGGAGATTGAATTATGTGTGAGTGGAGTGTCCTCCCACATGAAAGAGAGGAGGGTAGGAGGCACCTCCATGGCGTCGGCCAAGGGAGGGGGCTGCCCCCTCTCCCCTATAAAAGGAGGTGGAGACCTCCTACCTCTCACACACTTGTGCACTCCTCTCATATGCCCTTTGGTTGGCATCTTCTCCCTCTTACTAGCCTTGTCCATTGCCACTAGAAAAGGTGCTTAGGCGAAGCCCTGCTCGAGATCTTCCCCTCCACCATATCTACCATGGTGTAGCGCTGTTGGAGTTCCTAGGATCTACTACTTCTGCTGCCTGGCTAGAGTGAGGGTTCAGGAGTCGTCGACACACCGTAAGTGTGACCGATTATGGAGGCGCTGCCCACTTATGATGCTGATCGTCTACACGTCCTTGAGGACGGTCGTGTACATTCTACAACAACCATGTTTTTTTGCGGGAACATTATCTCGCATTACAGTCTTCTAGGGTGAGTCCATCTGAAACCGTTAGATAGTATCGTCTTGATTTGATCTTAGCAGTTGTAAACCGTAGGAATTTTTTATTTTCTATGCCACGAACCCCATCACCTTCACTGATGCCATTCATTATCTTCCTTGTCTCCACTCTCCACCTCCACGCTACTTAGGTTCGTCTTCGTGATGAGCGCATGCGTTGCTCTAGTGACCATACCGAGCTGGCACTACAGCTGCTCACAGGAGCGAAACGAAGCAGGACACAGTTTGTTTCTAGATCCACCTTTTCCATACCTCCTTTCGTCTCCAAGATCGTCTACATGCGTAGCTCTGGTGACCATACTCGGAGCTGCCTCTGCGATGGTCGTGAGAGCTAGAGGAAGCATGATGCGTTGCGTCTTCTTCCTCTCTATCTTCTAACCTTCCCACCACAAAAAATGTTCGTGCTACACTCTATCTCCTGTGCCTACTATTGCACGAGCTGGCCCTAGCTTTCTGAACCTCGGTGTGGTCGTAGGCTCGGGATGGATTCTCTGCGACTAGATATATCGTGTACGGTGCAACGGATACGGATAGCGAGACTCTTCAACCTTCGTCTTACATTTCATAAAACCAAAATCGTTTAAATCTCAAATCTTTGAACTCGATAAACATTGACAATAGAAACGTCCAAAAAAGATTGTTTCGGTCCGATTGCGTCAAACCTATTTGTTGCGATCGAGCATGTCCAGCATACCATTGAATGCGATTATGTCCAGACGTGATGATCCGTGGTCATTCGAATCGAAAAACATTCAGAAACGATGATGTGTACGAGAGTTAATTCATGAATATGCTGTGGAAAACAAGAGTCAACGAATGCGAGAGAAGAACATGTCGTATGACAAAACTAAAAAAATGCAAAAAAAGGAAACACTAAGAGATGTAAATAAACACATATGTTGAATCCTACCATCGTGAGTTTCGTGTAAAAAATGTACATAAATAGAAAATGTGACTAAACCGAGGGACTCTTGCGTCGGTGATGAGGATATACTAAAACAATATAAATCATAGTATTAAATCACGACGGTCAGAAAAATGGTAAAAAAGCGAAGTGGATCACGTTGCGTGAAATAACGAAAGAATGAAAAAAATCGATTCAAAAAATTTAAAAGTATAAACATAATCAAAGAAGTCTCAAGACGAATGGACATGTCAGAAAATATACGACGAGTGGACTTTACCATCTGTACAGTTCACGCTCGGTATAGTCTTCCTAGGTCACTCCTCTATAATATGTCCAACCCATATGCAAGACATCTGTGGCGCTGCATAGGTTCATCCCCTCCGAGCGGAAAGATACTCTTCCTCTTAACTCCTATGGCAAGTTTTGTCGTCTTGCCCGCTACAAAGGAGGATCGATCTATGCCCTGATGTAGTCTATGAACTCTGCATTTGGGCTATCCCGGGGAGGAGGAGTCCCTTCGATGGGGCTCCGCGTTCCTCAATGTGGGCTATAACTTTCTTCACTTGGACGCGTATTTAGTGTATCATGTTTAGTTGCTAGCGTACAATGCTATGAAAAGTGCATTTTGTCAACCCTCTGAACACGCGTTTGATGTACGGCCGTTCCTATTATTGCGGCCGCGAGATGGTCATCTTCATCAAGACCAACATCTTCACCAATTATGATTGCTTCTTCTCGATGGGCCGCTGCATTCACCCGTTAAAGTCCATGGATCCTACGCAAGCGTTGAGGAGCCCACGAGCGACGGTCATCGTGTTGTCTGGAGCTACGTCCAGCGCAGAGGAGCCGACAAGCGAGCGAGCGAGACTTCCTGTCTACATCATCAGTGTGTTGTAATAATACTACTAGATCATGTAGGCACGCGATGCCATGCCCATCACTTCACAAATGAAATGGTAGAAATTTGTATAAATATTGAATATGAAATATAAGATATTACGCGGTACAAATATAGACAGGAGTGACTTCAAAATGATGATTGAATATTGGTTCAGATAGCTTTTCACAAGAATGTAAATAATAATGGCCATAAGCTGGTACAATATCGACTGAGGGGACTTAATATTAAATTTATCATATTAAGCTCGTCCATAGTGCTTTGTAAGTAGTGCTGACAAGAATGGGCAAGGAAGTTTGGAACAAGAGGTGCAATGAAGTATTACATCTTGTGCCATACAGGTTCCTGCTAGTTAATATGTTTGAGTTAGTTCAAAAAGAGTTGTTTCAAAAGACGAAGTTGAAACGACTGATCTTAATAGAGATCATGATTAGCTTATACCCATCTAAAAGCCTGACCCAAAAATCAGAAGCAAGTTAAGCATAGATCAGCTCCTTATCTCCCTCACAAGAGCACAAAATGGTTAGGTACCAATAGTGGAGTCGTGTCTGAACTCATTCTCTCTTCCAAGGACAAATCTTCCCCGTGGAAATCCTCTCTCCCTCGTGATTTTGTCTTCCTTGCATTAAGATTAGTAAATGTGAACAATGGATATGCCAATGAAAATTGCTGCATGAGACTTGCATGAAATTTTCCTGAAAAACTTATGTTTGCAAGTTAGCAAGTTTAAGAAGGCAGGTTTATTATATATATTAAAGACAAAGCTATTGTAAATGTAGACAATCATCTGGTGGAAAGCATGTAAGAAACCTTCAGCAAGAAAGTGTGTTCCAAGGCTAAAGGAATGATGAAACAATTTTTAACAGATAAATAAAATAACTTTATTATGTTCAGCTGAAACCTCACATTACCAAGCAACGATATTGTCTAAAGTTATCTAAAACCAAGAGAGCCCTATAGCGATGAGAAATTAGAAACAACATTCTATCAGTTGTATTCTAATTTCTTATCAAAATTTAGTGTAATAATTAGCTACTTCTTTTTATTACCTTTTGCACACTCTTTGTGTTGCTCCCTATTCCACACCGAGGTAGGAAATTTACATGGAGCTCTGTTGTCATATCCATGAATATTGACCTGCATGAAAGTTTGTCGTATGAAAACTCAAGACAAAGAGTCCAATAATTGAATTTCTTGGCATATCGTAGCTGTGAAAGAAACACCCTTAAAGTCCCTTGCTTGTGCTCTTTTAGTACTCGATTGCCAAGTAAGTTTGTATGTATCAAGGATAAACCAAAAATGAGCAGACATATATTAAAATCTCAATTTCCTGACCTTGACCTCCCGTATCGATTCCTAGTAGCAGAAGTAACACTAATGGTGAAAAGCCTGAAGTTAATTTAAAACACTAAGAGGTGGTGTTGCATGTTGCATCGCAATTGGAGATTATCCATAATATATATTTGTCTTCGTCTGATGGAACGACAAGCCGACCTGCAATCACTACCTGTATTTAGTTTCTAAAACCTGAAGTAAAATATACGTGTGAACACTCATGTGCGAAAAAATTATTACCATCATATTAAATTCTTTGCAGGAGCTGTACAAATAATATATATGTAATTTGATCAGATGAAATGAATCAGGTGTAGAACAACTATAACATGTATTACCTTGTATCTGACTCCAGCCCTAAAGGCTACTTCTCGGTGCATTGGTTTACGATAATGTGATTAATCTAAAGGGCAAGATGGCCTTGCACATTATGTAGGTCGACAATCAAGAGTCAACCATCTTTTATCTGCTTATATATGATATGTCTCTGACATGGATGCTGCACAATAATAGAGAAAAAGAAGCTCTAAGGTTTACAAACTAAAGATATGCATGAGCATGGAGATCCACTTTGATCGATAGCAAATATGCACACGTAAACATGATAGTTTCAGAGGAAACCACGTGATGTAAGGGGGGGAGGGATTAGTCAGAATCCTTTCTACTACCCAATTCTGAGAGTCCATACAATCTGGTCCTATTTGCTCTGGTGGGGCGGACAGGTAGAGACGAGGGAGGATGTTGGAGTGATGGCGAGCTGAGAGGCAACATCACCTGGAACCCATCGCGGCAACCTTGGCCGAGGTGTCTCATCAGTGCCGCGGGCAAGCTTTACCGAGGATGAAGGCGTGAACGCCTCCATTAGGGTTTGGGAAACCTGCACCATGTAGTCAATTCCTCTAGGAAGAGCTGCTTCATGTAGTAAATTCCTCTAGAAAAACTGAACTCCATCAGAATCAAACACTAGAACCTTCGTAGCTCCAAAGGATAAATTAAAGGTAGGTATCTAAAACGGAAGATAAAGAGGCATGAAATCAGAACCACATTCATATCTCCAAAGCAAATGATTAACACAGTTATGTAAGCCAGATGGAATGAAGCACATGTTTATGCCTAATTTAACTATAGAAAACAACGATTCAAAGATATAATCAATGGCATACCAAAACCTGTAGCATTACTTGGGCCTAGTGTAGCGTACCATGAGGATTCCCATTTTCAGGCTCCCACCAATCGAAAAGCAGGATTGTAGACACTGTTTGTCATTAATGGGAAAATGTTGAACCTGAACTCGCCACTTTGTGAACCTGAAATCATACCCGAGTTAAAGTTCAGAGAGTTCCTACTAATAAAAAACATGAGTCATACAGGGATTCCTGAGTTCATGTCCACAAAATGCCCACCGAGAAAAAAACTGACACAATGGATTCCCAAGTTCAGATTCACAAAGTTCTCGCTGATGAAAAACATGGGTGCGGTACCATGTTTTTCTTGAGTGGGAGATTTTTTTGATCCTAAACTCGCCATTTTGCGATTGTAATCTCGTGGCGAGTTCACAAAGTTGCCACCCATGAAAAACATGCCTCAAGCATGCACACACATACGGGGACTATGTGGCACCTTCATAGATGAAAAAGACAAGTAAAGTCAAGCTCATGTATGTTACAACAGTAATACAAATAAACATGTAAAGTGAAACTATATTTAAATTGAACACAGAAACTTTGGAATAATCTACCATACAAAACAGTACACTGACTGTTCTCACAACATCCTGTCGAGATGTCCATTAGACATCAACACAACAAATCAGCAACGCCATCTTCATAGAGGTTATCAGTCCAACATAATTGATCAATATATCAACAATAAAAATCAGATGCTGCAAAATAAAGAAAGAGCTCTCACGAGGAGAGATAGCATACCTTAGGAGAGGGAACATTCCCTTTCCGCTATATCTGAATATCTGATCAGCAGATCATAGGGAAGCACATGGAGAAGAATGACAGGAGAAGGTCACCTAGGCCTCCAGACCTTTCGATTGGAAGCATGCCAAATGAGGTATCACCAGCCACTGACTCTTCTTTCCTTCTCATGCCTCGTCCAGATGCATCAGAGAGCGAGCCAGGTGGCTGTGAACCTCAGGCACGACGACGCAAGACGTCAGATGGAGGGATAGGCGCCGCTACATGTGACAAAGGCTAGGGGAGAGGCTCCGCAACACGAGATGTGGTCTGGGGAAGAGATACCACCAACGCATCACCTGACTCGTCTTCTCCCTTGACACGTGGTCTGACTCGTCTTCTCCCTTGCCGCATCGTCACTCATCTTCGCCCTGCCGCATCGCATCCCCAGTCCCTCCCGCCATCTCTTTTTTCCCTGCGGAATCATGTCTAAAGAGCCCCCTTTTTTGGTACCAGGTAAATTCTGTCGATCAGAATTAATGGGCTGCGTTCGGCGCCAAATTAATCGGAGAATGTCTATGATAAAAAAAAATAAAAAAAATCGGAGGAAGTCTTCTTGACGCGCAGAGGAGTGTCCCCAAGGGATACTTCGGCCCAAGTGGGATCTGAGAAAAATCCAATGGCCAGAAAGAGGCAAATGACACAATCCGACGACCACAAACACAAAGGCTATGAGATTGCTCCATCTTGTCCCGGTTATAATATCCCTAATTTAGTTTAGCTATATAGCTAGGTTAGTTTGTTCTTGATCATCGATGGCACTCTAATATCTGCATGTGTATGCAATGTATTCATGCGCATTTATTTGAACTTCTTGGTTCTGGAATAAGTCTGTACCGTGAACATGTAGTATATATAAAAAAACTTTTAGTGTGTTATCTCTGGGTTTCATGATAGTCGATATATAGGTTCTTCCTTGTAGTCTTATCATTGTCACTTAAAGGTATCTCTAGAACGAGACTAAGTGTTAGAATAGAATCTAGAAGCGTGCCTGATTCTTCTCTAGGGCGGCGCTTCGTAACGCTGCAACACTGATAACGCTATCGGCTACAAGTATGCAGACGCTTTGATGGAAAACGGTGTTGTATTAAACTTCTTGCACATGCTCTATGTTCTTCTAAGAAATTGAACACGTTTTCAAATGCTTTTTTCTTTTACCGTCCTGACTCTGTTTTCACCCTATAACTCACCACACATGGGCTTACTTGAGACCACAGCTGCCTAGAACCTCTACGGGTATCCACTATAATGATCTTTACCGTTAAATCGTCAAACCTTCTAACCACTAGCCAAGCCCCGGTGATCTGGCGCGTGGTCAGACATTCTGCATAACAATCGCGCCCTAGGATGCACGAAGTGAGGTCTACTATACATGACCAATGCTAAAGAGAAACATTATTTCCAGTTTAGGGGCTCTTCGTACGCATATACACTAAGTTAACGTTTGCCGTTTAATATCCAGATGTTTAGTCTAATGGCCACGCCCCGGAAGGTGCATGTTGGGGATATACTTTCCGGGTATCCTCACAGTTCCTCACTGACCAGGGTGGCCCACTTTGAGTTAGAGCTTTGCTTCACGGGTGGCCCAGTCGGGAGAGAAGACGGAGTCCAATCCGGCTATGGGAAGGCCCAGAAGACTTACCGACTTAGGCCCATAGTGTTACTTGTAGTTCAAGATGTACTCTGTAACCAACTCTTAGACGTAGCCGGATTCATCTCTCCTGTAAACCCTAGGCCGGATATCTATATAAGCCGTCCTAGGGAGAGCCTTTAGGGCACACCCAATACTTTAGACCCTCAACTCGCACAGGCGATACCATTGTAACCCATATTTCGGCTCTGCCGTATTACTGGATTGCTAGCAGGAGTAGGATCCGTCCAAAGCCGGTGGATTCGAACCTGGGTAAACTTGTGTGCTCACCATCCCGGAATACCGTACGTCTCACCCCCCCTCTCTTCCGCATGCCTCAAGGACCCCCTCATGGAGGACTTGTCATCAATCCGACGATAGTTGGCGCCCACTGTGGGGCAAGTGAGCTTCGGATCTGCGTTCCGAGCGGAATCTGCAAGAATCGGAATCGGCGAGACCATCGCCGTCGGTCGCATCCTCTACGCCAGCGATGTCCCTCTCATCATTCTTGAAGAGACTTGGATTCTGGCTAGGGAAGCCGTGACTGCCTATACAATCATGTATTTTGGCGAGATCGATGTTTACATCGGTTTCGCTAAAACTGCCCAACCCACCCCAGCGGTGATGATAGAGGCAGAAGAATCTTCTGGGTCCCCTTTGTCCGCGGAGGCGCCAGAGTTCCGGATCTCAGAAAACCCTAATCCCACCCAGCTCGCACCAGTTGTGGAGATAGTGGAGAAATCCGAGCCAGAAGAAGACCTCACAGTCCAAGTCGAATCTGGAGTGGATCTCCCTAGAGAAGCCGGATCCCAGATCGACCCACCCGTGGAAGTCGAAATCCAGGAGGAGCATATCAACGACACTGATTCTGGCTCTGACGATGCCGGGACAGACATGCCTTTCCTCAGGTACACACTAAGACGTATGATACTGCAAGGCGCTAGCGCAGATGTAATCCTCGAAACCATTAAAAGTTTTGATATGGCTAATCGCCGCAGGTACCTCAGGAAGCACGCATCACACTTCGTCGGATATGTTGGATCTAGATCCGGCTCGGTCGATGCTGGAGAAAACACCGACTCTGTGCTGGAGGCAATTGGAACAAACGCCGACGTTCCCACATCCTCGGATGAATCTATGACATCGGCAGATTTCCGAAAGTTCTCCGCGGAATATGAAGAGGAGTACAACTCCAAAGTTGCAGAAGAAGGAGAAGCCATGGATGAAGGATCCGGGGAACACTCTCCCAAAGCGCAGGATGACATGGACGTCGGAGATAATCCCGAGGTCCAGATGTCCAAAAGTACAGATCAGAGCTTGACTCCGGGAAACGGACCCAAAGCCGTCTTTGCTACCAGCGCTGCCAAGAAGGCAAAGAAGAAGAATAAGACCCCGGAAAAAGACCCTCTGACAGAGGAGGTGATTGCCGAGGAATACGAGGAAGACTCGGATGGAGCACTTATCCTAGACGAGCCGAAAAAAGAAGCATCGGTGGATGGACACGTGATCACTGAAGGTGCGCATAAACTCATCGATGCCGCCTTAACCACACCTATCCCTACAGGACGAAAGGGCCCAGGACCTAGAAGCGCGTCGTCAACAACTCCTTGATGAAGCCAAAAACATCGAGGTGGAGAAGAAGTGCATGTCAACCAAGGACTACATGTCCCGTCTACATCAGAAGACACGGAAGCGTCACATAGATGCCAACCAATTCCCACATGTCCGTGCCATCCTTTTCGGAGATGAGATGGGGAAGCCACGGAAGGATAGCAACGGAGATTGGGTATACCCAACACCAGTGCAAAATACCGTGGCAACTCGTGAAATTCTATCAGCTAATCCAGGGCCAAAGGAGATACGCTTGGGTATCAAGCTACTCAACAAGGGACTGGAGCAGCAGAAGGTCGCCCTGTCCGGAAGTCAAAAACTGGTCTCGGATTCTGACCAATATTGCACAGATCCGGCATGGGCTGACGTAAGATCCCATTACGTTCGGGCGCAGTACCATCACCCCGAACGCAGGGAAGACAATTATTCAAGAACCAGATCGTCGGGACAACATTGCAGAGCTACACATAACTCAAGCAATGTCGCTCTAGCACCCGAGAAAGACGCGATCGCTGCACTGAATCCGAGGAATCCGCCCTGACGAGAATTTAACGATCGAAAGGGAGAAGATAAGGAGAAACATCGGGAGGAGGATCGTCAGAGAATGCCACCTCCTAGACATGAGAGCCCTCCGGCTGAGCCTCACCATGGTGGGAACGACGGACGAAGGAACGACGGAAACCACGCTGGGACAAGCCGGCAGGGGGCTCGTCATAGTCAAGAACCTCCCCAAAACCGGAATAATGACGCTCTAGACAGAGGCTGGCGATCAGCCGGAAACTATCCAGCTGCACCACCCTCTCCACCACACAGTTATCACAACAGCCCCCAAGGAGGTCAAGGAGGATGACATGGCGGAGGAGGTGGTGGCAGAAGCCGAAGTCTGGCTCCAGGGCACCGCAGCCACAGCCTACATTCGGGACGATCTCTATCCCTGAACGACGCAAGGCACAGGATCAACTCCAACATAGAGGCTTGGCGCTATGAAAAAAATGACGTGTACGTGGGCCCAAAGTGCTTCGCACCACGCATCAGAGCTACAAAATTCCTGGAAGGATTTGCTATCTCAAGACATATCCAAGCCTACGACGGCATTGCTCGGCCAGAAACCTGGTTACAGGATTTCTTCCAAGCTTGCTGCATCGCTAAAGGCGAAAACAGCCTGGTCGCAACCCGATATCTCCCACTTATGTTGCGGAAGACGACACGATCATGGCTCAATGAACTTCCGGCAAACACCATCCACAACTGGTATGACTTGCAAAGTGCGTTCTTTCGGAATTTCGAAGGCACATATTAGAGGCCCTGTACGGTTGGAGACCTACAGCGTTTTACCCAGAAAGCCGGAGAAACTTGCCAGGATTATCTCGGACGATGGATCGATACAAAAAACTCCTGCGAAGGAGTAAACGATTAAACTGCGATTGAAGCTTTCGTCACAGGTCTCCCAAATGGTTTACTACGCCATCACTTGAAGTGTGACAAGGTTACTGATCTGGGGGAGATGATAGAAATAGCGAGCAAGTATGCAGATGCTAACGACGATGCAGAGGGATTACTCAATGCTCTGGCTGTGCCCCAGTCAGCAAAACAACCAAAGCAACAAGCTCAGAAGCGCAAAAATACCTCGGAAGAAAAACCCAACACGGAGACAGCAGTGGTCACTACTGTTTCCGGGTCTGGAGGACGAGGAGGACGTGGCGGAGGCCGCGGGCATGGCCGTGGGACATCAAGGGTCCAAGGCAGAGGAGAGCAACAACCAGGCAAAACCTACACTTGGGCCGACATTGCCAATAACCCATGTGTGCATCATTTAGACGCCAATGGGGGCTCGTCCCACACCAACGCTGAATGTCGTTTTAATGACGACATCAAGAGAGATGATACCGCGGGCTACAAAGCTAAGCGGAAGAAGGGAAAGAAAAATCCCGAAAAAGACAAGGAGACCAAGGAAGATTCCGACATGGAGGAAGCTAATGCTTCAAATCCCAAGTCGGAAGGGAAGAAGACTTTTCCCACCAAGAAGGACACTTATGTCACCTTCCTCGGATCTCAACCAGCAAAGGTCAAGAAAGTAGTTCTCCACGAGCTCAATGCAACAGTTCCGGCTGTCCATCAGTATCTGGACTGGTCGAAAGTGGCAATCACGTTTGATCGCGCTGATCATCCGCCTAAACTACACAGGTGAGGAAAATACACCTTAATCGTCAATCCACTTATTGACGGTTATGGTTTCTCCAAGACCCTCATGGACGGTGGTAGCAGAAGCAATATTCTCTATGTCAAAATGCTACGCCGGATGAAGATCTCGGAAACACAGCTGAACCATAGCTCTGTGATCTTTCACGGAGTTGTCCTAGGAAGACAAGCTAATTCCCTGGGAGAGATCACTTTGGATGTTACTTTTGGAACTCCAAAGAATTATCGGACGGAGGCACTTTCCTTCGAAGTGGTCCCGTTCACGAGCGCATACCACGCTATATTCGGACATCCGGCTTACTGGGCTTTTATGGCTCGTCCATGTTACATTTACAATATGATGAAAATTCCAGGTCCCAACGGCGTGATCACCATCAGGGGAGACCCGAAGAAGGCGCGAGAGTGCGAAAATGGAAAAGCCGCCTTTGCCGAAGTCGTGCTGCACGCCCAGGAGTACCAGGTGATCAAGAAGAGCATGGATCCGTCCGAGATGCCCGCAACGAAGAAGGAGGTCACAAAGCCAAATCCGGAGTTCAAGGCATCAGAAGAGACGAAGACGACGCTGTTGAAGGATTATGACCCCTCCATGGTGACCCAGATAGGCGTAGGCCTAAGTAGCGCATAGGAAAGCGCGCTCGTCAAGTTCCTCCAAGCAAATCAAGATATCTTCGCATGGCAGCCATCTGACATGACCGGAGTACCTAGGGAACTTGCTGGGCACTCTCTAAATGTAAACCCGAACGCTAAACCTGTCAAACAGTCTTGACGACGGTTTGGCAATGAAAAGCGTAAGGCAATAGCTAAGGAACTAGCGCGGCTCGAGTTAGCCGGATTCATAGAAGAGGTCATCCATACTGATTGGTCGGCCAACCCTGTAATGGTCCCTAAAAAGGACACCACTGATTTAAGGATGTGTGTTGATTATACTGCCTTGAACAAGGCTTGTCCAAAAGATCCGTTCGCTCTGCCTAGAATTGATCAAGTTATCGATTCTATGGAAGGCTCGGAACTCCTCTATTTTCTCGACGCATATTCCGGTTATCACCAAATCCGGATGAAGGAATCTGACAAAGTCAAAACTTCATTCATAACCCCCTTCTGAACCTTCTGTTTTGTTACGATGCCCTTTGGGCTGAAGAACGCAGGAGCTACGTACCAGCGCACGATGCAGCGTATCCTCCATGATCAACTCGGACGCAATGTACATGCATACGTGGATGATATCGCGGTCATGTCCAAAAAGAAGGAAACGTTGATTTCCGACTTGGAGGAAACATTCGCCAATCTACAAAAATACAACATCATGCTTAACCCGAAGAAATGCTTCTTTGGAATACCAGCCGGAAAATTGTTAGGTTTCATCGTGTCTCAAAGAGGCATAGAGGTGAACCGCGACAAGATCAAGGCTATTCTCAATATTTCCAGGCCAACTCGCCTGAAGGACGTACAAAGATTAACTGGTGGCATTGCTGCGGTCAGTCGATTTGTAAGCCGGCTTGGTGAAAGAGCCGCACCATTATACAAACTCCAGAAGAAGACCAAGGATTTTGTCTGGACTGATGAAGCTGAAGCTGCACTACAAGACCTGAAGAAAGTACTCTCATCTGCTCCTATCCTTGCAGCGCCGGAACCTTAGGAACCGATGTTGCTCTACATTGCTGTGACAAATAAGGTTGTTAGTATCGTTATGGTAGTGGAGAGACCAGAAGAAAATTAGGAACACCTGGTGCAGCGTCCGACGTACTTTGTCAGCGAGGTCCTGACAGAATGAAAACAGCGGTATCCGCACTATCAAAAGTTGGATTACGGTGTTTTTCTAGCATCTCGTAAGTTACGACACTATTTTCAGGAGCATCCAATTACTGTGGTGAGAAAAGCTCCCATGAGAGATATAATCAACAATAGCGATGCCACAGGACGCGTCGCCAAATGGGGCATAGAGCTTGCAGCTTTCGATATTGAGTACAAACCCCGGACAGCAATCAAATCCCAGATCCTTGCTGACTTTGTCACTTATTGGACAGAGACCAAGGAGAACATGGTCCTTCCCGAGTCGGAATATTGGACCCTCTTTTTCGATGGGTCTAAGGATCGAGGGGGCTCGGGGGCTGGCGTGGTGCTCAAATCACCCCAAGGAGATAAACTTTTATACATGTTCCAGATCCACTTCGCAGCGACAAACAACATTGCCGAGTATGAAGCACTGCTGCATGGAATCCGGATCTAAGGATATTGGCATCTGATGTTTGATGTGTTACGGAGATTCGGATCTTGTTGCTCAGCAAGTCTCGGATATTTGTAATGCAAATAAGCACATGACAGCATATAAAGCTGTCGTGGATGATCTATATAAATCGTTCAAGGGTTTTGAAGTTCAACACATCCCTCGAGCAAAAAATGAGGAACCAGATGCACTATCTCGAATAGGCTCTGCGCGGAAAGAGGTCTCGGATGGCGCATTTTTAGAGCACCTCAAAGTTCCCTCGATAAAGGGAGTAGATGAGGAATATCCGACCAAATCCGACTCACCTTTGATAGTAGTTCTGGCTGTAATCCCCAGCTAGACTCAACCCTACCTCGATTATTTGGTAGATGGCAAATTACCCGAAGACGAGGTACTGAGCCGACAGATTATCCAACGAGCAAAAGCCTATACTATTGTTAAAGGTGAGCTCCATAAACGAAGTGTTTCTGGGGTTTTTCAGCGCTGTGTATCTTCGGAAGAACGAGTGGAAATCTTAAGGGAAATCCACGAAGGCGAGTGTGGTCACCACGCTGCAGCCAAATCTTTAGTGGCAAAAGCTTTCGACATGGATTATTCTGGCTTACAGCTCAGGCAGATGCCGAACGATTAGTCAAGACATGCAAAGGCTGCCAAAAGTACGCCAATCAAGCTCATGTTCCGGCTGATCAGCTGCGAACAATACCTATAACTTTGCCCTTTGCAGTCTGGGGGCTTGATATGGTAGGACCTTTTAAATGAGCCCCAAGTGGATTGACTCACCTCTTAGTGATGGTGGACAAATTCACAAAGTGGATCGAGGCTAAACCTGTCACTAGTTGTGATGGAGCAACAGCCAAAAGATTTGTCGAGGGTGTTATAATCCGGTATGGTTATCCGCATAGTATTATCACAGACAATGGGAGTAACTTTTCCATGGGAGAATTGGCTGAATTCTGCGATGAGCAAAATATCCGGCTTGACATTGTGTCAGTCGCACATCCACAGGCTAACGGACAAGTCGAAAGAGCAAATGGTTTAATTCTACAAGGCTTGAAACCAAGACTCGAAGCACCACTATGACGTGCTGCAGGGGCTTGGGCAGAGGAATTACCCTCTGTAATTTGGAGTTTACGAACAACTCCGAACAGGTCAACAGGATACACACCTTTCTTCTTGGTCTATGGTGCAGAAGCAGTTCTTCCTAGCGATTTAATTCATACTTCTCCTAGAGTGGCTACGTATATCGAAGAGGATGCCGAGATTTCTCGACAAAATGATCTCGACTTAGTCAAAGAAGTTCACGTCGTTGCTGAAATGAGATCTACAGCCTATCAATAGAAGTTACGCGAGTATCATAGCTAGAGAGTCCAAACTAGATCTTTTAATAAAGGTGATTTGGTTCTTCGGCTTGTGCAACAAAGAAAGCACAAACTTTCCCCAGTATGGGAAGGGCCCTTTTTAGTTAGTCGAGTATTACACAATGGATCATACTACTTAACTGACATTGTGCCAGTCAAAGAAAGACCTGCTACTAAGAAGAGAAAGAGAGCTGGAGGCAGTACAAATCCGGATGAGTTAGATAGACCGTGGAATATTGCTCAGCTACGTCCCTTTTATTCTTAGTTTATCCTTCTTTGTAATCATACATATGTACATGTTCTGTGAGAAATAAAAGTTTTGGTTACCTCAAAGTTTTTACCATCTTATTTCCTAAATGATCATGTCATAGTCGAAAATCCCAGAATGCTTGAAAGTACTTTATGCTCATGTTCGTTCTGGTTTAGATTTCCGATTCTAAAACTGCTACCTTCGGGTATAACTCTAAAAAATTCTAGTCTTTACTTGGGTTATTTGTCTGATTGCTGGATGCGGGTATCTTCCGAGTAGTGAATTGTTGGTACTGGTAGCCGGCTTTGTCTCCGAGTTTAAACTGGTTTAGCAATTGAGCTCCGTTACTCGGCAAAGTTTCCGGCTGAAGGTTTAGCCGGCTCACGAAAGGGACAAGGCGGAAAGCCAGATAAACGATAAGTAGAGACGGAAAATTTCAAGTGCTTATGTGAAAATTTCAGGAACGCAAAAATTTCAAAAGCCAAAAGTGCTGAATAGATAAAAAGCTTAGCACTAGCAAAAGTCAATAGTACTTAATATTTACAAAACGCATCATGTCTTTCCAGAATAATACATAGTTTTCTGATCTATGATGCAGGTGGAGATGAAGTCATGCAGAAGATCACCGACTTGGGTAAGCCGGTGGGTGCGGGGCTCAGAGGAGGAAGAGTCCATAAAGTTCAGAGGACCTATACGCAAAACAAGTCAAGAAAAATCCGACATTGATGAAAGTCGAAGAAATGATAAATCAGACAGATGGAATGTACCAAGAATGACGTCGTCAATCTTGGTCTTCTCCTCCCGAAGACTCTGGAGTTCATCCCGGAGCGTGTCGGAGATATCCTTCTCTCTGCCAAGCTCATTCTTGAGGTCCGAGATAATTTTATCTTGAGCAGCGATCTTGCAATCACGCTCTTCGGTGGCCATGGAGGAGGATTCCAGGACTTGAGCTATGCTCCTTTCATGATCCGCCTTGAGCTTATCCAGCTCTTGGCGGAGTCCCTTGTTCTCCACCACCAGGGTCTTGAGGTTATCGGCCTCTTCAATCATAGCGATAGATTGTTTCACCAACGCTGTAAGTTAAAAAGAACAACAGTTTAGAAAAATTCGACATTAAAAAAGCAAAAGACAAGGTTTGAATCTCGAAATGATTTACCTTCAGCTTCATCCTTAGCTACTTTGAGCTCAGCATTTTTAAGCCGGAGAGCTTTGATCTCTCTCCGCTTATCGCAGACATTGGATAATAATTCCTGGTTATAGGAACATACTTTCTGTAAGTAAGAATACCCAAAGTCAGAAAGCTACTTAAGACTCGGGCTAATATTTTTTGTTAAATATCAGCACGAGCCTTGGGGGCTACACTAGTTCATTCTTTGGCATCCTAATGAAGCACAAACTCAGATTCTATATCCTACTTCATGCTTGGGGGCTAGAGGATATGATATAACATAATGTAAAAGCAAGAGTTAGAATTCCGACTTACATATTGCTCGCGGGTAAGTTTGTCTAAACCCGCGTTCACTTCAGCTGCCACCTTCTCGGCGAGGGTAAGAGGGATTACTGGGGCTATTGGAAGCTTGCCAGTCCTGATCCTCTCGTCGCGAAGGCGGACTTGAGTGAGAAGGTCAGAGAACTTGACATCCTCTGCTTCTTGCGCTTCCTCCTCGGGGGATAGATGGCTTTTGTCCTAGACTTGCCTGGCCAGCCGCTGGATTTCCTCTGCAGAGTCCCGGATTGCTAAGGAGGTTTTCGGCGAAGACTTCAGCCGAGGGATCATTACCCGAAGAGGGTTCACCCTTATCTTCAGCTGACGCACCCATGGTGACGTCAGTCTGTGACCCAAGGATCGCGGGCTCCGTTGGAGGAGCCGGATCTTCTGTGACCACCGGAGAAGGAATGATCGCCGGAGTTGCAGAAGGTTGAGGGGCAGGAGTTGGAGGAGCCACGGCAGGAGAAGCTATGGTGAGCTTCGTCTGTCGCAGGGGTTTCGCAGGAATCCCTTTCCCCTTACGCTTGATGAGAGGCTTTGCTCTGAGAATGTAGTAAAGTCGGAAACATTACATCTCAGAAAGAAATTCGAGAAAGGTACAAAGGCAGAAATTGTGAATGAAAGTTACCTCTTCACAACAGGCACTTCCTTTGTGCCAACAGCCACTGTCGGAGCTTTGCGGTTTTTGAGCACAAGGTCCGGCAATGGGACCACTTCAGTCTCCTGAGAAAACTCAGGAGGATATCCTTCGAGTGGAGCAAGCCCCGACTCGGGGAGGTCAGCAAGCTGAAAACAAGAAAACATATCAGCATTGCAGTATATAACTTAGAGATTGAAACATATAAAAGGTGTATTGATGGAAGCTCGGGGTTTTCCGCTGTGTACATATCCAGAGAAATCTCTGGAATCCTACTCTCGATCCGCTCCTTGATCAGCCACTTGATCGGGCTGATGTAGCCTTGAGTGGTGTAGGATTTGGGGCTGATGCGGAGAGAGTCTTTTTTGGAAGACGTGATGGAATGCATCAGTCTATCCCCATGGTACTGAAGTGGCTGGATCCGACGCGAGACCCAACACTGGACCAAGTCGGATCCCTTCAGACCCATGTGCTTGATCAGATATTCGATCTGCCTCTTAGCGAGGATCAGATCATCGGTGAGAGCCAGAGCAGCCTCGTCCTAGGAAGGCTGGGCCGTGGCAGCTCCGTCGAGAAAAACCGGCAAAGCAGTAGCTTTGCCGGGAGCCGGAATATCCCTATGATAGAAGAAAGTGGCTGGCCATTGTTTGACCAAGTCACTGGCAAAAATTTTGGGATATGACCGGTCTCGTCTAACAAAAAAGCTAATGGTGCCGGTGATGTAAGGAACACCGGCAGTGATGGAATTTCTCTGGACATGAAAATAGTACCGAAAGAGAAGCAAACTCGGCCTAATGCTGAGAAAGCCCTCGCAAAGCGCAGCATATGCGCTCATTTCTAGAAGAGAATTGGGAGGAAGATTGTGGAGTTGAAATCCATAGTGATCTATCACCTCGGAGAAGAACTTCGAGGGAGGAAAAGACAGACCTTGGTCCAGATGGGTGCCAAAGTGGACACGCTCGCCCTCGCGCGGGTTGGGGATGGTTTCGCCGGAGCTGCTCCACTAGTCGCCGGCGGCGAGAAGCCCCTCCTTCTCCACGTTCTTGAGGCCGTCCTCATCAAGGGCGCAGGGGATCCAGATTCCCCAGAAGCTCTCCTTCTCCACAGCTGCTTCCGTCGACGCCGCCGCCGCTGCCAAACCAGAGGAAGAAGATGATGAAGCCATTTTTCTCCGGTGAGAAAGTGACCTAAAAGCGGCAACGTTAGGAGTTTTCTGTGGGGGGAAGGACGAGAGAGCTCTGAGCGCGTAGGAGGATTGGGAGGAAAGGAAACGGCAAAGACTGGTGGAAAGGAGAAGGAGAAATCCAAACCCCTTATATCCACCTAACTGCGCCAAGATTCGTGCAAATGCTACATTGTAACCGCCACGCATCGTGGAAAGAACTGGGAAGGACCCACGCGATGATTGCGTCTCCTCGATCTCCACGCTCGCATTGAAACGGTGCCTCAGTTCCACAAACCGTGGACCCAAAAATGGTCGTGCTGGCGGCACGCCTGTCAGATGACGTGTCTTGACCATGCTTGTGTCAGGTGGCGTGGAAACCAAGTTCCAGCTTAGTTTAAAATCGAGCTAGAAAATCCGAGTAACTAATTGATAGGTCCGACTTATTTTTAAGACCCGGATCGTATTTTTGTAAAGTTTCAGGAACCCTTCAAGATTCTGCAAGCCGAAGATCAAGCTAGACGATGATAAAATCCGACTTTGGATCTTGGAGGCCTCCGGGGGCTGCTGTTGGGGATATACTTTTCGGGTATCCTCACAGTTCCTCACTGACCAGGGTGGCCCACTTTGGGTTAGAGCTTTGCTTCACGGGCGGCCCAGTCGGGAGAGAAGACGGAGTCCAATCCGGCTACGAGAAGTCCCAGAAGACTTACCGACTTAGGCCCATAATGTTACTTCAAGATGTACTCTGTAACCAACTCTTAGTCGTAGCCGGATTGATCTCTCCTGTAAACCCTAGGCCAGATATCTATATAAGCCATCCTAGGGAGAGCCTTTAGGGCACACCCAATACTTTAGACCCTCAACTCGCACAGGCGATACCATTGTAACCCATATTCCGGCTCTGCCGTATTACTGGATTGCTAGCAGGAGTAGGATCCGTCCAAAGCCGGCGGATTCGAACCTGGGTAAACTTGTGTGCTCACCGTCCCGGAATACCGTACGTCTCACCCCCTCTATTCCGCACGCCTCGAGTACCCCCTCATGGCGTACTTGTCATCAATCCGATGACAGTGTAGAGAGGAGTCTAGTATAAATAATATGAGATAAATACCTACCGATCGGACAAAATAAACCAAGTATTGGGAGAAGCTCATCGAGATGAAGATTCCTCAACTGATGTGAAAGAAATTTATGAAGAATCAAAAGTTCCAGGAGAATAGGTTTAAGGCTAGAGTGACGCATGGCGATGGCTGGTTTGAACCTCTGCCCCCCCGCCAACCATTTTAGGCAAAAATGGAGCGGTACGACAGTGGTACAAGCACATCCGCTTGACTTGCATGTAAAAATTAGATTAGGGTTTTTGACGTACCTGGTACGAGTATGAGCACGTGTACCGTGGCTCATTATCTATTTCGCTTAATTTGAAGAGTATTTGTCGAAGATTAGTACGAGGAAAAATACGACCGCATGATTGTATCCCACCTTGTTAAAATTTTCTACCTATCTTATGTTCTCTTATTTGGATTGATGGATTCTAGTATGACCGCTGATCGTCCGTGTATGTACCGTCGGTTAAATCCGAATGAAAATTTCCTTCTCCCTCCTTTGATAAAACCCTGCATAATATCTTCTAAGGTTTTCCCTTGATCCTTCAATACGAGGTCTAAACACCTCTTGTACTAAAACACAAATTAGTTCATGGTGATGGATATTTTTAATTTAAAATTATGTGATGCCTCTCGTGAAGCACTAGTTTTAAGTTTGCTAAGTTCAATATCAAATGAAAATTCTTGAGCATTACCTCATAAATAAGTATAGGATTTGAATGAAATTTTTAGATGGTGCATCACACTCCCTCAAAGTCTTCTCAGATTTAGGCGTGGTACTCATCCTATTAACTAAAGTGTTAAGACATACTAAGTATAAGTTCTTTTGCCAGGTTCTTTGAGAAGCTATACTACCTCCAGCTTTCTAGGAAAGCCATTTTATAATTTTGCGAGGTTTTTAAAATATTTAAGTTAAACTAATTCAGAATCCTCACAAATTTCTGAAAAGATTTTCCTAGGAAGCTGGGGGTAGTGCAGTTTCTCGGAGAAGCCGGCGAATGAACTGGGCCCAACACTTGTATACTATTAGTAGATGTTCCTCTCTTCCTTTGTCTCCCCCTTTCTCCTCCCCTTTCCCCTCCCTCTACCACATCTTCCCATCTCCCATACCCTCCTCCCCCTCCCCCTCCCTATCTCTCCCTGCTATGGTCTTCCATAATCACAAAAACCCTTTCTCGTTGACACCTGTACACCCTAACTATTCTGGAAAGATCACTCTATCAATAGTACAGTAAGCAAGACTCTCCATATCTGTCTTCATATATACACATGTGTATCCGTATTTTAGGTATATATTAGCATGCACACTCTCCCGCGTATGGGTTTTCTTACATTGGTGTACAGTGTTATGTGCACTTATCAGAAGTAAATAATAGCTCTAGATTGTTTCGTCTCAAACTGCTATCTACGTTGCCCCAATTTTTTCGACCATGGGATACTGGGATGGATGCTAGAAAATCAGGATAGGAACATGTCAGGTTGACCTGTCGGGTCTCTAGCCTGACCCAAAAAAACAAGGCCATTGGGCCAGCCGGGTTGGCCCCATCTAAGAGCTGGGTCAGTAAAACCATTTTTTACCGAAATGGGCGACCCAAAAGGTTACATCCCACATCGGGGAGAGGTTGTGGAGCCCCTCAAGGGAGAGAACCCGCCGAAGGACGAGGTCGCCCACCTCTAGGGTATGGGCTCAAACATTGTGGTAGTGGTAGCAGCGTAGCGCTTGTTGGTATCTGGTGGCCCAAACATTGACCTTGTGGTGGGCCTCCTCCAGGAGGACGAGGTCTTCCTGCCGAAGATCCTCTTGTGCCACCTCATTGAAGGCCACAACCCGCGGGGATCCATCCTCTTGTGCCACCTCATTGAAGAACGGGGTATCGCTAATTGGCTTGGACACAATTGTGCGAATGGAGCACAACATGCTTGGGAGCGCATCGATCCAGCCTCGGCCGCACTCCTTAAGTTTGCAGAGAAAGCTCCTTGTCTTAAGGACCCTCGGCACCTCTACGTTGGCCCACTTAGCTTGTCCGTTACTGCGTGGGTGTGTGACGGAGGCGTAGCAGATCTTGGTCCCGATGTCCTCGCAGTAGGACTTGAACTTCCCACTCGTAAACTGGATGCCGTTGTCGGTGATAATGCGATTTTGCACACCAAAATGGCATACCAAGCCACAGACAAACTTGACCGCTGATCCCGTGGGGATGGTTTGGACGGGATATACCTCGGCCCACTTAGTGAACTTGTCAATGGCGACGTAGAGGTACTGGTAGCCCCAGGAACTTGAGGGAAGGGCCCCAGGATGTCCAACCCCTAGACCGCAAATGGCCACAAGAGAAGAATGGTTTACAACTGCTGAGCGGGTTGATGGATCTGCTTCGCGTGGAATTGGCAGGCCTTGCAGGACTTGACCAGTTCTGTGGCGTCATCGAGCGTCGTAATCAAATAGAAACCTCTGCGAAAATCCTTCCCTATGAGGGTGTGTGTTGAGGACTAGTGGTCGTATTCCCTGGCATGGATGTTAGCCAACAGTTTGTGGCGCTCCTTGGCCGGGATGAACCGCAAGGCGACACAATTTGGTCTATGACAATAGATCTCCCCATCCACGAGGTAGTACATCTTGGCTCGGCGGATGAGACACTCATCCATGTGTTCGTTGTCTACTAGGGTGCCGTCTCTCAAGTAAGCCTTGAGCTCGGTGATCCAGTATGTCTCTTTAGTGGAAAGCGCCAAGATGAGGTGATCTCATGAGGGTAGTCCACAATCCGGGGCGCCTGTCGATGGCGGCAGGGGCGATCCCTCGCGAGGGCTTTCCTAGCCCTTACTTGTAGGGGCGGACGACGGCTCAAAGAGCCTCTCCTCAAAGACTCCCGGCCGCTATGGTTCTTGGTGAGACACACGTTTGGTGATCTCGTCGGCCTCCTAGTTTTCTCCTCGCGGTATGGGGAGCAGGTCCACGCCGAGGACGTGCTTTTCAAGTCTTTGGACCTCCTCCAGGTAGGCCACGATGTGCTCGTCCTTGGGCTTGTAGCTTTTGTTGGAGAAGTTGATGTGGAGCAGGGAGTCTCGTTGTATCGTAACCCGTTTGATGCTGAGGGCGATGGCAGCCTTGAGTCCTGCAATTAGGCCCTCATATTCAGCGATGTTGTTGGAGTGCTTGGCCTCCTCCTTGAACCACAAATGTACGGCGTAGTAGAGCATGTTGCTACTTGGGGACGTGAGTACCGTCGCTGCGCCAGCCCTATCGCCATTGAACGCCACGTCGAACTTCACTGCCCACCATCCCGAGGCCAGCTTCCCGAGTAACTAGGACATCTCCTCCCTGGTTTCACTTCTGCCGGGATCCATCTGAAGGAAATATGCCCTGAGAGGCAATAATAAAGTTGTTATTATGTATTTCTTGTATTTGATAGATGTTTATTTTGCATGCTATAATTGTATTGATAGGAAATGTCAATACATGTGTGTTTAATAAACAAAAAGGTTCCTAGTTATGCCTCTCTTATAGACTAGCTCGTTGATTAACAAGATGATCAAAGTTTCCTGATCATGGACATTGGATGTTGTTAATAACAAGGTCATAGCATTTGTGAAATGATGTGATGAATATTCATCCAAAGTATAGCATTACGATCAAAGTCATTATGTTTATATTGCTATAACATCATACGAAGTAATCTTAGTCCTCAGACCATGATATCATCTTAATTGCTAACACGGGAAGAGTATCTTGATAATATCAAACGTCACACCGTAACCGGGTGACTATAAAGGTGGGTTCAGTGCTACGAAGGTGTTATGTTGAGGCTCATGGATCAAGAGTGGAATTTGTCAATCCCGATGATGAATAGATATACTCTAGGCCCTCTCGGTGATATCACATTAAGATAGCTTGCAAGCAAGTGATGTGATCACTAGAATGTTATATCACGGGAACGAGAAAAGAGTGCATGTCGGTAACGAGATCAAACTAGGTATTTGGATACCCATGATCGAATCTCGGACATGTATTATATCATGAGACAAAAGGATTAAGTTACTAGCGTTAAAGGTTCTCATGATCACAGAAGTCATCGTTGAATGTGCAGGAGTCAGTATGGATCTCCAGGTCCTGCTTCTGATTATTGATTTGAGAGGGGTCTCAATCATGTCTGCATTATTCACGAACCGTAGGGTGACACACTTAAGGGTTTCCGGACACCATTTTGGAGCACATATGTTTCAGACGAAAGATTTGCAAAGCGCTGGAATTATTTCGATGGAAACCGGAATTGTTTCGGGTGAAATTGCAGAAACTGGTTCCGCATGTGATATTGAAATGTTGCAAGGGTTTTATGGGAATTTTTGTTAATTAAAGTAATTAACAAAATTCTGAATAAAATAAATAAAAGATTTTTATTAATTGAAAGTTGCATTAAATTTGGTGGAAATTTAATGCATGTGAGTGGAACTTTGGGTGGAGGCTAAACTGATGTGAGTGGAGCTTCCACCACATGAATGAGGAAGAGGTGGGGGCACCCCCCTTGGCCGCCGGCCATGGGAGGGGAGGAGCCCCCTCTCCTATAAAAGGCCCCCCTCTCCTCCCACACAAAGCACACCTCCTCGTGAAGGATCTCTCTCCCCCTCTAGATATATTCCCCCATGGTCTCGGATTAGCGAGATATATGTTCCCGGTGGCATTGCGTCTAGAAGGAGTTGCTGCTTCCACTGATTTGCTGGAGCAAGGGGGTGGAGGTTGTTCGGTGGCTTGAACGTGTGTGCGAGGACGGATGCGCTGCTGATTTGTGGCGCTAGGACTTCCACACGATTTTGAGATCAGCAAGCGTACGACTACATCATCCACGAGTTCCAACCTGTTAACAAAACTCTATTGTCTTCGAGGGTAAGTTCTCTATGGATGTATATCCGCCTGTTGCTTTGTATCTAGTAGATAGATCTTGGCGTATAGTTCTCATCGTAGGAAATTTTTTGTTTTCTATGCTGCGATCCCAATAGTGGTATCAGAGCCTGATCTATGCGTAGGTGCTTTGCATGGGTTGTACACATATGTTCATATGTGGGCGATGATGATCATGTTATTACTTCTTTCATGTATTTTGGATATTGGTGGCATAGTGGGATGAAGCGGCTCGGACCAACCTTACATGTCATCGCACATGAGACCGGTTCCACGACTGACATGCAACTAGTTTTGCATAAGTGGCTGGCGGGTGTCTGTCTCTCCTACTATAGTCAATATCTGATTTACAACGAGTTGCTAATAACTTGGTTATCCTCGTTGTGGTTCTATGTTCGTAGGTAAGACCGGTTCTATCTCCGAAAGCCCTAAGCCACGTAAAACCTGCAAATGGATAAATTAGAGGCGTCTAGTTTAGATCGTTGCTAGGCTAGTGTCTTGATATGGTATTGTTGTAAGTAGATGTATGATAGATACTCTTACAACACACTTAACGTGTAAGTTCCATAGACCTTGGCCTTACACACAAAGGAATGATAGAGATCATTTCACGATGCATATGATAGATATCAAATGCATGGACCATATCATCTCACTTTACACATTAGATGTCTCCATCTTATATTGCTAGTTTAGCGCTTTTAGTAGCATTGTAAGATGATCCCTCATTTAAATATCAAGATAAAATGTGTTCTTCCTTAAGTATGCACCGTTCTATGGATCGTGTTTTGAGACATCATGTGATGATCGGGTGTACTCGACTCTACGCTTTCATACAACGGGTGTAAGACAGTTTTACACACACGAATACTAAGGTTCTTACTTGGCGAGCCTAGCATGTACAGACATGGCCTCGGAATACGGACCGAAAGGTTAAGCATGAGTCATATAGTTGATATGATGCCCATATAGATGCTCTCCTTTGAAGCTACACCGACTCATGTGATGATCGGACTTGGTGTAGTGGATTTGGTTCATGCAATCACCAAAAAGACACGAGGGATGTCTATTTTGAGTGGGAGTTCATTAGTAATTTGTTAGTTGAACTCAATCTATCATAAACTTAGTCTAAATAAACTTTACAAATTCTTTTGTAGATGGCACCACCTGCTTTTAATTTCAATGTGTTCATGGAGAAAGAGAAACTTGCTGCGAACGGTAGCAACTTCACCAACTAGGCTATGAATTTGAGGATTCTCCTCACTGATGCACAAAAGCAATATGTCCTAGAGGCGCCTCTAGGCCCCCCACCAGCTCCTGATGCCCCTGACGAGGAAAATAATGTCTATATAACTCGTCAGGAGGACCACAACTTAGTTCATTGTGGCATACTGTATGGGCTAGAGCCAAAACTTCAAAAGAGTTTCGAAAATGGAAATGACTTTGATACCATGGGAGAATTGAAAATGATTTTCGATACCCATGTTGCCGTAGAGAGTTATAATGCTTCTGAAAAGTTCTTTAGCTGCATGATGGCGGAGAACAGCTCCGTTAGTGAGCATGTACTCAAAATGTCTGGGTACGCTGATAAGCTTGTGTCCTTGGGAATATCGATTCCCATTGACCTAGGCATACATCATGCTCTCCAATCTCTGTTAATTAAAGTAATTAACAAAATTATGAATAAAATAAATAAAAGATTTTTATTAATTGAAAGTTGCATTAAATTTGGTGGAAATTTAATGCATGTGAGTGGAACTTTGGGTGGAGGCTAAATTGATGTGAGTGGAGCTTCCACCACATGAATGAGGAAGAGGTGGGGGCACCCCCCTTGGCCGCCGGCCATGGGAGGGGAGGAGCCCCCCTGTCCTATAAAAGGCCCTCTCTCCTCCCTCACAAAGCACACCTCCTCGTGAAGGATCTCTCCCCCCTCTAGATATATTCCCCCATGGTCTCGAATTAGCGAGATACATGTTCCCGGTGGCATTGCGTCTGGAAGGAGTTGCTGCTTCCGCTGATTCGCTGGAGCGAGGAGGTGGAGGTTGTTCGGTGGCTTGAACGTGTGTGTGAGGACGGACGCGCTGCTGATTTGCGACGCTAGGACGTCCACATGATCTTGAGATAAGCAAGCGTACGACTACATCATCCACGAGTTCCAACTCGTTAACAAAACTCTGTTTTCTTCGAGGGTAAGTTCTCCATGGATGTATATCCACCCGTTGCTTTGTATCTAGTAGATAGATCTTGGCGTATAGTTCTCATCATAGGAATTTTTTGTTTTCTATGCTGCGATCCCAACACCGTCCACTCCACGGTGAACTCCACGAGGGCCTTCCCTCGGATGGTGGAATTTGTATCGAACGTCATCTCAAAAGCCTAAAGCGCGATGGCCCACTCTGCAACGTGTCCCATGGCGTTAGGGTTGTGCAGTATGGTTTTCCAGGGGGAACTTAGTGACCACCCTGATAGGGTGGCCTTGGAAGTAGTGGTGGAGTTTATAGGATGCTATGAGTAGCGTGCAGAGGAATTTCTGATGGATCGGGTACCGATCCCAGGCGTCTCGGAGCACCATGCTGACGAAGTAGAAGGGCGTTGTACCAGCTCCGTGGAACTCGCCGGGGCATCAAGGGCATCCTCTGCTCGGGACTTCGTTCCCTCGTCCCCTGGTGCGACGTCGCCCTTTCCGGGAGCTTCAGCCCCTGATTCCTCATGAGGCCTGCTAGGTTAGGCCTTCCCTGTAACTTTCTCTTCACGCTTGGCCACAAGGACAATGCGTGATGTCTATGGGATCGCCGCCCGGTACAACAACAAGGGCTCATGCTCCCTCGCCGCCACCATGACTGGGGGGCAGTGGGGTACCTCTTGAGGGCCTCGAAGGCCTCCGCCGCCTCCGGGGTCCACTAGAAGCTGCCAGTCCACTTCATTATGTTGAAGAAGGGAAATACCTTCTCTCCTAGCTTAGAAATGAACCTCCCGAGGGCCGCTAGGCATCCCGGCAGGCGCTGCATGTCCTTGAGCCGCTTGGGCGACCGCCTTTCTACAATGGCCGAACCTTATCCGGGTTCACCTTGATGCCTTAGTGTGACACCAAGAAACCGTGGAGCTTCCCCAACGGGACCCCGAACACGCACTTGGTGGGGTTGAGCTTGATGTTCACCAATGTAAGTTATGGAAGGTTTCCGTCAGGTCCGCCACTAGCGTGTCCTTCTCACGAGTTTTGACCACAAGTCATCGACGTAGGCTTCTGCGTTATTCTCCATATGGGTGCCCTAGGTGATGCACATCGGCCTCCGGCAGGTGGCGCCGGTGTTCTTGAGGCCGAACGCCATGCAGGTGGAGCAGTAAACTCCACATGGGGGTGATGAAAGCCATTTTATCCTCATCCTCCCGAGCCATCTTGATCTGGTGATAACCCGAGAATGCATCGAGGAAGCACAACGGGTCGTAGCCCACCGTCGAGTCCACTATCTAGTCGATCCGAGGGAGTGGGAATGGGTCCTTAGGACATGCCTTGTTGAGATTGATGAAGTCGACACAGAGGCACCCCCCTCCCATGGTCTCACTACAAGAAATGTTGTAATTTTTGACCCTCCATGTTGGTCATTAGATGGTCATTATTCTCCATTTGTGACCTTCTTGTGACAAAAAACAGATGGTCAAAAGCTAAGAGTCGCTGACGGACAATAAAGACCTTTTGTATGCATTGGTCATAGACTACTATATGACCAACATAGATGGTTTGGTCATTGGCTATCTAGCATGTCCACATAATCCTCCACGTAAGCCAATCCTATGCGGCAATAGTTGTAGATCAAATTCAGCCCAAACAAACAAGGTGCTCTATCTGGGCCAAGCCCAACAATTCCAGTCTTTTTATTTTACAAATTTGGCATTTCAGCCCATATATTTTTCTAGGCCTTAGCCCTTTGACACACCATTTCTATTTATTTTTGACTTTTTAATTTAGGATGGTCCTACTAGTCAGATGGGTCCCAACTGTCAGCATAACCCACATATCCGTTTTGTTTTACTGTTGTCTGGTTCGATTATCCAACAATAATACATTAATTAATCATCTAATTTAACTAGAACCAAGAATATATGAAATTCTTTTAACAATAGCCATAATAAGTCGATTACAATATTTTCAAGATTCACATATGCACTAGATCAAATCACACATATACACTGGTTCAAATTACGAATATACGAGTTCACATATACAATTGTTCAAATCACATATACACTAGTTCAAATCACACATACACAAATCAGAACCAATCCCGCTCTGCACATGCGCCTAGCTCAGACCGGGATCAATCCCAGATCTCTAGGTACGGCCAGCACGTGACGCCAACACATCCACCCAACACCTGCAGCTGTAGGACCCACGCATGCCCAGCAGCTACGGCTCGGCGAACCTTTAGGATCGGCATCTCCAAGGTCATCGAGGCGCCCGAACTTGTTGTTCCTAAATAACAATGTTGGTTCCAGATCTTAATTTTAAGATTCAAGTTGCAACATCAAAATAATAAGAAAAAAACTTCCAGTAAACAAGTGCAAGAAGTGACAAGCATAGAAAGTGTAGCAAGTGAAACATGAAGAATAAGGGTGACTGCTTGTACTAGAGAGTTACCACTATAGTGAAGATTACTCATGTTAGAACATTCAGTGAAGTAGTAGACACTAGTATGCTTGTACCTTGCTACATGAACTACAAACAGCGATAAGATGAGGTAGAGTTTTGAAATTCTCTTGTAGTGAGCTCACAGATATACATTAAACATGTTGATTAACTTGTGATGCTCTTAACACAAATCAAGAAATTCTGCTAGTATGGAGATGTTTCTCCCAGATCAAGTAAATGGATACAAAACGCACCACACATGTATAGATGAGGTCAGGGAGAGAGAGAGTGACCTGGGGATAGCCGCCTAGCAAGCAACTTCCTTAGCAACAATAACTTCATCTTCCGAACTAAGCTCGACATGCTCAGCATATATTGTTCATGCCCATGGCGACCTAAAAATGTAAAATAATTCATAAGGATAATGGAAACTTAGGAAGTCTAGACTAGTAGAATAACATCAGTGTTTACAATAAGCACACAAGTACTACTAGTAAAACAAAAGCAGAAGTGCTTATGTTCTTACTAGTAGTAGTACTTAGAACAAGCAACAACATATGTTCTTACTAGTAGAATTACTTTAAAACATGCTTTACTCTACCCCAGTAGAGAAACTAGTAAGAAATATATAGTATCAGTACTTGGAATAAGCAAAAACATATGTTGTTACTAGTAAGTAGTAACACTACAATAGCATTACTAAAACATTTCAAATAGCGGTACACAAAATAATGGTACCCTGTACTAAAATGAAACCTTGGAAGGATCATATGCAAATCAAATAGCTCTTGGTTTACAAGATATGAAGCAACTAAGATAAATATTGCAATACATGTTTACTCATGTTAAAAAGGTGGACATATACATCGTTTTGTATGGATCTCGCCACTGCCTCCTGTCAAAGGTCGCCAGCCTAAACTTTTGATTGATCCGTTAGAGACTTGGTGCACTTGCTAAGAAGGTTAGATGTATTATTATTGTACAAAGAAATGCAGTTTGAAGCTATATGTTCCAGGAAGATGGGTGTAAATCCTGTTACGGTGGTCAAATCCCTTGTTCATATTAACCATCAAATATACCAGCATGAGGTTTGTTCTTGTGTCACATGGGAGGATAAAAGAGTTATCCCTTATAGTTTTTAAATCTTTTTTTGTTATTTATATAGGAGGCAATTGGAATATTGGCTTACTCACAAAAGCATCTGGCATTTGTTGGAGAAAGAATTCCCTATCTGGCATTTATAAATACTTCTTTGTAACAAATGGATTGTAATGATAAGCTACATACACCTGACAAGGAGCACAGAGGAGAACATCGTTCGATCTTGTGAAGGAACGAAAAATCACCTGGTGTGGAAGATGTCGGAGATCCTGATGTACTCATCAATCTATAATGGCTCCCGCGCGATGAGGCTCATGGTATTGGCATTGGGTGGCAACGCGTCCCTATTCGTCACCTCTTCCATCATCCTACACACAGGACCACTTCCTTAGTAGAGCAGCGATACATAAGACACGGAAGAGGATCTTGTTGGTGATGTCGGTGAGCATGAGCTGCGTTGATCGGATCTTGCCACGTAGGAGGAGGCCTGGCGCCGGATCTTGTGGAAGAAGGGCGCGTCCATGGCATGCCACACCCACACGCACAAAATTCCCCTCCTCGATCTTGCCCTCGAACTGCTCGGGTGGATGCGGCATGAACGAAGATGACGGGCAGAGTGGGCTTGGTCGAATCGAGGAAGGGAGGGTGTCGTGAGATAGAGTGATGGGCGGTGGCACATGAGGAATGCCCTGTGACCTCCCATGGCCGAGGAGGCGGCGTAGATTAGAGGGGAGGACGTGACAGGATGGGAGGCATCGGATCTAGTGGCGACCGGGATGTGGCAGCGTGGGAGGCATAGGATCTGGCAACTGCGGCGGCAGTGTGGGAGGCATAGGATCTAGCGGCAGTCTGGGTGAGGAGCGAGCGAGGGGAGAATTGGCAGTGGGGTCTGGGTAAGCAACGAGCGAGGGGATTAGGGTTTGGAGGAGCTAGGGCGGGAGTGGCAACGGTGGCTATTGAGTTTGGGGAGTGGATAGTGACACCACGTCATCGATCCGCGCCCACGGAGCCGGATGGCAATCCCGTCCGTCCATACTCCTCTGATGCAACGATTCTTTTAGCAACACTCATTTTCCATTTTTTAGTGTAAAAAATGGGGTGTTTTATGAAGCAACCACAGAATCAAAGTTTTAATATGCTACCCCCCATTTTTCATAAATACTAGACCACATTTTATGGACAATGTCCCATCCGGGGTATCTCAAATCTTTCCGTCCACCCCTTGCAAAAAAGACAAATGTCTGCCGAATCTAAGTGGGTACGATTTGAACTACAGTTACATGATCTAATACTCATGATTTTTTGCATAAATCATTTTTATACTCACCATATACTGTTATATCGGAGATCCAATGCAAGTTTTGTGAGGCTCATCCTCTAGCTAAGAACTTTCATGCACGCCATTTTGACCATAGTTTGAAACGGGCATAAGAAATTCAAAAATGGTCCAAACAAGGTGAATACTTCGCGTGGCATCATATTATGTGACATAGTTGTGAGGAAAAATACCAAACTTGGTATATTGTAGATAGCTTGAAAAAACCTTCTCAGAAATGACCTATCATGTTCGAGGTTTCATGACTTCCAGGTCAAAAAACCAATGTTATGGCCTGAATCGCGGCATATTCTGTGATAATGTGGCTGTATTGTACACACACGTGTATCTTGGGATGGTAATCAATGTTATAGAAGGAAGTTTTCCTTTTCGCCGCACAAAAAAGCCATTTTTTATTTTCCGAGCGCAAAAAACTGAGCGTTTTGTTAAGCAACTACCAAGTGACAGTTTCAAAATGGTACCATCCTATTTTTCTAAAATACTAAACCATGTTACATTGCCAATGTCCTAACTAGGGTATCTAAAACCTGTCCGTCCACCCCTAGCAAAAAAGACAAATTCATGCCGAATCGGTAGGAAGTGGGTCCGATTTGAACTACAGGTACATTATATAATACTCATGATATTTTGCAAAAATCATTTTTAGACTCACCATATGCTATTTTAATAGAGATTCACTAAAATTTTAGCGAGGCTCAATACCTAGCTAAGAATCTTTATGTCCGGCGTTTTTACCATAGTTTGAAACGGGCATAAGAAATTTAAAAACGGTCCGAACAAAGTGAATCCTTCGCGTGGCATTATATTATATGACATAGTTGCGAGTAAAAAATACCAAACTCGGTATATTGTAGATAGCTCAAAAAAACCTTCACATAAATGACCTATCATGTTCGAGGTTTCATGGCCTCTAGGCCAAATGACCAATATTATGGCCAGAATCATGGCATACTCTGTGATAATGTGCTCGTATTGTGCGCACACGTGTATCTTGAGATGGCGAACAATGTTGTAGAAGGAAGTTTTTCGTTTCGCCGCATAGAAAAGCCATTTTTTATTTTTGGAGTGCCAAAAATGGGGTGTTTTGCTGAGAAACCACCAAATGAAAGTTTCAAAATGGTACCACCCTATTTTTCAAAAATACTAGACCATGTTACATGGCCAATATCCCAACTAGTGTATCTAAAACCTTTTCGTCCACTCTTGGCAAAAAAGACAAATTGCTGCCGAATCGGTAGGAAGCGGGTCCAATTTGAACTACATGTATATTATTTAATGATCATGATTTGTTGCAAAAATCATTTTTAGGTTCACAATTTGTTATTTTATCAAAGGTCCATTAAAAGTTTAGCAAGGCTCAACGACTACAAAGAATGTTATCATTTTGATCGCATTCGAGAAAAAAGTAAATCATGCACTCCTGAGAAAAAAAGTAAATCATGCACTCAACGCCCACCATTTCCCTCTCCAAATGTCTTATGGGCCGTTGGCCCACTGGGTGGGAAATAATTTCAAGGGAAAAAAGTCTGAAGCTTCGCCAGAATGAGGCCTAGTCCCAATGCAGAAAAATTCTCCTTAAATAAATCAAAAGTGCTATTGAATACATAACTGATGAAGTGGTCTGGTGGTTAGGAAGAATGTCCCCACAAAGGGTCTTTGGGGCTGGTTCGAGTCCCCCTTATCGCTGTATCATTTGGTTGAATAAATGAACAACCGTGTCTTTTGTTTAAAAGAGTTCGGGCTCATCTTCTATACACAAATGGTCAGGTGGTCTGGTGGTTAGGAACGGATTTGGCTAAGGGTTGAGAGGTCGCGGGATCGAGTTCCCTTCCAGCCCGCCCTATTTTTGCCTGAATAAGCGAACTACTGTGCGGCCTGTTGTTCAACTCCTAGTGAAATTGACACATGAGATGGAACGTAGTCAGAAATTGACACGTAGGCAGAAATTGCTGAGTTGGCTTTAATACATTACAAATTAATTGCAACGGCCATTTATATTGGTCATAGTCGCCTCAAATTAAGGTGATTTCTATGTTATGACCAATTGATGTAAGGAAGTAATGACCTTCCTGACGAAAAAGTCATAGTTTAGGGTTTGGATCCTCCTAAATATCCTATGACCTTTTGGTTTAAATTGGTCATTGATCTATGACCAAAAAATTCATGGTTATTAAGAGAAGGTCACTAGTCAACAAATTTCTTGTAGTGCATTTGGAACAGGGTTTTTTGTTTGCGGCCCCAAAGTTCCTGGGCGAGTGCATCGTGAGGCCTGATTTGCCTGTAATTGCAGCATTTCGCAAAGTTGGGATGCCAACTACCGAGAGGGGCCATTTCAAGGCAGACTCATCTCACCCTACCAAATTCAAACATGTCGTTAAACTACCCCTTGAAGTAGATGGTCGGGACCCACATGTCTTTAATCTTTCCATGACGCGAGCGCCAACGCAGCAATCTCTTAAGAAAATTTAGGAACTAAGGGGCTTAGTGCGTTGACCAAATTCACAAATCCACTCCCTCCTTTCGCATGAATCCTACCACCAGCGGCATCCAAATCCACCCTCCGAGAAGAACGACCCCTTCGGACATTTGACTTCTGGTGCCAAGTTGGTACACCCATTCACTCATTCTGAGATCCAATGCCCCATGCAGTGGCCACCGTTGCGAGGCTCTAGCCCGCCTTGTCCATCGACAAGCTGAGCATCATGGAGGATGGCAGATCCTACTACCAAGAAAGAAGAAGTTCTGGCTAGATGCGAGTGAACTAGTCTTATCTTTGCTATTCGCACTAAATATAATTGCTAGTTGGCTACTGAAACTAGAATTGTTTGCTAGCCCAACGCTGACAAACATTTTGTGTCCATAGTTTTCTATCAAGTGGGAGCTCTGCAGACCACCCTTACCTGGTTACGGTAGCCCTCTCCAGCTACGACTCTAAATCAGCGGGGGTGAAGGGCAAGTGGTTATGAGACCATTATCTCGTGTTGGAAGAAGCGCCCGCGTAAATCTGCACTATCCTTGGTATGGTTGCTGCTATGCGTAAACGTGCTGAAATAGGGCCGAAGTAGACTACAAAGTTTAGCTTCATGGATTAACGAGGCATCATGGTTCCTCTAACGTGTGACAACCAGCTAATTAGGTTGATGAAAAGGTATGCTTCGGCTTGTTTGTTTACAGTGAATTGTGATGTACTGGATATGGAAGCTGCTCCAATTGGGAGTCGCCCTGCTATTCTTGGACAGAGTGGTCACTCGAACCCTTGCACCTGGTAAGCAAAAGTTTCTTGGGGTTCGCATGTTTGTGCTAAATTGTAATTTTTATTTTGTTTACTCTGTAGATATTAGGCAGTTATGGAACAATCCTGTTTCTTTGGCAGGAAGCACCGCAAGGTTAGAAACATGACTGTCGTGTCAGTCATTTTGCTCCCGGAATAAAATCAAAATGAGTGGGGTGGCGATGCAGAGTACGTGAAGCTAAGAAAATTGACAACAAGGAAGAGGAAGAAGGGAGGAAATGAAGAAGCCAGTGTACGCGAAGGCTTGACACCTAGGCAGGGGAAGAAGGCTGCTGGTAATGAAGATGCATAATAATGTGTTGAACTTGAACCTATATATGTAATTCGGTTAAATTCTGGAGCTCTGTGCGTGGAACTTGTCGGGCGAAACAATCTACCCACATTCTTGGAGTAAAATGTATCGTGACTTGAGGTTTAGAAACGGTTAAGTCACTAGTTGAATTTGAAATTGTGATTATGCCACTACTATCTAAAAACACACAACATCGGTTCCACGATTGCTGAGGGGCAGGAGGTCTCCATATTCCATGGATTGTTAGTAGCACATAAATAAATTATTTAAGATGCTACACTCCATGAAGCAGCAACTTATTTCAGCTGCTGCACAACGACATGGCGACATAAACAACAATGGTAACCAATAATTCCCAGATAACAGGGTGTATGTGCTTCCACTTTATAAATTATGGCTGTGCCATTTGCATGCGGCAGAATCTACATAGATTACGTTTAAACAAACCACCAAAGTCAGAATACCACCATCATCATACAAAAAAAGTAATAGAGGGCTAAGACAGATTAACGTGTGACCAATTTTCCCCCCAGGACTCCGAGACCACTAGTTTAGACCGCTAGTTCAACAAGTACTACTATTACAATTAAAAAAGTACGGAACTCAAGCTAAATAGAACTAGTTATCACACATCTCCTTGATCTTCCTAATCTTACCCCGACACGCATCTTCCTGTGAGAGCAAAGATTGAATCGTTTTCTCCGTCCTTTTAGCATCTTCCTTGTACAACTTCAATTGTTTCTCTGCATTTATCCTCATGCACTTATTAATACCCATAGTTGTGAACTGCAAGACTTTGGCCTGGTGAAGTTCATTCCTTGCCTGAGTCAATTTTTTCTCTGCTTTAGCCTTCAGGGCCAACACCATGTCCCTCTTCTTCTCGACTTTGCTAACCTTGTCTTGCACCCTCCTGAGATCTCAGTTAAGCTTGGTTGTGTCAACATGGTCAAATAACTTCATCTCAGAACTCTCAAGAATTGAGCTGACTATGGATTCTTTCAACTCAACATTCATATCCCGTAGTTTGTCCAGCGTTTTCTGCATCGATTTGGGCCATTCTAGATCTACCCATTTGACAACACTGTAACTTTTGCGTGGCAACATTGCACCATGTCCTTGACACCCTAAAAACCGCCTTCCTTTGTTTCGTCCTTTGAACGCTACAAATTTAGTGGGCACATATCCATGTTCACATAGCGGAGGACTGTCTTCCTGCGCTAAATCATGATAGTCAGAGTCGTACACGTTTGGTTGGCCAAACACATCATACATGCATGAGTAATCAGATTAGATCGAGCTCAAAATAGATAAATGGCCACATATGTTAGAGATGAGACGAGTCACATCGAAATCACCGTCGCTGTCGCCAGGACGCGTTTCCTCATGATCTCCCCTTGAACCCATGGCGAAAGGAGGATGGAGGACTGGTGTGACTGTGGGAGAGATTGCTGGAGGCGCCGTCGACTTGCGGCTATGGCAGGATGGAAGAGAAGTGGGGAAAGTGGCTTCGAGGGGAAGGAAGAGAAGTATGGGGAGGAAGAGAAGTAAAGGGGATGTGACACTCGCAAGTGGGTCCATGGAACATGTGACACTAGAAAGTAGGAGCACGCGGTGTTGCCAGTTTGTCCAGAGCAAGTGGACAGTAAGCGTGACCAATCATGTCACAGAACAGCCTACTCACGGATCGCTCTTACGAAGAACCATCCCAATCGTCCAAGCACCCCGAAACGGTCTATAACAATCATCATGCAAATCAAGTGTCTTAGGGGCATGCCTTCTAGAAGACTCGATCTAATGGCCACCATTAGGGGCTAAGGTTATGATCTAACGGCCACCACACACACACACACTAGATGTCATTTCATGTGTTCTTTTACAAAATACAATGATGCAGACTAATACACACACACATCCAAGTGGGTGTGGTGATGCAGCATCTTACAAACTGGTGATACAATGCATGTTGCAGTGTAATCCTAGCATGTTGCTAGGGTTACAAGACATGGTTGGACACCACATGCTGGAGTGGCATCATTGCATGTGTTCTTTTCCAAAACCACAATGACGCACGCTGATACACACATACATACAATTACATCTAGTGGATCCATGTGATTTATGAAAATAACACACATGCAATGATATCTAGTGGATCCATCTGGTTTATGAAAAGAACATACATGCAATGACATCTAGTGGATCCATGTTGTTTAGGAAAAGAACACACATGGAATGACTCTAGTGGATCCATGTGGTTTAGGAAAAGAACACACATGCAATGACATCTAGTGGATCCATGTGGTTTAGGAAAAGAACACCACATACTGGAGTGGCATAATTGCATGTGTTCTTTTCCAAAACCACAATGATTCACACTAATACACACACATCCAAGTGGGTGTGGTGATGCAGCATCTTTCAAACTGGTGGTAGAATGCATGTTGCAGTTGAATCCCAACATGCTGCCAGAGTTCCTGGACATGGTTGGACACCACATGCTAGAGTGGCATCACTTCATGTGTTCTGTTCCAAAACCACAATGATGCACACTGATACACACACATCCAAGTGGGTGTGGTGATGCAACATATTTGAAACTGGTGGTAGAGTGCATGATGCAGTTGAATCCCAACATGCTGGTAGCGTTCCTGGACATGGTTTGACACCACATGCTGGAGTGGCATCCTTGCATGTGTTCTTGTACAAAACCATAATGATGCACACTGATACACACACGCACACATCTAAGTGGGTGTGGTGATGCATCATCTTTCATACTCGTGGTAGAATATATGTAGCAGTTGAATCCCAGCATGCTGCTTTGGTTCCTGGACATGGTTGGGAACCACATGCTTGATATGTTGCAAATGTATCTATAATTTTTGATGTTCCATGCTTGTTTTATATCTACTTTCTTATGTTTTGTCCACACTTTGGAGTACTTGTACACATTTTCTGGAACTAACCTATTAAAAAGATGCCACATTGCCAGTTGCCTGTTTTTTGTTTTAGAAAAGCCAGAAAATGAAAATTCTTAGAATTGGACCGGACAAAAGCCAAAGTCGATATTTTACCGGAAGACTCACGGAGACAAAAGACGAGACGGAAAGGGGCCATGGGCTGGCCACACCATGTGGTGGCGCGGGTCCCCCTGGCCGTGCCACCAGGTGGTGTGGGCCCCTGGTCCACCCTCTGACATTGCCCTTTCGCCTATAAGAAGCCTACGATGTAGAAACCCTAAAGAATCTAGCCTCTAGCCACAAAAAGTTCCACAGCGCCACCGCCACCGAAGGGGAGATTTGGGGGACATAAAGTCTCTATTCCGGCACCCTGCCAGGACGGAGAAGTGCCCTCGGAGCAATTTCCATCGATCTCCACCACCATCTCCATCGTCATTGCTGATTCCCATGATGATGAGGGAGTAGTTCTTCCTTGAGGCTAAGGGTTCTACCGGTAGCTATGTGTTCATCTCTCTCTCTATGCGTGATCATATTGTGATCATGAGCTTTGTAATCAAGTAGGTCTACCTTGCTACTCAAGTGCTTTAATAGAACTCTTCTCTCCCCATGTGTGTGAAAGTGACAGCGTGCACACCATGGTGGCACTTAAGCTAGAGATTACAAATACTTGTTATGAGTTATATTTGGAGTTGGATGTTCTATGAAATTGTGGTGTTTGTTGGAACCATCTAGAGCTCAAGGTGACAGTGTGTGGTTATCTGGATGGGGAAAGCGAACTTTGAGGAGTGCTGTTATAGCCCTACCATGGATTAGAGTGTCCAAACTAGAGAGTAGTTCAGAGTAGTATCATGGGGAGAAGATATTTATATGAGAGTGTTCACTAGCGAAAGTATGATCCATATGCCTTGTTTCTAAGCATTGAAACACCTTTTGCAACTAGATCTGTTACATGTTTGCTTGCTTCCATCTTTATTTCAGATTGCCTTTAGTCTCTTCCTACTCGTCAACCACGCGCCATCAAATCTCTTTTCTGGCACCGTTACCACTTATAATTATCCATACCACTTGTATTTCACTATCTCTTCGCCGAACTAGTGCACCTATACACCTGACAAGTGTATTGGGTGTGTTGGGGACACAAGAGACTTCTTGTATATTGATTGCATGGTTGCTTGAGAGGGATACCTTTGACCACGTCCTCCCTGAGTTAGATAAACCTTGGGTAATCCACTTAAGGGAAACTTGCTTTTGTTCTACAAACCTCTGCACTTGGAGGCCCAACAACTGTCTACAAGAATTGAAGTGCGTAGACATCAATGCTGGAGTGGAATCATTTCATGTGTTCTTCTCCAAAACCATAATGATGCACCCTAATACACACACATCAAATGTCATCTAGTGGATCCATGTGGTTTATGTAAGGAACACACATGCAATGGCATCTAGTGGATCCATCTGGTTTATGAAAAGACCACACATGCAATGACATCACTAGATCCATGTGGTTTATGAAAAGAACACACATGCAATGACATCTAGTGGATACATGTGGTTTATGAAAAGAATGCACATGCTATGACATCTAGTGGATCCATGTGGTTTAGGAAAAGAACACACATGGAATGACTCTAGTGGATCCATGTGGTTTAGGAAAAGAACACACATGCAATGACATCTAGTGGATCCATGTGGTTTAGGAAAAGAACACCACCACTACAAGAAATCTGCTCACTAGTGACCTTTTCTTAACGACCATGCATTTTTTGGTCATAAATCTATGACCATTCTGAGCCAATTGGTCGTAGGGAATTTGGGAGGGTCGAAACCTTGACAAATAACGACCAATTTACTCAAGAAGGTCACCATTTTGTAACATGAAATGGTCATAGACGAACAACCCTGGTGTAGATCCTTTTATTTGACAGATTACGACCAATTTAGATGGTTGTTATGATTAAATTCCAAGACAAAAAAGACAGAATCGCCAACTCAGCAGGATGATCTTCGTGGCACATCCACGTGTCATTTTTTGCCTACTTGTCAGGTCTACGTGTCATCTGGCAAATATTCCAACAAAAATATTTCTATGGGGATCAACCTCACAACCTCACAAGTCTAACGCGTACACGTTACCACTGAACCACCCTACATATTCTTACAAAATTAAGAGATTGACCTCTTTTAAAAATATTGCCTACATATTGATAGCACATGTTAAGAATAATAAACCAAAAAAGGAGAGCCAACAACAGCCAACGGGACTTGAACCCGCAACCTCCTTCTTCTCCCCGAGTAACCAAACCACTACACCGATACAACTTATTTGTTAAGTATGCTTGCGTGCGCCTATTTGTATGAGGCTCTACCATGTTGGGCCTGGGCTAGCTACAGACGAAGACGGCTCCTCTTTTTTTTATCCTCAGAATTTTAGCTGAGCGACCGGGCCAGCAGCCCAATAAACCATTAGCGGGTCAATTTTATTGGAAATTATGGACTTCTTGTAAAGTTTGAGCCCAAATAAAATGGATAGACTTTATTGTTTTCAGAAAGTGTAAAAACATAATTTTTGCATAATTTTTGCATATGACCTCGGTTTAGGATGATATAAAAATCAATTTGGTTTACATTTAGGACGTGCATAACATTATTGTCATATAAAATTTTGAAAATAGATGGTCTTCTATGTTTTTAATATTAATTTTGGTCAAAACGATGGGGTTAACCGTCCTCGTTTAGAGGTTAATTTGTGCCAAAAATTTATTGGATCTCTGATAAAATAGCATATTATGAGTGTAAAAATGAATTTTTCGAAAAATCACGAGCATTAGATCATGTACCTGTAGTTCAAATCGGACCTGCTTCCAACCGATTCGGCAGCAATTTGTCTTTTTCACGAGGTATGTAAGGAAAGGTTTCAGATACCTCGGTTGGGACATTTTCCATGTAAGGTTGTCTAGTATTTTTTTTAAATATGGTGGTACCATTTTGAAACTATCATTTGGTGGTTGCTTCACAAAACGCCCCGTTTTTGGCACCTGGAAAATGAAAAATTGCTTTTTCGTGCGACGAATGGAAAAACTTCCTCCTGCAACATTGTTTTCCATCACATGATGCACATGCATGCATAATATAGGCATATTATCACAAACTATGCCAAGATTTTGGCTATAACATTGGTCATTTGGCCTAAAACCTGTGAAATCTCAAACATGATTCTGTGAAGGTTTTTTCGAGATGCAATCAATATATCAAGTTTGGTATTTTCCATTGTAACTATGTCACATAATATGACACCATGCAAAGGATTTACCTTGTTTGGACCGTTTTTTAATTTCTTATTCCCGTTTTAAACTATGGTCAAAACGACGGGCATGTAGGTTCTTAGCTAGCGGCTGAGCCTCGCTTATATTTCATTGGATCTCTGATAAAACAGCATATTGTGAGTGTAAAAATGATTTTTTCAAAAAATCACGAGCATTAGATCATGTACCTGTAGTTCAAATCGGACCTGCTTCCAACCGATTTGGGAGCAATTTGTCTTTTTCACGAGGGATGGAAGGAAAGGTTTCAGATACCTCGGTTGGGACATTGTCCATGTAAGGTTGTCTATTATTTTTTTTTAAATATGGTGGTACCATTTTTAAACTATCATTTGGTGGTTGCTTCACAAAACGCCTTGTTTTTTGCACTCGGAAAATGGAAAATGGCTTTTTCATACGACGAATGGGAAAACTTCCTCCTACAACTTTGTTTTCCATCGCATGATGCACATGCATGCACAATATGGGGACAATATCACAAACTATGCCACGATTCTAGCTATAACATTGATCGTTTGTCCTAAAAGCTGTGAAACCTCGAACATGATAGGTCATTTCTGTGAATGTTTTTTCGAGATGCAATCAATATACCAAGTTTGGTATTTTTCCTTATAGCTATGTCACATAATATGACACCACGTGAAGGATTTACATTGTTCAGACCGTTTTTAAATTTTTTATGCCTGTTTCAAAATTTTCCTATCTCAAACTATGATCAAAACAGCGGACATAAAGATAGGGGACGAGACTCGCTAAACTTGCATTGGATCTCTGAAGAAACATCATATTGTGAGTCTAAAAATTATTTTTGCAAAAAATCATGAGCATCAGATCATGTACATGTAGTTAAAATCGAACCCGCTTCCTACCGATTTGGTAGACATTTGTCTTTTTTGCCAGGGGTGGACAGAAACGTCTTAGATACCCCGGTTGGGATATTGTCCATGTAACACGATATAGTATTTTTTAAACTAGGGTGGTACCATTTTGAAACTGACACATGGTAGTTGCTTAACAAAACGCCCGTTTTGTTACTCAGAAAATAGAAAATGACTTTTCTTTACAGCGAAAAGGAAAACTTCCTCCTACAACATTGTTCTTCATACCAAGATATACGTGTGTGCATAATATGGACACATTATCACAAACTATGCCATGATTCCGGCCATAACATTGGTCTTTTGACCCGAAAGTCATGAAACCTCGAACATGATAGGTAATTTCTGAGAAGGTTTTTTTGAGATGTCTACAATATACTAAGTTTGGTATTTTTCCTTACAACTATGTCACATAATATGACGCCACGCGAAGGATTCACCTCGTTTGGACAAGTTTTTGAATTTCTTATGTCCGTTTCAAAATATGGTCAAAACGGCGGGCATGAAGGTTCTTAGCTAGGGGATGAGCCTAGCTAAACTTGCACTGGATCCCTGATAAAATAACATTTTGTGAGTCTAAAAGTGATTTTTTCAAAAAATCATGAGCATTAGATAATGTACCTGTAGTTCAAATCGGATCCACTTCCTACCGATTCGGCAGACATTTGTCTTTTTTGCTAGGGGTGGAAGGAAAGGTTTGAGATACCCCGGTTAGTACATTGTTCATGTAACGCGGTCTAGTATTTTTGAAAAATAGGATGATACCGTTTTGAAACTTTTATTTTGTGGTTGATTCACAAAACACCTCTTTTAGCACTCGGAAAATGGAGTCAACCAATAAGAATAGAGAGACAGACTATCCACGGATCACCCCATAGAAATAGATCTGAGCTGTCAACATAGGGTCCAACGACCCAAATTTCATCTCTAGCCAGCTCTCGCGCCTCCCCCTCACCCACATTTTTTAACATGAAATGACCGAAACACCCCATAGTTTCCACAATAGCAGCGAATAAATGACTAGGGGCAGTTTTGGGAAATCATCCACATCATCCGGGCAGATCTAGAGGGACATCCACCCAAACCCTAACCCCTCCCACAGACATCCTCCTTTCCCCACACCACCCATCCAACGGCGCCACCACAAACCCCTCCTCTCCTCTTCCTTCGTGACCTGCGGCCACCCTCTTTCCTCGCCCATCCATCCGCCTTCACCCGCCTCCAGAGCTGGTGGTTCCGCCGCCTAGCGGTGTAGGCAGACGGAGAGGTCGGTGATGCACTGACCCGCGATGAGGAGGTGTTCGGCAACCGGAGGGATGTGGTTTTCGGGGGGTGGAGGGAGCTCATCGGAGGGAGGAGGTCGGTCCAGCCCAGGAGGAGGTTCCGACATGGACGAGATCCACATGCACCAAGCACCACAGCACCCGTGTCGTCGCCATCGTGTCTGATGGATTTGGGGCCCCTCCCAACACGCTAACCGCGCTTGTATGGGACACCGTCAAGCGCGACCTCGCCCGCATCCCCAACTGCGAGGACCCCCACACCGCCGTCAGGGACTTGGACTTCATCGTCTTCCTCGGCCTCATTAAGAAGGTACTCAACATCCCGTCCACAACCAGATCCCAGGGTTTCTCTTGCATTGCTATGTCCTCTGTGTAGATGTATGTAGATTTTGCCTAGTTATTGTTCGATCTGGTAGGTTCTATGATATATCTCGAACTTGTTGCTAGTCTATGTTCTCTTGAGTGATTTACAATATCACAGAAGTGGTTTACAATATCACAGAAGTAGTTCTTGAATGTAGTCTTTTATTTACATCTAAGATTCCTTGATTCCTTTTTTGGCGTGATATTTGGAGGCTATTAGTTACTCAAAATACCTACTTTTTTCCTGTACTTCTTCTTTTGTTTAGATTTATTTGATGTTCCAATTCTATAATATGTGCAGATTTCGAATTGCTACATGTTGTGATTGAATACACATGTCGGATTGAAGGCAACTCTTCCCATATATGTTTATATGCTATCTTGCTGCTAGTTTAATACTCTAGCATTGATACACTCGTTCATGCCTGCTGATGCCTAGTTTGCTATGTTGTTCTAGCAGTCCCGATGGAGCTAGGATTACCTCTGTGCAAGCGCATGAACTCGGGCCATGTCACACATTCTTAGTTCGCAGATTTGGTAAGTCTTTACTCTACCCCATTCTTTCTTTTATTACTTGGTTGATGTGGCATGATGTCGTGTTATATATTATTCTGTTGATTCCCCATGTGATTTGGTAGCTATTGTATTTCTTTTTGTGGCATGGTACCATGTTTATGTGTGAATTACAGTTGCCCTGTTTTTTGACAGCAATTTTTTTCACTCGTACCCTCTATAAAGTGTGATCTCTTAATAAGAAGATGTCATAATAATGCTATTTTGATGATGTTCCCTGTATGCAAATTCTTACCATCTATAAATTAAGTAATATTGACTCAGTTGGCTAACTTCTTGTACTTATGTTTATCCATGATACATAAAATGTCTAGTCAAGCTTAAGATAGTTCTCAGTTTTCTTTTTTTGTTCCTTGTCGTTGCATATAATATAGAAGATGTCTTACTCCACTTCCCCCTAGTTTGGCTATTGCATATAAACTGTGAGCTAATGTATTCACTACTGTCGGGATGTTGCATAGATGGTTCTCCGATGTTCTTCATTGTTGTCTGGCTGTTGCATATAAACTGTGAGCTAATTAAGATATCATCTTAGCTTATCCATTTCTTGATCAAATGTTAAAAACAACTATTGCTTGCAAGATAGTGATCCAATAATTAATAATATATTAACACTACCTTTCTATTTGACTGTTCTTTTTATGATTTAGATGTATGAAAATGTTTAGATTGTGTCTCCAATAGTAGTTTCTTGTGCCGTTGGAGCCGAGTCTTTCTTGCTCTATTGTCTTGCAGATGATGAATGAGCTAGCTGTTCAAATGGTGGTAGACGATAGAGTAGATTGTTGTGCCCCTCGCGGATCAGAGAAGTGCAGCTGCTACGGGCTAGAAGGACATGTTTTTTTCTTTATGTTTCTCATCCTAGAAGATCTATGTAGAGTGCAATGCTTGACCTGGGCATGTGGCAAGTGACATTCACACCTGGTCCTGGTCATCTATATTCTGTGTTGTTGATTACTGTAGTGTGTTGCTGGATTCTTAACCTGGGCATATGTTATGTCATCATCATAGCATGTATTTTGTAGCTATTATTAATGTGTTCTTTTTTGAGTGAACTATTGGCTATTCAATAAGAAAATGTCAAAAATTGATGTATGACAAGTGGGGCCTGAAAATAGCCTGTCAAGCGGGCCAAAGTACCTTTTGGGCTCTAAAAGGGCCACAGGCCAAATAATAACCGAAATTATATTGATAGAAACGTTTTAGAGAAGCACAATAAATAGGATAAAAATGGATCATACAAAGGCTACAGCCCGAACAAGATATGGATCATAAAAAGGTTAAGGCCCAAATAAAAGTGGATTGGAAATAGCCAAGCAGGCCATATAAAAAGATGAAATTCTCGGGCTTGGCCTATATAAAAGACCTCACTAGACCGGGCTAAATTTGATCGACGACCTTTCCATTTGGTCATTGATTTGCCACCTAGGATCGCCACATAGGACCTGATGTGGACATGGCAGACAGTCTGTGACCAATACAGTTGGTCATAGAATCTGTGACCATCTTTATCGGTCGTAGACGTCTACGACCAATTGAGAAAAAAGGTCGTGGTGTTTAACTAGTGACGCTCAGCTTTTGACCATCTGTATTTGGTCACAAAAAGGTCACAGATTAAAAATTATGACCTTTCAGTGACCAATATGGACGGTCATGTATCACCATATTTCTTGTAGTGCACATGCTAGAGTGGAATCATTGCATGTGTTCTTTTCCAAAACCACAATGATGCACACTGATACACACATCCAAGTGGGCATGGTGATGCGGCATATTTCAAACTGGTGATACAATGCAAGTTGAAGTTGAATCCCAGCATGCTGTTAGGGTTCCTAGACATGGTTCGACACCACATGCTGGTGTGGCATCATTACATGTGTTCTTTTCCAAAACCACAATGATGCACACAGATACACACACACATGCAATGACATCTAGTGGATCCATGTGGTTTATGAAAATAACACACATGCAATGACATCTAGTGGATCAATGTAGTTAATTTATGAAAATAACACAAATGCAATGACATCAGTGGATCCATGTTATCCATGAAAGGAACACACATGAAATGACATCTAGTGGATCCATGTGGTTTATGAAAAGAACACACATACTGGAGTGGCATCATTCCATGTGTTCTTTTACAAAAGCACAATGCTGCACACTGATACACACACATCCAAGTGGGTGTAGTGATGCAGCATCTTTCAAACAAGTACTAGAATGCATGTTGTAGTTCAATCCCAGCATGCTGCTTTGGTTCCTCGACGTTGTTGGTCCCCACATGATGGAGTGTCATCATTGCATGTGTTGTTTTCCAAAACCACAATGATGCACACTGATACACACACACATCCATGTGGGTGTGGTGATGCAGAATCTTTCAAACTGGTGGTAGAATGCATGTTATAGTTGAACCCCAGCATGCTTCTAGGGTTCCTAGGCATGGTTGGACACCACATGCTGGAGTGGCATCATTGCATGTGTTCTTTCCCAAAAGCGCAATGATGCACACTGATACACACACACCCGAGTGGGTGTGGTGATGCAGCATCTTTCAAACTGGTGGTAGAATGCATGTTGCAGTTGAATGCCAGCATGTTGCTAGGGTTCCTGGACATGGTTGGACACCACATGCTGTAGTGGAATAATTGCATGTGTTCTTTTCCAAACCACAATGATGCACACTCATACACACACATCCAAGTGGGTGTGGTGATGCAGCATCTTTCAAACTGGTGGTAGAATGCATGTTGCAGTTGAATCTCAACATGATGCTAGGGTTCCTAGACTTGGTTGGATTCCACATGCTGGAGTGGCAACATTGCATGTGTTCTTTTACAAAACTACAATGATGCACACTGATACACACACACATCCAAGTGGGTGTGGTGATGCAACATATTTCAAACTGGTGGTAGAATGCATGCTGCAGTTGAATCCCAGCATGCTGCTAGGGTTCCTGGAAATGGTGGGACACCACATGCTGGAGTGGCATGATTGCATGTGTTCTTTTACAAAACCACAATGATGCACAATGATACACACACACATCTAAGTGGGTGTGGTGATGCAGCACCTTTGAAACTGGTGGTAGAATGCATGCTAAAGTTGAATCCCAGCATGCTGCTAGGGTTCCTGGACATGGTTGGACATCACATGCTAGAGTGGCTTCATTGCATATGTGTTCTTTTGCAAAACCACAATGATGCACACTGATACACACACACATCCAAGTGGCCGTGGTGATGCAGCATCCTTCAAACTGATGATACAATGCATGTTGTAGTCGAATCCCAGCATTCTACTAGGGTTCCTGGACATGTTTGGAGACCACATGCTGGAGTGGGATCATTGCACGTGTTCTTTTTGAAAACCACAATCATACACACTGATACACACACACATGCAATGACATCTAGTGGATCCATGTGGTTTATGAAAAGAAAACACATGCAATGACATCAGTGGATCCATGTGGTTTATGAAAAGAACACACATGCAATGACATCTAGTGGATCCATGTGGTTTATGAAAATAACCTACATGCAATGACATTAGTGGATCCATGTGGTTCATGAAAAGAACACACATGAATGACATCTTGTGGATCCATGTGGTTTATGAAAATAACACACATGCTATGACATCTAGTGGATCCATGTGGTTTAGGAAAAGAACACACATGGAATGACTCTAGTGGATCCATGTGGTTTAGGAAAAGAACACACATGCAATGCCATCTAGTGGATCCATGTGGTTTATGAAAATAACACACATGCAATGACATCTATTGGATCCATGTGGGTTATGAAAAGAACACACATCCAATGATATCAGTGGATCCATGTGGGTCATGAAAAGAACACGCATGCAATGACATCTAGTGGATCCATGTGGTTTATGAATAGAACACACATGTAATGACATCTAGTAGATCCATGTGGTTAGGAAATAATACACATGGAATGACTCTAGTGGATCCATGTGGTTTAGGAAAAGAACACACATGCAATGACATCTAGTGGATCCATGTGGTTTAGGAAAAGAACACCACATGTTGGAGTGGCATCATTGCATGTGTTCTTTTCCAAAACCACAATGATGCACACTAATACACACACGCATCCAAGTGGCCGTGGTGATGCCGCATCTTTCAAACTGGTGATACAATGCATGTTTTCATTGACTCCCGGCATGCTACTAGGGTTCTTGGACATGTTTGGAGACCATATGCTGGAGTGGCATTGTTGCATGTGTTCTTTTCGAAAACAACAAAGATACACACTGATACACACACACATGCAATGGCATCTAGTGGATCCATGTGGTTTATGAAAATAAAACACATGCAATGACATTAGTGGATCCACGTGGTTTACGAAAATAACACACATGCAATGACATCTAGTGGATCCATGTGGTTTATGAAAATAACCTATATGCAATGACATTAGTGGATCCATGTGGTTCATGAAAAGAACACACGTGCAATGACATCTAGTGAATCCATGTGGTTTATGAAAAGAACACACATGTTATGACATCTAGTGGATCCATGTGGTTTAGGAAAAGGACACACATGGAATGACTCTAGTGGATCCATGTGGTTTTGGAAAACAACACACATGCAATGCCATCTTGTGGATCCATGTGGGTTATGAAAATAACACACATGCAATGACATCTAGTGGATCCATGTGGGTTATGAAAAGAACACACATCCAATGATATCAGTGGATCCATGTGGTTCATGAAAAGAACACACATGCAATGACATCTAGTGGATCCATGTGGTTTATGAATAGAACACACATGCAATGACATCTAGTGGATCCATGTGGTTAGGAAAAGAACACACATGAAATGACTCTAGTGGATCCATTTGGTTTTGGAAAATAACACACATGCAATGACATCTAGTGGATCCATGTGGTTTAGGAAAAGAACACCACATGGTGGAGTGGCATCATTGCATGTGTTCTTTTCCAAAACCACAATGATGCACACTGATACACACACATACACACATACAAGTGGGCGTGCTGATGCAACACCTTTCAAGTTGGTGATACAATACATGTTGCAGTTGAATCCCAACATGCTGCTAGGGTTCCTAGACATGGTTGGTCACCATATGTTAGATTGGCATGATTGCATGTGTTATTTTACAAAAAACACAATGATGAACACTGATAGATGATGAGTGCATATTTGCATCATGTTTTACATTATTATTTTGCATTGTAGATGTAGGATCTTGGTATTTTACGGTGCTCGTGCGCACATTTTATGTCCGTTTTCACTAGGATCATGACAGATGATAGATCCAATGGATATAATTCTGGAAGCACTTGTACTGAGGAGAAAAGGAGTCAAAAACAACGTAAAACTCTTATTTGGGAAATATTAATAATACTAGAAGAAAACAAGAAGCGAACAAAGGAGGCTGAAGGTTCAACGACCAACTATACGACCGGAGCAAATTTTCCGGCCGTATAAGTCTGGCCGTATAGTTGGTGCCGCCTCCGCCTCCTCAAATAGTTACACCCCGTGCAACTGGTTCGAGGAGACGACATACTGAACACCTAGAAATCGTAGAAATCTCACCTTCGAAAGGCATCTAGAGCGGGAACTCATCCACCAGGGATCCATATTCGCCCTGCGCAGATCCGGGAGGCTAAGGCATTCATCTTCATCATCCACCGCATCTCCATCCATCCCATCTACATCTTGTTGTAATTTCCGTAATCGTTGTGGATTTATACAAGTACTATTCATCTATGATAGATTATGTTGTTATTGCCTTGATGTTGATTGCCTCCATGTCTGAGTAGATCACTAGTTCTTGGGGAGAGGAAGAAACCTTAGTATGAGATTGAAATAAGATAAAGTCTATTATGATATTATCGCTGTGACCATGTGTTAGATTTTCTACATCTTGATGTTGCGAGAAGTCGACCTCTCAATATTTGCCTCTCATGGGGACTTGATGGAGGGAACTACTTGTTGGCAGACGGAGGTGTGATAGCACTTATAGTGACTATAAAGCTATTGGCACCCCTTACATATCAACTTGGGAAACCGAGGAAACTCACGAAACACTATCCATGCCATGGGATACGTCCTACAGGATTACGTACCTTAATAGCAGAGTAATTCGATTGATGTCGATTGCTGACTTCTGTGGTTATGAGGATGATGTGAGCAGCGGTTGCTGCCTATTGGTCCAAATACAGAGTTCCTCCCACACATACATAGTTGAGAATGTTCATGATGATAATATTTATCTTAGCTCTTTATAATACTAGTGGTGTATCCGCTACTCCCTAAGAATGCTTTCCCCTACTGCAGTTCCAATCTCTCTTACATACGCGATACTTACTTTCTATATTCAGTTGTTTTACTTTACTTTATTATTGCTCTTATACCTAAAACCACAAAACACCTTTTTACACAAGACTCGCATTTTATCTTGTCACTTAGAACTTTATCTAGCATTTCTATCGTAATATTTATTTCAAGAATTATTAGACTTCATAATCCTGCTCCCTATGGGATCAATATATTTATTTCAAAACTAGCTACAAACGATCTGTGCACTTGCAGTCATCAAGCTATTTTCAGGCGCTATTGCCGGGGAGTTAAGCGTTGTAGGTCTTTTAGTTTTTGCTTATTTGTTTTTGTCTTGCTAAATTTTGTTTTGATTTATAGGTTTCCACCAACATGATGGAGTTTGAGCATATTACTAGTGCTAACCCACTCAACCACTTCGGGAAGCCCTATGATATTTATAAAAGAGACAACTCCAATGAGAAGACAAGGGGGTTTGAAATAAATCATCTACTACTTAGTATTCTACATAATAAGCAATTTACTGGAGATGAAGAAGACCCTGATCCATATGAGCATATTGCATGTTTCAAAGATATATGTGGCACTTTTCTATTGATGGGATATACCGCTGATGAGGTAAGGGTTAAACTTTTTTAGTCATACTTTGACTAGTTCAGCTCTCTCATGGTATAGATCTCTACACCCTGAAGCCACTACTACTTGGGATAATCTGTCCTGTGAATTTCTAGCAAAATATTATCGATTCTCAAAATCTTTTGGAATCAGGCGTCTTTTAATGACTTGGAAGAATCGTTCTAATAAAGGACTAGTAAGAGCTTATATTAGATTTAAAGATTTACTACGTCTATGTCCTTATCATGATTTACCTGAATGGTATTTATGGCATATCTTTTATGGCGGGTTAATCGAATCCAATAAAATTGAATTGGACTCTTTCCCAGAAGGAGCCTTTATGAATCTTCCTATACCTAAAGCATGGGCTTTACTTAATAGAATTCGTGATCATAGAGTTTCATGGAATTTTTGTCTAGGAAGTGAAGGAGGCATAGAAATAGAACATGATTGTATTCATGACTATAATAAAAAAGTCCATGTTAAAGAATTATCTAAAGAACTTTATTTGGATTCAGATCTTATGTTGCAAGTTGTTAAAGCTTTTACAGAACATATCAAAGCTCCGAAAGAGGGACTAGTCAAGTATGATCCACCACCTGAACCTGAAAATAAAAGAGAAGATAAAGCAACAATGGCCTCCCTAGAACAATTGCATGAGTTGCCTTTCCCTAACACTGCACAAAACCATATTCTTGAATATGAACAGGTCAAAGCAGTACAGGAGATGAAGGAGGAGGAAAGTATGCCAGAAGTCGTGGAACATCTGGAAGAAACCAAAGATGAAGAGGTAACCAAGGAAGCAATTATGGCTATGTACGCACATTGTAACATAGTTGAACTTGATGAAGAGACTTCTGTATTGGTTGAAGGTAAAACGAAGGTAAAAGATGTGGGTAAGCCTATTCTTCCCTGCATATTTAAAGAAACCTTGCATTACAGTTTATGTGATCTTGGCACTGAAGTAAATGTTATATCTTATGATTTCTACTTAGAAATAAAAGAAGAAATAGAACCGGCTACAATTGAAAATACTGATATGACAATTATGTGAGACAATAAAAATCTTAGAATTCCAATGGGAGTAGTTGAAGATGCAACTATCACAATTGGCAATAAAAACTTTCCTATCAATTTTGTAGTTGTTGATATGCCAGCTGACACTCTTTGCCCAATTATATTTGGAAGGACCTTTTTGGGTGATATAGGTGCCTATGTTAATTTCAAGAAGGAGATTGTGTCTCTTAAGCTTGGGGAAATTGAAAATAAATTCCACTTTTCCAAATTTAAAGACAGGCCTCCTCAAATACAAGAAGAAGAGGAAGAGAGAACTATTGAGGAAATGGCGGCTCTTTTCTTTAGTAATCAAGAAGAAGAAATAAATGAAGATCCAAATTATGAATACATAGTTATGGAGGACATGTCCCTAGGAGAACTAGAAAATGAATTTGATTCTCTTCCCATTATGGGACCTCCAACTGATGAGGCTTTTGAAGAGCCAGAAAAGAGACGGGACGAGGAACTACCACCCCGGAGTTGAAGACTCTACCAGAAAATCTTAAATACAAGTTTTTAGATGATACAAATAAATTTCCTGTTATTATTAGTGCTAAACTTTCAGGATATGAAGAAGAAAAACTCATGATGATACTTAAGGAGCATTGCAAGGCCTTTGGGTACTCAATGGATGACTTGAAGGGCATCAGTCCCATGATAGTCGTCTATCGAATATTCATGGAAGAGGGTGTTAAACCAGCTGCGGAATTTAATAAAAGATTGAAGCCTGAAATGAAAGAAGTGGTAAGAAAAGTACTGGATGCAGGTATAATCTATCCTGTTAAAGAAAGTGAATGGGTAAGTCCTGTTCATTGTGTCCCTAATAAGGGCGGTTTTACTATTGTTCCTAATGAAAATAATGAATTGATACCTACTAGAACTATTGTTGGGCATAGGATGTGCATATACTTCAAAAAATTAAATAAAGAAACTGGGAAAGATCACTATCCTTTACCGTTCATAGATCAAACTTTAGAAAGGTTAGCAAACAATACTCATTTTTGTTACTTGGATAGATACTCTGGTTTTTCTCAAATAGTTGTTCTTCCTGATGACCAACTTAAAACAAGTTTCATTAGTCCTTATGGTTTACATTCTTACCGACATATGCCTTTTGGTTTATGTAATGCTTCGTCTACTTTTCAAAGATGCATGACTGCTATTTTGCGGATTTTATAGAACTTATAATGGAAGTATTTATGGAGACTTTTCTGTCTATGGAACTTCATTTACTAGTTTCTTGGATAATCTCAAAAGAGTTTTGCAGCATTGTGAAGAAACTAATCTTGTTCTAAACTAGGAGAAATGCCATTTTATGGTCAAATAAGGTATAGTCCTTGGACACAAGGTATCAGGTAAGGGAATTGAAGTTGATAGAGCTAAGGTTGAGGCAATAGAGAGTATCCACAGCCTAGGGATATTAAAGGTATAAGAAGTTTCCTTAGTCATGTGGGTTTTTATAGAAGGTTCATTAGAAATTTCTCTAGAATAGCTAAACCTTTGACTAACCTCCTGCAAAAGGGAGTAAGATTTAATTTTGATGATAAGTGTCTTGAAGCCTTTGATAAACTCAAAACTGCTTTATCTCGTGCTCCCATCATGAAACCACCTATCTGGGATACAACCTTTGACTTAATATGTGAAGCTAGTGATGATGTTGTAGGAGTAACTCTGGGACAACATATTGGTCGTAGATTTAACATAATACATCATGCTAGTAGAACTCTAAATGGTGCTCAGAAGAATTACCCTAAAGAAGAAAGGGAACTTTTTGTTGTATTTTCTCTTGTGATAAATTTTGTTCCTATGTAGTTGATGCAAAGGTGAGAGTTCATACAGATCGTGATGGCTTAAAAGAACTCCTTGAAAGGAAAGACGATAAGCCAAGACTAATTCGTTGGATTATTTCACTTCAAGAATTTGAGTTGTAGATTATGTAGAGGCAAGAACTAAAGATGCTGGATATAGTATCCATGTTTGCCCAGCAAGACACTAATCTTATTAAGAGGAACTTTAGTCCTTGTGATTTTCGTTTACAAGAATTACTCAATAAACTAAGGTCAATTCCTCCAAGAGAGAAGAAGTCTTTGTTTTTGGAGGAACTTTTCATCCCCGAATAAGCAAATGGTAAGTGCAAGGTAAGTGTTCTTACCCAAATAAGTGATTTATTTTCACAGTTTCTACTTTTGAATTTTTTCCTTTAAATTCCCTGTGTTTTTATGAAGTTTTAGAGGGTTTTTACCAACTATACGGGCGGAACTATACAACCAGAGAGGAAGCTCCCGCCATATAGTTGGTTGTTAAATTCTCTCTATCATATTCTTGAAATTGTTTTTGATATCTGAGCCTATACGGTCGTAACTATACGACCAGAGCCAAAATTCCGACCGTATAGTTTGTCGTTAAACTCTCAGATAGTTTTGCCTTTTGATGTCTGTATCTATACGGTCGCAACTATACGACCAGAACCAATTTTCCGACCATATAGTTGGTCGTTAAACTCTCAGATACTTTTGATTTTTGGTATTTGTATCTATACGGTCGCAATCATACGACCGGAGCCAAAATTCTGGCTGTATAGTTGGTCATTAAACTCTTAGACACTTTTGATTTTCAGTGTTTGTATCTATACGGTCGCAACTATACGACCGGAGCTAAAACTTTGGCCGTATAGTTGGTCTTTAAACTCTCAAACACTTTTCATTTGTCTTTTCATTTATTCATCTAAAAAATGTTATTGTTGGTTCCAAGTCTTGATTTAATCGATCTGGACTCGAGATATTTGGAAATATCTGCTCGGAACCAACTATATGCCCGGAGCTATACAAGCCGCACCCGTACAGTTGGTCGTTACACGACAGGACTCTTCCAAATCCGTGATTTCTTTCCTTGTTTTGTTAAGATTCTTTTCTTGGATGACAATTTGGTGTTTCTCGCAAGTTTTACCGACCTCTGTCCCCCCTTATATACTTCAATTTTCTCTCTTTCTAATCATAATCTCCAGAAACCAATCTACCTCTTATTCACACGTGAGGACTCTCAACCAAGGGATAGAAGCCAAGAAGAAAGGCTCCTATGGAGATCGGGAGCAATAGCGAGCAAGTCAAGGAGACCAAGACCATCCCTATAGAGTTCCTCGACACCGACCATGGGTGTTGGAAGAGGGATTTGAAGGCCCTGGAGCTGAAGATTGAAGAGTTGGACAAGGAGAAGCCAGGGACACCCAAACACCTTTGATTTCTGTGACTTTATCTTGATAAACTTGATGAAGATATCAAGCAGACAACCGAAGCATTTTTTCTATGAGTCTTAAGGCGCTACAAACATTTCAGGATAACAGTGACTTCATTAAAGAATAAGTGAAAGTGCTAGAGAGGAACAATATTTTCTGTAATCTACGTGTTAAAGAATTAGAAGCTATCAATCAATCTCTCCACCTTAGGCTATCCCGTGAGGACAATATACCACTTGCCATGGCGCCACAGTGATCTACGACAATTACGGTATCAAATAATCACAAGGGATTATTGGATCCTTCCTGGCTTGATTCCAAGCTTGGGGAGATCTTTAAGACCTTGTAATCTATCCTATTAGTTTTATTACTATTTTTGCATTAGTTTAAACTAGCAATAAAGTTTGCATCATTAGAATTCCCTTCAGGAATACTCGATCCCTTTTATGAAATTCCGAGTTTATTATTATATATGGAGCAATATTGAGTTTGTGTTTGCTTTATTGATATATTAATGGCTTGAGTATAATTTTACTTGCTCTGGATGATAGCAATAGGAGTCTTCCACACCATTGGTATTAATGGAACACATAAAGATAATTTGGTCAGTATGCTGTAAGTCTACGGTTTGATTTACAAATAAAAAAATTATCTATGCAGTTAAGTTGAAAAAGAAACCTCAAGGGAAAATGAAAGTGTTATCAAAATAGAGTGAGAACAAGTCGAGGTGGAATCTTCAAGTCATAAGAATGCTTCATATACAATTGGAATTTGATAATTGAGATCGTTGAACTTTGAATTCCTACATAAAGTGGAATGTATGGCTAGCTCCTTTGCACAACACTTAATAAAATGTAAGCATATATACAAAAGAAAATAAAAGGAAGAAGAAAAAGGGCGAGTGTGCAAAGAGAAAGTAGGCATATACCACTGTATTGTAGTATGACAAAGAGACACTTTTGAGATTTTGAATCCCAAGTGAATACGTTGATCCTAAAACACCTGGGTCTACCTTGCTAACTCATTCAGTTGAACCAAATACTTTTACATTATGTTGAGATTCATCTTTTATGAATTGTTGATCACTAAGGTGTGGAAGCCTTCTAATACTATTCAGATGGTTCGAGTAAGGTACTATTCATGAACTTATTCCTATCTATCGTATATGATAAACACATGCTACAACTGCTTCATTTATTTTATCGACCCGGCTTCATGAATATGAGGATCACATCCATTAAGCTAAAACTTGCTCGGGACAAGCAAGAGTCTAAGCTTGGGTAAGTTGATGAGTGCATAATTGCATCATGTTTTACATTATTGTTTTGCATTGTAGATGTAGGATCTTGGTATTTTACTGCGCTCACGCACACATTTTATGTCTGTTTTCACCAAGATGAGGACATATGATGGATCCAATCGATATAATTCTTGGAGCAGTTGTATTGAGGAGAAAAGGAGTCAAAAACAACATAAATTGCTTATTTGGGAAATATTAATAATACCAGAAGAAAACCAGAAGCGAACAAAGGAGGCAGAAGGTTCAACGACCAACTATACAACCAGAGCAAATTTTCTGGTCATATAGCTCCGGCCATATAGTTTGCGCCGCCTCCGCCTCCTCAAATAGTTTCACCCCGTGCAACTGGTTCGACGGGACAACATACAGAACATCTAGAAATCGCAGAAACCTCACCTCTGGAAGGCACCTAGAGGGGGGACTCATCCACCAGGGATGCATCTTTGCCCTGTGCAGATCCGGGAGGCTAAGGCATGGATCTTCATCATCCACTACTGCATCATCACCATCTCCATCCATCCCATCTACATCTTGTCTAGATCTTGTTGTAATTTGCATACTCGTTGTGGATTTATAGAAGTACTATTCATCTATGATAGATTCCGTTGTTATTACCTTGATGTTGATTGCCTCCATGTCTGAGTAGATCACTAGTTCTTGGGGAGATGGAGAAACCCTAGTATGAGATTGAAATAAGATAAAGTCTATTATGATATTCATCGATGTGACCTTGTGTTAGATTTTCTACATCTTGATGTTGAGAGAAGTCGACCTCACAATATTTGCCTCTCATGGGGACTTGATGGAGGGAACTACTTGTTGGTAGACGGAGGTGTGATAGCACTTATAGTGACTATAAAGCTATTGGCACCCCTTACGTATCAACTTGGGAAACCAAGGAAACTCATGGAAAACTATCCATGCCATGGGATACGTCCTACGGGATTACATCCCTTAATAGCGCAGTAACTCGATTGATGTTGATTGCTGACTACTGTGGTTATGAGGATAATGTGAGCAGCGGTTGCTGCCTATTTGTCCAAATACGGAATTCCTACCACACATACATAGTTGAGAATGTTCATGATGATAATCTTTATCTTAGCTCCTTATAATACTAGTGGTGTATCCGCTACTCCCTAAGAACGCTTTCCCCCTACTATAGTTCCAATCTCTCTTACATACGTCATACTTACTTTCTGTATTTAGTTGTTTTAATTTACTTTATTATTGCTCTTATACCTAAAACCCAAAAACACCTTTTTACACAATACTCACATTTTATCTTGTCACTTAGAGCTTTATCTAGCATTTCCATCATAATATTTATTTCAAGAATTATTAGACTTTAGACTCCTGCTCCCTGTGGGATCGATATCTTTATTTCGAAACTAGCTACAAATGATCTGTGCACTTGTACTCATCAATACAAACACATCCAATGACATCTAGTGGATCCATGTGGTTTACGAAAAGAACACAAATGCAATAACATCAGTGGATCCATGTGGTTCATGAAAAGAAGACACATGCCACTACGAGTAAAGTTTCCTTCCGCAATGACTTGGCCCGACGGTCGTCGTAGAAGGCGCGTCTTCCGTGACGAAATTCTCGACTCGGCCGTGGCTGATGGAAAACATTTTTTTCCGGTTTCGTGGCCCTCTACTATGACGGATCTGCTAAAAACATGGAGGAAGCAAGATTTCCGTTTCCTCGCGTGATGTTGACTCGCCGAAGTCTTTTGAGGCGTGTGGGTCCCAGACATCAGTGTCTCTAGTTGACCATACTTTTCGGTCACGCCTCCCTGATTTGAACTCGATAACTAGCTCGAGGAGTCTGCCGTTTAGTCAGGCTGCTCGGTCCCACATGTCAGCCTCTCATTAGAAGGATCGTGTGTATGATGGAATTTTTTTCCTTTGCTCGCGCTACCCTGTTCCGAAGATGATAGCGCTACTAGATGCATCTACCGTCTAATCAACCTCTTGGGACCCACATGTCATCCTCTCATTAGAAGAAACGTGTGTATGATGGAATTTTTACCTTCGCTGGTGCTACCCCGTTCCGAGTTGATACCGCTGCTCGACACATCTACTATTTGACCAACCTCCTGAGCCCCACATGTCATCCTCTCATTAGAAGAAACATGTGTATGATGGATTTTTTCCTTAGCTCGCGCTACCCTGTTCCGAACTTGATAGAGTTATTCAATGCATCTACCATTTAATCACGATGATGGGCCCCACATGTCATCCTCTCATTAGAAGAAATGTGTGTACGATGGATTTTTACCCTCTGTCGCGCCTTCGTGTTCTGAACTTGATAGCGTTGCTCGCTGCATCAGCCGTTTAATCAAACTCCTGGACCCCACATGTCATCCTCTCATTAGAAGAAATATGTGTATGATAGAATTTTTCCCTTGGTCGCGCCTCCGTGTTTCGAACTTGATAGCATTGCTCGCTGCATCTACCGTTTAATTATGATGCAGGGCCCCACCCCCACATGTCATACACTCATTAGAAGAAACGTGTGTATGATGGAATTTTTTCTCTCGGTCGCGCCTCCGCGTTTCGAACTTGATAGTGTTGCTCGATGCATCAGCGGTTTTTCTAGGCTACTGAGTCCCCCGTGTGAGCCTCTCATTAGAAGAAAGGTGTGCATGCTGGACTTTTTTCTTGCTCGCGCCTCCCTATTTCGAACTTGGCAACATTGCTCGAGGCAAAACTTGTATAAGGCCGTGCTACTGGGTCCCACATGTCAGTCTCTCTGTATATCAAACCTGCATATGATGGACTTTTTTGGCTGCGTCCGCTGTTTTGACCTTGAGAACGTTGCTCGATGTGGCAATCGTGTATGGTCTTGCTACTAAGGCCCCCATGTCACCCTCTCTAGTATGTTCTAGCGGGTGGGTCCTTGATGCCAGCCTCTCTGTACAAGTATTTAACTTTTTTTTCAAACCCGACCATTAAACTTGAGGGATGTTGCAAGATGGTGGGTCCGTGATGTCAGCCTCTCCCTAATGCGATATTAAAAAGTAAACCCTTTCTAAAAAAACCCAAGTTATATACAAATATGTACACATAGTGGATTCGAACTAAAGACCTTCAAATCAAATCAAATAGACATAAAACTGAGTGTTTTGCCACAATACCAAAGATACTAATAGAAATTGAATCATTAAACATGTATTAGTACTACAGCTTATGTATTAGTCTTCTAAAAAATATTGTTGTGTTTCCCTGTTATCTCTCTTAAAATAAAAGAGCAGTGCTACTGGAACCTCGATTTATAAAAATCCACATAATGGATTAGTTTCTTAAAAACTTGGGTAGGCAGAGTTTTTTTAGAGGTGGGGGGCAATGCCAAAAAGGCCAAATTAATTTTTTTGGGGGCTATGGTCAGTGGGATCCTATCTCAAAATTCACTGGGCTGTGTCTCGCTAGATTCAAACACAGACCTCTTCGAGGGAGGGAAAAAGCGATAATTCCTTTGACATATATTCATTTAGAAATATCTAATGAACACACACCACATGCGCCAAAACAAGGCTGGTATCCAATGACTTCACTTGGTGAAATCACGTTGTATCTCTTTACCCTCTCATCTCTGTCCAAAATGCATCCAACGGTTCCAGTGACACAAAGGCAAAAGCTCTAGAGCAAGCAGCCAGCAACAATGACAAAAGTTTTGATAAATTCAATACCATTTGAAAGATTAAGGAGTACAAAATAATAAGACATAAAAAAATCGACAGATTCCTAGTTCATATTCAGCAGCACTTGACCAATTCAAAAGCATTTCAAAGTGACTAATTCAGCAATACAAACACTGAAATTGAATATCACTAGGGAGAGACAGTTCTTGTTTCAGCTATAAAAACCATGCCACGCGATCAGTTTGCCCTTTTCTCCAAACACACTCGATCACTGGAACACAATCATTGTCATAATATTTGGTCATATAGGGAACAGTCATATAGATACATTTATACCATACTAGTATGTACTAGTCATAGCTCCAATCCAGCAAAAGGTTATCATGGTTTTGCCACCCATATATGATCAGTGGAGATAAGACAACCACATATTTAATTACAGTAGCATACGGCCAAAGAGCTAGACAGCTAGGAAGTTCATGAATAGCATGCCACATTCAGGGCAGCGAGATACATCGACCTTGACCATTCTTCCAATAGTAAGTTTGGTTGTTTTCCGGAACTTGATCCACATAGAAGTAGCTACCAAGCGCCCATCAGTCGAGTTAATGGCGTAGCATCGCTCGATTCACAATCCTTCGCTCTACATCGGGAAGAATATTGTGCCCTTTCGTCTGGCCTAGAGTTGCTTTGTGACCCTTTTAGGCAATTTCTGAGTCAAAGCAAGAGATAGACGCATAATTACTAAGAGCGATGCACTGAATCATGTGAAACTTGAGAAGACATTCAGAACAGTTTATCTACCGCCATATACTCACAAACATAATCTAGTGCGCCCTTGTGATGACACATGTGTAGGATATGGTCTGAGAAGGTGTTGCCCTGTGTGATGAAGGAGCTTGTGCTGCTGCCTGTGCTAGGGCTGGTGCTGGTGCAAGAGATGGTGCCACTAATTGTAGAGGGGCTGGTGCAGAAGCCAGAAGGCCCAGAACCGGTGCCGGCGCCAGCAACTTGATGCTAGATTCCTTCTGAGGGGTAGCTAAGCTGACCGCAGGGATGGTAGAGGCAAATGAGAAGTGTACAAGAAAAACGGTCTCTCATACAACAGTTACTCACAAGACAATGATCAAAGGATATGATGAGTATACAAGCAAATTAAGTTACTGCCTCCATTCTTTCTACTTAGGTCAACAGGTGCTAGAGTAGGAACTAGGGCCAGTGTCGTTGGGGGTGCCAGCAGCTTGGTGCTGGTTACCTTCTAAGGGGTAGGTAAGGGGACTGCAGGAGTGGTCAGAGAGGCATATGAGATGTGGACAAGCAAAATGGTTTCTTATACAACAGTAACTCCTAGACAGAGATGAGAGTATACAGGTGAATTAAGTTACTACCTCTATTCTTTCTCCTACTGAGGTCAATAGGTGCCGTTGTTGGAACTGGGGCCGGTGCTGGTGCCGGTGCCAGCAACTTGATGATGGCACCCTTCTGGGTGGTACACAAGGGTAAGCGGATTGCAGAAGTGGTCAGGGTCAATGATGAGTAAAGACAATGGTGCAGAACAGTTAGTCGCAAGAAAATCATTAGAGGTTGTGATGAGTACAAAATCAAATTAATTAGTACTACCTCTGTTCTTGGTCCTTCGGTCAACATGTGTACGATGTCGTGCAAGTATCTGCCCAGGCTTGCTAAAATCGAATGTTACCTTGTGCCCCTACTTCAGACCATTCTCACGGACATACTTGGACCAACGTTGGCCACCCAAATAGGTGGTGGCCATCGTCTGGGACACATCCACATCATATAGTTGTCGCATGCCTTTAGGGCCCTCGCTATATAGAGTTAGAAACTTGTCGTTTCCGAACATCTTGTTTATAATGGGCGAGCGACACAAGGGACAAACTTCATGAGAAAATTGATAGAGAAGTAAGGCGACCACTTGGAATCCATACCTGATACCATGTGTACCCTTTGTGAAGGGTAGCCATGCACCATTTTTCATCCCTCTGCCTTTGGAATGGCATACAGGGGCCCCCTTTAAATCCACAAGCTTGACAAGAGGAGGGTAGTAGAAAGGGCTGAGCAGCTGGTGCATGGTATTGATTGAAATTAAGTGGAAAGGTTAAATTATGTAAATAGCAAGTAAATCTAATAATATAAGACAAAACCATTGCCTGTAAAGCAAAGAGATTTTATTTTTGTGAACTTCTAATGAGCGTAAACATATAGTACTAGTTGATAACAATAACATGGAAAATCATAACATGTGAAATTGTGGATTTCCAAATTATACCCACTTCTTAGAGAGGTCACTGCCCAGCTGGGTACTGTGTTGGCGCTTTCTCGTTGTGTAGAGGATGTCCTCTTTTGGTGCGGGCATAAGAAATATACTAGCCTATACAGCAGCCTCAGCCTCCGCAGCAGCACCTTCAATCTGCATAAATAGCAACAGAGCTCAACAGTTCACTACTATGTAAAGTTTGGTCAAACTTGCCATCGCTTGACTTTTCAAACAATACAGTATATGCCTAAGCCTTGGGACGGAGGGAGTACAGTACATAGTAGTCATATACTGACTGTATGAGACAGCCTGACAGATCTAGATCTGGATTCACATAAACACAGTGCCAAAATTAATAAAATCACACATATGTTTCTGAACATCTGATAAGCATGCATCACACCAAGCGGGTAATACTTAAATCTGTCTACACCATGGTAATAAGGGTATTAAGAACAAATACCTTTCTCTTTAAGTTGGGCCCTCCTAGCTGGTCGGTGGCCTTGCGCTTGTTTTTTGGTGAGTAGTGGTACTCACCGGATCCTACGGCATGTGGGGGTACCATCTTGTTTGCCGCACCTGGAGCACCACACGTACGCAGGTATGTACTACCACCATGCTACAGTAAATGAAGAAGAGATGGTGTCACAGAGGCTTCCACAAAATCAGGATGCAGACAGAGACAACTTTTAGCACAAGGATACATCCAGGTTGTAGCCAACCACTTTTAGCATTGGAAAGAATGGAAGAACGCAACGAATATACTGCTACATTACCTTTTTAGGCAACTTTTAAGGGAACTGATGGGACCATTCCTGTCCGTAGTGGCCGTGCGCACCACTGACCCATAGTTCTCCATACAGAATCTGACGCAAAATCCATTGCACATTACGAGTAGCAAGTAAAGGTTACAAAAGTGAAGAAAACCAAAATCGAACCCGACCAAATGCCCCAATCAGAACAATGGTGACCATGCCCTGTTCCGGAATCCATACGAAATCAGTACCACCTCCCCCACCCCTACCCCCCATCCTCATCCCTACCACCCCCAACCCACCCAAATGACCCAATCGATTAGAGAAGAGGAAAAATATCCTGATTAGGTGATTCCGAGGTGAGCAATAAGCAAGAACTCCACAATCAAAGCATACCAAATACTACTACTCCTAGTACTAATAGTACACCCAATGGCCCAATCGGAAGCAAATTAAGCAAAGCCGGATTTCGAGGTGAGCAAATACACCCACCTATTTCAACAAGAACTCGACAATTGGAGGTTACACTAGTTCCAACAGTTGCTTGGTGGATGTGAGCTAGCTAGTGATGGTTTCTTGTCTTGTCGTCGGTAGAAAGGCATGGGCAGGGGAGTAGTAGTACTACTGGTAGTAGGGTTAGGCAGTACACTTTTTTCTATAGTAAGTATTTTTAAGTGGCAGTGGCAGGAACATTTTGCCGGGAGAGAATCCCGAATTTTTTATCCCAGCTATCACGTGGTGGCCTATAGCTGTTTCAAGCAGGACCCACGTCAGGGGTGAATTAAAGCAGGTCCCACATCAAGTGGGTGAGATAATTTGACAGAGCCAACCTCCTACTTACCTTGGTACCAGTATAGTTCTCCCGGGTTCCTCTCCAAGGATAGAGAAAATTGCCCCTCTTCGAATCAAATTGATCCCAGCTTATTATCCTTCTGCTCATTCGTCTCATGGAGCAGTGGACAAGACGGCGATAGTTGCAACATAGGGCCTCAAAAACAGTTTAGGAACTGATAAAATGATAAGCTCGGATTTCAGACTAGAAACACACACAAACACACATATACTCCGTATATACTAATATATGGTAGTTTCCAATTACAGTTCTACTAACAAAGGCCTAGAATAATAATAAGGTAGCTCCATATTACAGAACTACGACAGTAGCGAACCAATCATGGGATAACTCAACACCCCAAGAGTTTTGCAGCTAGGCTAGTGGTCATGAATGACACCAAAAGTACACCCCTGATGATCAGCAGCTCTGCATCAAATCCTTCCAGACAAAGTTTACCCGATCCATAGCCTCAGGTACAGGCTCATCAATGAACAAATCATCGTCATTACCATCAAAGTCCTCTTCGGTCGTCTGCTTCTGCGATTAGTAGATTAACATATACGTTTATAGACAAACATCAAAGACACACAACCTGAACATTTGTCGTTCTATAGATATACCTTGTCATCTGTCATAGCGGTAGTACTAGAAATGAAACCTGTTTCATGCAGCTTGCGCTTTTTATCTCCTCCCCTTCTCCAAGTTGATCTAGATGCTCAGGAACTGCCTCTGTCAGTTGATCTAGTTGATCAACATCTGCTTCCCCTACTTGATCTTGATGATAAAGATGTGGTTCCCCCGGTTCATATGGAGGATCATATGGTTCACCATGAAATACCCATCTAACATATGTGCTTAGCATCTCAAATGTAAAAATATGGTCTTCCATTATACTTTGAGGCAGCACCCTACGATTCGTACACAATCGGCAGGGGCAATGTACTTTTGAGTTGTCACAATGAGCTCTAACAAATCCCATAAATCATAGAACATCAAGAATGCGTCTAGCGTTGCCTAATGGAGTAATCTCTATCCAAAATCTGCCCATATGTTTAATTATGACATACAAGGTTGGTTATTATTAAAATAAAAGCATGAAACATATAGATGAAGTACAAAAACTTTATATGCCTATGCATTTTAGAAAACATATTGATAGCAAAAATCGCCGAAGGTATTTAGGAACACAGATGCAGCGCAGAATAAACTATGACCATGCAGATTGAGGACAAATTAAACTAAGTAGGAGTATTTGAAATGGCAATAAAATGCCAACCAAATTGAGCTAGAGATAGAAGGACTACCGTGGGATCGACGTGCCCACCAGTGCGTCTCAAGAAGACCGACGGGTAGGGAAAGCTTCTTCGTGCACGTTGGTGATGAGGAGTGGCCGTAAGCGTGTCTGTTTTGTGGGGAAGGGGGTGAGGCCTAGAAGGCGGAGGGTGGAAGTTAATACACAACACGAAGGGGTGCGGAGGGATAACTTTGGAAATTCTAACCTACCCTGCTTTGGGCACCGCCATATACGTGGCCCACCTGCCAGTCACCATAGATCAAAATTGATCCAAAACTTGTCATAATACAAGTTTATGTTTTATCATGGAAACTAATGCACATAGCATTGCACTTTGTGAACGAATGACTTTATGTAAAAAAGTTATTTAATTTCAACATCTTCAGCTAGGAAGCTTGGGAACTCATGAAAGTAGGGCATTGTCCTTCAAATCTGGAATCTCCTTTGTAAACAATTGCTTGAAATGCCAAGATGCACCGATCTACCAAATATGGACAGGTATGTAAGCTTGGTTGGCGAAGATGCTTCAATGTACGGAGTAGTACAAAAGATGAAAAAGGTACAGAAACTATGGTTGTGACCTTGCTCCTCTTGTTTGAAAGCCTTAAATTAATGTTCATTAATTTTGGCAGATGTCTATAAACTCATTAAATGCTGGAAAGCATACATGCATGTGGGTCTATCTGATGGGGACATCATCCCAAGTGGGAGTAGCATACCTTAGAAGCTTCAACTTCAAAATTTCGGCAGAGCGCCAAAATATCCCGCCCACCCATTCAAACATCGCGCCCATCCATTCAAACATCCAGCCCCAAAAATTATTTTATTGCCCAAATTTAGCCTGGAAGCTTGAAAGGGCGTTATACATTGTGTGAAAAAGGGGGCGGTGGCATTTTGAGCCATCATCTTTGTAGTTGCTTCACAACAAAACACATTGTTGTTACATGGAAATTCAAAAACAAACTTCAAATTTGGAAGCAGACATATTGGTTAATTTGCAAAGATGCACTGATCTACAAAATACGGACACGTTATCATAAACTACTTCCATGACCTTGGAAGCCTTAAATTGATCAAAAATTTCAGCAAATGCCTAGAAACTCATTTACATGCTAGGAAGCAACTCTCGCTGGCGTGTGGGCCTAGACGATGACAACGCGTCTGAGAGGCCCCACGCCGTAGTAGCATTTGCTAGAAGCTTCGACCTCAAAATTTGGTATGACGCCCAAACATCGCACCCATCCATTAAAATACCCCACGCATCCATTCAAACATGCTTCACCTCTTTCTAGAATGCAAAATTCCTCTTCTATCCCTGCTCCGGAAACAAGAATCCAAGGGAGCACTACAATAATAGAGGTATATAGGTGGTAAATTTGCGTTCTCCCAAGTGCATCACCCCATCCACGTTTCCTAGCCCTTCTTCAATATTTACCTGCCCCCCACTCTGACCTACATTGAATTTTTGGACCCACTATGCAAGTGACCCACATGTTAGTGAGACAGAATTATGGGAAGTAGACATTCCCATCGATTGTTGTTCAAAATTCGAACATTTTTCGCTAAACCGAGATAAAATCGTTAAAATCATCCAACCTGGCTTATACTATCATTCCACTATGTCAGAGTAAAAGCTAAAAAAACAAAAAACACGTTCGTAGCTTTATAAGCCAAAAATCAAAAGCCAGAATTAGAGCCCAACCAAACAACGCCTAAATCTCAAGGAACCCCTCCTCTTTCTCCCTTGTTTTAGTACTTGGGTACCTTCAATTTTATTTAACAAAAAATATGACCAAGCAGGATATCATTGACATGTAGATCATTTTTTGAGATACTTTCATTAAATTGCGGTAACACCATTCTGTTCCACAAATATATATATAACCATAAAGTTTGAAATATTATTGAGAATTCATGGAATCCTAAACCATAAAATCTAAACCCCTAAACCCTGACCAAACAGGTATCGTGCAACTATATATCAAAAATAGAGATACTTTCGTTAAATCAGGTAACGCCATTCTATTAGACGAATATAAACATAAATCATGAGCATTACCAAAAATTCTCTGAACCCTAAACCGAAAACAACCCATAAAACTAAGCTGTAAAACCCTAAACCCTCGACGCATAAACCTTAATCAAGCAGGTACCATGTACTTATATATAAAAATTTGAGATACTTTCATTAAATTGCGGTAACGCCATTCTATTCCACGAATATAAGCATAAAGCTTGTGCACACGTAGCATGCACTTATCGATCAAAAATTCATATATTTTCATTAAACTAGTAACTCCATTCTATTCGATGAATATAAGCAGAAATCTTGAGCATTATCGAAAATACCCTAAACCCTAAACAACCCCTAATAAAACCCTAAACCTAAAACCCCAAACCCTCAACCCATAAACCCTAACAGATCATGTATCATGCACTTATAGATCAAATTTGGAGATACTTTCAATGAGTTAGGTAACGCCATATATATTCTATTCGACGAATATAAGCATAAAGCTTGAGTGTTATTGAAAATTCGATAAAACCTATAAACCCTATTTAGTCCATAAAACCTAAACCATAAAACCCTAAAACCCTAAACCCTCGACCCATATAAACACTAACCAAGCAGGTATCGTAGACTTATAGATCAAAATCTGAGATTCGATCTTTCATTAAATTGCGGTAAGACCATTCTATTCCACGAATATAACAATAAAGTTTGAACAATATTGAAAATTGACGAAAACCGAAACCCCTAAAACCCAAATCCTAAACCCCTAAACCCTATAACCCTAAACCCTCACCAAGCATGTAGCATGCACTTATAGATCAAAATTTAAGATAATTTCGTTAAATTGGGTAACACCATTCTATTTGACGAATATAACCATAAATCCTGAGTAATTTCAAAATTTCCCTAAACCCTAAACAACCCCTAAAACTTAAACCCTAAACCCTCATCCATAAACCCTAACCAAGCAGGTGTCATGCACACATTGATCAAAATTACTTTCATTAAATCAGCTAACACCCATTTTGTTCTATGAGTATAAGCAAAAATCTTGCGCTACACCCTAAACAACCCATAAACAAAAACCGTAAAAACCTATAACCCTGAACCCTAACCAAAGTAGGTATTGTGCACTTATACATCAAAATTTGAGATACTTTCAATAAATTGATGTAATACCATTCTATTCAACGAATATAAGCATAAAGCAACTTGAACATTATTGAAAATTCCTAAAACCCAAAACCCTAAACCCCTAAAACCCGAAACCCTAAACCCTTACCAAGCATGTAGCATGAACTTATAGATTAAAATTTGATATACTTTCATTTAATTTGGTAACGCCATTTTATTCGACGAATATAAGCATAAATCTTGAGCATTATCGAAAATTCCCTAAACCCTAAACCCTAAACAAACCCTAAAACCTAACCCCTAAAACCCCAAACCCTCAACCCATAAACACAAAACAAGCAGGTATCATGCACTTTATAGATCAAAATTTGAGATACTTTCAATAAATCAGGTAACGCCATTCTATTCGACGAATATAACAATAAAGCTGGAGCATTATTCTAAATTTGCTAAACTCTAAACACTATACAACGATAAAACTTAAACTGTAAAACCCTAACCAAGCAGGTATCATGCACTTATAGGTCAACATTTGTGATACTTTAAATAAAGCTGGCAACGCCATTCTATTCGGTGAATATAAGCATAAATCTTTGAGCATTATTGAAAAATCGCTAATCACTAATCCTTAAACAACCCATAAAACCTAAACCGTAAAACCCTAAAACATCAACCCATAAACCCTAAACCAGCAGGTACCATGCACTTATAGATCAAAATTTGAGATACTTTCATTAAATTGTGGTAACGCCATTCTATTACATGAATATAAGCATAACACTTGAAAATTATTGAAAATAAAAAACCCTTAAAAGTAAACCCTAATAACCTCCTAACCCTAGAACTCTAACTTCCTAACCCTAGAACCCTAAACCCTTACCAAGGAGGTATAATGCACTTATAGATCAAATTTTGAAATACTTTTATTTAATTGCGATAACACCATTATATTCCATGAATATAACCATATATATAAAGCTTGAACATTATTATTGAAAATTCCCTAAACCCTAAAATCTAAACAATCATAAACCCTAAAACCGTGAACAACCCTCAATCCTAAATCATGAACCCTAGCTAAACCACTAAACCCTAAAAGCCTAAACCATAAACCATGAACCCTTAAACCCTTAACCCAAAACAAAACCCTCAACCCTAAATAAAACCCTCAACCATAAACCTAACCCTAGGCTATATATACTTTGAGTGAAAACCGGGGCAATGGGATTTTAAGCCATGTTTTGTAGAAGCTTCATGACTAAAGCCATTGTTGTGCCTTAGAAAATTGAAATAACTTCCAATTTGGAAGCTTCCTTTGTAAATAATATTTTAAATGCCAATACACACCATAACAAATATGGATAGGTTATTATAAACTATAGAAAAGATATGGCCATGACCTTGGTCATCTGGTTTGAAAGCCATGCATAGTCTTACATGGTACTCCATATATTGTGATACAATTTTTCTCAGAAATTATCAAATTTCAAGATTATATTTTTCCATGGAAACTAACTAGTGCACATAGTGAAACACGAAGAGAGAAAATAATGGATGCATTTCTTTTTATATTTTGTTTCTTTGTATTTTTTTAAAATGGCCGAAATTAGGTGTCATTACCATTCATACCAAAAGGTTGAATTATCCAAAACTCTCGGTGGTTCTCGAATATTTGACTACTTGATATCTTTGAATTATTTTAAAAAGTCAAGAGCAAGGTATATCACACACTTTCTAGTTCGAAATTAGACATATTTACTTCAGATTGACAAAACGTCATTTTATTGCATAGATTTAGCTAGAAAGTTTGGAAATTCATGAAAGTTGGGCATTGTCCATCAAATCTAGAATCTTCTTTTGAAATACCAAGATGCAGCTATCTACCAGATTTGGACATGCTATTATAAACTATAACAGAGATATGCCCGTGTCCTCTTGGTCATCTTGTATGAAAGCCTTCAAAATATATTGTTTATCAATTTCGGCAAATGTGTGGAAACCCATTTATATGTTGGTAAGCATACTATCGCTGGCGTGTGGGTCTAGACAGGGCCAACACATGAGAGCGGCCGCGTCAGAGTAGCGTACGTCGAAAGCTTCAACCTCAAAATTTCCGCATGGCGCCGAAACATACCGCACACATCTATTCAAATATCCCGTGCATCTATTCAAATATCTCGCCCCGCTTTTTGCAAATGCAAATTTCCTCTTCTATCCCTGCTCCGGAAACAAAGACCGTGGGAGTACTGCAATAATAGAGGGGTATAGGTCGTAAATGTGCGTCATCCCACCTATATCCCCCATCGTCTCTTCCCTGCCCACACCCCTCCAACCTCGACCTTCCTCTAGCTGCTTTACCGCCATCCCTCTTCCACACTGGAGCTCTTCCACTACATGTGCTCTTCACCGGAACTATTTCACCGACTCCCTCGCAGATCTGGATCTGCTTCGCCAACACCGTCGTCTACCATACCGGGGCTGCTTCACTGAATCATTCGTTGCTGACCCTGAAATGTCGAGCCGCCGTCCACGCCGTCCACTTGCCCGTCCCACCCGTCCTCACCGCGGAGCGGTAATTTCTCTTGCCCGTTTGCTATATTTTTGGTACTTGTAAGCTATGAAATCTTTAGGATGTTGCTCAATATCCTGGATGCTATTGCCATTTCATTTTCACCCTTCATCTTGTAGGTCCTATCCACCTCATTAGCTTCTTGCTTTTATTCCTTTTCTTTATTCTCACGCTATCGGTTTAATCCTCCAACAAGAACTCATAGATTCTATTCTTTCCGAGGGCTCGCAAGGGTCATGCAAACAACTCATAGTGGATCCAACACTAACAATCTGATGCCCAACAAGGCTGAATTGTGAGGTTTCCTTGTGTTACTTAGGCCAGTTTCTTGTCATGTTAATTAGTTGTATAACCTGCATGCCTAATAAGTTATTAAGTCATTCTACCTAAGAACTTGCCATGACATTTGCATTTATGTTCAATTGTGAATATATGTGTGAATGCTTAATTCGGAAAATATCCATCTAGTTTGGATGATATATCTAGTCATTTTTAATGCTATATTTTGGTGTTTTCACCTGCTTTCATCCTTCCAAACCAGCTATCTAGTTTGAAACATACATCTGGGAATTTTTAATGCTATGTTTTTGGTGTTTTTCAAGAGTTTTCATCCTTCCAAACCAACCAACTTGGTTTCAAATGTCATGCAGAGAAATGACAATGGAGTACAAGGACCAGAGTTCCAACTGCTCTACTCAGATTCTTCTGGCAGATTGACCAGGAGTCGCACGCGCTCGAGAAGGAGCTACTGTCAGCCTCAATGTGCTACTTCAATTTTATACTTACTTTAAATGATCTCTACTTTATATAATACTTCTTGTTTCCGTTGTTGTTTGTTTTAACTTGTTTCACCATATTTTAGCAGACTGCAGTTAAAACCCAACATGAGTCCTTGGAAGGCAGGACTGAAAGTTGTGATCCCTCGTCCCATTCATCCTCCCATTGCATTGCGGAAGCAAACAACTTACTTAACAGTCCACCTAGAGCAACTCCTGCAGGTGATAAATATATAAATGTTGTATTGCATGCAGAACGAAAGGGTGTAGCTCCTCTTAGATCTGTAGCTGAAATGTTGAAGAAGAGGACAAATGATACATTGAAGTGAATCACCATGTACCAATCTCTTATTGATGGTACTGACACGTTGTAATCTGTCGTAATTATGATCTTGTTGTATAACCTGTTGTAACAAACTTTTATTGTTGTGTAATAAGTAATTTTAATTTCCGTGTGTTTATTAATTGATGTCTTGATATTCACTTGTTCTCTGAAAAGTAGGTGTTAGCAAAAAAAGTCTGAAACAGTAACAAGCCGAAGCAGTAGCATGCTGAATGTTGAAACAACATGTGCATGGACGGCCCAAAACGACCAGTAAAAGGTCAGAATAGTAAAAGGCCAAAATAGGGAAAGGCCAGAACAATAAATAGCCAGTACAATAAAAGGCCAGTACAGTAAAAGGATAGAACAGTAAAAGGGCATATCAGTAAAAGGGTAGAACAGTAAAAGGCCAGAACATCAAAAGGCCAGAACATTAAAAGGCCAAAACCATAAAAGGCCAGAACAGTGAAAGGCCGGAACCGTAAAAGGTATCAACATCAAAAGGCCAGTACGGTGGCAGGCCAATACAGTAACAGGCCAAACAGTGCCATCTTGAACAGGAAAAGCCCAAACACTAAAGGGCCTAAATAGTAACGGGTCGAGATTCCTAAAAGGATGGAACAGTAACAGGACTGAATAGTAAAAAGCTAAATAGGTAACAGGCCTGAACAGTGCCAGGCCAGATTTGTGCAGGCCTCAAGTGGCAGCACCGTGTTGGATCAACATGGGCCTTCTGTAGGCTGAAACAAAATCGGGCCTGAATGTTCGCGGGCCACTTCTGGCTACATTTTTGGGCCCATTTCAAACAGTGCAGGACAAAACAGTAACGGGCCATCTTCTTGTTGGGCTCCCCTAATGGGCCGGCCTAGCTAGTATTTAGTAAGCCTTGGCTGGCTCTGGCTTCTGCCACGGTTTCTATGACTGTTAACGGCGGCAACCGGCCACTAACCGCAGCTTCTACATGGAAGTTTGCATGACGTCAGCCGTCAGCGTGGCTGGCGAAAAGATCTACAATGGAACAAGTGTTCGTGGCTGAAGGGTGCCATCCGCCACGGTCAAAAAAAACCGTGGTTAATTCATTTGTGGTGGGGCTTTTACCACGAAGGCCATCCTTCGCACAAGACTCTTTAGCCACAAAAAACGGGCCTTCAACCATGAAAATCGTCCTTTGTAAAAGCCAACTTTTCTTGTAGTGTGCAATGACATCTAGTGGATCCATGTGGTTTATGAAAAGAACACACATGCAATGACATCAGTCGATCCAGGTAGTTCATGAAAAGAACGCACATGCACTCACATATAGTGGATCCATGTGGTTTATGAAAAGAACACACATTCAATGACATCTAGTAGATCCATGTGGTTTGGGAAAAAAACACACATGGAATGACTCTTGTGGATGAATGTGGTTTAGGAAAATAACACACATGCAATGACATCTAGTGGATCCATGTGGTTTAGGAAAAGGACACCACATGCTGGAGTGGCATCATTGCATGTGTTCTTTTCCAAAAGCACAATGCTGCACACTTATACACACACACATCCAACTGGGTGTGGTGATGCATCATCTTTCAAACTTGTGGTAGAATGCATGTTGGAGTTGAACTTTAGCATGCTGCTAGGGTTCCTGGACATGGTTGGACACCACATGCTGGAGTGGCATCATTGCATTTGTTATTTTCTAAAACCACAATGATGCACACTGATACACACACATCCGAGTGGGTGTGGTGATGCAACATCTTTCAAACTAGTGGTAGATAGCATGTTGCATTTGAATTCCAGCATGCTGGAGTGGAATCATTGCATGTGTTCTTTTCCAAACCACCATGATGCACACTCATACACAAACACATGCAAGTGTGTGTGGTGATGCCGCATCTCTCAAACTGGTGGTAGAATGCATGTTGCAGTTGAATCTCAGCATGCTGCTAGGGTTCCTGGACATGGTTGGATGCCACATTCTGGAGTGGCATCATTGCATGTGTTCTTCTACAAAACTACCATGATGCACACTGATAAACACACACATCCAAGTGGGTGTGGTGATGCAATATCTTTCAAACTGGTGGTAGAATGCATGCTATAGTTGAATCCCAGCATGCTGCTATAGTTCCTGGACATGGTTGGACACCACATGCTAGAGTAGCATGATTGCATGTGTTCTTTTACAAAACCACAATGATGCACACTAATACACAAACACACATCCAAGTGGGTGTGGTGATGCAACATCTTTCAAACTGGTGGTAGAATGCATGCTGCAGTTGAATCCCAGCATGCTGCTAGGGTTCCTGGATATGGTTGGACACCACATGCTGGAGTGGCATCATTGCATGTGTTCTTTTCAAAAACCGCAATGATGCACACTGATACACACACACATCCAAATGGGTGTGGTGATGCAGTATCTTTCAAACTAGTGATACAATGCATGTTGCAGTTGAATCCTAGCATGCTGCTAGGGTTCCTGGACATGGTTGGACACCACATGCTGGAGTGGCATCATTGCATGTGTTCTTTTCCAAAACCACAATGATGCACATTGATACAAACACACACTTCCAATGAAATCTAGTGGATCCATGTTGTTTATGAAAAGAATACACAAGCAAAGACATATGTGGATCCATGTAGTTTAGGAAAATAACACACATGCAATGACTCTAGTGGATCCATGTGGTTTAGAAAAGAACATACATTTAATGACATCTAGTCGATCCATGTGGTTTATGAAAATAACACACATGCAATGACATCTATTGGATCCATGTGGTTTATGAAAAGAGCACACATGGAATGACCATAATGGATCCATGTGGTTTAGGAAAAGAACACACATGCAATTGCATTGAGTGGATCCATGTGGTTTATGAAAAGAACACACATGTAATGACATCTTGTGGATCCATGTGGTTTTGGAAAAGAACACACATGGAATGATTTTAGTGGATCCATTTGGTTTAGGAAAAGAACACACATGCAATGACATCTAGTGGATCCATGTGGTTTAGGAAAAGAACACCACTTGCTGGAGTGCCATCATTACACTTGTTCTTTTCCAAAACCACAATGATGCACACTGATACACACACAAGTGGGTGCGGTGATGCATCATCTTTAAAATTGGTGGTAGAATGCATGCTGCAGTTGAATCCCAGCATTTTGCTAGGGTTCCTAGACATGGTTGGACACCACATGCTAGAGAATAATTACATGTGTTATTCTCCAAAACCACAATGATGGTCACTGATACACACACACACATCCAAGTGGGTGTGGTGATGCAACATCTTTCAAACTGGTGGTACAATGCATGTTGCAGTTGAATCCCAGCATGTTGCTACAGTTCCTGGACATGGGTGGACACCACATGCTGGAGTGGCATAATTTCATGTATTCTTTTCCAAAACCACAATGATGCACACTAATACACACATACAGATATATCCAAGCGGGTGTGGTGATGCAGCATCTTTCAAACTGGTGGTAGAATGCATGCTAAAGTTGAATCCCAACATGTTGCTAGGGTTCCTGGACATGGTTGGACACCACATGCTCGAGTGCCATCATTGCATGTGTTATTTTACAAAACAACAATGATGCACACTAATACACACACATCCAAGTGGGTGTGGTGATGCAGCATCTTTCAAACTGGTGATACAATGCATGTTGCAGTTGAATCCCAGCATGATGCTAGGGTTCATGGACATGGTTGGACACCACATACTAGAGTGGCATCATTGCATGTGTTCTTTTCCAAAACCACAATGATGCACACTGATACACACACACATCCAAGTGGATGTGGTGATGCAGCATCTTTAAAACTGGTGATACAATGCATGCTGCAGTTGAATCCCAGCATGCTGCTAGGGTTCATGGACAACGATACACACACACATCCAAGATGTAGTTCATTGTAGACTCACTTTCCATTTTTAAAATATCTTTTTATTTTCTATTTGAATCCCTTCATCTGTTTTGCCATTGGTTTTTTGATATCACTCAGTTTTTCCCTCTCTCTCTCTCTCCTAGAAGCCCAAACCTGTGCTCACTCTGGATGTTACGCCCTGATTGGTTGACACAGTTGTCACGTGGATTGTGCGCACCACCTGTTGATCCTCTGTGATGCAACACAGATTGTTGCACTCATCGTTCCCTTCATAGTACAGCGTGAGACAACATGGACGTGTCTCTCAGCGAGACTTCTACAAGAAGGAAGATGAAGCCATCCATTAAAAAAGTCGTCAAGTGGTCATGTCATGTTTAATCACGCCTGAAAAGCCTACTACTACTACTACTACTACTACTACTACTACTACTACTACTACTACTACTACTACGCCACAACACATGCACAGGGTGATGGCTCTGTGTATGGCGCCAGAAAAGTTCTGGTGCGATGTTGATATAGAGCTCGTTGGGAACCCCAAGAGAAAGGTATGATGAGCACAGAAGCAAGTTTCCCTCAGTATGAAACCAAGGTTTAATCGAACCAGTAGGAGTAAGGAAACACCCCAAAGGTGTAGCTAGCTGAACGATGGCAGGGCGCACTACCGGTGCCAGCAGCAACGTGGAGACCTGCACAACACAACCACAGAACTTTGTCCCCAACTTGCGATGAGGTTGTCAATCTCACCTTGTTTTGCGGAAAACAAAGGATTAAATGTATCGAATGGAAAGAAGTAAAAGTTTGCAGAAAGTAAACACAAAACAGTAAACAGTTTCTAGATTGAATGTAAAAGACAAGGACCGAGATCCATAGTTCACTAGAGGTGGCTCTCCTTAAGATAAATAACATGCTGGGTGAACAAATTACAGCGGGGCAATTGACAAACATCGAGAAAGCAATACATGCATATACTAATCACCTTGACTCCTTTGGAACTTGATTGGGCATTACAACATTATATAGACCGCCATCCAACTGCATCTATGACTAATAATCCACCTTCAGGTAATCATCCGAACCCCCTCTAGTATTAAGTTGCAAGCAACAGATTATTGCTTTATGAATTGTGTGTAAAGTAAACATTACGATTGTTCTATGAACAAAGGATTGTTGTTTTCTCCCTAGTAGCAACAGCACATCTAGTACCTTAGATATTTCTATCACTTCCCCAGATTACCAGAGGCATGAACCCACTATCGAGCATAAATACTAACTCTTGGAGTTGCTAGCATCTACTTGGCCAAGATAGCTACTAACAACGGAAAGCATGCAAGATCACAAATAACAAAGACATGATAGAATCAATAATCAATCTGAAATAGCATCTCAATATCCATCGGATACCCGCAAACACAACATGCAGAATTACAAATAGATGATCTTGATCATGAACGGAGCTCGCAAGATCTGGACATGAAAGAACAAAGGAGGAGAACCAACCATCTAGCTACTACATGGATCCGTAGTCCAAGGATGAACTACTCACGCATCACACTGGAGGCTTGCGTGATGATGAAGAAGGCCTCCAGGGTGAATTCCCCTCTCCGGCAGGGTGCCGGGAAGAGCTTCAGATCCCTCCCAATCTAGGGATGGAGATGACGGCGGCTACAGACTCTTTCGTGGATTTTTATCGGGTACTTAGGGTTTTCGTCCTGAGGGCATCTTATAGGCAGAAGGGGACGACAAGGGGGTGCCGGAGGCGGCCACACCACCCCCTGGCGCGGGCCAGGCTGGGCCGCGTGGCCAGGTGGTGTGGTGTCCCCCTGCCCCTCTCCGTCTCGTATTCTGGCATCTGGTGACTTTCAGAAAAATAGGCACTTTGGGTTTTGTCCCGTCCAATTCAGAGAATATTCATTTTCTGACTTTCCTGGAACCAAAAACAGCAGAAAACAGGCAGCTGGCACTGTGGCTCTTGTTAATAGATTAGTCCAGGAAATCATATGAAAAGTACTCCAAAGTTGGAACAAAACACAAGAAAGTGGATAAAACCAAGCATGGAACATCAAAAATTATAGATACATTTGCAATGTATCAACATCCCCAAGCTTAACTCCTGCTCGTCCTCGAGTAGGTAAGTGATAAAAAGAAAGAATAATTTTTTAGGTGACATGCACCATCAAAGACTTGATCAAAGTATTTGTAAAACATTCAAAGCTGGGATCATAGTACTTGAATCATAACATGAAATACAAAGTTCTAGCAATAAGACAAAGAAACTATGATGCTACATGAAAAGGCACAAACAAAAGATTCATGAATAACAATGCTTTGCAAGACGTTTGTTTGTTTCTCATAAAGAAAACATAGCATAATAGTATTCAACATGTCCCTCATAGAGGAGCAAATATAAATGCATAGGACACCTTCAAAGTTCATAAGAGTGACTAGATACAAATAGTTTAAAACAAGCAATATCATGTCATGCAGCAATCAACTAGTCTTGGGACAATGCACATAGAACTAAGAATGGTCACTATGCTCTCAAAGTAGGTGCATAAAGGTAGAAGGTGGAGACTCAATATAATGGTGGAAGAAAGGCCTGTTTATAAAAGGAAGTAGGGATTCAAGTCTCATAAAGAGCTTCCAAAAATTATGGTACTTATAGCTTTCAGCTCTCATTGCCCCTATCATAAGCATCTTGAAGTGATTAAGGTTAAAGTGAACAAACTATGGTGTACATGCTTGACGAAGTATAAGTTAGAAATCTCATGTCCCTTGTATACGAGGGCCGCTCCTCATGCTACTCAAGTTTAGTCACCCGTAAGTTCTTGTCATTGTAAGTATATGTGTATCATAGAGAACCTCCAATGGGGTACCCCTTGCCCGATGATACGGAAGAATCCCCATATCAAAATGACAAGGCAAGCAGACAACGAGCATCTCAGCAATCTTCTTATTTACCATGGTAATATGGTTCTTTTTCTCTCTTTCCTCTTTTAATAATGTTTTTTTTCTCTTTTCTCTTTTTTTCTCAATATAGGACTCTTTTTTTATAAGAAGAATGCTTCATAGACAGCTCATTATGGTTATGGTGCAGGTTTCCACCATGTCAGCATGGATTAGACCAGCGGCCCAGGCGTTTCTCTAACACATATACATAACTCCATGGACTTACAAGCTCCCCTTTCATTTCCCACCGACGACATCCATATACAAAAGAGCATGATATCAACTAGGTACAAGTACCAAGTGCAATGTTGAAAGCGTTCCCCACGAAAGCATGGTTCTGCTAATTCCCAACAAATAAGTGCAAGCATATACAACATAGACGACACAATGGTTCAAGTTTATTATGGGCAAGAAAAGTAAAGTGTGCCATCAAGTTCATGAGAGCTTTAATCACTAGTTTTCTCATAAGAAGTTTAATTTGGAAGGTAAACAAAAGCATGAATATACTTGGAATAGCTTAAGCTAGTAGGTAGGTATGGTGGACTCTTTGGAATAACTTGGTTTAAGGAGTTGGATGCATGAGTGGAACTCATACTTTGTTGTGGAGGCTAGCAAAAGACTAGGTGCGACAAACTAAGAGAGCAATAATGGCCATGATCATGCAGAGCGACAAAACATCATTGATCAAAGCATAAAGTGATACTACAAGTTGAAAACTAAAGGATCATAAAGGCTATGGTGACTTGAGATAGTCATAACATGGTGTGAGCATGCGCCAAGTCAACCCAAATAAAGCATCAAAGGAGAATACCACTATACTATGCTTTAATATGCTAAAACAACGCATGATTCATCCAAGGCACATTAAGTAATCTCAATTGTTTATAACAAGTCATGGAACAGCAAATAATACTAAGCATAAAGCTAAAACAATATCAAGCATGGCATGACAAAGCATAGGCCACAGTAAAAAACGAGCTCTTTTTACCACATACGCATGAACTTTCCTACTCATTTCCAAACCAAACCAAACTATTTGCAAATCAATGTATGAAAGAGGGGTTCCAACCAATTTATTCAAAAAACTAAGCAAACAAAAGAAAACAAAAAACCAAAATGAAAATAAAAAATAAGACGCTCCAATAAAAACACAACTGTGCATGAAACAATAAAAATGAAGCGTTTGGAAGAAACCTGGGATTTTTATTGATGAAGAAGGAGATGCCTTGGGCATCCCCAAGCTTTGACGCTTGTGCTTCTTGGATATTTCTTGGTGTGACACGCCTGGCATCCCCAAGCTTGAGCTTTAGTCCATCCTTCATCTCATTACTCATTCCTTCCATACACCTGAAAATTTTCTTTCATACAAAACTTCACAAATCTTTATTAGCAACATTAGTGTACTCAAGATAAATAAGTCTTAGGGTTCAATTCTAAAACCAAATAAAATTCCATTAGAACACTAGCTACTGTAGTAATTCCCTCAAAAATCTCAATTCCCCAAAAGAACTCAAAAAGGAGCCAACAAGAAGCAAATGCAGAAAATGGCAGAAATCTGTCAAAACAGACCAGCAGGTAAAGATGAATTTTTTCGAAGACCTTCTGTTCCTCAAATCAAAAATTGTTGAACTAACTAAAGTTAGATAACAACCTGGGGCATAAGCATAAAAATTTACGCCTCAAAAAGACGTTCAGATATTTTACACGAATTTATACAGTGAAGCACAAAAATCTGTTTCGGGACAGCAACTTTCCCAATCATTACTTCTCTCTCATTAGAGGTTACTCTTGGCACAAAAAGAAAATAAAAAGGATAAGGAGAGGTTATTACAGAGGTAATAACTTCCAAGACTCATCTAAAACTTTTGGATTATCTCCCAATAAGTACTTTTCTTTAACGCCTTTAAGTTAGTCATAAGAAGCAAGAAAAAGAATCAAGTGTTCTCAAATGAAGAAGCATTAAGACCAAATTTTGTTTTCATAGGAGAAGCAAAAGAAAACTTCTCTCTTTTCTTAGGGAAGTGTTCTATACCTTTCTTGAGTGGAATTTGATATTTAATGGTGCCTTCTTTCATATCAATAATGGCACCAACAGTTCTAAGAAAAGGTCTTTCCAAAGTAATAGGACAAAAAGCATTGCATTCAACATCCAGAACATAGAAATCAACGGGGACATAAGTATTGTTAACCATAATAAGAACATCATTAAGACTCCCCATGAGTTTATTTTTAGCATTATCAACAAGTGGAACATTCAAATAACAATCTTCAAGAGGAGGCAAATCAAGCATATCATAAATACTTCTAGGCATAATAGAAACACTACTATCAAGATCACATAAAGCTTTGAAATCAAAGGCATTCACTTTCATATTAATGATGGGTTCCCAACCATCTTCTTGTTTTATAGGAATAGAAGCTTTATGTTTCATCTTTTCTTCTTTAATCTTTATGAGAGCATCAGTAATGTTTCTAGCAATTTCATCTTCCCTTTCCCACTTAGCATGTAATTCAGCTAATAGTCTAACATTTTCATCGATTCTTACTTGTATGGCATTAGTAGTTGCAAAGGGATTATCATTAATTTTAGGTTTAGCAGCCATTTTATTTAAAGAAGATTGAGCTTCCGCCAAAGATGCTATATTTCTTTCAGCATTAGAGAGTTTTTCCTCAATAGTTTTATTGAAAGCAGTTTATTTACTAATAAAGTCTTTAAGCATAACTTCAAGTTCAGAGGGAGCACTCCTATTATATTTGTAGGAACTTCCATAAGCATTACCATTGTTAGGAGGATATGGCTTATAATTGTTGCTACCAAAATTGTTCCTGTAAGCATTATTGCCAAAGTTGTTATTTCTTATGAAGTTCACATCAACTTTCTCTTCTTGAGCAACCAAAGAGGCCAAAGGAACATTATTTGGATCAATATGGGCTTTCCCATTAACAAGCATAGACATAATAATATCAATCTTATCACTAAAGGAGGAGGTTTCCTCAACAGAATTTACCTTCTTACCTTGTGGAGCTCTCTCAGTATGCCATTCAGAATAATTAACCATCATATTGTCTAGAAGTTTTGTTGCAGCACCCAAAGTGATGGCCATAAAGGTACCTCCAACAGCAAAATCCAATAGGTTCCTTGAAGAATAGTTCAATCCTGCATAAAAAGTTTGGATGATCATCCAAGCAGTCAGTCCATGAGTGGGACAATTCTTAACCAAAGATTTCATTGTTTCCCAAGCTTGAGCAACATGCTCATTATCAAGTTGTTTAAATTTCATTATTTCACTTCTCATAGATATAATCTTATTAGGAGGACAGTATTGCATTACACCTTGTGTGTACAGTAAACAATACGATTGTTCTATGAACAAAGGATTGTTGTTTTCTCCCTAGTAGCAACAACACATCTAATACCTTAGAGATTTCTATCACTTCCCCAGATTACTAGAGGCATGAACCCAGTATCGAGCATAAATACTAACTCTTGGAGTTGCTAGCATCTACTTGGCCAAGATAGCTACTAACAACAGAAAGCATGCAAGATCACAAATAACAAAGACATGATAGAATCAATAATCAATCTGAAATAGCATCTCAATATCCATCGGATCCCCGCAAACACAACATGCAGAATTACAAATAGATGATCTTGATCATGAACGGAGCTCACAAGATCTAGAAATGAAAGAACAAAGGAGGAGAACCAGCCATCTAGCTACTACATGGATCCATAGTCCAAGGATGAACTACTCACGCATCACACCGGAGGCTTGCATGATGATGAAGAAGGCCTCCAGGGTGAATTCCCCTCTCCAGCAGGGTGCCGGGAAGAGCTTCAGATCCCTCCCGATCTAGGGATGGGGATGACGGCGGCTATAGTCTCTTTCGTGGATTTTTGATCGGGTACTTAGGGTTTTCGTCCTGAGGGCATCTTATAGGCGGAAGGGGAGGCCGAGGGGGTGATGGAGGCGCCCACACCACCCCCTGGCGCTGGCCAGGCTAGGCCGCACGGCCAGGTGGTGTGGTGGCCCCCTGGCCCCTCTCCGTCTCGTATTCTGGCATCTGATGATCTCCGGAAAAATAGGCACTTTGGCTTTTGTCCCGTCCAATTCCGAGAATATTCATTTTCCGACTTTCCTGGAACCAAAAACAACAGAAAACAGGCAGCTGGCACTGTGGCTCTTATTAATAGGTTAGTCCAAGAAATCTTATGAAAAGTACTCCAAAGTTGGAACAAAACACAAGAAAGTGGATAAAACCAAGCATGGAACATCAAAAATTATAGATACATTTGCATTGTATCACATGGCAAGGGGTCATTGAGTGCACGGTCATTGACGGGTGCTGCAATTTATTGCCACTTGGTTTTAATAAGACATATCCCATTTTTATGTAGCATGCTCTCAATCTCACTTCTAACTGGGCCTTACTGCAAGAAACTTCCACACGTTAGCCGGAGGCAGAAGAGCTGAGAAATGGGTCTCGAGGAAGGGGGCCCCTCGAAGAGACCTAACGTCTCCGCATTCATCAAGTCCCCCACACTCATCCACACTTCTGTCTGCCCGATCTAGCGCAACACCACAAATCTCGCCGTACAGCCACCTACCTTCTCCTCTACTTTTTCCCTTTTAATTATCACTAATTTTATTTCCATGTCAACCTTCGTACTTACAAACTATGTTGTGTCCTTTGCATGCGGCTGAATACAGAACTGCCATGCATAGCCTGGGAAAAAATGTGACATACCGTGCGCGTGTCGCTGTGCACAGTATAGTATCCTACATGGCGTGGTGCACGGTGGTGCAACGAAACGTCTTTCCCTTCACCTTAACTATAGAGACCCCTCCCTCTCCGCGTACCCACTCTCACTCTCGGTCACTCTCCTCACGCAACCATGTCCACTGTCCCATCACCTTCTGCAAGGTCCCAAGAAAACTCCAACCATGCCGGCGATGGCGAAGAAGGATGCGGTAGCCATCATCGCCTCCAAGGCCGCTGGCGAGGAGGCCCTCGTCTCTGTCTCTGCCCCCCTCGAGGCGTTGAAAAGCAGCCGTCGTCCCTGTCCAGGCCCCCGTCGAGGCATCGATGGCAGCTCCATCCCGTCCAGGCTCCTGTCCTCACTACCGACATAGCCGTCGGTGAGGAGGCCCCCGCCGGCGAGGAGGCCCCCCACCGGTCATAGGTAGATCTAACTCTTCTAGGACCCCTACGATCCAGAGGAGTACATCGCTCCGGTGAACCCCTAGGACACCAGCATCGACGACCCATGGTCGGAGGTAACTAGGGTTTGCTCCTATACGCTTGTTCTTCTCACGCTCCCATCGTTGGATGTTAGATCTTGGTTTATTAGGGTTTAGTTGTTTGCATTTTGGATGATCGATCTTCTTACATCATCTAATCCTCTTTTTTTCCAATAGGTGTATGGCAGCAACGTCTACAGCGATGACGAGTCCAGGAACACCAAGACTCATCAGGTGCTGAGGAGGCTGCAAGCCAGCTAGTACGATGCCTTCATCGCTAGCAGCGTCTTCAGTTGCCCCTTCTACTGGATGAGACTCGCCGACACTAAATTCAACCTCATCGTGATACATGTAGATGGCTTGAGCTCCGACACCCCCAAATTCGGCGATACCATGAACGTCAACGCCTACATTGTAGAGCACCAGGCGCTCGACATTCACCTCCGCAACCTCTAGCGGGTGGCCATCGAAGAGGGTCGCATTCCTCTGATCACGTCCAAGGTCCCCAAGATCAAGGGACTAGGCAACAAGAAGTTGAGGAAGCACCAGAGGGAGGAGGCGGAGGCGCAGGCAAGGAGGGGTTAAACATGTCTGATGCTACTGCTAAGCAACTTCTTTTGTTTTTGTATATTTTGTGTGATGGCTGCTGAGCAACGAATGTATAGAACCTCGTTAAGTAAACTACTTTCTATCGCTATATCCTATTTAGCTGCGCACATCTATATCTACATTTGTTTTGTTTTCTAAATATATGTATTCTGCCGGTATGATTTGATGCTCTAGATTTGCTACCATATAGGGCCAAAACGAGGGCCAAAAGGAACGAATGATCAAAGGGAGAAGCTGCTCTAGATTTGCTACCAAATTGGGAAAAAAGAAATATAACTGTTATCGGGAGAGGAAAAAAAGGTGCTCTTTCAAACTGCCAATTAACGAGTTGCCATCTTGACAAGCTACCAGACACATTACAGAAACATAACACAAAGAAGTAAAATTTAATTCACTTCTCTTCAAACCATTTGAGGCGTTAGCCATCTTGACAAGCTACTAGACACATATAGAAACATAACACAAAGAAGTAAAATTTAATTCACTTCTCATCATACCACTTTTAGCGCTTGACTTCGTTCCTAGGAGACCAATTGCGATCATCCATGCTATCACTTACCTTTTTGGCCACCCACAGCTTACAAAATGCAAGTTCTTCCCACTTGGAATCTGCCTTGGCTTCCCTATCTTCAGCATCCTATGGCGTAATGAGCGGTGCATCACAGGCCTGGTTGTTGCCACTAGAAGATGTTGCCTCTTTGTTTGCTGCTTCAGCTCCAGCCTCTCTGTCTGCTGCTTCAGATGCAGCCATTTTCTTTGGATATGTAGCGTCACGCTCAACTATACTGCATTTGGTACAAACGGCTCCCCTAAGATCGTCTTACCTCTTGCAACTGGGGAAAAACACGAGGAAACATAGAAAGAAATGGATCTTAACGTACAACTGGTAGGTCATGTAAGCATCTATGACTACATACTTCAGGTTTATCTCAGACAATGGCCTCTCGTCCTAGAAATCGTGCCTATCCGTAGGGAAATCTGCCTTCATTTTGTCGTACGACTCATCGAGGATTTTAGTTGCGAGTGTAGCCATTCCATCCTTCCTCGAGCCCCCTATGATATTGACAAGACTCTGAATATCGACCCACTTGTGCATAGGAATTGTAATTCCCTCTTGAAGAAATTTTAAAAAATCAGTTATATTGTTAATAGTGTACAAAACAATTCTTTTTTCTACAAGGAATTGGCGCAGTGCCGGACACTTCTTGTCGGTCCTGAAAGTATGTAGTTTGTCATCATAAAATGCGTGACCAAAATTTGTAACTACAAATTTTTTGTCAATGCAAGATCATCATCTGAATATAATTTTAATTTTTTTAGTAAATGCAAGATCAAGACTCTCAACATTGGTTTGTCATAATTTATTTGGTCCTAATAAAATTCAGTAGTTGCAAGATGAGCAAATGGATAAAGAACAAGAGGAGAAAACCCTAAAAGCAGTTAACTACAGAGAGCAGATCTATAAACCAGGAGAAGTGGTACACGAGGACGTGTTTCCTCATGGCTAGTTGAATGATGACGTGTTCATTCTCAAAATATGGGTCCTCTAGGGTGTACTCAAGGTCCAATCCCATGAACATGTCCTTGTCTTCCTCAAGACAATCCTCGTACATCCTCAAGACTCGCACCACTGTCTCCTCCTTGTTGGTGTAGATGACATCTATATTCTTATTGCCATGGGCAATGAAGCTTGTCTCTAGCGTGCGACCTTCCATGGCAGCAAGGAGAAGACAGAAAGAACACGGCGGGGGAATAAGAAGACAGAGGAGGAAGAAGAAGAGTGGTTTCTGCCATACAGGGGAATGGTGGAACCATCAATGCGTTTCTGAGGTAGTGGTTAACAATAGGGACGGAAGTCCAATGGAGGGACGCATGGTGGCGGCCGTTCCATCTTCTGAGTAAATGAAGATTAAAAACAGTAGTAATAACGAGGATATATGCACCCTGTATTGTCACGTCAATACACACTATCGGTCGTGTTGTCCTATCCACTGTGTCACCTTAGCTAATGTGCTCTGTGTCATTAGTTTTCACATGTCAAATCCTACCGATCAATTTATTTGCGCATAGCCATTTGCTGCATATCCTGTAGCCTTTTTTTAGAGAAATCCTCTAGCCTTGTGATCTTGCAAAGTGGGCTTGTGATTACTTCAACAAAAATCCCAGTGGTAGAAGAAGAAGAGGAGAAGACGATGGGATTCAGGATAGGGAGGAGAGCGGGGCTGAGTTATTCCGTTCACGTCCCGGAACCACCGATGGAAATGGCGTCCTAGCTCTGCACCATGGCCACGACCACAGATCGGCGTTCCGGGGAAGAATAAGATGGTGTAACAAGGAATGAATATAGGCACCAGCGCTGTGGCAAGCGCCTTGACTTTTTAACAAAATTATAGGCCTTAAGCCTTGGGACGGAGGGAGTACGTGGCATCAACGATGCCTCCACGACGACAATGACATGACGGAAAAAAATGACAGGAGGGCCCAACTTGACGGGCGTTCGCCTGGTATTTTTTATTCAGACATTAAGTTGAATTGATGCTGAAAAGACCCTCTGAGTATTTGGCACGCCAAAGTGGGCAACCCGGCCGACTACAAGCAACTTGGGTACCGCTTTTCCTTGGCGTCTCAACTTTCGGGCCAGAAAATTATTTCCTCCTTTGGAACTATGACCGGCTTGGAAAAGCAATTCACATGGAGGACCTCGTAGACGAGATGTGCCTTGACTAGCATCTCCATCTCGGCGACAATGAACTGCTGCTTCTCTGCTTCTCTACTGATTGCCGTCTCGCCTTCTGCTTCACTAGGCGCGCCGTCGGGCACACCACCAGATGGTGCTCAATCACCTCTTGAGGCACCCCGGTCATGTCTGATGGGGTCCAGGTGAACATGTCCTTGTTGGCGTGCAGGAAGGCGATGAGTGCATGTTCCCCTTCCACAGTGAGGTGCGTCCCAATAGTGACAGTGGGGCCTGGGACGGCGGGGTCAAGCGGGACCTTCTTGGTTGCCGCACGCTCCTGGGGGAACAATGACTTCTTCTTCCCGGCCACACCGAGGGTGGAGGTGACTTCCCCCTCTAGTGGGGCCGCTGGCTCAGCTCCGCCCTCTCGACTGCATCCTTGGATGTGGATGGCCTCTTGGACGCAGGGGGTTCCGCACCACCTGGCCCCACTTCCTCCTCGAGGCAGGCGGCCGCCGCCCCTTCTAGACTTGTTCAAGGGAATGCCAGGCCTCTCCCTCATCACATCGAACTGTGAGAGGGATCCCTGTGCTTCCTGGCATCTTGATTACATTGTAGGCGTTGTGGGTAATAGCCATGAACCTCGCCAGAGCCGGGTAGCCCAGCATGGCATTGTATGGCAGCCTGATGCGGGCGACATGGAAGTCGATGAGCTCGGTGCGGTAGTTGTTGCTCGTCCTAAATGTGACGGGAAGCTGTATCTGCCCGAGGGGCACGATATCGCCTTCCGCCATGCCCGCAAATGGCAACATCGACGTCAAGAGGGTCATGGGCACCAACATCCACCAGAACACCTCCCCCGAAAGCAAGTTCAAGATGGCTCTACTGTCAATGAGGGTCTCTGCCACAACGATGTCGTTGATGGTGGGAGAAAACACGACAGTTATGCTCCCCATCGAGCGCATGGACCTAGGGTGGTTGTCGATGCTAAAATAGACCGTCTGTCATGACCATTCGAGCTGGGCGGTGGTAGCACTAGGCCTTGCCGCTGCTAGCGTGTGGCAGAATTGCTTGAAGTGCCTCCCTGTGGCAGGGGCCTGGGAGCCTCCCAAGATTCCTGCAATGGCGTCGGTCATGCCCTGGTGCGGCGGGGCATGACATCCCGGTGGCCCCGGCGTCAGCCCTTGGCCACCTTGCTGACCAGATCAGGTCGTGTCTTGAGTCGCCCAGGAGCTCGATGAGGCGGGTGTTCCATACCTCGCGCTCAGAAGCATCGGGGATGCTGAGGAGCAGCATTCACTCCTCGTGTAGCGCGCTTTCCCCTATCGAACTGCCCGCGAAGGCTTATCGCTCTACCCCTGAGTCGGAGCTCACAGCCATGCCATCGAGCCCAAAGAAAGCCTTCGAACCGCACCTCAGCCCCCTACCCGGTGTGCCAAATGTCAGAGAAAGAGTCCTGTGTGGGAACAATGGGTCCAACAAGCCCTAACTTCGAGGGGGGTGAACATGCATTCCAAGCTTCTTGGCGACTGTGAAGACAGCGGCGCATGGACACGACCGACTGGTTGACACGGTTTTTTTTACCCATGTTCGGGACCCTCGTGAGGAGGTAAAGCCCCTACTCCTGCTTGGTTGTATTGCTCATGGTGCCTCGCGAGGTATTGTGCTGAACCAATGTCTAGGGTTATAGATTGTTGGACTCGACCTCCTCCAAGGTAGGAGAAGGCCTCCTTTTATAGGGCGGTCGGGCCTCTTCCCCCCAAATGTTGGGAGGGAAGTATCACCACACCGCTGCTCCCTAAAGACTTGGTCTACAGGACTACTTTCCCTAGACCTATCCTACACCACTCCGAAGCCCGTCCTCCTTGTGTCTTCGGTCATGGATGACATCTTCTCCTGGGAGACGTGTCGCCTCTGGCCCCCTTGCACCGAAATGGGGAGACACCGCCGCAACTGTCGAGTACTTTATCAGGGGCACCTTTTACCACCCGGGACCCATTGGGAGGTACCAGAATGGTATCCTATGCTCCGCTGATGTCATGTTTGTTGCCTCTCGCAGCCTGACTCGTGCATCTCCAGGCCTTGTGAGGGGGCCGCCTCCAAGGCCCTCGCGAGGCACCTGCACGAACCGTCTGAAGGACCAGCCGACTAGGGACTCAGGGTAACCCCGGCGCCGTTGGTCTGACAACTCCCCATATCTCCTCCTCCCCCTCCCTCTCTCGCAGCTATGAACACCTATAATCACTAGCCCCCGTTTTCGCTGACACATACATACCCTAACTACTCTGTCAAGATCACTCTATCGATAAATACAATAAGCAAGTCTATCCATATCTATCTTCCTATATACATGATACATGGGCATCCATATTTTAACTATATATCGACCTACTAAACTAACTTGCATGCACACTCTCACACTTATGGGTTTTCTTACATTAGTGTACACGTGTTATGTACACTTATATAGTTATTATATCTAATATGTATCAATAATTTATTGGAGGCATGTAGAACACTATGATTTGTGAGTTGTCGTGTCACATTAGATGTAGGTATTGCAAGTAGTTGTACTAATTGTGATTCAAGTACACAATAATAGTTTCCACGTGACAAAATCAAATCATTATTCAATATAATTAATAATCACAGAGAGTTGCCCAAAAGAATAGATCTTTTCAAGTTGGACCAATAATCATATTTCCATTGCAAAAATACTATTAGTAGGCACATTTTGATCTAGAATGGTCATTTCCCACAATGCTGACTCAGATTACAGGAGAAAAGTTTATTAGTCTAACATTCTACATAACCTTGATTTTGTATGCACTTTGTATCCTGTATTGGTAGAATATAATATATTACTATCAATATTATCTATGTAGGACGATCTCCATGAAGATATAATCCACTTATATTTCTACGGAATAATCACACGGCCAGCTGATATGGATATATGATTCACCAAAAAAATCATCATATTCATCGACGAAAATGGTAAGTAACGAGTTACTCCCCCTCTCCCCCCTCGCCCCTCCCCTCACCATCCTTATCTCTCTCTGCTACAACCACCCATAATCATCAACACCCTTTCTCTCTGACACCTACATATCCTAACCACTCTAACAAGATCACTCTATCAATAAATATAGTAATCAAGTGTCCCCATATTTATCTTCGTATATACATGACACATGGGTATTCATATTTTAGCTATATATTGACCTACTAATTAAGCTAACTTGCACGCACGATCTCCCACTTATGAGTTTGCTTACGTTGGTGCACATGTGTTATATACACTTATATAGTTATTATATCTAATTAGTAATGAGAATTTATTACATGACATGTAACACACTAGTGTTTTTGTGAGTTGTGGTGTCATGCTAGATGTAGGTATTGCAAGTAGTCGTACCATTATGAGTCAGGTATAGAGTAATAGTTTTCACAAGACAAAATCTCAACATTATTCAAGATAATCAATAATCATAGATAGTTTCCCAAATGAATATATCTTTTAAATTCATATCATTAATCCAACTTTCATTATAAAAATACTATTAGTAGGTACATTTTGATATAGAATGATCATTTCCAATAATACCGACTCAGATTGTGCGAGAAAAGTTTTTCAACATTGTATATGATATTGATTGTACATGCACACTCTGTATCATGTATTGGTAGAAGAAAATAAAATACTCATAGTGTTATCGGTGTAAGACCAACTTCATGAAGACATAATCCATTCATCGTTCCTACTAAATAATCACATAGCTGGTTGATCTTAGTATATGATGCACCAAAAGATTCACCTAATTCTCACCGATGAGAATGGTAAGTAATGAGGGAAATACCCCTTTCTCTATAAATAAGTGTACTTATACCCTTTGCTCTATGTCAAACTTAATAATAAGCAACCACCTTTCTCGTTGACATCTACATACACAAACTACTCTAGCAACACTATTGTATCAATAAATACAATAAACAAGTATTTCCATATATATCTTCACATATAGACATGGGCATCCATATTTTAGCTATATATCAGCTAACTAGCATGCACGTTCTCCCATGTTTGCGTTTGCTTACATTGGTGTACATGTATTATGTACACTTATATAGTTATTATATCTTATTAGCAATGAGAATTTATTGCAAGACACGTAACCCACTAGTTGTGGTGTCGCGTTAGATGTAGGTATTGCAAGTAGTCATACTAACTGTGATTCAGTTACTAAGTAATAGTTTTCACCTCAAAAAGTCTAAATATTATTAAAGATAATTAATAATCATAGAGAGTTGTCCAAATGAATATATCTTTTATAGTTGAATCATTACTCAAATTTTTATTATAAATATACTATTAGTAGGTACATTTTGATCTAGAATGATCATTTCCAATAATACCGACTCAGATTGTGTGAGAAAAATTATCTGTCTAACATTATACATAATCTTGTTTTTTACATGCACACTCTATATCATGTATTAGTAGAAGAAAATAAAATACCGCCAATGTTATCGAAGTAAGACCAGCTCCATGAAGACAGAATCCACTCATCTTTCCTACCGAATAATCACATAGCTAGCTCATCTAGATATATGATTCAAAAAATTCATCTAATTCTCACCGAAGATAAATGATAAGTAATGAATGACTCCCCCTATCTCCCCTCTCCCCTTCCCTCCCTCTCTCTCCCTGATCTACAGCCTCCCATAATCTCCAGCCCCATTTCTCGTTGACACCTACACACCGTAACTATTCTGACAAGACCACTTTATCAATAAATATAGTAAGTAGGTCTCTCCATATCCGTCTTCATATATATATGACACATGGGAATCCATATTTAGCTATATATCAACCTACTAAACTAACTTGCATTCACACTCTCCCGTGTATGGGTTTTCTTACATTGGTGTACACATGTTATGTACACTTATACGTTTATTATATCTAACTAGACTCCTCTTTGCATCCCCGGAGCATGGCAGTTAGGCAGAACGTTTGATGAGGCAAATCGATTAACAAGCGACGTGAACACGTAGGAACCCACATGAATGGAATTGTCAAAAGTAAAACAACACGTGTAAAATTGGCGAATGAGTAATAGTCATTGCACAAACAAATAGTGAAGGGTTCGTAGTAGAAAACAAAATTTTCCTAGATATCGCAATACCAATGTCAAGATCTATCTATGAGTTAAGCAGTAACAGGGATGGAGGTTTCAGTGACATAGCCTTGTAGACCGAAAGGAGTTAACATTCTGCCGGAAACATGGTTGAAGTAGTCGAACTCGTAGTCGACCTCAAGGCCACGAAGCTCCTCACACGTCACCTTCTAGTCATTGCTCAATAACCCAGGTGCCACTAATGGTAGAACCTCCATGGTTTCACACATGTCCGATGTCCGACGATGACTCCCGTTCTCCTTTATCCAGCCGACATGCGAAAGTAGACCCTCTGGAACTGGGACCTAGTAGCACGACGGTGTGCCGGGGTGGTGTCGTCTCTCACGTATGCAGTTTTTCTTGGAACCACACTTGTGAGATTAAACGGAGAGAGAGAGAGGGAGAAATTCCTTAAGGAAAAAGGGCTTAGGAAATTCGCCAATTTTATTGTGTATTTTCCCTCACCTATTCTCCTCTTTATATAGGGTAAAAGGAGGCACCCCCACATTGTCCGCTGGAAATGAGCGACTAAAGGAGGAGGGGAGGGGACGCACGCAGTGGCCAAGGAGACTGGCCGGGGTGTGGGCCCCACTCGCCTAGCGCATACATGACCCATGGAGTGCGGCGGCTGTGGCCGGGGTGGTCCCACCTCACTGGCCCGCCCACCTGCCCTCATGCCCACATGGAGGCTCCCTAGGAGCCTGGCCGGTGGGGCCCAGGCTCTGGCAGCTGCCCTTCGGGTGGCCTCTCTCAAAAACTCATTTTCTATCACTCTGAATGACTTTGGACTTTACCCGAAACACTTCCGGCTTTCTCCCTTCTTACCATATGTGATCCCAACACTTCCATATCGATCTTAGAACATTTTAAGAACCTTAAGTATGTTACCCTACTGTTCGGGCATGACATAGACATGATCGAGATCTCATTCAATGATCAATAGCGGGACTAGGATGCCCATAATGACCCCATGCATTCCACGATGCTTTGTCATTAGAACCATAAACTCTAAGTCCAATTCCTTTTGTTTTTTCGATACATGACTTGCCCGAGACTTGATCATCAATCTAGTTACCGACAAGTCCACTTAACTTGTTACCGTGATAAGTGTATCGCCATGACCTAGTCATATGGTTGCAACCTATTGGATACAATATCACGGTGTGGGCCTAGTGTATCTTCCCATCACGCGGGGTGAAAAATCCCAATCTTGATGCATACACCTCAATGTGTCTCTCTAGAATACTCAACATGCACCGTTATGGTCACCCTGTTATGGTGTGACAATTGATACAATCAAAGCAGCTGCAGGTCACAATGATTATATATGATCTCACGGTCTAAGGAGAAGGTCAGTTAGTTTTTCATTATTACTACGTTTAAACAATGTGACTTTATCACCTTATAATACTTATGTGGGTAATGCCCATCACATCATTCATCACCTTGTAATACTTATGTGGGTAAGGCCCATCAAACCATTCATTAATGATGTGACTCCATTATCAATTGGCATAAATGCACCATGATCAGGAAACATTGATAATCAGTTGCCCAATGGACTAGTTGTATAGAGGCTACTAGGGACAACTTTGGTTTATTTATATACCACACCTGTATCAGTGTTTCCAGTTGATAGAGTTATAGCATGGTACGTAACTATTATGAACTATTCGAGATATGATAAAAAACCTATTTATTATTTTCCTCTAGGGCATATCTCCTCCAGTCTCCTACTTGTACTAGAGTACAAATAATCTAGTTACATTCATTTACTTGATCATGAACACATGTGTTTATGGTCATGCTTGCCTATGGGGAACATCCTGCCTTTGATCTGTGTTACCAGATCGTATGTCTTTTGCAAATCATTAATATCTTCCTGACATTCACAACATTATCACATAATGTGTTGAAGTATTTGTTTGGCAACAGAGTAAGACTCTGTTTCTTAGTGTTAACATGACAGTCAATAAGTCACGAGAACTTTCAAAGTTGCCATGTGCACACTAGAAATACACTTAGTTAAAGTCAAACTCCATTAGCCAAATTTATCATACTTTCTATTCTTTGAAGTATTTATGTATTTCTTTATCCATGTCAATCCTTTCTAATTCAATGAGAGTCCAATGGTATGCTCTATACTTGCTTAGTGATTCATGAATCATCTCAGAACCCGCTCTATTATTCAAAAATGTGGGTCACATTTTAGCCAACTATGCAACATGGTGATATGTGGAGGAGACATATGATAGAGTTATATGGGACCAAAAACATCCCTTTATAACCATAGTTAACAATACCCAATGTTTCTCCTAGTTTTACAAGTAAGAACATGTTTCTTGCCTTCTTCCATTCTAAATTACTTCACCGTTCAAGATATTCTGAACTCTCTTTAGAATCTTAGCCAAAACATTTTGACTTTAATGGTTTTATTAAACACACCTATCTATCTCTATAGATTTTGATGTTTAACATTTCGGTCAACCTCATTCAAAGAATATTTACTCAACTAAATCTTGCTAATACCATTTACACCATTCACTATGTGTCATACACATATATCAGAATGCCATTACGCTCCCACTCAAATATGCTATCATATATGATATATTTATAATATCCTCATATCTCCCACTCAAATATGTCATTAACACATTTGACCAAGGACTATTTAACTCCGACTTAAATACTTCACAAGTGTAGGTCTTCTCAATCCTTTGGTAATTCAAAAAATCCTTTAATCTATTAACAAATCAAAAATTTCTCACTACAAGATACAATAACATCCAACTACTAAGTATAAATCCAATGTACTAAAGCATCACTACACATTGTAGTCAATCGTTTGAATTTTTCAAGGTAGTCTTGTGAAAAATCAAGCTATATGTCCTTTTAAAGGTTTCATTTTCTCCTTATAACTTCTCAGTTATCTAGGGAAGATTAAGCAGTTTCCTTACTTAACAAGATCAAGCAACATATTGCTTTTGCAATCTTAAATATAGCCTCTTATGATTTAATGACTCTTAGTCATTTCTTGTACTTTCTAGGTCCATCATTGCTTCTTCATATTTCGTAGGTATGTCATGTTCATCTAACATGACAAGTGAGTCAATGATGTATTTGCATGATGTGGGGAATGCATTATTAAATCCTACTTCATATAGTAAAGTACTTAATATAAATGATTATGATCATTATCATTAGTTTCACCTCATCCTGCAGAGTTTCATTCTACGGAACATATTCCATTGCGCTACTCAACATTTTGGGGTAAGATCAAATATCTTAATTTTGAGCTTTTACTATCTTCCATCAACATTCTTATCGAGAAACCTTTCTTTGATAATAATGTACTAGACAACAACAAGTTTGTCCTTTAAGGAAAGAATATTCATAGTTTCTTATGAAGATTCTACAAAGATTTGTTCGGCATGACTTTATCAAAGTCTCTAGAAACTCGAATGTGCCATAACTCTTATGGTGTTCTTTCCATGAATCTGGATGATTCCCTATCTTTATAAGTGGTTGCTAACTTTATGACTTATAGTTCTAACTTTCGATAATAACCTAGATATAGATTTTACTTTAGACCACATGTATTTAATACAACATGATTACAATGCTTAAACCATATCAATACATTTTGATATAGTCAATCATCATAATTTGTGAAATAGTTTTGCAAGTCTTTTATGTGCTAAAATCATAACTCAAAATTAGTCATTTTTTATCGAACCATATAGACTTGCATTTTCTTGTTAATTTTATATCCACCTAGAAGCGTATGAACATTTAATATGGTTTCAGGCTCATGCCTAATTTAGCAAATACCTTTTATTCACTTAAATCTTCATTCATTTTTAATGATAGTGATATCCACTATATTGATGAATAATACATCGTTATGCGCAGTATTCAACAATTTAGTATACATTCTGTTTTACTAGAACATATTTGTTTTAGTCATCTTTGCCCCAAATAGGCATGTATTGCATGTGTCAAAATGATCTAGTATCAAAATGACTTCATGTTTACTTGAACATGAATGCATACAACATAATCATGACTTAAATTATAGTGTCATTCATTATCATGTTTGGATATCCTTTCAGCTTTTAATGTTTATAAATGCATCAACTATTAATACAAGGATCATAGTGAGAACAACATAGTCATAGGCTAAAATGTGACCATAAGAGAAATCATTCATAACTAATTTTTCATTAGCTCATTATGAATAACCATCTCGCAAGATGCAAGACACACTAATAAGTTCACATACTTAATAAATTACAAAAATGCCCAACTTCAAACAAGTCCAAATATAAATGTAGATGGATAAGTGTCGTCATCCGTCAACATCTTGTATGCCATCAACACGCTAGGTCTCCTCGTCTTCTCCATGCAATGCTCAAGCAGAAGACCATGTTTTCATAAAACAAGAACAATCGTCAATATACTTGCTAGAACTGCAACAAGTGTTTTGTGAGAAACACATTTGTAAACTGTATATCACATATACCTACTTCGTAAATGATCTCCCTAGCCATGGGCTCTACCTCCACAGTTCTCAACTGCATAAGGAACTCATGAAAGGTGAATGATTCATTTCCCATGACGTATCCTTTGACAATCTCTTTGTAGTTTGGAGGAAGCGAGCGCAAAATCCCTTCTACCGCAAAGTGATCATCCATCCAGTAGTCCACATCATATATGAGGAAGGAGTGTAATTCATGCATGATATCTAAGTGAGTATCCAAGCATGTGTTTTCTTCCATCTTTTGTGAAAGAAACTCGTCAAGAAGCTCAAACTTCAAAAGCTTGACTTGTTCCACGAACATGACTCCGATCTCAATGATTATCTCATATGATTGAGTGTGCATCAACTGCGCATGCAATTCAGGCGCCATGCTGAATTGAATAGCGCTACTAGCACAGATGTACATGCCATGACGATCACGGTACTCATCATAATCCTCCTGACTTAGACCAACATTGGGAGCATCTCCAAGTGGTTCTTGTATAGTGTAGAGTACTTCATTTGTAATACTGACATTTTTTAAGCATTGATACTAGTATATGAAGTTTGACCCATCTACTTTAAGAAACTCATCACAGAACAAGGACCCGGGGTTGAACGACATAATTTTATTTGCATGATCTAAAAGGAAATTTGAAAAGACATAAGACTAAGTCCATAATATGAGCTCAAGTTTTATAATCAAATTATTATATGAGTTCCAACTAAAGCTAACATCCCTAAGTTGTTTTAGTGATTACACGATCCCTTTACACTATATCATCCCCGATCGTCATGGCCGTTGATATAGCTTCTAGGGTGGGAAAAACATGTCGATCACATCATTCATGTGACTCCTACTCGATCTTTCGATCTTGTCATGTTCCGAGGCCATGTTTGTACATGCTAGTCTATCTAATTCAACCTTAGCGTATTCGTAGTTCATACATGGCTTGCACCCACCGTATGTGAACATTCATATGTCTAGCACCTGATCATCATGGACTTCTTCATAACGATGGACGTTCTTGGTGGTGCACACTATAGGGGGAAAACTATGGTTGGCATTAATTAGGTATCATCCTAACATTGCTAATGCCGCGTATCTAATAAAACTAAGAAAAGTAAGATGCACAAAGGATTAACATCACATGTAATTCACAATGCGTGACATGATATGGTCCTTCATGTATTGCGCTTTGATCGCCATCATGCGCCCACCAGCATGATGCCAAGTCCATAGCGATGTCAGTTGGTCATCCATCATGTTCCACCACTACTATAGTTTAGTAACAACATATAAACTACTTCACATCATGATATGGGCATGTAGGCCGTAAGAATAGAACGAACAACCGTGTGGCTCCTGTCCGTTGCTTTACATGAAAGTGCATTTCATACAACAATATAAACAACCGAATCACATCACTTGCCCCTGCAAAATAAAGTTAGACACCTCTACCTTTATCTTTTGCATGTTTTACATGGCTACTAGGACTTTCAAGGTAGAAAAATTTCATACCTATGAACTTCAACCACAACATTGATCAAATAGTTGTCTCCACTACCCCCTTTTAGGGCCCTCTTTGCAACTGCCATATCAACTACCGTGAGAGAGATAGACACCCGCTAGCCATTTATACGGTACAAGCCGTATGTCGAGCGTGGAACCAGTCTTGCGAAAGCTTATGTGTAAGGTCGGTTCGGGCCGCTTCATCTCATAGTGCCACGATATGAACAAGTACATGTGGGAGGGTAACAACTTAGAAAATCAGTGCCCACATTCAACATGTGTTCTACCTGTACTAGCATAACTACACATAAATCGGCTTTGATACCACTAAAGTAGTTCATAGAAGAAAAAATTCCTAGCTATCGCAACACCAATGCAAGATCTATCTATGAGTTAAGCAGTAACAGGGATGGAGGTTTCAGTGAAAAACCCTTGTAGATAGAAAGCGGTTAACATCCCACATGGAGTCAAACCCATAGCCGACCTAAAGGTCGCGAAGATCCTCACACGTCACCCCATTGTCCTTGATCGACAACCCAGGTGCCACTAATGGCACCACCTCTATGGTTTCACACACGTCTAGTGTCCGACGATGAATCCTGTTGTCCATGATCCATCCGGGAGGCGGAAATAGACCCTCTGGAACTAGGATCCAGCAATGTGACAGCGTGTTGGGGTGTTGCTGTATCCTACGTATGCAATTCTTCTTGGAACCGCACTCATGAGATTCAACAGAGAGAGAGAGGGAGAAATTTCGTAAGGAAAAAGGCCTTAGAATATTCCCCAATTTTATTGTGTATTTTCCCTCACCTATTCCCCTCTTATATAGGGGAAAAGTAGGCACCCCACATTGCGAGCTGGCAATGTGGGACTAAAGGGGGAGGGGAGGGCACTACAAGAAAAGTTTTCTTCCGCAGCGAATTGGCCCGATGGTCGTCGTAGAAGGCGCGTCTTCCTCGACGAAATTCTCGGCTCGGCCGTGGCTGATGGAATTTTTTTTCCCGGTTTTGTGGCTCTCTACTACGACGGATCTGCTAAAAACATGGAGGAAGCTCGGTCAGCGCGTGGCCGAAGCAAGATTTTCGTTTCCTCGTGCGATGTTGACTTGCCGAAGTCTTTTGAGGCGTGTGGGTCCCGGACATTAGTGTCTCTAGTGGACCATACTTTTCGGTCGCGCCTCCCTGATTTGAACTCGATAACGTAGCTCGAGGCGCCTGCCGTTTAGTCAGGCTGCTAGGTCCCACATGTCAGCCTCTCATTAGAAGGATCGTGTGTATGATGGATTTTTTTCCTTTGCTTGCGCTACCCTGTTTCAAAGTTGATAGCGATGCTCGATGCATCTACCATCTAATCAACCTCCTAGGACCCACATGTCATCCTCTCATTAGAAGAAACGTGTGTATGATGGATTTTTTCCTTCGCTGGCGTTACCCGTTCCGAGTTGATAGCACTGCTCGACGCATCTACTGTTTAACCAACCTCCTGAGCCCCACTTGCCATCCTCTCATTAGAAGAAACGTGTGTATGATGGATTTTTTCCCATGGCTCGCGCTACCCTGTTCCGAACTTGATAGTGTTGTTCGATGCATCTACCATTTAATCACGATGCTAGGCCCCACATGGCATCCTGTCATTAGAAGAAACGTGTGTATGATGGATTTTTTCCTTCGCTAGCGCTACCCCGTTCCGAGTTGATAGCGTTGCTCGATGCATCTACCGTTTAACCAACCTCCTGAGCCCCACATGTCATCCTCTCATTACAAGAAACGTGTGTATGATTGATTTTTTTCCTTCGCTTGCGCTACCCTGTTCCGAACTTGATAGCGATGTTCGATGCATCTACCGTTTAATCACGCTGTAGGCCCCACATGTCATCCTCTCATTAGAAGAAACATGTGTACATATGATGGATTTTTTCCTTCGCTGGCGCTACCCCATTCCGAGTTGATAGCGCTGCTCGACGTATCTATCGTTTAACCAACCTCCTAAGCCCCACATGTCATCCTCTCATTAGAAGAAACGTGTGTATGATGGATTTTTTTCCTTCGCTCGCGCTACCCTGTTCCGAACGTGATAGCGCTGTTCGATGCATCTACCGTTTAATCATGCTGTTGGGCCCCTCATGTCATCCTCTCATTAGAAGAAAGGTGTGTATGATGGATTTCTTACCCTCTGTCGTGCCTTCGTGTTCTGAACTTGATAGCTTTGCTTTCTGCATCAGCCGTTTATTCAGGCTGGTGGGTCCTTTATGTCAGCCTCACATTAGAACAATCGTGGAAATCTCAATTTATTAAATGCCAGATAATGGAGTAGTTTCTTAAAAACATGGGTAGGCTGGTTTTTTGTTTTTGTTTTAAAGGGTAATTCCAAAAAGGCTGAATTAAACTTTTTGGGGTATTCTTCATCTACTATACTCAATGGGCTATACTCCATGCGCTATTATCCATGGGCTCCTTGATTAATATAATTAAATATGCTATCGTCAGTAAGTCCCCTGACCCCTAGAAGGCCGAATTAAATTGTTCTGGGCTAAAGAGGGGTCGAATGGGCTAGATTTTACCTCATCTTTAGTAAAAATTGCATGGATCGGCCGGATTCCGAACACAGACCTCACTACCGGAGGAAAAAAGAAACGATAATTCTTTTGACATGTATTTGTGTAAAAATATCTAAAGAACAAGGGACACAGACCGCGTGCACCAAAACTGGACAGGTATCCAATGACTTTACTTGGTACCCTCTCATTTGTGTCCAAAACACATCCAACGGTTCCGATGACACACATGCAAAAGCTCTAGTGCAAGAAACCCAGCAGCAGCGACATAACTTTTTTTTACAAATTTAGTAGCATTTGAAAGATCCAGTAGTACAGAATAAGACAGAAAAAATATCGACAGATTTCTAGTTCATATTCAGCAGCATTTGACCAATCCTGTAGCATTCTAAAGTGACTGTTTCAGCTATACAGACACTGAAACTCAATAGAAGTACAGAGAGAACCCGTTCATGTTTCAGCTCTAAATATCTTGTTGCACGATCAGTTTGCCCTTTTCTCCAAACACACTCAATCATTGGAGAAAGCATAACTGACGATCAAGTATGATTTTGTGTGCATACCTCCTCTTCACATTAATACCAGTGTGACCCCCATATATATGCATCCCATAATGCCCAAGCCTCATCTAGATTGTGACAAAGCCAAGTTTAAAAAGGAAAGAAAGACCATCTACTGCACTTGATGTAAACAAGTACCAGTACATCAGTATTAGTTCTAGAAAATACCTTAGTAATAGTAACGACATAACACTTGATAGATTGAGTAGCATTTGAAGCTTGAGCAGTACAGAATAAGACAGAAAAATATCTACAGATTCCTAGTTCATATTCAGCACGACTTGACAGATTCAGCAGCATTTCAAAGTGACCGATGAAAGGGAAATGGACTTCGCCTAGAGGGAGGGGTGAATAGGAGTTTTAAAAATACTATGGTTTAGGCTCTAATAAATGCGGAATAAAACTTAACATTTAATTTATCAAGCCAAAACCTATATCCACTAGTTTCACTAAGTGCACCAACAACCTATGCTAAGCAAGACTAGCAACAAGGTGATAGCAAGATACCGTACTTCAAGCACGAAGGCTATCACAATGTAAATTGCATAGGTAAAGGGCTCGGTTGAGAGATAACCGATGGACGTGGAGACGATGATTTGTTTCCCGAAGTTCACTTCCAAAGAAGCCACGTCTGCGTTGGAGAGGTGCGGGGGCGCAATGAACTTCGAACGCCACAAATGGCTTAGCTCGAGGTGTGGTGGCTTAATGCTCACCCAACGCCACACAAGGCCTCACCAAGGATGCGAAGCCACGCAACTCACCGATGCCACAAAAGGCTCACCCTATTCTCCCGTGAGCTCGCCACAAAGGCCTACTCACGTTCCACTATGGGACAGTTGAGGGCGGTCACCGAACCCGTACAAGGCTTTGGGCACTCTCCACAACTCAATTGGAGGGCTCCCAAGAAACGCCACAAAGGCTCCACAATGCCACAAAAGGCCAACAAGCTTGGGGAACCTCCACAACTCAATTGGAGCTCCAAGAACAATGCCACAAAGGCTACAAAGCCACAAAAGGCAACAAGGCCACAAAAGGCTACAAGACCACAAAAGGTCAACTATCCAACCACACAACCGTCTAGGGTTCCAAGAACCCAAGAGAAACAAGCCCAAGGGCTTGAACTCGCCGAATCTCCGAGGAGAACTCAAACCTATGCACCAAATGCAAGAGGCAAGTCCTTCACTCTCAAATTCCACCAAAGCTACAAAAGCTATTAGGGGAATAAGGGAGGAAGAACACAAGAGGAGAACACAAAACTCTCCAAGATCTAGATCCCAAGGATTCCTTCACAAAGAAGGGATTTGGCTTGGTGGGGCTTGTAGATCTATATCTCCTCTCTCAAATCCCTCAAAAAGATGCAAGAATCATAGGAGGGGAAAGGGGAGAGGGCAAGCTCTTCAAGGTCAACAATGGAGGAGAGAGAAAGCCAAAAACCGAGAAGAATAAGAGAGGGCCGACGGGGAAAGGGGAGCTCCTTTTATAGGGCTCCCTGATCTGCCCGTTACCCACAGAATCGCGCACGGCCGGTAGTACCGGTGGGTGGCCGGTACTACCGGTGGCACTCAGCCAACGGTCCAAAAACACGGTGCAAACGAACACAAAAATGAGGCCGGCCGGTACTACCGGTGGGTCACCGGTACTACCGCCTAGGCCGGTACAACCGCCCAAGATTCCGACTGAAGTTCCGTCAAATAGTGCAGATCAGACAGAGAGCATACTGAACCAAAAATGGGTTCACCGGAAGTTGGGCCGGTATTAACACCGGTACTACCGGCGGCATATCTGCCCGAGCGGTACTTCCAGCGTCTGGCCGGTACTTCCGGTCAGAGAAACTTCAGAACCAGAAATGGCACAACTTTTGCATCCGAACTCCAAACGAGATGAAACCAATTTTGTTGGAAAGATAACGACATGTAGAAATATTGGATATCACCAAGGGAGAAAATACCATGAATATATTTGTGAGATACCTCCCAAGGTGTGGAGCCGGAAAACCCGCAAGATCAAAAACGCAATAAGATATGCAAGGGAAATCCGTTTTTGATGAACTAGAGCTTGTTATGAAGATAACCACAAGCTCTAGATCCTCACATGGACAAGAACCAAACAACAACCAAGAAAGATGATGCTATGAATGCAAAGGTTTGAGCTCTCTCCAAAAGATACGAACAAGTCACCCACTCGAGAGCCCCTCTTGATAGTACGGTTATCTAACCTAAACCCGGTCTCCCAACACTACAAGAACACTACAAGAGACCGGTAAAAAGGAAACCCTATCAAGACCATACCTTTGCCTTGAGCATCCCACTTGAGCTTGATGTAGACGATCTTGTCACCTTCAAGATGGAACACCTTTCTTGATTGCACTTGTTTGCACTTGCTTGATGAAGTCTTGAGACATGCTCCCCCATACACCATGGGGAAGCATCTTCTTCGAACTTTTCTTCATCATTCTCTTGAGATTGCACAACAATTCTTGACGATGTCTTGAAGATAGCCATGAGGAACTCCATCTTCTTCTTCTTCTTCAAGACATACTTGATCTTCTTCTTCTACTTGATTCCAATAGGCACAAAGCCCTTGGACGAGGCTTCTTCTTTTTCATCCTTGAAACCAACACATGGTCCAAGCGATGCCAATGGACAAACCTACAAGTGAAACTCAATTTGCACATTAGTCCATAGGGATTGTCATTAATTACCAAAACCACACATGGGGGCATACATGCCCTTTCAACCGATTCAGCAGTACAGACAATGGCCAAAAGAAATGATAGATTTAGCAATGAAGACATTGAAATTCAATAGTTGTAGCAAGGCCATGACACATAAGGAAAGAGAGTCTATATTCAGCACTCGATCGGTCGATCTGAACAAGTACCACCACTACATATGTATACTACAAAATAGATTAGCAGTAGAAAGTTAAGACCTCCATACAAAATACTCGGCATAACGCAACAGCGTGTCAAGTGTTGGCTGGGTAGCACTTTCTTTCCTGCCTGTTACCCTTTCCTTGTCACACCGTCTCCTGTGGGCCCACTATGTCAGCATCGTACATTGGAAATAGGTATACATTGCCGCAAACTTGTTCCACCTCTCCCCATACAAATTGAATCTCTCACTAACATAAATTAGTAATTAATTAGTACGATGTTACATATCTTAACATTGGGATCATCACAAAGAATATTTAGATGTTTTATCTCTCTTTTGAAACTTGTTGATGCAATACTCCTAATCCATAGGGAATTCTGACAAACCGTTCAGAAGCTTCCAGGTAACACCGCGGCTGCGACAGGTACGACCTGAGCCCTTCCAGGATGACTTCGGCCGACGATGGCCTGCTCGTCAGCTCAGATGTCGCCACCATTTTGACCGCATGGAGCTCATGCCATAGAGACAACAACCAAAGCTTCACCTTGTACCACGGCGATTCGCACGCCCCTAAACTGACACACCTGGGGGATATGACGATGTCCATGGTGTGTCCATCAATTTTGGTGAAGAACACGGTGCCCTATTTACCGATGTCGATGATATCCACTCTTCGTGTGCCCCCTGTGGGCACCGGCTTAGACAGCTCCTAGTGTTTGTGGCTATAGGTCATTATGGGCACAGTCCTCGAGTGGGCAACTCTGAGGTGGCAGACGAGCTCTACCATAGGTGTTAACTCTACCGATGAGGTGATGAACTTGCATCCAGGCTCCATGCAGACTTGTTGGCCATGAAAGCACCAGATTATGTGGTTCTAGACGTTGTTGTAGGGGACGAATGTCCCACAATGGTCGTTGGGGCATCTGCTACCTTTTCTGCCTGCGACTTGATGGTACTGCTCCTTGGAGCATGCAGCCAGCTGGGCGGCGCTGGTAGTGTCCAGACGCATAGCGATTTCGTTGAAAACGTCGTCGCCGACCTTGCTCCAGACACCATGCAGTGGGTTGTGCGTCGATTGCGACATCGGGATGGATTGAGGGGAAGAGGTCAGACTAGAGTATGACTATCGGGGGACTTTTGGAGAGGGATGGTGCGTGGCCTGCAAGATCCGATGCAGCGGGTGAGATGGCGAGGAAAATGTGCAAAGCATGCACTAGAGACGATCCCAAATGCGGGGCTAGGCGGCATTGGCGAGTGGGGATAAAAACAGCCGAGATGGGGAAGATGGGATGGCTCTTTGAACGAGTTTTTTTGCAAGGCCTATGGAGCTGCATCCAGGACGCTGATTAGCTTGGCTTGCACACCGCAGTGCACTAAATTAACCATGTCACAACCTGGGCCATTACAGCTAGGCCGGCACACTGCCATGTACGCCGACTAGAGTTACTACTGCTGTCATGTTTGACCAGATGATGTTTGTTTAGTTTGCTAAAAAGGATTATACTGTAGGGCTGGACTATCAAGCAGCATAACCCGTTAAGGCTCGGCTTGTTAAGGCTCATGCTCATTAAGGCTCAGATCATGAAACTCGTTAAGGATAATGATCAAAAAGTAAAGCTCAGGTCGGTTCATTAGATGTTAACGAGCGCTCACGAGCTTCTCGTTATGAAAATGTATTAGCCTCAGACAGAGGCATACTGATAATTAAAAATGACAGTTGGCAGGGTTCGGTCAGTGCCATGGTTAGCAGATCCAGATCGAGAAGATGGAGGTGGGGTATGTAGTGGGAGATGACGAGTTGACGAGACACATGAGAAATATTCTAAATCGATCGGGGGAGTCTAGGGTAAGGTTTTTGGTCGGTCGCTCTCGCTCCTAGATTGATTAGTATTACTCAATGGGCTAGATGTTTGCCTTAGATGGCTACCAGATTAGACATTTAGCAACATAAGGTGGCCTTACATTGGTTGTTACCGAGCTTAACGAGTAGCTTACGAACATCGTTAACTCGATCGTTTAGCTAGTTAAGGATATCGAGCAAAAACTGCAGCTTAGCCAAGATCGTTAAGGAAACGAGTCGATTTTGAACGAGATGAGCAAACAAGTGCTCATTAAACTCATTGAGTTTCGAGTTTTATGTCCAGCCCTAATACTTTGGAACAGGAGGTTGTACAATACTAGCAGTAGTACACTAGATGTTTGTTTTGGAGTTTTGCGGCAAAGATATTACAATAAATACCTCCACATTGGATCTTAGCGTGATTAAGTACCACGGTGTTCCAACAGGATGCATGATAACGGAAGGTGTTCAAGCACCTCTTTACAGAATAGTTATAATTAGAAACGAACAATCACTACATTAATACACCTACGATATAGTAAATTGTCCATCAAATGATGGGTGATAACCTCCACATCTGACACATTCTCGCCGTTATCATGATCAAATACTATCACCTTAAAGGAAGTGGTGGCAAGATTCTTGAATACCAGAAAGTATCCTACCTTCAAGTCATGTGCTTTGACAAAATCTAGCCATCCTTCGTCAAGGATGACCTTGCCATCTTGCTTCTTCAGCTCGACGTCCCGGCTGCAGGCTTTGCATATCTTCAGCTTGATGGTCTCTGGATACTCACCACCAAACGTTAGCACAAAGGAGCTGGGTATGCTCCACACATCTAACTCTCCCAGTATTAACAGCATCTTGCAGAACTCGTCACAGGTGTTCTCCACGTGGGTGTTACTGGCTAGCCCCTCCATCCAGACTACACAGGACTCTCTTGTCTTCTTCGATGATGAGTCTATCCAAGCTCTTCTTGCCCAAACACTGCAAAAAAAATCCCGTGGACAGATAATGTCTCTACCAGCTGTCAATAATTGTGAAATAGTACAGTATTAGCTGATGGAGTACAATACAAGATTAGCTAAGAAAGTAAAGTGGAGCAATTTTCGTATCGAAGTGCACAAATTAAAGTCTTAAATCTAGCTAGCATGAATGCCAGTTATATTAGTACTACTTCCAAGGTCTAGGCATCATATTAGTGCAGTTCTTTATCGAGTAGTACAGATACCGAACACCCAGGAACTGACGAACAGATGAACAAGATGAGCTCTATCTTCTGCCGATGCTAGAGATGCATACATATACTCGAAGTTTTGGAAAAAATTAGGGTAGGACAGCAGCCGCCCTAAGTTGCACAAATTAAAGGGACCTCTGCCCCTGAGACAAATCTAAAGCAAAACATACCGAGTGACCTCTCGGATCATCACCAGCCATGGATCAATCAATACAAAATTTGAACTTATTATTACAGTTCACCGTAGATCTAGCCTCAGAGCTAGCTTGCATGCATAAAACTGAACTGTAGTATACAGACGGGTTAAATGCACTACATGAGAACTATACTCAACACCAACCCAATGTTAACCAAGCGATATAAAAGCTTGACCGCATCTCATCATCAAGATCAAGGGTTCCGGGGATTATGTACATACCGCACTGCCACCGCGATGTCTGAGGGATGCGACGTCTCTATAGATGAGGTTGCAGGGCCCTCCGCCCACAACCGACCCACCTAAGACGAGTAAGTTGCGGCGGTGGTGGTTGTCAATGGAGGGAAGCGCAATGGCGATTAAGGAGTGCTGTGTGAGAGAGGGCTGGGGCTAGGACGGGGGTTGGTGAGGAAATAAATGCGGTGACGTTACACGAATGCTATGGACAAAGCAAACCTTGCCACCAATTCAGTACTACTAATTGTCATGCAAAAATTGATTGCCTAGAAAATTGGGAATGACAGCTTGAGTGCTTGAATAGGGAAACATCAAACACGTACTATGAAAGTATATTATTACGTACATGGTGCCTAATACAAGCAATAGTGGAAATGATGTTGCAAGTACTGATACTACAATACAGTATGAAAGTACTACGTACATAGTACTATACATTACATGGTGACAAGTACTAGCTACAGAAATGATGTTGCGAGTGCTCATAATCAGCTTTTCAGTATTTTGGTCAAACTTCACATAGTTCTAACGAGGCAGGGTTGGGACGAACCACATTGGCGCCTCAAACATTTGCTTTATATGTTCCGGTCTAGTGTAGTTATGTGACGAACCTATGGCAGCTCCCCCATTGACGTGCATGCGGCTCCAATCTGGAACTGGTTGTGGGCGATGTTGGCAGCGCACGTGTGTAGCAAGCACACAGTTTCCTCTGAACACTAGCAGAGCTTCGTCAACATTGACAGCACCAGGTTCAGAGTTTGTAGGGGGGTCGAGGATGAATGGATAGTTGATTCCCACAAACACTGGCCTCCCTTCAAGATTATCCCTTCTGATCTAGTTCGGTGTTGCATGGTCATCCAAATAAAGGGCCCTCTAGCAAACATGGCAGCGGATAAGTGAGCATTTCTCTACCCATGTATGATACAGGATTACCATGGTTGCTAGTTCGTGCACCCCTGGTGTGAATCCACAGGATATTTCAGCCAAGCTCTGCCAAGTACCAGCTGCGTAATGCAATATCTTTAGCCTCAGCATCGTCACCGACTTGGATGTTTGCAGGATCTTCAATTACTGGAGCCTATATGACATGCGGGTTGCAAGTATACCTGTGTGTGCAGTTCAGTTAGCAAAAGTATCACGAACAATGCAGTTGTAAGTAATTTATAAATTTTACTTTTAAATAATGGGACTCACTCCACTTGTTTGGTTCCTAGACAAGAATATCTCCTTGTGGTTCGGTCACCGCGTATATGCGATCAATAGAACCACTAATTAGACACTTGGCAATGGCATCGACATACTTTGCTGGTGCAAGATAGTCGTTTCGAAGGATAATCCAGTCCTTGTCATAAGGAAAATCTATGATAGCAATGAATTTGGCAATCACCGTCATCGCGCTGTAGTGCCATTGGTTGTCAAATCTGTACGGTTTCTTTGCTATTTGTATCTTCAGAAGCTCGATATACACGTTCTTGTAGAGGTAAGTGCATGGGGGGCCGGGGAAACACTGGTTACCCAATGGATAAATATCAACACGCTCCACACCTGGCAGCTTGATACGTGCCATACTGTAGACATTTTGGAGGTACCAGCGCCCCGGGTGCTTTGCAATCGCAATCCATTCTCCGTTGCCACCAACCCAGCGACCCTTGTTTTCAAATCCTTCATCATCCCATGTTCCGGGTATGTCTTCATCAACTGGTACAAATGCTTCTACTGTTGGATTGTCTAGTGGCATCAGCAACGCGTCAATGCCTTGCAACAGATTTTCTTCATATATAGGGGAATGCAAGGTGTTTGACTAAGGGGGTAGTGCTAGCTAGCTTTGCAGAAAAACTACTATCTAAAAGATGCAGAAACGTGTTGAATAAATCATGAATGCATGCAGACAAACGCACCAAGGAATAAGGTCTTGTTTGCATTAAGAAAAAAGTGTTAAGTTTCCTATGCTGGCAATGTTCAGAGGAATGGACCAGAGGAAAAAACACAGGCAATTTTCCTATGATTGATTAACAAGATTAGGCCTCTTTCGATCAATGGTTTTTAAAAAATGTAGGAATAGGAAAAACACAGGATTGACATGGTAGGTACAGTAAATTCATATTAGGAATTCAAAACGCAGGAATTTTGTAACAGGTGCCTTTGGATGGTGAATAGGAAATAAACACAAGAGTTTTGCAAAAATATAGTGTAAGTGCATTGGACTTCTCAAAGGAGAAATAGAGTGAGGTTGGAGCTCGTGTTTAGATTCTTATGGAATGGAGGGCATATGAACTAAGGAGTGCCTCCATAGGAATTTGATATCTTCCAAAATCCTATGGGTTAGAATCCTCCAAAACTCATATGCAATTCTTCATATCCAACTTGGACCTCATTTTCAAATTCCTACGCGTGCAAAGAACAAGAATGAGGTCCCAAGAGACACGATAACATCATAAATATACTCTCCCGTGAGGTTTGACTTTGATTTTACCATGTTTTAAAGTAATCCTATGTTTTTGTATTCATGTAAACCAAAGAGCCAACTTTTTACAGAAATCTTGTGGTTGTAAAACACATGAAACTTAAAATATAACGCCAGCCTTGATTGGCCAATACACCTTCTGTTACAGGTATCAACAATCCTGGTCGTTCTTGTGTTTTCAGATTAGTATGTTTGGAGGAGAAGGGGGGACACTGAAGCAAAAGTCTTGGACCTCTTTCGATCGCATGATTGAGACCACAGGAATTTCACAGGTTTACCGGTGAAAAATAGGTGATTATAAAACGTAGGAAAACTACCTACATGATTGGGACGATGAGAGTTGAGCCTCAAGTAGATGTTCCAATTCCTACGGGATTTAAGCATGGGTGGGGGTTGCAGTTCAAAAGATTTTGCGTAGCACTATTCCTTTGATCCAAATTCAATCCATAGGAAAGAATCTAAGGATTCGAGTCCTACAAAGATCATGCAAAACTGATTTTTACCTGCTCGTCACGGTCTAGTGGCCATGTTTGTGGGTCAGAGTGAAGTAGGCAGGGCAAACCAAATGGGAGATCGGGATCTTCCGCAATCCCTCGATGCATACCAACCATGTCGCGAGCCATGAGAATATCATTTTGCAGCCCAAAAGTTGGGGCGCCCAGGCAACGCGGTACCCCAAGTTCCCTGAAATCAGCCGTGATGACTACAGTTGGTGTGCCAAATACTCAGAGGGTCTTTTTCGCATGAATTCAACTTTACGTTTCAATACAAAATATCAGCCTAACGGTCGTCAAGTTGGCCCCCCTGTTAGTTCTTGCCGTTATGTCGCTCTCGTCGCTTAGGTGTCAATTAGGCTTGTAGAGTTGGCGCATGCATCCATTACGCGTCCTCTTCTTCCCTGGAGCGGCAATCTGTGGGGCTTCGCAGCCCAGATCTCCTCCCTATAGGCTTGTAGCGTTGGCGCCTACATCTATTACGCGTCTTCTTTTTCCCCGGAGCAGCAATCTGTGGTCGCGGCCATGGCGCACAGCTGGGACGAGATGAACCTGCTCGGCCCCGCTCTCCTCCCCATCCCGAGTCAGAGCTCGCCCTCACCATGGACGCACCCATGGCACAATGTGGGGACGATAATTGGTTCCCAATGAGATCTGTCACCGTGTCGACCATGCTCAGTTCTGTTATCCTCCTCTAGAATCCGAGCTCTCCGTCGCCATGGTTGCACCTGCACCAATTCTACGACCTCTGTCGATGTCTTTGTGGTAGCTCAAGTTCTGCCATGTTGGACCAGTAAGCGAATTCGGAGCTGGGCGGCAGCAACCCGTTGTTGAACCTGCAAGTAATTTACTGAAGACTGTGTGTCGCTCCAAGCTCTTCGGCTGATGCCTTCGGCTTCTGCCAACGTCCACCGCCGATATGAGATCATTTAGTTACTTCAATACAAAATTTCAACCAATTTAACTTATTGATGTATTCCTTGACAATTATAATATAATCGAGCACTATAAATATTTTGTAGTGTGCATGAGCATGATCAGTAATATAATTGAACACTAGAAATTTTAAGGCACTCAGATACGTCCATTTTGCATCACTATTCTATGTCATAATTCACTGTTATTCATTGATATATTTCGTATTGAGAGGTGATACTTATGTTATTTCATCTGTTTTTGCATGGTTGATGACTTTTGGAGCATGGACCGCTGTAGTCAGGATTCTGATGGAAAAGGTGTTGTTTGGAGGCAAAATTCGCGAAGATCAGAATATCCAGGAAAATACATGCAAAATCCTATTTTTCCAGAAGATGAAGGAAGCCAGAAGGAGGGCTGGAGATCGGCCACAGGGGGCCCACACCACCCCCTGGCGCGGCCCAGCCTAGGCTGCGCCACCAGGTGGTGTGGCCGCCCTGGTCCACCCCTGGCATTCCCCTCTAGCGTATATTATCCTCCCAAAACCCTAAGACTCAGGTAGCGACCACAGAAAGATTCCGCCGCCTCTGCGGGGCGGAAAACACCTAGAGAGAAATATCTCTCCGGCAGATAGATTTCTGCCGGGGGAATTCCTTCCCGGAGAGGGGAGATCGTCGCCATCAACACCATCATCAAGCTGGACTTCATCGGGATCATCATCATCATCACCACCATCATCACCATTAGCACCCTCATCACCATCTCCATATTGTTGTAACAATTTAGTTGACTCTTGCTTAGTTCATAGGGGAAACTTTCCCGGTGTTGATTACTCTTTGTAGTTGATGCTATTGAGTGAACCATTGAATTATGTTTATGTTCAGATTGTTATACATCATTATTCCATCTGTGATCATGATCCATATGATGTCTTGTGAGTAGTTCATTTTGTTCTTGTGGACGTGGGAGAAGTCATGTTGTTAGTAGTGGAATTGTGTTGAGAAAGATTCAATAGTTTGATATTTAAGTTGTGGTGTACTTCTTCTAGTGGTGTCATGTGAACGTCGACTACATGACACTTCACCTATATGGGCCTAGGGGAATGCATTGTGTATTTGGCTACTAATCGTAGGGGTTGCCGGAGTGACAGAAACCTGAACCCCCGTTAGGAAACCATTGCACAAGGGACATAAGGGTCTTAGAGTTTAAAGTTGTGGTTAGGTTTCTACCTTAATTACTTTCTTGTACTTACAGATGTTTGCAAGGGGTATAATCACAAGTATGTATTAGTCCTAGGAACGTCGGTACATTAGCACAGGTTCACGCACACAACACTTAGCAAGCTAAAGAAGATTAATCAACTATATGAAGCGAAAGCACTTGACAGTCTTCCCATGTGTCCTCGAGAACTTTTGGTCATCTTAAGTAATACAACCGGCTTGTCCTTTGCTGCATAAAGGATTGGGCCACTTGTTGCATTTATTCCTACTATCATTTATTTACTCGTACTTTGTTTACTTGCATTATCAAAAACCCCTAAAAATCTGTTTGCTAAATATTTGCAGAGAATTCTTGATCCATACCACTAGCCAGCACCTTCTGCTCCTCGTTGGGTTCGACACTCTTACTTATCAAAAATACTGCGATACACCCCCTATACTTGTGGGTCATCACACTCCATATAAAGGAGTAGATTAATATAGAAGGTTCACCAGAGACACCACGAATATATTGTCTTACATGCCACACACAGGTAATAATTAACTAAAACAAATTAAAAGCAGGGGCGGCAGCAGGAGGCCGGGACACGGAGACGCCTAGCAGGGCAGGGGCATATCAGCAGGAGGCAGCGACAACCTAGTCGATGGGATACAGGCCAGTCCTGACATACTCTCGGAGGAATTTGCTGAAGGCTGCGTGTTGCGCGAAGGTAATCGGCCTATGGATTCTGCCTCCGCCTATGGCAACGCCCACCGCATGCTGGATCATGCTGTCGAGGTCCACGTTGATTGCTCTGCCACATAATGGGCAAAACAGTCCCCCCCACGGCAGAAACGGATTAGCCCACACCGTAACCGCCTCAGCACGTAGCGGCTCTTGTTGTCCATGGATACCTTGCTATCGTCCACTTCATCATCGTCCTCCTGTTGATTTTTAAGAACATAACTTAGAACTCATAAATATGATTGAATTGTATTACAACTCAAGAATTGAAAACATGTATATGTAAGACAATATATCCGTGGATATCAAAGATAAAGCATCTCAGCAATAGTTTGATCGGTTCATATATCATTTCATATCAACACAATGACAAAGAATTGCATAAGAGTGTATGTAGAATAAAGATTGTGGCCTAATAAGTTTCTTCAAGGATGGAGTTAGTGAACCAAGTAACAATTTCACAACCTATATTGTTCTTGTACATCGCCCTAGGTTCAATAACTCATCCCTGAAAAAATCTGACACCAATGTGTCTGCCTCTCTTTTGGGACAAATTTGAATCATTGGCCACAATAAGAAATTGAAATGTAATCGTACAAAACAATATTCAGGGATATACATAGTCAGGTACAAAAACAAGTCTAAATATTGTAATTATAAATAAAAAAACCACATGATTAATCTTTAGGTACATGTTAAAAATACTTATGATTAAAACCATTCATATACATATGCATCATACGAATCATTAAAAGATCAGAAACAATTCAAGGATCATATATGTAGTTCCATGTGAGAATAAATCTAGGGCCTCATAATTTGTTTCAGAGATGGATTTGGCGAACCAAAGTACCAACAACACAACCTATATTGTTTGTGTGCATTGCTGCCTCAGGTTCACCAACCCATCCCTAAAACACGACACCATCATATGTGTCTCCCCTTGAACTCTTTTGGGGAAAATTTCAATCATCGGCCTCGATGACAAACTGAAATGTAATTCTTATACACTATGAATGCATGGAATAGATAATTCAAATAGCATAGTTCTATGAATGTAGAATAAAGATTGTGGCCTCATAAGTTTCTTCAGGCATGGCATAAGCGAACCAAATAACAATTGCACAGCTTATATTGATCTTGTACATGGCCCCTGTTCGCTAACTCATCCCTGAAAAAATCTGACACCAATGTGTTTGCCTCCCTTTGGGGAAAATTTGAATCATTGGCCACAATAAGAAATTGAAATGTAATCATACAAAACAATATTCAGGAATATATACATATGCATCATACGACGCATTCATAGATCAGAAACAATACAAAGGTTATATATATAGGTTCCATATGAGAAAAAAATTAGGGCCTCATTTTTTCAGAGATGGAGTCGGAGAACCAAAATACCAACAACATAACCTATATTGTTTATGTGCATTGCTGCCTTAGGTTCACTAACCATCCCTAAGAAAACGACACCATCAGATGCCCTTGCACTATTTTGGGGAAAAATTGAATCACTAGGCTCAGTAAGGAATAGAAATGTAATGTTATAGGCATGTTGGGTATCGAAATCGACACTCAACTAGCAAACTCAACTAGATGGAAGATGAGCAGATTGGGGTTTTGTGACTAGACGGATTGGGGTTTTGTGACTAGATGACAGATGCATCAATCGACCGATCGAACCATATATATACTACCCTACTTCAAGAGCAAAAGAATCTATACACGATTGAGGAAATCCTATGTATGAATAGTGAAATCTGCGGCTGTGACTAGAGAAGCTAGCAATGTAGTACCTCGAACTCCTCATCAGGGACCTCCTCCTCGAACTCGTCATTCTCCGCGATTGCGTCGAAGATTTCTTGGACACCGATGGGGTCGTTGATGTAGAGAACCGTATTGCCTCCGCATGCCGCCTGCCCCCCATCCAGATCTGCCGCTGGCACCATGATGTTGTCGGCCACCTACTGCTCGGCAGCGACGGCTACTGGCTGGACAGATGAGCTTGAACCCTCGAAGGCGCGGCGATGAGAGGCGTCCGTGCCCGGAGAAGACGCCTCCGCCTGCTTGGCGACGACCGAGCCATCTACTGCTACGCCTTGCACTGGCTTCACCTCCGGCTCGTCTCCACACATACACTTCATGGCGCACCTAGGGAAGGAGGTAGTGCAAGCGAGGGAGCTTCGGCGTGCGTGGTAGGTGCAGATTGGGGTCTTGGGACTAGACAGACTGGGGGAAATGACACGAGCACATGGAAGAAGAAGGTCGAGCGGGTTTATAAACACTGGACCATTCGTAGTCCTCGAGTGGACATGTGTGGTGGGTGGGGGGCTATCACGATCTCCACCTTTTGTTTGGGTTCCTTTTTTTGGAACAGCCACGATCTCCACTTTAGAGCTGCATTGAAAACATGCTCATGGCAGACCTCGATTCCACTGCGTGCAAGTGGCGCTGAACCAATTTCTAGCAATGTTAGATCTACTCGAGGGGGGCCCTTGACTCATGGAAGTTACTAGCGGTAGGGCCTAGTTGGAAGTGAGATTGAGAGCGCTGCATAAAAATGGGATATGTCTTACTAAAATCAAGTGGCAATAAATTGCACCGTCCCGTCAACAGCCGTGCACTCGATGACCCCGTTGCCCAATGCATGTGTTGTAGTAGCAGTAGTAGCTTTTGTAGACTAGATTAAACGTGACATGACCACTCGACGACTTTTTCCATGGACGGCATCATGTTCCTTCTTGTAAAGGGAGACGTCCGTGCTGTCTCAAGCTAAGGGAGACGTCTGTGTTGTCTCACGCTGTACTGTGAAGGGCACGACGTGTGCAACAATCATCGTAGGATCACACAAGATCAACAGTTGGTGCGCACGATCTACATGACAACTATGACAACCAATCAGTGCGTAGCAGACAGAGTGAGCACATGTTTGGGCTTCTACAAAAGAGAGAGGGGGAACCAAGGGCAAAATTGAGTAGTATCAAAAAACCAAGGGCAAAACTGAGTAGTATCAAAAAACCAAGGGCAAAACTGAGTAGTATAAATATCAAAAGTGAGTGTCTTGTACAATAAAATACATCATGGCATACATCAAATTATGGCAAGATAGATCCACTAGAGTTTATTGCATGTGTGCTCTTCTCATAAACCACATATGGATCACCCAGAGTCATTGCATGTCTGTTCTTCTCACAAACCACACATGGATCCACCAGTGTCATTACATGTGTTTTATTTTCATGAACCACACCCAGTGTCATTGCATGTGTGTTCTTCTCACAAACCACACATGTATCCGCCAGTGTCACTGGATGTGTTTTCTTTCCATGAACCACACCCAGAGTCATTGCATGTATGTTCTTTTCACAAACCACATAAGGATCCACCAGTATCATTGGATGTGTTTTCTTTTCATGAACCACACCCAGTGTCACTGGACGTGTGTTCTTTTCATGAACCACAACTAGAGTCATTAGATGTGTGTTCTTTTCATGAACCACTGCTAGAGTCATTGCATGTGTGTTCTTCTCACAGACCATAGCTAGAGTCATTGCATGTCTGTTCTTCTCACAAACCAAACATGGATCCACCAATTTCATTGCATGTCTGTTCTTTTCATGAACCACACCAGTGTCATGGCATGTGTGTTCTTCTCACAAACCACACATGGATCCACCAGTGTCACTACATGTCTGTTCTTTTCATGAACCACACCCAGTGTCATTGCATGTGTGTTCTTCTCACAAACCACACCTGGATGTGTGTTCTTCTCACAAACCACACATGGATGTGTGTTCTTTTCATGAACCATAGCTAGAGTCATTGCATGTGTGTTCTTCCCACAAACCACACATAGATCCACCAGTGTCACTGCATAAGTTTTCTTTCCAGGAACCACACCCAGTGTCATTGCATGTGTGTTCTTCCCACACACCACACATGCATCCACCAGTGTCACTACATGAGTTTTCTTTTCATGAACCACACCTAGTGTCATTGCATGTGTCTTCTTCCCACAAACCACTCATGCATCCACCAGTGTCACTCGATGTGTTTTCCTTCCATGAACCACACCCAGAGTCATTGCATGTATGTTCTTTTCACAAACCACACATGTATCCACTACTAATTGCATATGTGTTCATTTCACAAACCACACATGGATCAACCAATGGCATTGCATGTGTGTTCTTTTCACAAACCACATATGGATCAACCAATGCCATTGCATGTGTGTTCCTATCATGAACCACACATGGATCCACCAAATGCATTGCATGTGTGTTCTTTTCACAAACCACACATAGATCAACCAATGACATTGCATGTGTGTTCTTTTCATGAACCCACATATGGATCAACCAGTGGCATTGCACGTGTGTTCTTTCGACAAACCACACATGGATCCACCAGAGTCGTTGCATGTGTGTTATTTTCACAAACAACATATGGATTAGCAAATGTCATTGCATGTGTGTTCTTTCTTCAAACCACATAAGGATCCACCAGTGTCATTGCATGTGTGTTCTTTCCACAAACGACATAAGGATCCACCAGTGTCATTGCATGTGTGTTCTTTCCAAAAACCACACATGGATCCACCAGACTCATTGCATGTGTGTTCTTTTCACAAACAACATATGGATCAGCAAATGTCATTGCATGTGTGTTCTTTCCACAAATCACATAAGGATCCACCAGTGTCATTGCATGTGTGTTCTTTCCACAAACCACACATGGATCCACCAGAGTCATTGCACGTGTGTTCACAAACAACATATGGATCAGCAAATGTCATTACATGTGTGTTGTTTCCACAAACCACATAAGGATCCACCAGTGTCATTGCATGCGTTTTCTTTCCACAAACCAGATATGAACCACACCCAGTGTCACTGCATGTCTGTTCTTTTCCACAAACCACATATGGATCCACTAGTGTCAGTGGATGTGTGTTCTTTTCATGAACCATAGCTAGACTCATTGCATGTGTGTTCTTCCCACAAACCAGACATGGATCCACCAGTGTCATTGCATGTGTTTTCTTTTCATGAACCACACCTAGTGTCATTGCATGTGTGTTCTTCCCACAAACCACACATGGATCCACTAGTGTCACTGGATGTGTTTTCTTTCCATGAACCACACCCAGAGTCATTGCATGTCTGTTCTTTTCACAAACCACACATGTATCCACTAGGGTAATTGCATGTGTGTTCATTTCACAAAGCACACATGGATCAACCAATGGCATTGCATGTGTGTTCTTTTCACAAACCACATATGGATCAACCAAGGCCATTGCATGTGTGTTCATGTCATGAACCGCACATGGATCCACCAATGGCATTGCATGTGTGTTCTTTTCACAAACCACACATAGATCAACCAATGGCATTGCATGTGTGTTCTTTTCATGAACCCACATATGGATCAACTAGTGGCATTGCATGTGTGTTCTTTCCACCAACCACACTTGGATCCACCAGAGTCATTGCATCTGTGTTCTTTTCACAAACAACATATGGATCAGCAAATGTCATTGCATGTGTGTTCTTTCCACAAACCACATAAGGATCCACCAGTGTCGTTGCATGTGTGTTCTTTCCACAAACCACATACGAATCCACCAGTGTCATTGCATGTGTGTTCTTTCCACAAACCACATACGAATCCACCAGTGTCATTGCATGTCTGTTCTTTCCACAATCCACAGATGGATCAGCAAATGTCATTGCATGTGTGTTCTTCCACAAACCACATAAGGATCCACCGGTGTCATTGCATGTATTTTATTTACACAAACCACACCCAGTGTCACTTCATGTCTGTTCTTTTACACAAACCACATATGGATCCACTAGTGTCAGTGGATGTCTGTTCTTTTCATGAACCATAGCTAGACTCATTGCATGTGTGTTCTTTCCACAAACCAAACTTGGATCCACCCGTGTCATTGCATGTGTTTTCTTTTCATGAACCACACCGAGTGTCATTGCATGTGTGTTCTTCCCACTAACCACACATGGATCCACCAGTGTCATTGGATGTGTTTTCTTTCAATGAACCACACCCAGAGTCATTGCATATCTGTTCTTTTCACAAACGACACATGTATCCACTAGGGTAATTGCATGTGTGTTCATTTCAAAAACCACACATAGATCAACCAACGGCATTGCATGTGTGTTCTTTTCATGAACCCACATATTGATCAACTAGTGGCATTGCATGTGTGTTCTTTCCACCAACCACACTTGGATCCACCAGAGTCATTGCATGTGTGTTCTTTTCACAAACAACATATGGATCAGCAAATGTCATTGCATGTGTGTTCTTTCCACAAACCACATAAGGATCCACCAGTGTCATTGCATGTGTGTTCTTTCCACAAACCACATACGGATCCACCAGTGTCATTGCATGTCTGTTCTTTCCACAATCCACAGATGGATCAACAAATGTCATTGCATGTGTGTTCTTTCCACAAACCACATAAGGATCCACCAGTGTCATTGCTTGTATTTTATTTACACAAACCACACCCAGTTTCACTGCATGTCTGTTCTTTTCCACAAAACACATATGGATCCACCAGTGTCAGTGGATGTCTGTTCTTTTCATGAACCATAGCAAGACTCATTGCAAATATGTTCTTCCCACAAACCACACTTGGATCCACCCGTGTCATTGCATGTGTTTTCTTTTCATGAACCACACCGAGTGTCATTGCATGTGTGTTCTTCCCACAAACCACACATGGATCCACCAGTGTCATTGGATGTGTTTTCTTTCCATGAACCACACCCAGAGTCATTGCATATCTGTTCTTTTCACAAACCACACACGTATCCACTAGGATAATTGCATGTGTGTTCATTTCACAAACCACACATGGATCAACCAATGGCATTGCATGTGTGTTCTTTTCACAAACCACGTATGGATTAACCAATGCCATTGCATGTGTGTTCCTGTCATGAACCACACATGGATCCACCAATGGCATTGCATGTGTGTTCATTTCACAAACCACACATAGATAAACCAATGGCATTCCATGTGTGTTCTTTTCATGAACCCACATATGGATCAACTAGTGGCATTGCCTGTGTGTTCTTTCCACAAACTACACACGGATCCACCAGAGTCATTGCATGTGTGTTCTTTTCACAAACAATATATGGATTAGCAAATGTCATTGCATGTGTGTTCTTTCCACAAACCACATAAGGATCCACCAGTGTCATTGCATGTGTGTTCTTTTCATGAACCCACATAAGGATCCACCAGTGTCATTGCATGTGTGTTCTTGACACAAACCACACATGGATCCACCAGAGTCATTGCATGTGTGTTCTTTTCACAAACAACATATGGATCAGCAAATGTCATTGCATGTGTGTTCTTTCCACAAACCACGTAAGGATCCACCAGTGTCATTGCATGTGTGTTCTTTCCACAAACCACATACGGATCCACCAGTGTCATTGCATGTCTGTTCTTTCCACAATCCACAGATGGATCAGCAAATGTCATTGCATGTGTGTTCTTTCCGCAAACCACATAAGGATCCACCAGTGTCATTGCATGTATTTTATTTACACAAACCACACCCAGTGTCACTGCATGTCTGTTCTTTTCCACAAAACACATATGGATCCACCAGTGTCAGTGGATGTCTGTTCTTTTCATGAACCATAGCTAGACTCATTGCATGTGTGTTCTTCCCACAAACCACACTTGGATCCACCCGTGTCATTGCATGTGTTTTCTCTTCATGAACTACACCGAGTGTCATTGCATGTGTGTTCTTCCCACAAACCACACATGGATCCACCAGTGTCATTGGATGTGTTTTCTTTCCATGAACCATAACCAGAGTCATTGCATATCTGTTCTTTTCACAAACCACACATGTATCCACTAGGGTAATTGCATGTGTGTTCATTTCACAAACCACACATGGATCAACCAATGGCATTGCATGTGTGTTCTTTTCACAAACCACGTATGGATCAACCAATGCCATTGCATGTGTGTTCCTGTCATGAACCACACATGGATCCACCAATGGCATTGCATGTGTGTTCATTTCACAAACCACACATAGATAAACCAATGGCATTCCATGTGTGTTCTTTTCATGAACCCACATATGGATCAACTAGTGGCATTGTCTGTGTGTTCTTTCCACAAACTACACATGGATCCACCAGAGTCATTGCATGTGTGTTCTTTTCACAAACCACATATGGATTAGCAAATGTCATTGCATGTGTGTTCTTTCCACAAACCACATAAGGATCCACCAGTGTCATTGCATGTGTGTTCTTTCCACAAACCACATAAGGATCCACCAGTGTCATTGCATGTGTGTTCTTGACACAAACCACACATGGATCCACCAGAGTCACTGCATGTGTGTTCTTCTCACAAACAACATATGGATCAGCAAATGTCATTGCATGTGTGTTCTTTCCACAAACCACATAAGGATCCACCAGTCTCATTGCATGTGTGTTCTTTCCACAAACCACATACGGATCCACCAGTGTCATTGCATGTCTGTTCTTTCCACAATCCACAGATGGATTAGCAAATGTCATTGCATGTGTGTTCTTTCCGCAAACCACATAAGGATCCACCAGTGTCATTGCATGTATTTTATTTACACAAACCACACCCAGTGTCACTGCATGTCTGTTCTTTTCCACAAAACACATATGGATCCACCAGTGTCAGTGGATGTCTGTTCTTTTCATGAACCATAGCTAGACTCATTGCATGTGTGTTCTTCCCACAATCCACACTTGGATCCACCCGTGTCATTGCATGTGTTTTCTTTTCATGAACTACACCGAGTGTCATTGCATGTGTGTTCTTCCCACAAACCACACATGGATCCACCAGTGTCATTGGATGTGTTTTCTTTCCATGAACCACACCCAGAGTCATTGCATATCTGTTCTTTTCACAAACCACACATGTATCCACTAGGGTAATTGCATGTGTGTTCATTTCACAAACCACACATGGATCAACCAATGGCATTGCATGTGTGTTCTTTTCACAAACCACGTATGGATCAACCAATGCCATTGCATGTGTGTTCCTGTCATGAACCACACATGGATCCACCAATGGCATTGCATGTGTGTTCATTTCACAAACCACACATAGATAAACCAATGGCATTCCATGTGTGTTCTTTTCATGAACCCACATATGGATCAACTAGTGGCATTGCCTGTGTGTTCTTTCCACAAACTACACATGGATCCACCAGAGTCATTGCATGTGTGTTCTTTTCACAAACAACATATGGATTAGCAAATGTCATTGCATGTGTGTTCTTTCCACAAACCACATAAGGATCCACCAGTGTCATTGCATGTGTGTTCTTTCCACAAACCACATAAGGATCCACCAGTGTCATTGCATGTGTGTTCTTGACACAAACCACACATGGATCCACCAGAGTCACTGCATGTGTGTTCTTCTCACAAACAACATATGGATCAGCAAATGTCATTGCATGTGTGTTCTTTCCACAAACCACATAAGGATCCACCAGTGTCATTGCATGTGTGTTCTTTCCACAAACCACATACGGATCCACCAGTGTCATTGCATGTCTGTTCTTTCCACAATCCACAGATGGATCAGCAAATGTCATTGCATGTGTGTTCTTTCCACAAACCACATAAGGATCCACCAGTGTCATTGCATGTATTTTATTTACACAAACCACACCCAGTGGCACTTCATGTCTGTTCTTTTCAACAAACCACATATGGATCCACCAGTGTCAGTGGATGTCTGTTCTTTTCCTGAACCATAGCTAGAGTAATTGCATGTGTGTTCTTACCACAAACCAGACATGGATCCACCAGTGTCATTGCATGTGTTTTATTTTCGTAAACCACACCCAATGTCATTGCATGTGTGTTCTTTTCCACAAACCACATAAGGATCCACCAGTGTCACTAGATGTGTTTTATTTCCATGAACCACACACAGAGTCATTGCATGTCTGTTCTTTTCACAAACCACACATGTATCCACTAGGGTAATTGCATGTGTGTTCATTTCAAAAACCACACATGGATCAACCAATGCCATTGCATGTGTGTTCCTGTCATGAACCACACATGGATCCAGCAATGGCATTGCATGTGTGTTCTTTTCACAAACCACACATAGATCAACCAATGGCATTGCATGTGTGTTCTTTTCATGAACCCACATATGGATCAACCAGTGGCATTGCATGTGTGTTCTTTCCACAAACCACACATGGATCCACCAGAGTCATTGCATGTGTGTTCTTTTCACAAACAACATATGGATCAACAAATGTCATTGCATGTGTGTTCTTTCCACAAACTACATAAGGATCCACCAGTGTCATTGCATGTGTGTTCTTTCCACAAACCACATAAGGATCCACCAGTGTCATTGCATGTGTGTTCTTTCCAAAAACCACACATGGGTCCACCAGAGTCATTACACGTGTGTTCTTTTCGCAAACAACATATGGATCAGCAAATGTTATTGCATGTGTGTTCTTTCCACAAACCACATAAGGATCCACCAGTGTCATTGCATGTGTGTTCTTTCCACAAACCACATATGAACCACACCCAGTGTCACTTCAAGTCTGTTCTTTTCCACAAACCACATATGGATCCACCAGTGTCTGTGGCTGTCTGCTCTTTTCATGAACCAAGCTAGAGTCATTGCATGTGTGTTCTTCCCACAAACCTCACATGGATCCACTAGTGTCATTGTATGTGGTTTCTTTTCATGAACCACACCCAGTGTCATTGCATGTGTGTTCTTCCCACAAACTACACATGGATGCACCGGTGTCACTGGATGTGTTTTTGTTCCATGAACCACACCCAGAGTCATTGCATGTCTTTTCTTTTCACAAACCACACATGTATCCACTAGGGTAATTGCATGTGTGTTAATTTCACAAACCACACATGGATCAAATAAGGGCATTGCATGTGCGTTCTTTTCACAAACCACATATGGATCAACCAATACCATTGCATGTGTGCTCTGTCATGAACCACACATGGATCCACCAATGGCATTGCATGTGTGTTCTTTTCACAAATGACACATAGATCAACCAATGGCATTGCATGTGTGTTATTGTCATGAACCCACATATGGATCAACCAGGGGCATTGCATGTGTGTTCTTTCCACAAACCACACATGGATCCACCAGAGACATTGCATGTGTGTTCTTTTCACAAACAACATATGGATCAGCAAATGTCATTGCGTATGTGTTCTTTCCACAAACCACATAAGGATCCACCAGTGTCATTACATGTGTGTTCTTTCCACGAACCACACATGGATCCACCAAAGTCATTGCATGTGTGCTCTTTTCACAAACAACATATGGATCGACAAATGTCATTGCATGTGTGTTCTTTCCAAAAACCACATAAGGATCCACCAGTGTCATTGCATGTCTGTTCTTTTCCACAAACCACATATGAACCACACCCAGTGTCACTGCATGTCTGTTCTTTTCCACAAACCACATACGGATCCACCAGTGTCAGTGGATGTATGTTCTTTTCATGAACCATAGCTAGAGTAATTGCATGTGTGTTCTTCCCACAAACCACACATATATCCACCAGTGTCATTGCATGTGTTTTCTTTTCATGAACCACACCAAGTGTCATTGCATGTGTGTTGTTTTGACAAAACACACATGGATCCACCAGTGTCACTGGATGTGGGTTCTTTTCATGAACCACACCCAGAGTCATTGCATGCCTGTTCTTTTCACAAACCACATAAGGATCCACCAGTATCATTGGATGTGTTTTCTTTTCATCAACCACAGCCAGTGTCACTTGATGTGTGTTCTTTTCATGAAACACAGCTAGAGTCATTAGATGTGTGTTCTTTTCATGAACCAAAGCTAGAGTCATTTCATGTGTGTTCTTTTCATGAACCACACCTAGTGTCATTGCATGTATGTTCTTTCCACAAACCACAGCTATAGTCACTGCATGTCTGTTCTTTCCACAAACCACATATGGATGTCTGTTCTTTTCATATACCACACCTAGTGCCATTGCATGTGTGTATTTTCACAAACCACATATGGATCAACCAATGGTTTTTTTCACAAACCACATATGGATCAACCAATGTCATTGCATGTGTGTTCCTGTCATGAACCACATATGGATCCATCAGTGTTCATTGCATGTGTGTTCTTTCCACAAACCACACATGTATCCACTAGGGTAATTGCATGTGTGTTCATTTCACCAACCACACATGGATCAACCAATGGCATTGCATGTGTGTTCTTTTCACAAACCACATATGGATCAACCAATCCCATTGCATGTGTGTTCCTGTCATGAACCACACATGGATCCACCAATGGCATTGCTTGTGTGTTCTTTTCACAAACCACACATAGATCAACCAATGGGATTGCATGTGCGTTCTTTTCATGAACCCACATATGGATCAACCAGTGGCATTGCATGTCTGTTCTTTCCACAAACCACACATGGAACCACCAGAGACATTGCATGTGTGTTCTTTTCACAAACAACATATGGATCAGCAAATGTCATTGCATGTGTGTTCTTTCCACGAACCACATAAGGATCCACCAGTGTCATTACATGTGTGTTCTTTCCACGAACCACACATGGATCCACCAGAGTCATTGCATGTGTGCTCTTTTCACAAACAACATATGGATCGAGAAATGTCATTGCATGTGTGTTCTTTCCAAAAACCACATAAGGATCCATAAGTGTCATTGCATGTCTGTTCTTTTCCACAAACCACATATGAACCACACCCAGTGTCACTGCATGTCTGTTTTTTTCCACAAACCACATACGGATCCACCAGTGTTAGTGGATGTATGTTCTTTTCATGAACCATAGCTAGAGTCATTGCATGTGTGTTCTTCCCACAAACCACACATATATCCACCAGTGTCATTGCATGTGTTTTCTTTTCATGAACCACACCTAGTGTCATTGCATGTGTGTTGTTCTGACAAAACACACATGGATCCACCAGTGTCACTGGATGTGGGTTCTTTTCATGAACCACACCCAGAGTCATTGCATGCCTGTTCTTTTCACAAACCACATAAGGATCCACCAGTATCATTGGATGTGTTTTCTTTTCATTAACCACAGCCAGTGTCACTGGATGTGTGTTCTTTTCATGAAACACAGCTAGAGTCATTGGATGTGTGTTCTTTTCATGAACCAAAGCTAGAGTCATTTCATGTGTGTTCTTTTGATGAACCACACCTAGTGTCATTGCATGTATGTTCTTTCCACAAACCACAGCTATAGTCACTGCATGTCTGTTCTTTCCACAAACCACATATGGATGTCTGTTCTTTTCATGTACCACACCTAGTGTCATTGCATGTGTGTTCTTTTCACAAACCACATATGGATCAACCAATGGCATTCCATGTGTGTTTTTTCACAAACCACATATGGATGAACCAATGTCATTGCATGTGTGCTCCTGTCATGAACCACATATGGATCCATCAGTGTTCATTGCATGTGTGTTCTTTCCACAAACCACACATGTATCCACTTGGGTAATTGCATGTGTGTTCATTTCACCAACCACACATGGATCAACCAATGGCATTGCATGTGTGTTCTTTTCACAAACCACATATGGATCAACCAATGCCATTGCATGTGTGTTCCTGTCATGAACCACACATGGATCCACCAATGGCATTGCTTGTGTGTTCTTTTCACAAACCACACATAGATCAACCAATGGCATTGCATGTGTGTTCTTTTCATGAACCCACATATGGATCAACCAATTTCATTGCATGTGTGTTGTTTCCATAAACCACATAAGGATCCACCAGTGTTCATTGCATGTGTGTTCTTTCCACAAACCACATATGTATCCACTAGAGTCATTGCATGTGTGTTCTTTTCACAAACCACACATGGATCCACCAGTGACATTGCATGTGTGTTCTTCTCACAAACCACATATGGATCCTAACCTTAGGAGAGCCCTAACCTTATCCCCCAATGGGTGGCCGTTAGACCGAGTCTTCTAGAAGGCATGCCCTGACACAGTTGTTCTTGATGATTGTCACATACCGTTCGATCAGGGCACTTGGACGATTAGGATGGTCTTTGTGAGAGCGATCCACGAGTAGGCTGTTCTACGGCATGATTGGCCACGCCTGCTGCCCGCTTGCTCTGTTCAAACTGGCAACACCGGGAGCTCCCCTGTTGCGAGTGTCACGACTCACGAGTTCAGTGGGCCATATCCTAGTGTTACGTCCTCATTACTTCTCTTCCTCCCCGTACTTCTCTTCCTTTCCCTCGGAGCCACTTTCCCCACTTCACTCCCATCCTGTCGTAGCCGTAAGCCGACAGCGCCTCCATCCCAATCCCCTCTCTAGCAGCCACCCCCTCCCCTCTCGCCATGGGTTCAAGGGAGACAGCATGGAAACGCGTCATGACGACAGGGATGGTGATTTCAATGTGAGTCGTTTCATCTCTATCTCTATCATCTATGGCCAGTTATCTATTTTTTGAGCTAGATCTACTCTATTTACTCATGCGCGTATGATGTGCTAGGCCAACCAGACGATGTATGACTCCCACTATCACCGTTTAGCGGATGAAGACAGTCCTCTGATCTGTAAACATGGATATGTGCCCGCTAAATTTGTAGCGTTCGAAGGATGAAACGCAGGCATGAGGTGTCTACGGTGTCAAGGACATCGTGCAATAATGAAAGGCGGAAGTTGCGGTGTTGTCAAATGGGTAGATCTAGAGTGGCCCAAATTGATGCAGAAAACGCTGGACAAACTATGGGAAATGACTGTTGAGTTGAACGAATCCGTATTCAGCTCACTTCTTGACAGTGTTGAGATGAAGCTATGGGAACCAGTTGACACGACCAAGCTTAAGCGAGATCTCAGGAGGGTGCAAGACAAGGTTAGCAAAGTCGAGAAGGAGAGGGACGCGGCGTTGGCCCTGAATGCTAAAGCAGAGCAAGAACTGACTCAAGCAAGGAATGATTTTCACCAGTCCAAAGTCCTGCAGTTCACAACTACGAGTATTGACAAGTGCATGAGGAAAAATGCAGAGAAACAATTGAAGCTGTGCAAGGAAGATGCTAAAAGGAAGGAGCAGACGATTCGATCCTTGCTCTCGTAGGAAATGCGCATCGGGCTAAGATTAGGAAGATCAAGGAGATGTGTGATAACTAGTTCTATTTAGCTTGAGCTCCGTGCCTTTTTAAGTTGTAATAGTTGTACTTGTTGACCTAGCGGTCTGAACTAGTGGTCCCGGAGTCCTGGGAGGAAAAAAATTGTCGCTCGTTAATCTGTCTTAACCCTGTATTACTTCCTTTTGTCTGATCATGGTGGTATTCTAACATTGGTGGTGTGTTTAAACGTAATCTACGTGGATTGTGCCGCATGCAAATGGCACAACCATAATTTATAAAGTGGAAGAACGTACACCCGGTTACTGGAGATCCGGGAGCTTTGCCAGAAGTAGGGGATGCAGGAGCAGGGAGGCGGTGAGATAGATGGGCTCAAGATTAGGCCAGAAAGTGGTACCGATTTCCTCCTCATCTAGGCATTATCGGTTGCCATTGCTATTTATGTTGCCATGTCATTGTGTGCAGTACCTGAAATAAGTTGTTGCTTCGTGGAGTGTAGAAGCTTAAATAATTTATTTCTATGCCACTTACATTCCGTCGTATTTGGAGACCTCCTGCCCCTCAGCAATCGTGGAACCGGTGCTACGTGTTGCAGATAGTAGTGGCACAATCACAATTTCAGATTCAACTACTGACTCGGGCGTTTCCAAACCCTAAGTCGCGGTACAATTTACTCAGAGAATGTGGGTAGATTGTTTCGCCTAGCAATGTAACCGAATTACATATATTGGTTCAAGTTGAGAACATTACTATGCATCTTCATTGCCAGCAGCCTTCTTCCGTAGCCTGGGTACCAAGCCTTCACGTCCACTGGCTTCTTCATTTCCTACCTTCTTCCTCTTCCTCGGTGCCAATTTTCTTAGCTTCACGTACTCTGCATCGCCGGGACAATGGGCAGCAGAATCGTGTCCATCATCATCTTTCCACTTGTTTTTAATTTCTTCGGGAAGCAAAATGACTGACCCGGCAATCATGTTACTAACCTTGCGGCGCTTCCTGTCAAAGAAACAAGACTGTTGCATAACTGCCCAATATCTAGAGAGTAAATAAAACAAAAATTACAATTCAGCACAAACATGTGAACCCCAAGAGACTTTTGCTTACCAGGAGCTAATTGGGGTTGAGCAACCACCCTGTCCAAGAATAGAAGGGAGACTACCAGTTGTAGCAGCTTCCACATCCAGTACATCACAATTCAGCTCAAACATGCAATCTGAAGCATACCTTTTCATCAACCCAATTAGCTGACTGTCACACGTTAGAGGAACCATGATGCCACGTTCATCATGATTACACAGAGCAGCAACCATACCAGATATAGTGCAGATCTACACATGCGCTTCTTCCATCGTGATACAATGGTGTCCATACCACTTGCCCTTAGAGTCGTACCTGAAGAGGACTACCGTAACCAGGTAAGGGTGGTCCGTGGAGATCCCACTTGATAGAAAACTGTGGACAAAATATGTTTGTCAGCGTTGGGCTAACAAACAATTTTAGGTTCAGTATCCAGCTAGTAGTTATAATTAGTGCGAATAGTAAAGAGAAGGGTAGCTCACCCGCTTGTAGCCAGAACTTCTTCTTCCTTGGTAGTAGGATCTGCCATCCTCCGAGCTGCTCGGCTCGTCAGCGGTAGAGGCGGGCTAGAGCCTCGCAATGGCGGCTACGACATGCGCCATTGGAGCTCGGGATCAGCGACTGGGCGCAGCAATTTGGCGCTAGAAGTCAAATGTCTAAATGGATCGTCCTACCTGGAGAGTGGATTCCGACGCCGCCGGTGCTAGGGGAAAGGTGGGAATGGATTTGTGAAATTGGTCAACGCATCCAATCCACTTAGTTCCTCGATTTTCCTAAGAGGTTGCCACGTTGGCGCTCGCGTCACGGACAGATGACTGATACGTTGCAAACATATCCATAATTTTTGATGTTCCATGCTTGGTTTTATCTACTTTCTTATGTTTTGTTCCAACTTTGGAGTACTTTTTATACACTTTCTTGGACTAACCTATTAACAAGATGCCACAGTGCCAGCTGCATGGTTTCTGCTATTTTTGGTTCCAGGAAAGTTAGAAAATGAATATTCTCGGAATTGGACGGGACAAAAGCCCAAGTCAGTTTTTCACCGAGGGGGACACGGAGCCAGAATACAAGACTGAGAGGGTCCAAGGGGCCTCCACACCACCTAGCCGTGCGGCCAAGCCTGGCCCGCGCCAAGGGGTTGTCTGGCCGCCTCGGGCACCCCCTCGGCCTCCCCTTTCGCCTATAAGATGCCTCCGATACAGAAACCCTAAGTACCCGATCAAAATTCCATGAAAGAGTCTGTAGCCAATGTCATCTCCATCCCTAGATCGGGAGGGATCTGAAACTCTTCCCGGCACCCTACCGGAGGGGAGATTTCACCCTAGGGGCCTTCTTCATCACCATGCAAGCCTCCGGTGTGATGTGTGAGTAGTTCATCCTTGGACTACGGGTCCATGTAGTAGCTAGATGGCTGGTTCTTCTCCTTTGTGCTATCATGTTTAGATCTTGTGAGCTCTATTCATGATCAAGATCATCTATTTGTAATCATACATGTTGTGTTTACAGGGATCCGATGGATATTGACATGCTATTTCAGATTGATTATTGATTCTACCATGTCTTTGTTATTTGTGATCTTGCATGCTTTCCGTTGTTAGTAGCTATCTTGGCCAAGTAGATGCTAGCAACTCCAAGAGTTAGTATTTATGCTTGATAGTGGGTTCATGCCTCTAGTAATCTGGGGAAGTGATAGAAATCTCTAAGGTATCAGATGTGTTGTTGCTACTAGGGAGAAAACAACAATCCTTTGTTCATAGAACAATCGTATTGTTTACTGTACACGCAAGGTGTAATGCAATTATCTATTGCTTGCAACTTAATACTGGAGGGGGTTCGGATGATAACCTGAAGGTGGATTAGTAGTCATAGATGCAGTTGGATTACGGTCTATATATAATGTTGTAATGCCCAATCAAATCTCAAAGGAGTCAAGATGTTTGGTATATGCATGTACTGCTTTCTCGATGTTTGTTAATTGCCCGCTGTAATTTGTTCACCCAACATGTCATCTATCTTAAGGAGAGCCAACACTAGTGAACTATGGACCCCGGTCCTTTCTTTTACCATCAATCTACAACTGTTTACTGTTTTGTGTTTACTTTCTACAAGCTTTTACTTTCTTCCACACAATACGTTTAATCCTTTGTTTTCAGCAAAACCGGTGAGATTGACAACCTCACTGTAAGTTGGGAGTAAAGTTATGTGGTTGTGTTGTGCAGGTTTCCACGTTGCTACTGGCGCCGGTAGTGCGCCCGGCCAAAGTCCAGCTAGCAACACCTTGGAGGTGTTTCCTTGCTCCTACTGGTTCGATAAACCTTGGTTTCATAACTGAGGGAAAACTTTCTACTCTGCTCATCACACCTTCCTCTTGGGGTTCCCCAACGAGCTTGATATATTTTGGGCCATCAATGACCGACATGAGGGTCCCGACCGTCTACTTCATGGGGCAGTTTCATGGAATGTTTGAATTTGGCAGGGGTGAGATGAGTTTGCATCGAAATGGCCCCTCTCGGTAGTTGGCGGCCCAACATTTCAAAACGCGGCCATTTCAGGCAACTTAGGTACCGCCATGCGCTCGCCCGGGAACTTTGGTACCGCAGATGAACAAGCCCGCGAGCTAGGTGAGTGGTGCTCAGAAGATCAGTGCGACCGGTGATGTTGCTCAGCGGTCCGTAGTGGTGGTTGCCAAATCCGATTGCCTGGCTGTAGCGCTCAGATATCTTACGCTTCATTGCTCTAGATGTCGTTCTGGGGAAGAGTACTGCGGAAGATTAGTTGGGATGGGTTGGCGGTTTCTACCTTTCTGCAAGGGTGGAGAGGGGCTACGATGGTGCACAAGCGTCCGGGGCGGCAGAGGAAGATGATGAGGGGCGCAGGACGGTTCTCCTCCGGTTGTCGGATTGACTACTTCGACCCGGTATATTAGGGCAAAACTAACTCGGGACGTTAATATAGATGCTTATGCAAAAAAGGAATAATAACAGAAAATTAGATAAAGTAGTATTTCTTAAACGCTCCAGCCCGCAATGTTGGACCCTAGTTTGAGGCGCTACTATTTTTTTCCGGTAGGTAGCTAGGGACAGCAAATCACACCGTGCCGAAGAAAAAAAGTTCGAAATCTCCTCAAATTTGCTTTGCGTGTGGGGATGGTGATGCCGCACTGAAGGAGAGAGAAAACACAATTTGTTTTGAATGCATATATACTACTCCTCCGATCCATATATTGTTCTTAGATTTATCTAGATTAGAATGTATATAGTCATGTTTTCATGCTAGATTTATCTAATGGTTGGAAACTCCGAGTGGCAACATTATTACCATGACATGATTCACCCATTTACTTCCAAATATGGGAACATCACGGATGATGGGAGTACAATTTACATCAAGGACCTAAAAATGGATAAAATTACATAGAGGTCCTTACATTTAGCACGAAGCACCCTAAAAATATCCAAGGGAAATAGTCAGGTCCGGCTCCTTCTCAAGGGAGCAGAGCCATACTCTTCATACTACTTTCTCTTCGTTTGTTTTCAAAATATATGGCCAAATTTGGTGGCATGAAAATTCCTGGACATGGGATCATCATCATCATAAAGTATGATGTAGATATGGCCATGACCTTGGTCGTTCGTCTTGAAATCCAAGAATGTTCATACTCATCGGCAACTAATAAAATTAAATATGTTTAAATTTTACCCCTTGCTTTTAGGTTCGAATTTTACACGTAAGGACGTAGGGATTACATTTTAAATCAAGGACCTAAAAAGGAAAAAAAATATCGACCTCCATACATTTAGCATGAACCACCCCGAAATTAAGCAGGGAAAATAGTCATGTTTTGCTCTTTCTCGAGAGAAAAGCTGACCGAAACATACTCTCCATACTACTTCCTCTTTGTTTGTTTTCAAAATATGGCCAAATTTGGCGTCTTGCAAATTCTTGGATAGGGGATCATGAATCATCAACATAAAGTATGATGTAGATATGGCCATGAGGCACATGACCTTGGTCGTTCTTCTTGAAATCCAAGAATCTTCATACTTATCGACGACTAATAATCTGAAATATGCTTAAATTTTTTTAGTTGCTTTTAGGTTCGAATTTTATACGTACGTACGGTGGGAGTACATTTTACACCAAGGACCTAAGAAAGGTAAAATTACATCGAGGTCCATACATTTAGCACAAAGCGCGCTAAAATTAAGCAGGGAAAATAGTCATGTTTTGCTCCTTCTCGTGAGAGAACTGATCGAGCCATACTCTTCATACTACTTCCTCTTTGTTTGTTCTCAAAATGTGGCCAAATTTGGGGGCATGCAAATTCTTGGATGTGGGATCACGAATCATCGGCATAAACTATGATGTAGATATGGCCACGACCTTGGTCGGTCGTCTTGAAATCCAAGAATGTTCATACTCATCGACATATAATAATCTTAAACATGTTTAAATTTTACAACTTGCTTTTAGGATCGGATTTTACACGGACATTCGGAGTATATTTTACATCAAGGACCTAAACAAGGTAAAATTACATCGAGGTCCATACATTTAGCATGAATCACCCTAAAATTAAGCAGGGAAAACCGTCATGTTTTGCTCCTTCTAGAGAGAGAAGCTGACCGAGCCATGCATACTCTTCATACTATTTCCTATTCGTTTGTTTTAAAAATATGGCCAAATTTGGTGGCATGAAAATTCTTCGCTATGGGATCATGAATCATCAGCATATAAAGTATGATGTAAATATGTATGACCATGGTCTTTCGGCTTGAAATGCAAGAATTTTCATATTCATTGACAACTAATAAGCTTAATTACGTTTAAATTTTACCACTTGCTTTTATGTTCAAATTTTACACGGACGGTGGGAGTACATGTTATAGTAAGGACCTAAAAAAGGTAAAATTACATCGAGGTCTATACATTTAATTACCACGGAGCACCCTAAAATTAAACAGGGAAAATAGTCGGGTTCGGCTCTTTCTCGAGACAGCAGCTGGTCAAGTCATACTCTTCGTACTACTTCCCTCTTCATTTGTTTTCAAAATATGGCCAATTTGGTGGCATGAAATTCTTGGATATGGGATCGTGAATCATCGATGTAAAGTATAATGTAGATATGGCCATGACCTTTGCCGTTCGGCTTGAAATCCAAGATTGTTCATACTCATTCACAACTACCCTTAAATTCGTTTAACTTTTACCACTAACTTGTAGGTTTGAATTTTACACGGATGGTAGGAGTACATTTTACATCAAGGACCTAAAAGGGGAAATTACATTGAGGTCCATTCATTTAGCATGAAGCACCCTAAAATTAAGCAAATAAAACAGTTTGGTTCGGCTCCTTCTCGAGAGAACAGTTGATCGAGCCGTACTCTTCATACTACTTCTTCCTCTTCGTTTGTTTTCATCAAGGACCTAAAAGGGGAAAATTACATCGAGGTAAAATAATTTAGCACGAAGCACGCCTTAAAATTAAGAAAAGGAAAATATTCAGGTTCGGCTCCTTCTCGAGAAAGAACCTGGCCAAGCCATACTCTTCATAGTACTACTTCCTCTTCATTTGTTTTTAAAATACATGGTCAAATTTTGCGGCATGCAAATTCTTTGATATGGGATCATGAATCATCAACATAAAGTATGATGTACATATGTCCATGACCCTCGTGGTTCGGCTTGAAATGCAAGAATGCTCATATTCATTGACAACTAATAAGCTTAAATACGTTTAAATTTTACCACTTGCTTTTAGGTTCGAATTTTACATGTACGGACGACGGGAGTACATTTTACACCAAGGACCTAAAAAAGGTAAAATTACATCGAGGTCCATACATTTAGCACGAAGCTCCCTAAATTTAAGCAGGGAAAATAGTCATGTTTTGCTCCTTCTCGTTAGAAAAGCTGATCGAGCCATACTCTTCATACTACTTCCTCTTTGTTTGTTTTCAAAATATGGCCAAATTTGGGGGCATGCAAATTCTTGGATGTGGGATCACGAATCATCGGCATAAAGTATCATGCAGATATGGCCATGACCTTGGTCGTTCGTTTTGAAATCCAAGAATGTTCATACTCATTGACATAAATAATCTTAAACATGTTTAAATTTTACAACTTGCTTTTAGGATCGAATTTTACACGAACATTCGGAGTACATTTTACATCATGGACCTAAACAAGGTAAAATTACATCGAGGTCCATACATTTAGCACGAAGCACCCTAAAATTAAGCAAGGAAAACTGTCATGTTTTGCTCCTTCTAGAGAGAGAAGCTGACCAAGCCATGCATACTCTTCATACTACTTCCTATTCGTTTGTTTTCAAAATATGGCCAAATTTGGTGGCATGAAGTTTCTTCCCTATTGGATCATGAATCATCAGCATATAAAGTATGATGTAAATATGTATGACCATGGTCTTTTGGCTTGAAATGCAAGAATTTTCATATTCATTGACAACTAATAAGCTTAATTATGTTTAAATTTAGCACTTGCTTTTATGTTCAAATTTTACACGGATGGTGGGAGTACATTTTATAGTAAGGACCTAAAAAAGGTAAAATTACATCGAGGTCTATACATTTAATTACCACGGAGCACCCTAAAATTTAGCAGGGAAAATAGTCGGGTTCAGCTCCTTCTCGAGACCGCAGCTGGTCAAGCCATACTATTCGTACTACTTACCTCTTCGTTTGTTTTCAAAATATGGACAATTTGGCGGCATGAAATTCTTGGATATGGGATCGTGAATCATAGATGTAAAGTATAATGTAGATATGGCCATGACCTTGGCCAGACGCTCCCGACCGCAATCCACTGCCCCTATCATCGCCATTAAGCCCTAGCTGACTGCTAGGGAACCGCCCACCGTCCGCCTACCTTGCCCACGCCTCTAGCGCCCTATGCCGTCGTCACCGACGAGCTCTGCCCATGCCTCTCTGCCGCCTCCCCGAGCCTATATAAGGGAGCCTCCCCAACACCTTTTCTTCACACTACCCAGCTCCCCTCTCACCACTACTCCTTCCCCACCTCTCGTCGTAGCCGCTCGAGCAGCCCTCCACCGGAATTTCGCCGGAGATAGCCGAAGTAGAGGAGGAGACACCCCCGTCGATTTCATCCACCCCTAGAGCTGCCGCAACCTCGCCTGAGCCCGCCATCGTCTCCTCATTGAAACGCCTCCATCGCTGCACTAGCTTGAGCCCTGGTATGCCCCCACTGCACCCCCACCGCGCCGCTAGGTTTCCGTCTCGCCGGCGACGTGTCCGTCGTCGACGATGAACATGAGCCATAGATCCTAGTTCTAATCCTACGGTCCATGTTGTCCCGTACCGCTTGGCGTTTAAAGAGACCCTGAAATGTGGGACCCCATGTCAGCTGTCCTCAGCACCGTGGAGTGAGACTGGGCTGGCCCATTAGTGTTCTCGTGCAACCTAGCAGATTCAAATAAACCTTTTTCTTTTTAGACTTAAACTAGATTTTGTCCCCTAGTTTGAAATTCAATTCAAAAAGTTGTAAATCCAAATTGAGTGGTTCCAATTTTGTTGGAAAGGTAATAAAAATCTCTATCCAAACCCGTTGGATTTAAATCAATTAGAGTTAGAGATCTCTCCTAGCAAAAATAACAAGAAGAAGCTTTTTCAAATTCAAACATTTTTCTAAAATCAACCAAAATAGATTTTGAGTTGTTTCCAACTCTCAAAAATATCATTTAACCATACCTATCTAAATATGTAATAATATTAAGGTTTGCATGAGTGACTTTGGACTAGTACCAAAATAATGCTATATAGGCATTTCTAGTCACTTTAAATCATTTAAATATTAAACTTAAACTTATTAAAATGTGATCACACCTTTAAATCACATTCCCATGTATTAGGATATGTGGTGATGGCATGTGTCCACATGATCCCATATTTTAATTGGAGAATATTAAACCTTATTTAATTTCAATGAGTAGAAATTACTTTTCGCAAATAAAATAAATGAAACTAGTCATTAAACCTTGTGATGTTTGTGCTGATACTAGATCATCCAATGTGTGCCTTATTGTTCTAAATAGACTAGTAAGTATTGTTTGGTGATTGCGTATTCCGTATGTATTTATAGACGATAGTACCGAACAAGTCTTCGAGGAGGAGGAGTTCTACCAAGAAGAGGAGGAAGAGAATTTCAACCACTTCACCAACCAAGGCAAGCTATTGTTAGAAAGCTAGAATTATAAAAGATGACCTTAGCGAGATGCATTAGGCATTCTTGGTTATACATTTTGACTTCTACCTACCCCAAGTTTTACTTACAAGCTTTACTTGCTTTTACTTTACCAAAGTTCTTTACTTGGTTTATAGATAGCATAAAGAGTATAAAACTTGGCCTATCTAGTTAGACATAGATGTCATTCTATGGCATGAGATTGATCTTAGCATCCCATATTAGTGAACACTGTTAACTTAGTGATTAGAGCCAAACCAAAAACTTGATCACTTTGAAAACCTTGGAATGATGAGTCATTCTATTGAGATATTTTGACATGTGTTGAGAAACACCAATGGTTTATGATGATGAAAATGTTGAGGCATGAGCCTTAGCCCTTTTAGAAAAACTAATGGTTGGGTTCGGATGCGATACCATTCCAAAGTTACCGTATAACTACAATACCTTAATTGGGTAAGGCTTAGCCAGAAGTTTATATGCATTAGTATTAGTTCCCTCGCGGGAGAGGTTTGAGCTGAGGCTACCTCTCAATGTTGTCCACCTATGTAGTGCCTAGGATGGCAGATGGCCATGGCTGGGAGGCCAAACTCATAGGAGAGGTGCTTATACTAGAGTGTGTAAAGGAAAGGTTATGTTTGATTATGTGCATACTAAGCATTATGATTCAGGGTTATCCCTGACAGATGTATCGAATTTTGTGGTGAAAGTGTACCACCTCTTTAGAGTGTCAAACTATTCAAATAGCCCCGTCCGCGGTTATGGATAGTTGGAGTGGCCATATTGTTCTATTGTTAGATGTTTTCAAAATGACTTATGAAATGAATTGTGACATGACTTGACCACAACATGGTTGTGACTATGAAAACTAAGTTCCCACTTAGGTGATTTCAAACTTTATTTTATCTTTCTTTGTTTCTGAACTCATCTTAGGTTTCAAACTTAACTTTACAAATAAACTTAGAGTTAGCATTCCTACTCGAACTACCTTACTTGTTAGTGATAGTTTGCGAGTACTTAAAGAGTAATCATGGATTTTGTCCCTAGCTATTCCCGTGGCCATACTATGAGGAGGACTACCCCGAAGGAGGACAGCAGGACGGCTACGACAACTAGGATCATCTCCCATTGTCAGCATTGCCTGTGACGCTGAAGATGGGGCCCACCGCTACGCTTATTATTCCGCTACTTGTTTGTATTAAGACTGGATCATGAGATCTTTTATTTGTGTAAGACCTTATTATGGTTTGTAATGGATGATGTACTATGATATCCAATCTGTTATGTCTCGCAAAAATGGTAATCCTGGGATTGCGATGTATGTCATAACAGGCATCAGGGATTAAAAATCTGGGTGTTGACAAGTTGGTATCAGAGCCATCCTGACCATAGGAGACCCTAGTTAGAATGGACGTCCGAACAAAAACTTAGTTTCAAAAACCAAAGTGAGTGTTTATGAAAACTTAATTCCTCTCTTATCCTTGGGATTCTTTCTCTCAAAAAAATACATGTTCCTCCAAATTCTTACATTACTACCTAAATTTTGACACACTTGATCAGTTCACTAACTTTCTCATCCTAAAATTCTAATACATGGAAGCTCAGTACAGCAAGTTCTAACAGTTGGGCAACGGAGGCAAACTGATCTTCGAGAGGGATCTTGATGCACTGTCTGAGTACTTGGAGCGTCCGCATCCAGAATTTCTCGGAGCTCAACTCAATGGTCCCCCAGGAGGAGATTTACAATGGCTAGTAGTTGCTAACCTTTGAGGCAAGTTAGAAGCACCAATGTCCGAGAGGATTCAATTCACTGTGAGAGAGAACAACTGGCTAGATGGATTAGCCAAGGCAATGCATGAAGCTCTAGCTCGTCTCTGCGCACAGAATGTCAACCTGATCCAAGGAACCCGCTTTGCTCACTATGCAAGGCGCGATTCTATGGGAATGCCTCTAGAGATTCCAAGTCACCCGGAGTTGAAGCGTCAAGTGGAGAACCTCGACTTTCTGCTGCACGACAGACAGAAGGAATTGGACAATGCTAGAGAGTTCACCAACCACAATCTCTCCATTGCCGCCCAGAAGGCCCAAAATTTCTCCCTGCTCGTCAAGGATCGTCAGTCACTTCGCCGTCAACACGCAAAGAAGGATCGCACCATTGACCGTCTTCACAAGAAGGTGGCCGACCTCGAGAAGACCATCAAGGAGCAAGAAGCTCAGCTTGAAGCAAAAGAAGAAGAAGCGGAAGGTGAAGACATCCAAGGGTATATTGACTCGTACCTTAGCAATGATGATGACTATCTTGAGGATGATGCTATGGACCTCTACACCGACGATGATGACTCCGACTTCATCGATGATGAGTAGATGCACTTGGGCACTATCGTAGGAGTGAGAAGTATTGGTCCCATTACATCCTAGCTTGCAGAATGGTTCTTAAAACCATATGTTTTCCTTTTATGATGGTGTGTGTGAGTTTGTATCGTGTGCTTTGCTTGCTTGAATGAAAATAAGTTAATTGCAAAACCTGAGTCAAACTCAAAGTTTTAACTTTGAAACCAAAATCATGAACCTTAGAACTTTCCCTCTTACCCCATTATCTATCTCAATCTTTAGATGACACGTGGAAACCAAGGAGGGAGTAGCTCATCGCAGGACCCAATGTTGTAGATTCTGCAGACGCTCATTGTAGACCGTGAAGCTAGTAGGGCAGAGTGCCAAGAAAATCTAGCCACCTTGCGGCAGATCGCCTAGATGGCTCACAACAATCAGAACCGTGGAAATCAGGATCATCATGGATCCAAACTCAAAAACTTCCAGAATACCAATCCCCCAATCTTTAGCTGGTCTAAACCCACTGGATGCTGATGATTGGTTGCAGACCATGGAGAACAATTTAGAAGTCGCCGGAGTGGAAGCCAACGTGAAAGTTCTTTTTGTCACCCACTATCTAGCAGGAGATGCAAGAGCATGGTGGAACAGCACCCGCACGATGAACCATGGTCAAGTGATGACATGGGAAGCCTTCAAAGTCAAATTCAGCCGCACCCACGTGCCGCAGGGTTTAGTCACCAGAATGAGAGATGAATTCAGAGAGTTAAAGCAAAGCACAATGACTGTAGTGGAGTACCGTGAAAGATTCTTGTCCCTATCCAGGTATGCACCTGATGAGAGCAACACGAAGGCCAAGAAAAGGAGAGATTCCTGAACGGACTGCATGATGAGATGCAGACTGTATTCGTCAACATCCGTTTCGAGGACCTTGAAGAGCTAGTCGACTCTCCCATTCAAATGTAAGGGAAGATTAATCAAGCAAACGACAACCGCAAACGTCGGATGATGCACCAAGGTGGATCCAACAGTCACCAGAAGTACCGTCCCAACCCGTCTGCCGGATATGCCCCATGGAACAATCGACCCCTAATGTTTCGTCCAAGCTACCCCAACCGTAGCGGAGGGAATGTGAAGACCAGGGGGAATGGCAATAACAACCATCCTGGCAACTCCAGCAACTTGAACCGTGCACCTCCCAAGCACAACAACAATAACAACAACACAACACCGAGAACTAGAAGCAATGTTGTGCCCGTGGCAGCAAATGACAAGTCTCAGATTACTTGTTTTGAGTGTGGAGTGAAGGGTCACTCCAATGAGTGTCCTAAGAAGATTCCCGCCACTTCCAATGTGAATGCCCCAGCTCAATAGCAGTGCCGTGTTCAGCCCGGAAGAAGATTCGCCCCAGGGAACCCTCACAACCGCAACGGCCGTCTCTTCCACATGAACGCCGAAGAAGCCCAAGAAGCGCTAGATGTAGTGCTGGGTATGTTTTCTGTCAACTCAGTTTTAGCAAGAGTGTTGTTTGATTCCAGAGCATCGCACTCATTTATCATCGAAGAATTTGCATGCACTAGTAAGATTCACCCCACCAACTTGAAGCATGTCATGATAGTTCAAATACCCGGTTCAACTACAAAAGCTAGAAAAATTTGCAAAGCTGTACCTATCAGAATACATGGGATAGATTTTTATGCCAATCTAATAGTACTTGAAACCGAAGGTTTGGAAGTAGTACTAGGAATGTATTGGATGTCAAAGCATAAAGGATTGATAGACTGTGCCAATAAATCCATCACCATGACCAGTAGCTCTGGAGTATCAATAGAGCATATATCTGAAACCTTACCCCGTCAATTCAAGTGCAACAAGAGTCTAGCCCTACCCACCATAGACCAAGTCAGAGTAGTCTGTGAATTCCCCGACGTATTTCCAGATGAATTGCCCGGTATGCCCCTGGATAGGGATATTGAGTTCAATATTGAACTAATCCCCGAAACCGGACCCATAGCTCAGAGACCCTATAGCATGAACCCTTCAGAGTTAGTAGAGTTGAAGAAGCAATTGGATGCTATGTTGGAAACATGCTTGATTCAACCAAGTGCGTCGCCATGGAGATCGCCTGTTTTCTTCGTCGACAAGAAGGATGGAGGCAACCGTTTGTGCACAGATTACTGGAAGTCGAATGACGTCACAATCAAGAACAAGTACCCCTTGCCCAAGATAGAGGATTTATTTGATTAGTTGATTGGTGCCAGAGTGTTCTCTAAAATTCATCTTAGGACTGGTTATCACTAACTTAAGATTCGTGCAACGGATATTCTAAAGACCGCCTTTACTACCCAATATGGATTATACGACTATACGGTCATGTCTTTTGGATTAACCAATGCCCCTGCTTATTTCATGAATCTCATGAATAAGATCTTTATGAATTTTCTAGATAAGTTTGTCGTTGTGTTTATTGAGATCTCATTATCTACTCCAAGTCAGAAGAAGAGAATGAGCAACATCTGAGAATCATCCTTGAAACCCTGAGAGAGCATCAGCTGTATGCCAAGTTCAGAAAATGTGCGTTTTGGCTAAAATAAGTTGGATTCCTAGGACATATTGTGTCTGTAGGAGGAGTCACTGTTGATCCCGCCAAGATCAAGGATGTTGAAGAATGGGAAGCCCCAACCACTCAAACTTAAGTCCGTGTATTTCTCGGATTAGCGGGATATTACCGCAAGTTCGTAGAAGGATTTTCGAGCATCACAAGACCCATGACCCAATTGTTGAAGAAGGACAAGAATTTTGAATGGACCGACAAATGTGAAGCAAGTTTTCAGGAGCTCAAGAAGAGATTGATTTCAGCCCCAATATTGATTATGCCAGATATCAAGAAGTCGTTTGATGTGTATTGTGATGCATCCAAGATTGGTCTCGGATGTGTATTGATGCAAGAAGGCAAAGTCATCGTGTATCTATCTCGACAATTGAAACAGCATGAGCAGAACTATCCTACCCATGATCTTGAGTTAGCAGCCATAGTTTTGGCACTGAAGACATGGCGTCATTACCTTATGGGTAACCACTGTGAGATTTACTCAGATCACAAAAGCTTGAAGTATATTTTCACTCAGAAGGAGTTGAATATGAGGCAAAGGAGATGGATAGAGTTAATCAAGGATTATGACCTTGACATTCACTATCACCCCGGAAAAGCCAATGTGGTAGCGGATGCTCTTAGCAGATTGCCGTGTAGGTTAAACACCATGATCAAGGAGAAGCAACCAAGTTTGTATGAGGAGTTGGAGCAGTTCAGAACTGAGCTAGTTAGCAAAGGATTTTTATCTAGCATTGCACTTCAACCCACTTTGATTAGTCAAATCAAGGAAGCCTAGAAGGGAAATGCAAGTATCCACGGAATCAAGCGTCGTATTGGTACATGAAAAGTACCTGGATTCACCGAAGACGAAGAAGGAGTTCTGTGGTACAAAGGACGTATCTGTGTGCCAGCAGATTCAGAGTTGAAGCAAGTTATCATGCAAGAAGCTCATGATACTCTTTATTCTATCCACCCCGGAGGAACAAAGATGCATCAAGATTTGAAGGAGCAATTTTGGTGGCACAAGATGAAGAGACAAATCGGAAGCTACATCGCCAAGTGTGATATATGTTAGAGAGTCAAAGTAGAACATCAGAGACCCGCAGGACTTTTGCAACCATTGCAGATTCTGGAATGGAAATGGATTCCATCGGAATGGACTTTATCACCGGTTTGCCTACTTCTAGTAGGGGAAATGACTCTATCTGGTTCATCCTTGATGGACTGTCCAAGGTAGCTCATTTTATACCTGTCAAGACAACCTACCAGAGTTCAAAGCTAGCAGAGTTGTACATTGCTAGAATCGTCAGTTTACATGGAACCCCTAAGACCATAGTGTTGGATCGAGGAACCCAATTTACCTCGAGATTTTAGTAGAAAGTCCAAGAAGGATTAGGAATCAAGTTCAATTTCAGCATATCTTATCACCCGCAAACCGATGGACAAACTGAAAGAGTCAACCAAATCCTAGAAGATATGTTGAGAGATTGTGTGTTAGAGTATGGATCAAAATGGGAAGATTGTCTACCTTTGACAGAATTCTCATACAACAACAGTTATCAAGCCAGTTTGCAAATGGCCCCATTTGAGTTCTTATATGGAAGAAAGTGCCGTACCCCTTTGAATTGGTCGCAAGTAGGAGAGAGTCAGATCTTCGGACCCGACATCCTACGAGAAGCAGAAGAGAAGGTCCACAAAGTCCGTGAGCACCTCAAGACCGCCCAATCCAGACAGAAGAGTTATGCTGACAAGAGAAGGAGAGACCCGACTTCCAATGTAGGAGATTTTGTATATCTCAAAGTTATCTCAACATTTTAGTCTGAAAGGAAAGTTAGCCCCCAGATATATCAGACCCTTCAAGATTCTGAATCGCTGAGGAGAAGTATCGTATCAATTGGAACTGCCAGAAGAGATGTCAGCCATCCACAATGTGTTACATATCTCGTTACTTCGCAAGTGCTTAGAAGTGCTAGAGAAGACTGAAGTTTTCAAGAACATCGACCACCGAGCAGTTGATATCAACAAGGATCTGACGTATCACGAAGTACCCATCCGTATCTTGGAGGAAGCTTACAGAACCACCAGGACCAGAAGTATCAAATTTCTCAAGATTCAATGGAGCAACCATATCGAAGAAGAAGCCACTTGGGAGCAAGAAGATTACATTAGGACTGAGTTCCCAGATCTCTTTAGTTCCTAGTTTTCTTACTTAAATCTCGGGATGAGATTTTGTTTAAGGGGGGAAGGTTTGTAACATCCCAAAACTTTAATCCAAGTTATCAAGATCCAAATCACCCAATTTAGGATTAACAAAACCTTTTTCTCCTTTAAATAAATAAGCATGCATGTGTGTGTTGCATTAAATAGAAATTGTTTTGAATTGCCATAATTATTGGTTCTAATGGTTGTAAAATGACTCTAAGATGAATTCCACATCATCTAGATCATTCCCAAGCAAAATCCAAAGAAAAAGAAATAAAAAAGAATTAATAATGGAAATGGTCACTTTTGCCATTTTAATCAACTAGATCAATTTGGGTGTTCCTAGAACTCAAATTCAAACAGAAATAATTGTGGATCTTTACACCCATTGCTAGTACAAGTAGTGATGTACCAAGGCCCACTTTATGATCTTCCAAAAACATTCAAACTCTAAATTTAAAAGACATTTGAAAATGGAATCAAGTGTATGTACCTAGATCACACTTTTTCAAAAACCACTCAAATGAATTCAACTTGACAAATCCCAGCAACCAGAGATGCTCAAGCATGAGACCAACAAATCCACCAAAATTCATTTCAAAATTCAAAAATTTGGTTCATGCGGCCATTGTGTCGAGCACCTTGTGAGCAGAATCAAACCTGCCTAACTAATACTATTTTGATCAAAACTGGTCGAGCCATTTGAGCACCATTAACCATCTTTGTCTCCCCTAGCCCCAACCAGGCCAGCAAAGACCTACCAAATGGTCTAGGACAGCAGTGCCGCGCCACCTCGATGCCATGCCCGTCGGTCGAGCACGGGCAGCTCGCAAGAGACAACCAGCCCCTCTCCGCTACTCCAGGAAGGAATGCGTGATCACACCGCCGACCAGGGTCCACCCCATGGCCATAGCCAGCACCTGGACCACCGAGGACAAGCCCAGCACTAAGACTCTGCGCCACGCCAGCGCACGCTAGAGCGACATCCCTGGCAAGGCAGCACACGCTGCGCCTCGACCACAGCCCGCGCCCGCCGCTCCGCCTTGACCACATCATCCCGCTAGACATCCCCTTCTCCCGCCGCGTGATCCACAACCGCCGTGGACCGCGTCGAGCACCGCCTCTGCCGCACGGAGCGCCAGATGCTCCCGACCGCAATCCACCACCCCTAGCATTTCCATTAAGCCCTACCTGACTGCTAGGGAACAGCCCACCGTCCGCCTACCTTGCCCACGCCTATAGCGCCCTGTGCCGTTGTCACCGACGAGCTCCGCCCATGCCTCTCTGCCGCCTCATCGAGCCTATATAAGGGACCCTCCCCAGCACCATTTCTTCACACTAACCAGCTCCCCTCTCACCACTTTCCTTCCCCACCTCTCACCGTAGCTGCTCGAGCAGCCCTCCGTCGGAATTTCGCCGGAGATAGCTGCAGCAGAGAAGGAGATGCCCCCCTCGATTTCGTCCACCCCCGGAGCTGCCGTGACCTCGCTCGAGACCGCCGTTATCTCCTCGTTCAAACGCCCCCATCGCCGCACTAGCTGGAGCCATGCTATGCCCCCACTGCACCCCCACAACACCGCTAGGTTTCTGTCTCACCGGCGACGTGTCCGTCGTCGATGATGAACGTGAGCCGTAGATCCTAGTTCTAATCCTACGGTCCACTTTGCCCCGTACCGCTTCGCGTTTAAAGAGCCACTAACATGTGGGACCCCCTGTCAGTTGTCCTCAGTGCCGCGGAGTGAGACTGGGCAGGCCCATTAGTGTTCCCGTGCAACCCAGCAGATTCAAATAAACCTTTTTCTATTTATACATTAACTAGATTGTGTCCCCTAGTTTGAAATTCAATTTAGAAAGTTGTAAAAATCCAAATTGAGTGATTCCAATTTTGTTGGAAAGGTAATAAAAATCTCTATCCACGCCCGTTGTATTTAAATCAATTAGAGTTAGAGATCTCTCCTAGCAAAAATAACAAGACAGAAGCTTTTTCACATTCAAATATTTTTTTAAAATCAACCATATTAGCTTTTGAGTTGTTTATAACTCTCAAAAATCACATTTAACCATACCTATCTGAATATTTAATAATATTAAGGTTTGCATGCAGTGACTTTGGACTAGTACCAAAATATTGTTATATAGGCATTTCTAGTCACTTTAAATCATTTAAATATTAAACTTAAACTTATTAAAATGTGATCACACCTTTAAATCACATTCCCATGTATTAGGATATGTGGTTATGACATGTGTCCACATGATCCCATATTTTAATTGGAGAATATTAAATCTTAGTTAATTTCAATGAGTAGAAATTACTTTTCTCAAATAAAATAAATGAAACTAGTCATTAAACCTTGTGATGTTTGTGATGATACAAGATCATCCAATGTGTGCCTTAGTGTGATAAATAGACTAGTAAGTATTGTTTGGTGATTGTGTATTCCGTATGTTTTTATAGACGATGGTACCGAACAAGTCTTCGAGGAGGAGGAGTTCTACCAAGAAGAGGAGGAAGATAATTTCAACCATTTTACCAACCAAGGCAAGCTATTTTTAGCAAGCTAGAATTATACAAGATTACCTAAGCAAGATGCATTACTTTACCATTAGCAAGCTTGGTTATACATGTTGACTTATACCTACCCCAAGTTAACTTACAAGCTTTACTTGCTTTTACTTTACCAAAGTTCTTTACTTGGTTTATAGATAGTGACGAGGGTTTAACTCATCAATGCCCATTGTTATGGACTTGGGTTTTGGAGAAGGAGGGAGTGCTGGAGACATCTATCGGCTAGCAAACAAGCACACAGGGGACAAAGGATTTACCCAGGTTTAGGCCTTGTAGAGGTCCCTACTCCTGCTTGTCTGCTCGTGGAATTATTGAAGGAGTCGAAAGTTAGAATGGTGCACATATGCAATCTGGCAAGAGTTTTGGAAACTAGGGTTGCGCGTGTCCTCCTCGCCGCCCCCTCCTAGCCTTTATATAGATAGGCTAGGTCTCGGGTAGCAGATCGAGTCGGTTACAAGTTAGGGTTCTCCCCTTCAAACTTTCTATCTTTAGCTTCTTCTTGCCTCTCAAGCAATCGAGAGTCCGCAGGTCACTCGAGTCCTTTCGTCTGGGCCTTGGCGACACCGTAGGCCTATACGTATTTAGACCGTATATACCAAGCTCGAGTACCTGTAGGGTATACTCATGTCAGTAGCCCCCGAGTATCTAGTGGAATCGCAGATTCGACTTGGTACTTTTTGAAGTCTTCGAGTGCTCGAATGAGTACGTTTTCCGACTGCTTTCATTTATGTCATAGGGATTGTTGATATACGTGCCTGATATAGCCGAAGTATCAGTATCAGTTAACCACCTTAGGGTGAAACAACGCAATCTACTCGAACTCGAGTCCCCGGACTCGAATCCGGAAAAATGCTGGCGTAATTCCACTCAGGCCGCGGAGGTCTTACAGGAGTCGAATTCTAGTTATATGAGTGTAAGCACTTAACGCGTCCGTCAAGGCATGTTCATCATGCCTATAGGCACGGATATGTTTCTGGTAGTGCACAGTTAAATGCGTTGCCAGGCCTTTATTCAGGTCTTACCTTCACGCTGTAAGCGCGACATCCGAATTTTATCATCGCGGAGATGATTCGGGCAACCCAGGAGACGTAATCTCTTTGTAGGGAAAAATATGAGGCGGTGTCGCCATGATCTGCGAGTGCTGATGTAATCGACGCACAACTTTCGTGCAAATAATCATAGGGTGCGCGACTAGCGCTCCCTATGGGAGTAGCCCCCGAGTGCCTGGTTGAGTCGAAGACTCAGGCAGGGACTAAAGACATTTTGCGACTGTTGTCGTCTTTGCTTGTTTGTCTCAGTCAAATTTTTGTGACTGCTGTCATTTTTGTTTGTCTGCGTTGAAAACTTGGGTTGCGACTGTTGTCGTCTTTTCCTTTCTTGTTTTAGTCGAAATTGTTTCCAGCGCTCCCTATGGGAGTAACCCACGTCCACAGTCGAATCGTTTTTTGAGTGGCTGGGTTTGATTGCGATTGCTTGTATCCCTACAATAAGAAAATAAAAATCATAGGGTGCGCGGCCAGCGCTCCCTATGGGAGTAGCCCCCGAGTGCTTGGTGGAGTCGAAGACTCTAGAAAGGACTAAAGTAGTCATAGTTTTCCGCTGCGTAGCTCTTGATGACGTCAGTGTTGACGCTTTCATGACCTCAGTTGTCCGTGTGAGCTGCTTTGACGGGACGTGACGAGCGGTGGGTCCCACTTTCTGACTTTGATTTGACTGGGCGTGCGTAATCTTATTATTAACCGTGCCTCCTCGATTTCCGCGCAGTGGAGGGACGGTTCGCGCTTCCTCTTCCCCACGTGTCGAGCGCGATATGTGCCACGCGTCCAATAGGGTTTTTGCGAGCCGTTGGATTGCATCTCTTAGGGGTTAAGTAGCGATGCTACGACGGTAAATTTCCATCTGCACCCTTTTCTTCCTTGCTACCATCGCCATGCCGCTTCTCCTCTGCTTTTCTCCTGCGCTCATCTCCTCCTCAGCTCTGGACCATCTCCGCTCGTTTCCAAGTAATTTTCTGCGTTCTCATCGCCACCGCGCAATGGGAAAGAAGAAAGGAGGTGCTGCCACTGAATCCGCCGCCACCGCTGCTGCGGCGAAGAAGAGGGGTGGCGTCACTGCTGCGGGCACCAGTGTCATCGCCAGCGGGAAAAAGAAGGTCGCGGGCACCCGCGTGACCAATGGCGCTTGGCGCCCTTCAATCATCAAGGCGTCCGATCTCCGTATTCTTCGCCAAGATGGAGTTATTTCTACAGCAGTGGCCGACGCGCGCGTCCCTAGCGGTGAGACCATTCCTGTGCCTCCCGCTAGGTTTCGAGTAATGTTTCTTGCTTTCATCATTTGCAGCCTTTCCTTGCCTATCCACCTCTTTCTTAGGGGTCTCCTCTGTTTCTACGGGCTCCAGCTCCATCAGCTGTCCCCAAATTCAATTCTTCACATCTCTTGTTTTATCACCATTTGCGAGTGCTGGCTCGGAATCGAGCCGCACTTTGGCCTTTTCAAACGCTTATTTAAGCTAAAGCGTTAGTCCGCATCTGGCTATTTAGTTTATGACGTAGGTGGTTGTGGTATCCATGTCGACCCATCCGCCACCTATTTCGACATCAAGCTCGCCAAGTCCGTCCAGGGATGGAAGGACAAATGGTTTTATGTTCGTGACCAGAAGGCCGAGGACGAGCATTTTGGACTCGCGCCTTTCGACCCCGCGACTCCTTGCAAGAAGATGCGTTCTTGGATGAATGTGATCATGCCTTCCGAACTCGCGGAGACAGATGTGTTATATCAACGCGTCTGCGACCTCGAGAGTCACATAGGTGCAGAAGAGGGAGGTTGTGCCCTTGTCAGGACTTGGCTGCATCGTCGCGTCTAGCCTCTCCAGGCTAGGGTCCATCCCATGTTTCAATGGGGTGGTGCTGATGATGTCACTCGTGTGTCTGCTGATGGCATGTCCGCGAGTGAGGTAGATAAGAGGGTGCGGCTGGTCACGAAGTACACCTTCAAGGATGTGCTTCCAAATGAGCCAGTCGTTCCTCCCTTCGATGCTTCCAATCCTCCTCCCGAGGTACAGTCGTGCTACACAGTAGCTTATGTTCGCGATTGCTTTTCTGTTGCTTACTTGCTCCTTTTTGCTGTTTGTATGCAGGATTGGGCGGTGTCGCCTTGCATGCCTCCTCTCCCTGAGGGCATTATTCCTCGTAAAGCTTTTGAAGAGGATGAGTCTGAGTCGACCATCCCTTCTGATCTGGAAGAGGAAGCCCCTGAGTCCGGGAGCCCGGATACTCGCAAGCGTTCGCGCAGCGAGGACTCCGATGCGTCGACTCCTTCAACTCCAAAAGGCACAGTTGTTGGCACGGAGTCACCAATTCCCGCCGTCCCTGTGAGGGCTGTAGCACCATCTTCTCGCAAGAAGATGCGATTACCCAAGGAGTCTTCGTCGGAGTCGGCGGAGGCCACGTTTGATCTTGACAAGTTTGACTGGTAAGTTTAAGAGGTCATTCATTCTTTTCTGTTTTCTATTTGTTGGCTGTGCCCTGGAGATTTGCCTTTTCTTAATGCGAACTTGGTTTTGCAGTCAAGAGGCGTCGTCATCTTTTGGCGACGTTGAGTTTTTGAAGGAATCAGGAGTCGCGACCTCAAGGGCCAAGGTAGAAGTCGAGCGCGCTCCATCTCCTCCGACGGCGGCCCACTCCGGGCATAATTCTTCGAGCTCTCCTCATGGAGGGGAGCATCAAATAGTTGCTCGGATGACAGCTCAACAGACTTCTTCGGAGTCGCTAGAGGACCCTGTGAGTATATCTTTCCTTCTTTTGTATTCTGGCAGTCAACGCCTTCTGTTGCCCTCTCTGATTCCTTGATTGGTGCAACAACTCCTTGTAAAGGAGGCCACACGAGTGGCGGAGCAGGTGATGGCGATTGGTCGTCAGCATGCGATGCTGGAGATGCGTCGCCGTGTGGTCGAAAGTGAGTGCTTCCACGCTTGTTCCTTTCATCTTCTCTCTGTTTTGGTATGTTCGAGTGATAGCCAATTATTTTGACTACCATGTAGCTGAGCATAACGCCCTTCTGCGCAATGTCGCATTCTTGGAGAAGACATTGGCCGCAGCTGTTAAGGGGCGCGATGAGGCAATCGTGGCTCGTGATGATGCCCGAAAGCGCGAAGAGGATCTGCGCGCCTCTTTTGCGGCCAGGGAGAAGTTGTTCGAGGAGAAACTATTCTCAGTCGCCAAGGCCCTCTCAGGTACTTTTTACTGGTGGATTTTTGATTGATGCTTTTCTCTGCTTCTGGGGTTTTGCCGGTGGCACTAGAAATTTGATCCATGTTTTGGTGTAGATGCTGGTGACTTGAGTTTTGACCCGCAGGCCCTTCGTCGTGATGACGCTCTGGCCGGCGCGGTGTCCGCGGTCGAAGATCAAAGCGCCGCCGTCCAGGATACATTATCCAAGGCTAAGGTCGCCCTTAGTCGCCTCCGGGAGGAGTTGATGCCAAAGGCGGAACATGTCGATACTATGGACGAGCTAGTGGAGTCGCTCGTCGGGGGCGTGCCTTCTACCTTCAAGAACTCCCTCCGAGCGGCTGGTGCAACGATGTCACTCGCCATGGTGCAGGCCCACGGAGTCGAGATAGATCCCTCTGCGGTGTCGAAGACAATGCCTGTTGGCGTGGATGGTCAGCAAGTAGTTTTCGCTCCCTTTGCGACTTCCTGTGCCAAATACAGCCATTCTTTGATTAATACCATTGCAAAGTATTCGGAGGAGCTCCAGCGCTCTAAGAAGGCGGCAAAAGCTTCGGCTTCAGGGGCAAGCGGAAAATCAGTGGCGTCTGATACTGCCACGGACTTGATGAAGCCTCTGAAGGCATCAAAGTCGAAGTAGCCAGCTGCTCCGTAGTTAGCTTGTGTAGTAGATGATGAATTGTCCTTTTTCTCTAAGAACATGCCTGCTGGCGAGTGTGCTTGTGAATATTTTTTTTATGCTTATCCTGAATGCATCTGCTATCCCTGCCTTTGTGTTAGTTTGGTCGCCTTATTTGCTTCTGTCTTGATCTGTGGTAGGGCACATCGAGTGGTCCCATAGGGGGAAACCAGGATCCATCATCTCTTCATGAGACAGTGGTACCGCTGCGCTCCAGGGTAGAGGAGCTGTCTTTGCTGTCGCGACTTCGTGACCGCGTGAAGCAGCTAGAGCGTGAGTTGCCCTTGATCCGTGGTAACGTAGATGTGTGGAAGTCAAAGGCGGAAAAAGCCGCCGCCCGCGAGCAGTATCTGCTTGGCGAGGTGACGCAGCTGGGCGACCAGTTTAAGTGTTAGTTTGCTCGTCCTCATCTTTTTCCTTTGTAGATAGTCACTGTGGTACGTTGTACTCATGCTGTTGGTGCTGCTTCGTGTAGTTGTTAGCGCACACCGTCCGTAGGAGGAGAGGGATAGGATTGCCATCCGCCTTCATGGTCTCACCCAGGAGCAACTCCAAGAGAGTGGATACTTCTGGGTGGATCATGATCGTGCGACAGCATTGGCGACCCTACAGGATGGCGCTTCGCGAGTGCTGCTCTTCTTGAAGAAGTCACACTCATGTTTGAAGAATATCTACCGAGCGATGTTCCCGTTGGATGACACGCCGTCAAGCCTGTTGGCTCTCCTGGCCAAATTTCAAGATATGTCCGCGGTTCGCGAGTGCGTGAGGCAGCAGTTGGTGGCTGGTGCCAAGGCTTCCCTCTCGATGGTGCGATTGCACAGGCCTGACGTGGATGTCGCCGTCGTAGCTTCCGTTCTACCAGCGCTGCCAGCCGGATCTGCTTGGAATATGGTGCCGCACTATCAAGCGGTGGACCGCCCAGCAGAGGAGATTGTCGACTTCTTCGAGGAGCAAACCAATGTTCTTCTGTTGTAGCAGTAACCAGATTTGTATCATGCACATAAGTGTATTTGTGTTGTAAAGTTCATATATATATATATTTGTATGTAATTTATTGTTGAATGCGTATAAATAGCTTTTGTAAGCGTAAGGTGTGTTGCACTATGCGAGTCCTTTTCGTTAGCCTGGCCATCCCTTTTATCAACCTGCCAGGTGCGTTGCAGCTGGGCTGAATTTGCGTTAAGGGATTCGATTGATGTGCCAGCTACTTAGGATGTCACATTTATTAGTTCTAAGAACAAATGTGTGTAGGGTGGCATAGCCCCCGAGTACAATAGTAACAGAAGTGAAAAGAAAGAAAAAAAGCACAGAGTTTTGGGGCACTTAGCTTTTATTATTTGGAGAACAGTACGAGGTACAATGTGTGGCTAAGTAGCCTTGGCTGGGTAGCCTTATTTGCAATGTAAAAGTAAAACGACTAGGGGTAGAAGCGTCGCAGTTGTGCGACGTTCCAAGGGTTGGAGTATGCGAATCCTGTTTCTAGGTCTTGAAGGCGATAGGCGCCACCTGGGATTACTTTTGTAACCAAGTATGGTCCTTCCCAGGGGGACTCGAGCTTGAGATGCCCCTGCTGCTTCAGTCGCAGGACCAGGTTACCTTCGACGAAGGATCTGGGGCGAAGCCTTCTACTGTGGTAGTTGCGCAGGTTCTGTTGCTAGATCATGGACCTTTCTACGGCGATTTCTCTCGCCTCGTCGAGGAGGTCGACGGAGTCTTCCAGTGCAAGAGATGACTCTTGTTCGCTGTAAGCGACTATGCGCGGCGCCTTGTACCTTACTTCGGCGGGTAGTACCGCTTCTGCCCCGTGCACCATAAAGAATGGCGTGTAGCCTGTGGCGCTGTTTGGAGTTGTACGTAGGCTCCAGAGTACAGATTGGAGCTCGTCTGGCCAGCAACCCGCATCTTTTTTGAGTGGTCGAAGGAGTCGCTTCTTGATGCCGCTGAAGAAGAGCCCGTTTGCTTTTTCTACCTGACCGTTGGTCTGTGGATGAGCGACTGCGGCATAGCTGATGTTGATCCCCAGGTTTTCGCAGAATTCTTGGAACTCCTTGGATGTGAAGTTCGTCCCGTTGTCAGTGATGATGTTGTGTGGCACGCCGAAGCGGTAGACGATGGACTCGAAGAATTTGACCGCGCTGTGACCCGATTGCTTGGTCACCGGCATGGCTTCGATCCACTTGGTGAATTTGTCGACTGCGACCAAAAGATAGACATAGCCTCCTTGCGAGGACCTTGGGAGCTTTCCTACCATGTCAAGCCCCCATTGTGTGAAGGACCAGGCCAATGGGATAGGTCTTAATTCCGCGCCTGGAGCGTGTGGTTTGTCTGCGAATCGCTGACAAGCGTTGCACTTTTGGACTATGTCCTTGGCATCGCGCATGGCTGTGGGCCAGTAAAATCCAGCTCATAGAGCTTTGGCAACGAGGGCACGACTGCCGGCGTGGTGTCCGCAGGTTCCTTCATGTATGTCAAGGAGGACTACTTTTCCATCAGCCAGGGAGACGCATCGTTGTAACACGCCTGTGATACTACGTTTATATAGTTCGCCGTTGATAACAGTTAATGCCTTGGAGCGTCGTGCGATGTGCCGTGGGTCCGTCGGGTCGTTCGGTAAGCGCTTGCTGAGGAGATATGTAATGTACGGCTGCGTCCAGGATTGTTCGATCATCATGACACTCATTGGCCCTTCGAGTCCTGTGTTTGGCTCCAAGTTTTCGAGTGCCATTTGCTCATTGGGTAGCGTAGCCCCCGAGTCTGTTGCTGCGCTTGTTTTCTTCTCTGCGGCCTTTGGCTTGATGGAGCGTTCGCAGATGCGCTCGAGAAATACCCCAGGTGGTATGGGGGCGCAGGTAGAGCCTATGTTGGCGAGTGTGTCCGCCTCCTCGTTGCTTTCGCGACCTACATGTCGCAACTCGCAACCATCGAAATCTCCCTCAAGTGTATCGTAGAGGTTGCGGTATGCAATCATGTTGTCATTGAGTGCGTCGCACTCATGCATTGTTTGGTTGACGACCAGCTTGGAATCGCCATATATGATGAGCCTCTTTGCGCCGCAGGCTTTTGCCATCCTCATCGCGTGCAACAGGGCCTCGTATTCAGCCTCGTTGTTTGAGGCTGTGAACTGCATTCGCAGGATGTATTTCAGCTTGTCTCCTTGAGGTGACGTCAATATGACACCTGCTCCTGCTCCGTCTTTCCGTTTGGATCCATCGAAGTGCATTGTCCAGAGGTAGGACATATCTGGCTTGTCCGGGAGTTGGTTTTCCATCCAATGCACGAGAAAGTCAGGGAGAACTTGCGACTTGATTGCGTCGCGCTTTTCGTATGTGATGTCTCATGGAGACAGTTCGATTCCCCAAAGCGCGACTCGTCCCGTGGCGTCGGGGTTATTGAGGATATGTCCCAATGGGGCGTCACTGACTACCACGATTGGGTGTTCCTGGAAGTAATGGCGCAGTTGCCGGGCGGTCATGAAGACACCGTACGCTAGCTTCTGGTAGTGCGGGTACCGCTGTTTTGTTGGCGTGAGAACCTCGCTGAGGTAGTATACCGGGCGTTGTACGCCATGAACCTTGTTTTCCTTGGCCCGCTCGACGACGAGCACTGTACTAACCACTTGTTTGGTAGCGGAGATGTATAGCAGTAGTGGTTCCCTTTTTCGTGGAGTCACCAGTACTGGCGAGGTGGATAACAGGCGCTTGAGGTCTTCGAATGCTTCTTGCGCTTCCTTGGTCCACTCGAATTTGTCAGCTTTGCGGAGGAGCTGATAGAAGGGTAGTGCCTTTTCCTCCATTCGACTGATAAATCGACTGAGGGCCTCGATTCGTCTAGCTAGTTGCTGGATGCCTCTTATGTTCTTTGGCTTCTCCATGGCCAGTATGGCCTTTATCTTTTTTGGGTTTGCCTCAATCCCTCTCGCGGAGATGAGATACCCGAGCAGCTGCCCAGATGGTACACCAAAGGCACATTTGTCCGGATTGAGCTTAATCCAGTAATGATCGAGGTTGGTGAATGTTTCGCGCAAGTCGTCGATTAGAGAGGCTTCCTCCCTGGTTTTGATTACTATGTCGTCGACATAGACTTGGATGTTGCGACCCAATTGCTCCTTGAGGCAAGCCTGCATGCACCGCTGGTAGGTGGCTCCCGCGTTTTTTAGCCCGAAGGGCATTGTGTTGTAACAGAACACACCGAAGGGCGTTGTAAACGCGGTCTTCTCTTGTTCTTCCTCCTTCATTCGAATTTGGTTATAGCCTGAGTAGGCATCGAGGAAGCAGAGGCGCTCGCATCCAGCGGTGGAGTCGATGATTTGATCGATCCGTGGTAGCGGGAAGTGATCTTTTGGGCAGTGCTTGTTTAAAGAAGTGAAGTCCACGCACATCGGTAGGATATCCGTGTCCTTTTTAGCACCAGCACGGTATTGGCGAGCCAAGTGCTTTCCTTGATCTCGCGTATGAATTTGGCCTCGAGGAGTCTATTGATCTCCATGCCGACTGCCTATGCTCGTGGCTCAGACAGTCGCCTGATTGTTAACTTGACTGGCCTTGCGTTAGGGTTGACGTTGAGTGCGTGCTCGGCGAATTCCCTGGGAACTCCTGGCATGTCCGCAAGACACCAGGCAAAAATTTCCCAGTGCTCACGAAGGAATTCGACGAGCGCGAGTTCCTATGTGGGACTCAAGTTGTTGGCGATGAGGGCCGTTTTGCCTGGATCTGTCGGATGGACCTGCACCTTCTTTGTGTGCACAGATGAGTCGAAGGAGAGATCAGGTGAGCTTGGCCTGCTCGGGGGAGGCAGGCTATTGTCTGTCGTTTCCTTCAATCGCGCGAGCTCTTCCTGCATGCCGAAGAACTGGGAGATTCTGTTGAATTCCCTGTCGCAGCTGTCAGATCGCTCAAAGCTTCCGTTGATCGTGATGACGCCGTTGGGACCTGGCATTTTCATCTGCAGGTAGGCGTAGTGGGGTACCGCCATGAACCTAGCAAGCACGACGCGTCCGAGGACGCAGTGGTATTGTGAGGGCCAGTCGACGACCTCAAAATCGATGCGCTCGCGCCGGAAGTACCTTGGCGTGCCGAATATAACATCGAGGTTGATTTTGCCCAGGGGGTATACGCCTTTCCCTGGGATGATGTCGTGGAATGTTGTGTCCGATGCCTCCAAGGAAGTTAGAGGGATCCTCATTGCTCGCAAGGTACTCGCGAATATGAGGGTGATGCCGCTTCCGCCATCCATGAAGACGCGACTCATGTCGAAGCCTCCAATTTGCGCTTCGAGTACGAGGGGGCAATGGCCTCGGCGAGGTACTTGAGGCGGGTGGTCTCGTTTATCGAAGGTGATGCATGACTCACGGCCACTGAGGTACTCAGTGGTGGATGGTGGTGAGTGCATGGCCAAGTTGACTTGGCGAGTGATGGCTTTCTGCACCCTGTTGGAGGGGCGTCCCTTTTGGATCATCATGATACCCATGGCCCATGGGTACGGTTCTCCTCCGTGGTGTTGGTCCGGTGCAGCTCCGTTCGGTGGTGGCCCCGGTGGAGGTGGCGGTGCGCCATGTGCTACGGTGCCTGGAGCGGCCCCGTAGCCTCTTTCGACTGCGTTGCGGTTCATCCGAACCAATCCCTCGTGTAGTTTGAGGAACTCGCGGCAGTCCTTGAGGAGGTGGCTGGACTTTCTCTTGCCGTCATGCTTGTCGATGTAGAAGTGTACCATGCATGGTTCGGACAGTTTTTCCTCGATGGAGGTCGCGGGTGCCTCATCGCGAGTGCGGTGTTGCCATACTTGCATGGTTTTCCCAGAGTCGCGGTATCCGCTGTTGCGGTTGTCGTCGCGTCTATCGGTATAGCCGGCTGCAACCATGTTGACGTCGTCACGGTCGTCGTAGATGCGCATGCGGCGTTTGCCTCGGCGGTCGCGTCTGCATTCGAGTTCTGCCTCCTCGTCAGAGTGAGCGCGGTTCTTCACTGAATCTTCTCCATCAGCCCACCGATTCGCGATCTCCATCAGATGGTCGATGGTCTGGGGCTTTGAGCGGCCTAGCTCCTCCTTGATGATGCGGTCACCGTTGAATGCATCAATCGCGCGGTCTTCCGAGATGTTTTCCGCGGAGTTCTTGATGATGGACCACCTTCGTATGTATGAGCGCAGCGATTTGCCAGATTTTTGCTGGCAGCATCTCAGTTCTTCGATTGATGCAGGACGTTTGTACGTGCCTTTAAAGTTGCGCAGGAAGCTATAGACCAACTCATCCCAACTGCAAATGGATCCGCGTGGGAGGCTATTGAGCCATGCTCGGGTGGCACCCTGCAGCTGTAGCTGCAAGCATTGCATGGCAGTACTTCGACTGCCGCCGTGGAGCCTGACAAAGGAGATGTGATCTTCTAGCCAGATTTTAGGGTCCTGTAGACCGTCGAACTTTGGATTTTCTGACGGAAGTTTAAACCCCTTAGGAATTCGCTTCTGCCTAATGGATCTGCTGAAGCATCTGGCGCCGCAGAGTTCCCCGTCTTCCTCTTCGGAGTCAGTTGACCGAGCACGTCGTGCTCTTGACTTGTCGATCTTGCGTTGTGTGAGGTTGTTGCGCGCATCGTAGTTGCGATCGTGTCGCCGTGAACGACGGCGTCGAGACAGGTCGTGACTGTCATCGCTGGATGAGGGTGAGGAGTAGCGTTTTGCTAGTGCTTTGCCCTTTTTCGGGTCTAGTACCGGTTCCTTGTCGAGGGCGGCCTCGATTAGCTCCAAACCTGCGATCGTAGATCGGTGCATGGCGGTTCAGAGATCTCCAGCCGGTGGCTGGTTGTTGAGGAGGTACATGGTGGCTGTTGTCACCGCGGCCTGCGGCGTTCTAGGGACCACGTTGCCTCTCGTGTCGACTGTCATAGAGCCGAAGTCGAGGACTTTCGCGGCGTCTATGCGCTCTTGTTCGGTGAGGTGAGCCATTCGCGACTGCCTCTTCTTGGCGATGTACTTGTTGCCTCGTGAGGAGGATCCTCCGTAGGAGGAGAGCCCAGCGCGACGAAGGCTTGACTCGTCCGCCGCCTTTTTACGCGCCTCAAGTTGCGCGATCGCTTGTTTTTGGCCCGTGAACTCCTCTTTTAGGAGCCAATGGTAGCCCATCAGTAGTTCCTGTGGGGACCCAAGGGGTAGCGGTGTACCTAGTAGGGCCTCGCGGCAGCGCTCCCACTCCTGCTCGTTGAGCTTGATTACGACGTGTTCGCCGGTTTGCTCGTTGATTATATTGGGAGGTTCGACTGCTCCCCCGTTGGCGCCGTTGCCACCGTTGATAATGGCGTTGCCGCGATTGGCGGAGGTGTCGCCTGCGTTAATGATGGCGCACATGAAGTGATTGGGGAAGCTGCTGCTTCCACAACTTTCAGATTCAAAACCGTAGATTCCATCTTTTGTGGCCAGATCGCTCAGATCGGAGTCGCGACTGCTCTCGCTGATCGTGTTCCCGGCTGCCACCGGAGCATTGAGTTCACTGAGGGTGCCGATTGATGGAGGGAACCATGATGCCGGGGCAATCGCCGGTGTCGTCGGTTGATCAGGCATGCGAAGCGTGCCCAACTGACCAACTTGGAAGCGGAAGTTCCCAATTGCCAGGCTGATTCCGTCGCCCACGGATTCGAAGGCCGGGCGGGTGGCCGGCGTGTGGACGGTGAAGTCGAAGGCGCCGAAGAGCTGGCGAATCTCCGCTGTTGCGGAGTTGTAGATCGCGGTTGATGGGGCCGAAGAAGCCGCAACATCAACACTCCCATTTCCCACAGACGGCGCCAATTGACGAGGGTTTAACTCATTAATGCCCATTGTTATGGACTTGGGTTTTGGAGAAGGAGGGAGTGCTGGAGACATCTATCGTCTAGCAAACAAGCACACAGGGGACAAAGAATTTACCCAGGTTCAGGCCTTGTAGAGGTCCCTACTCCTGCTTGTCTGCTCGTGGAATTATTGAAGGAGTCGAAAGTTACAATGGTGCGCAGATGCAATCTGGCGAGAGTTGTGGAAACTAGGGTTGCGCGTGTCCTCCTCGCCGCCCCTCCTAGCCTTTATATAGATAGGCTAGGTCTCGGGTAGCAGATCGAGTCGGTTACAAGTTAGGGTTCTCCCCTTCAAACTTTCTATCTTTAGCTTCTTCTTGCCTCTCAAGCAATCGAGAGTCCGCAGGTCACTCGAGTCCTTTCGTCTGGGCCTTGGCGACACGGTAGGCCTATACGTATTTAGACCGTATATACCAAGCTCGAGTACCTGTAGGGTATACCCATGTTAGATAGCATAAAGAGTATAAAACTTGGCCTATCTAGTTAGACTTAGATGTCATTCTATGGCATGAGATTGATCTTAGCATCCCACATTAGTGAACACTCTTAACTTAGTGATTAGAGCCAAACCAAAAACTTGATCACTTTAGATGGGAATACTTGGTGAAAATGACATGTGAAAACCTTGGAATGATGAGTCATTCTATTGAGATGTTTTGACATGTGTTGAGAAACACCAATGGTTTATGCTGATGAAAATGTTGAGGCATGAGCCTTAGCCCTTTTAGAAAAACTGATGGTTGGGTTCGGATGCGATACCGTTCCAAATTTACCGTACAACCACAATACCTGAATTGGGTAAGGCTTAGCCGGAAGTTTATATGCATTAGTATTAGTTCCCTCGTGGGAGAAGTTTGATCTGAGGCTACCTCTCAATGTTGTCCACCTATGCCCAGGATGGCAGATGGCCATGGCTGGGAGGCCAAGCTCATATGAGAGGTGCTTATACTAGAGTGTGTAAAGGAAAGGTTATGTTTGATTATCTGCATACTAAGTATGATGATTCAGGGTTATCCCTGATAGATGTATCAAATTTTGTGGTGAAAGTGTACCACCTCTGCAGAGTGTCAAACTATTCGAATAGCTGCGTCTGCAGTTATGGACAGTTGGAGTGGCCATACTATTCCTATGTTAGGTGTTTTCAAAATGACTTATGAAATGAATTGTGACATGACTTGACCACAACATGGTTGTGACTATGAAAACTCAGTTCCCACTTAGGTGATTTCAAACTTTATTTTATCTTTGTTTGTTTCTGAACTCAGCTTAGGTTTCAAACTTAATTTTATAGTTAAACATAGAGTTAGCACTTTAACTTAGAACTATACTATTTGTTAGCGGTAGTTTGAGAGTACTTAAAGAGTACTCATGGCTTTTGTCCCTGGCTATTCTCATGGCCAGACTATGAAGGAGACTATCAAGATGATGGCCAGTAGGACGGCTATGATAACTAGGACTATCTGCCTTCGTCAGCATTGCCTGTGCCCCTAAAGATGGACCCCACCGATACGCTTATCTTTTATTTCGGCTTCTTGTATTATTAAGACTGGATCATAAGATCCTTATTTGTGTAAGATCTTATGTATGGTTTATAATGGATGATGTACTGTGATATCCAATCCGTTATGTCTCGCAAAAAGGGTAATCCTGGGATTGCGAGGTATGGCATAACGGGCATCTGAGATTAAAAATCCGGGTGTTGACAACTATTGTCTAGACTCTGGAGTACTTTTGGTCACAAGCATAGCTACCACTATAGTCTACCCACGGACAGCCAACGATTCCTTGCATAGGCATTCCTGCTAGAGCCTTCGTAGGTTTCTACTGTCTCCTTGAAGGTATCCACTTTGACCAATTGATTTCGGATTGGACGGTCAAGATTGCTAGATGCTGAACTCTGTCTCCCTGGATGATGTTTCTACTATTACTACGTAAAAATACACTTATGTGTGAGCTACGTTGATTAGCGAGGGTCATCAACGTACAGGGGCCTCGACCGCACAAAAAAAGGTTTGCCACTCAATCAATTGTGCTAACATCTACCATTAAATGTGAGCATTTTACCAGCTCGACTGCCTCTATGCACTAATCATCCATCCATCTAATCACTCATTGTATAATTTAAAGTGTTCAATTATACATATCTGTCAAATGATTCTTCAAACTGACAACCTAGAAAACTCCTCTAGAAAGTGAAAAAGAGAAATTACTTATGATGTTAATTGGATGTGTAGTATTACCTCTATATGTAAATACAAATTAGCGGAAGTACTTAATCACTAACATGTACAGTAACTAATTTCATGCATTATTTTATAGGAAAAAGACTTCAGTACAAAAATATAAAACTATGACAAAAGAAAAGGAGTGGTTTCGTTTATGGAGTGTAGCGAATATCATTATTTATCATGACAACATTGCAAATTTATAATATTGTCCTACTCCCTCAATGCGAAACTTAGATTTGTCTAGATTCACGAGTATATAGATCAAGTATATAGATCATATTCACGAGTATATAGACGTATTTTACTAATACATACGAATCTAGATAAATTCCAAGTCACTTATTTCCGAACTACTAGTAATAGTTTTATCACAAGTCTCCTAAGACAACAGGTCAATTGTCTTTGTGAGTGTCCACAAGAATGTAGTACATTTATTGAATTAAAAATTTGCACCTAGCCACCACAAATGAATATAGCATCTCCCTCCTTGACACTTCTAATTACAAATTAGACGGTCACTAAGGTTTGTACACATCAGGTCATTGCATATGGTTATTCTGTTGGAATTCATTTCTTGTGCTATATATTGTTGGTGATAAAGACAATATTTTTTGTCATGTAATGGAAATATTTCCCCTGATGGTGGAAACATTGTTTCGTTTTATGGAATGCTCTGTAAAATGGTAAAAAAATAATTATTAACAATGAAACTATTTTTAGATACTAAAAAAAGGTCACAACTCTTTTTTGGTCGTTTCATGCATCATTGGAAATGATGGTAGTTTAATGTAACATTTAGAAAGTAGGGAAAAAACGACGAAACTTATTATTGTTCATGGAGAGGTATATGTACATTGTCTGCCTGGACTTCAAATGTGAACAATGCAAAACCAAAATTGTGCATGTCAATAGTCATGAAAAACCATCCATAGTACTGCATCCATCAAAAAATACACGATATCTTGGTAAGCTAGAAACATGTTTGGGAGTACTTCTAAAATACCCGAGAGATGTTTAGTTTAATAAGTCGACCAAGTATTGCACCAAAGTTCTAAATTATGCAGGATATTATGATGCTTTAATAAGGTAAGTTATTGGAGTGTACGCAATAAAATAGTCGTGCGAAGCATGCATTCACTCCTAAACACCATAAGTAAAAGTTTGAACTCATGGAGCGCCAAAATAACATCGCACCAGCTAGCCCGATTAATGTTCTACTACTATAGTAACCTACACATCTACCCCTATAGTCTACTCTGGGACACCCAACAATTGCTTGCATACGTGTCCGCGCCAGAGCCTTCGAAGGGAAGGTATCCCCTATGGCCCGTTCATTTGGGATGAACGGACAAGATTTCTAGACGGCCAAAATCACGTGGTCCCCACTCCCTCGCGCCTGTAACATCCCAAAGTTTTAATCCAAGCTTATCAAGATCTAACTCATCAAATTTGGGGTTAACAAAAACTTTTCTAAAATTAAAATGGAAGCATTCATGTGTATGTGCATTTAAATTAGGAATTGATTTGAATTGCCATGGTTCTGTGATTCTTTGGTTGTAAAATGTTTCTTAGGTGATTTAAACATCATCTACATCTTTCCCAAGCTTTTCCTAAAGAAAATCAAATCAAAAAGAATTAAAAAGGAGGACTGGTCATTTTGGCCATTTTAATCCACTACACTACTTTAAGTGTTCCTAGCACTCATTTCTTAACAGAAACAATTCATGATCTTTATATCCCTTGCTAGTACACCTAATGAGGTACCAAGGCCCAGCTTTTGATCTGTTAAAAACATTCTTTTACTTATTTTAAATGGCATTTGAAAATTGAATCCAATGCATATGCTTAGATCACCCCTATTTCAAAAACCACCTATTTGAGCTCTACTTCCAAAACCCTTGCAACCAGAGACTACCTAGCACCAGTGGAGATCACTCAAAAATTTTGAACTCAAAATTCAAAAGTTTTCTTCTTGCAGCCATTTCATCAAACAGCTTGTGTGCACAAATCTGTCCAAAATCCAAACACTATTTGGAGCAGTACTTTTGGTCACCATTTGTGCCTAAACTTGTCCTCTTGTTCCCCCAGTACCAACCTTACCAATTGCTAGCATGGCCAAGCCCTGTGCACACGACCAAATGGTCATGGCCACTAAGGCCGAGCACTTGGAGCACCCCCACCGGCGACATCGCGCTACAGCAGCCGCCAGCCCCTCTCACCTTGTCCAGCACGTCGCCAGTGGTCCACCGCCACCGTCCAACCAGCCCCAGGCCAGAGCCAGAGACAGGACCGGCCAGAAACTGCCGCGCCCGGAACTGGTAGACCATGCCAATGCCGCCCGCAGAGCATGCTCTGTCCCCGCATGCACAGACCGCCCCTTGGCCGTAGCCCGCGCCCACCGCTCCGCCACGACCTAGGGAACACCACAGACACCCCCGCTGGCTGCCCAACGTCTCATAGCCACCGCTCGCCGTGGACACCGCCGCCTCTGCCGCTCAGAGCGCCACCTCGCCCAGACCGTATACCACCGCCCCTTCGCCTGCATTCACTTCCTAGAGCACCACCAAGAAACCGCCTGTCGATCGCCACCCTCCGCCATGCCGCTAGCCGCCCGTAGCCATGTCGCCACCGTCGCCGGCCCATCCCTCTCGGTCTCGCCGTCGAGCCTATAAAAGGAGGGCACCCCCAGCCGTTTGAAGCACACCACTCCACTCCTCTCACCTCCCTGACCGTCCCACACCATTAGCTGGAGCAAGGGGAGCAGCAGCTCGCCGGAATTGGAGCCGGAGCCGCCGCCTCTAGAGGAGAAGGGCGCCGCTGATTGCGACCACCCCAGAGCTACCTTGACCGTCCCTGAGCTCGCTGTCGTGTCCCAGTTTGTTTGCCTGCCTCGCCGTCATCGCTGATAGACCCTCACCGAGCCGCTAGGGTTCGAGCTCGCCGGCGACCTCTTCGTCGTCGACGACGACCCTCAGCCGTAGATCCCCCTTCTAATCCTACGACCCACAGTGCGCGTACCGTTTCGCGTGTTAAGTGCGGCTGACAAGCGGGACCCCCTGTCAGCTGAGCCCCGTGCCGTAGAGCACCACTGGGCCAACCCAAGTTCTTTCCCGCGCTAGCCTAGCCATTCAAAATTTGATTTTTCTTTTTAAGTTGAATCTAGTTTCTGTCCACTAGTTTAAAATTCAATTCTGGGATTTTTACCAATCCAAATTGAATGAAACCAATTGTCCCTAAAAGGTATTGAAATGATCTATCCAAGCCCGTTGGATTAAATCCAATTAGAGTTATAGATCTCTCCTAGTAAAAATAACAAAACAGAAGATTTTGCAACTTGCAACATTTTTATAAAATCAACCAAGTTAGCTTTTGAGTTGATTCCAACTCTCAAAAATCACATTTCATCATATCTATCTAAATATGTAATAATATTAATGTTGACATGCAGTGACTTTGGACTAGTACCAAAATAATGCTATATAGGCATTTCTAGTCACTTTAAATCATTAAATAATAAACTTGAACCAAAGTAATATTGATCCAACCTTTAAATCTCATTCCCCCATGTTATAATATGTGGTGATGACATGTGTCAACATGATCCCCTATTTTAAGTGGTGAATATTAAATTTTAGTTAATTTTTCAATGAGTAGAAATTACTTTTCTAAAATAAAAAGGATGAAACCATTGAATTAAACTTGTGATGCTTGTGATGGTAATAGATCATCAAATATGTGTCTTAGAATGCTACTTAGCCTAGTTAAGTACTGTTTGGTGAATTGTGTACTCCATATGTATTTATAGACGATAGTACCGACCAAGCTTTCAAGGAGGAGGAGTTCTACCAAGAAGAAGAAGCAGAAAACTTCAACCACTGCACCAACCAAGGCAAGCAACTATTAGCAAGCTAGCACTATCCAAGTGCAAGCCACCCTTAGCAATGCAATCTAACACTTGCAAGTTTAGTGCTTAGCAAGATAGGACCAAACTAGATGGTTTAGCAAAGATGCCTTAGGCATGCTTTGATCACACCCCTTTGACTATTAGTACCCCAAGTTTTATTTAGAAGTTTTACTTCCCTTAGTTTACACAAAGCTCTTTACTTGTTTTGAAGGTAGCATAAAAAGTATAAAACTTGACCTATTTAGAACCCCTTTAGATGTCATTCTATGGCATGAGATTGAACCCATCTTTTCCACCTTAGTGAACACACTTAACTTAGTAATTTAGAGTGGATCAAAAACTTGAGTCACTTTAGATGGGAACACTTGGTGAAAATGAGTTATGAAAACCTTGGAATGATGAGTCATTCTATTAAGATGTTTTGACATGTGTTGAGAAACACAAATGGTTGATGATGATGATGATGAAGGGAATATGCCCGAGAGGCAATAATAAAGTGGTTATTATCTTATTCCATGTTTATGATAAATGTTTATTTTACATGCTATAATTGTATTGATCGGAAACGTCAATACATGTATGTTTAATAAACAAAAAGGGTTCCTAGTTATGCCTCTCTTATAGACTAGCTCGTTGATTAACAAGATGATCATGGTTTCCTGATCATGGACATTGGATGTTGTTAATAATGAGGTCACAACATCGGTGGAATGATGTGATGAACATTCATCCGAAGTATAGCATTACGATCAAAGTCATTATGTTTATATTGCTATAACATCATACGGAGTAATCTTTATCCTTAGACCATGAGATCATGTTAATTGCTAACACCAGAAGAGTATCTTGATAACATCAAACGTCACACCATAACATGGTGACTATAAAGATGGGTTCAGTGCTACGAAGGTGTTATGTTGAGGCTCATGGATAAAGAGTGGAATTTGTCAATCCTAATGACGGATAGATATACTCTGGGCCCTCTCGGTGATATCACATTGAAATAGCTTGCAAGCAAGTGATGTGATCACTAGAATGTTATATCACGGGAATGAGAAAAGAGTGCATGTCGGTAACGAGATCAAACTAGGTATGGAGATACCGATGATCGAATCTCGGACATGTAATATATCGCGAGACAAAGGGATTTAGTTACAAGCGTTAAAGGTTCTCACGATCACAGAAGTCACCGTTGAATATGTAGGAGTCAGTACGGATCTCCAAGTCCCGCTGCTGATTATTGATCGGAGAGGGGTCTCGATCATGTCTGCATTATTCGCGAACCATAGGGTGACACACTTAAGGGATACCAACACCATTTGGAGCAAATATGTTTCATATAAAGATTTATGAAAGCGCTAGAATTATTTCAATAGACACCGAAACTGTTTCGGGTCAAATTGCTGAAATTGGTTCTGCATGTAATATTGAAATGTTGCAGGGGGGTTTATGTGAATGTTTTTTAATTAAAGTAATTAACAAAATTCTGAATAAAAATAATAAAAGAGTTTTATTAAATGAGAGCGCATTAAATTTGGAGAAATTTAATGCATTTAAAGTGGAGACTTTAAAAGGGAATGTGAAGAGGCATTTGAATGTGGAGGGGTTACCACCACATGAATGGAGGAGGTGAAGAGGCACATCCTCCATGCGCCGGTCATGAAGGAGGGACACCCCCCTCCTCCTATAAAAGGCCACCCTCTCCTCACTTCTCCCTTACACCTCCTTGTGAAGGATCTCTCTTCCCCTCGAGTATTATTCCCCCATGGTCTCGGATTAGCGAGATACATGTTCCCGGTGGCTTTATCTGGAAAGGAGTTGTTTCTTCCGCTGCTTTGCTGGAGCGAGGGACGGAGGTTGTCGGGGTACCGGACGTGTGTGCGATCACGGATGCACCACTGCTTTGCGGTGCTGGACTTGGTGGTGCTGGAGCTGGATCTGAAGGACGTGCTGGAGCCGAACCTGCTCGGACTTCATCACGATCTTGAGATTGGCAAGTGTACGACTACATCAACCATGAGTTCCTACTCGTTAACAAAACTCGTTGTCTTCGAGGGTAAGTTCTCGTTGATGTATGTCCACCCGTTGCTTTGTACCTAGTAGATATATCTTGGCGTGTAGTTCACACCATAGGAAAACTTTTGTTTTCTATGCTGCGGACCCAACAGTGGTATCAGAGCCTGATCTATGCGTAGGTGCTTTGCACGGGTAGTACATATGTTTATATGTGGGAGATGATGATCATGTTATTGCATCTTCTATGTATTTTGGATATTGGGGGCATAGTGGGATGAAGCGGCCCGGACCAACCTTACATGTCATCGTAAATGATACCAGTTCCACGACTGGCATGCAACTTGTTTTGCATAAGTGGCTGGCGGGTGTCTGTCTCTCCTACTATAGTCAATATCTGATTTACAACGAGTTGCTAATAACTTGGTTATCCTTGTTGTGGTTCATGTTCATTGGTAAGGACGGTTCTATCTCCAAAAGCCCTAAGCCACGTAAAACTTGCAATTGATAAATTAGAGGCGTCTAGTTTAGATCGTTGCTGGGCTAGTGTATTGATATGGTATTGTTGTAAGTAGATGTATGATAGATACTCTTACAACACACTCAATGTGTAAGTTCCATAGACCTTGGCCTTACACACAAAGGAATGATAGAGATCATACCACGATGCAAGTGATAGAGATCAAATGCATGGACCATATCATCTCACTTTACACATTAGATGTTAGCATCTTATACTGCTAGTTTAGCGCTTTTGGTAGCATTATAAGATGATCCCTCATTTAAATATCAAGATAAAATGTGTTCTTCTTTAAGTATGCACCGTTTTATGGATCGTGTTTCGAGACATCACGTGATGATCAGGTGTACTCGAATCTACGCTTTCATAGGAACGGGTGTAAGACAGTTTTACACACGCGAATACTAAGGTTCTTACTTGGCGAGCCTAGCATGTACAGACATGGCCTCGGAACACGGACCGAAAGGTTAAGCATGAGTCATATAGTTGATATGATGCCCATATAGATGCTCCCCTTTGAAGCTACATCAACTCACATGATGATCGGACTTGGTGTAGTGGATTTGGTTCATGTAATCACCAAAAAGACACGAGGGATGTCGTTTTGAGTTGGAGTTCATTAGTAATTTGGATTAGTCGAACTCAATTTTTCATAAAATTAAATCAAAGTGAATTTGCATAGTTTGTTGTAGTCATTGGCATTCGTTCTCTCCCTTAGGCTTAGTTTTTATTTGAGATAATAGAACTATACAATTCTGGATATTTACTTTACGAACTGGTATCGTATTGTTTTGAATGTCAATTTAAAGTTTATAAGTCCTATTGCAAACTTTCAGCAAACTCTATTTACTCCATGAAGTTTAATAAGTAGTATTAAATCAAGAGTAAGAATTCCAATGTTAGTATCTAAAGTATCATGTTTGCCTCCATGATTATTGATATTCAAAAAGTTGTTTTAATATCAAGATTATATTGGAGCTGAAAATTGTTTCAGAAACCATCATATGTGAAAGATATTGTGATATCTGAAACAATGTTTTTTGGTTGCATTATGATAGAGTATAATTTAGCAAAATACATGTCCTCATATTGTATGACAATTTGTGAAGGATGGAGATGCTAGGCATCCGAATCTACCAAAAAGGTTTTGGGAACTGATATTATACTCGTGATTCTTCCTTATAAGCTATAGTAGCGTGATCATGAAAGTTGTCATGATAAGGATGAATAGAAGATGTAAGTAAAATGTTTACTACACTAATAGATTACTAAAGAATGAATTTTTGAAAGAACACCAAACATTTGATGATGGGGATCCACTTCAAAGTGCAAGTCCAAAGGTATTAGTATTTGACTATATACGCTTTGTACCATGTGTCATGTTGATGACACCACTACTAATGTTGATAAATTCTTTTAAAAGAAAAGGAATTGTTGAAAGAGAATCTATAAAATATTTGGCAGAAAATAAAAGGTTGGAGATGTCCAACTTAGGTATATAGAAGATATACATGTTATGGCTGTATTCCTTGCTTGTTAAACAATGTGGTTCTTAGGTATTGGATACCGAATTGGTTGGTATGAAGTGTCATACAGGACAACGCAATTCATGAACTGCAATGGCCTAAGTAACTAGCAAGAGAATAAGTGATGATGATCATCGAAAACAAATAAAGTGTTATTGTGCTTTTTTGTTGTCGTCAAACCTAGCCTTCATGATTTTTTTAATAATCGTTATTTTGTTCCGGTATTACGAGAACAATGGTTGTTCAAATAATTACCGTAGTGCATAAAGGATGGATGAACTTTTACAAGTCTAGTGGGAGAAATCACATCCATAAACACTATTGCTAAAATGTCGCAAGACAAATGATTGAAAGATCACTTATGAAGTGACATCGCTGTTTAAATTATATTGGAAAGAAAACATTAAGAAACTCCATGTTGATGGATTTTTGGAGTCTTTGATTTTGATCAATTGACGCATGTGAGACTTTCCTCGAGATAATTGAAACTCTGTCCATAGGCCAGAGAGGAACGGATGACTAGCTTATTGGAAATTGTGCATGCTGATGTGCATAGTCCATTATGTGTAGCCATATGCGATGGATATTTTTTGCTTCATATGCTTTGTTCGAAAATTTGAGTGAATATATATGTATATTTACTTAATAAGGAAGAAGTATGAAACATTTGAAAGTTGTGCAAGGACTTTCAAGATGAAGTGAAAAATCATTGTAACAAGAAAATAAAAGAGTTTATAATTTGATCGTAAAGAAAGATATTTGAGTTACATGTTTAGCAAAACACCTAAGATTTGAGGAATTGTTCCATGAATTTGGATTTCCCGGTAAACCATAGGAGTATGGCATATTCGAGAGATGAAATCAAACCATGTTTGACATGGTAAGATCAAGGGTCTCATTTATAAAACTGCCATTATGTTTTAAGGATTGAAGCTTTAGAGACTACCGCTTTTACACTGAAAATAGCAGAATCGTGATCCATTGAAATGACACCATATGAGTTATGGTTTGGGATAAAACCCGAATTGTCTTTTCTTAAATTTTGGTATGCTATGCATAAGTAAAATGTTTACAACCAAAGTCGGATAAGTGATACATTGCAAATGTATCTATAATTTTTGATGTTCCATGCTTAGTTTTATCCACTTTCTTGTGTTTTGTTCCAACTTTGGAGTACTTTTATTATGATTTCTTGGACTAACCTATTAACAAGAGCCACAGTGCCGGCTGCCTGTTTTTTGTTGTTTTTGGTTCCAGGAAAGTCAGAAAATGAATATTCTCGGAATTGGACGGGACAAAAGCCAAAGTGCCTATTTTTCCGGAAGGGATCAAGTGCCAGAATACAAGACGGAGAGGGGCTAGGGGTCAGCCACAACACCTGGCCCCGTGGCCAGGCTTGGCCCATGCCAGGGGGTGGTCTGGCCGACCCCAGCACCCCCTTGGCCTCTCCTTCCGCCTATAAGTTACCCTCGGGACGAAAACCCTAGGCACCAGATCAAAAATCCACGAAAGAGTCTGTAGCCGCCGTCATCTCTGTCCCTAGATCGGGGGGGATCTGAAGCTCTTCCCGGCACCCTGCCGGAGAGGGGAATTCACCCCGGAGGCCTTCTTCATCACCATGCAAGCCTCCAGTGTGATGCGTGAGTAGTTCATCCTTGGACTACGGATCCATGTAGTAGCTAGATGGCTGGTTTCTCCTCCTTTGTGCTTTCATGTTTAGATCTTGTGAGCTCCGTTCATGATCAAGATCATCTATTTGTAATTCTACATGTTGTGTTTGCGGGGATCCGATGGATATTGAGATGCTATTTTAGATTGATTATTGATTCTAGCATGTATTTGTTATTTGAGATATTGCATGCTTTCCGTTGTTAGTAGCTATCTTGGCCAAGTAGATGCTAGCAACTCCAAGAGTTAGTATTTATGCTCGATAGTGGGTTCATGCCTCTGGTAATCTGGGGAAGTGATAGAAATCTCTAAGGTACTAGATGTGCTGTTGCTACTAGGGAGAAAACAACGATCCTTTGTTCATAGAACAATTGTATTGTTTACTTTACACGCAGTTCATAAAGCAATAATCTGTTGCTTGCAACTTAATACTGGAGGGGGTTCGGATGATAACCTGAAGGTGGATTATTAGTCATAGATGCAGTTGGATGGCGGTCTATGTATTATGTTGTAATGCCCAATCAAGTCTTACTAGGAGTCAAGATGATTAGTATATGCATGTATTGCTTTCTCGGTGTTTGTTAATTGCCCCGCTGTAATTTGTTCACCCAGCATGTTATCTATCTAAGGAGAGCCACCTCTAGTGAACTATGGATCCCGGTCCTTTTTCTTTACATACAATCTACAACTGTTTACTACTTTGTGTTTACTTTCTGCAAACTTTTACTTCTTTCCATTCGATACGTTTAATCCTTTGTTTTCCGCAAAACACGATGAGAATGACAACCTCATCGCAAGTTGGGGACAAAGTTCTGTGGTTGTGTTGTGCAGGTCTCCACATTGCTACTAGCACCGGTAGTGCGCCCTGCCAAAGCTCAGCTAGTAACACCTTTGGGGTGTTTTCTTTCTCCTACCGGTTCGATTAAACCTTGGTTTCATAACTAAGGGAAAACTTACTGTTGTGCTCATCGTACCTTCCTCTTGGGGTTCCCAACAAGCTCTACGTCGAAAGTCAAGCGCATCAATAAGCACGTCTTTGTAGGTTATCCCAAAGAATTTGTTGGGAATTTCTCCATAACACCGAGGACAAAAGAGTTTGTTACTTGGAACGTCAAGTTTCTTGAGAAGGAATTTTTCGTGAAAAGTTAAGTGGGAGGACAATAGAACTTTGATAAGGTTGTTGAACCTTAGCTATATGTGCTAAGTAGCGCAACGCCGGAAAGTGTCCCGGTGGCGGCCACAATGCTCATGGCTCTCGTGATTACAAAAGGTGTGATCTCGGAGATTAGAGTTCCTATAGAACCGTGTGGGCCGGTAAGAATCAAATAGTAAGATTTGATAAGCAAGTCGTTATTGTTTTGACAATGATGAACCGACTACATGCAAAGAAGCGGTGATGGGCCCTGACTCCATAAAATCACTAGAAGTCATAAAATCCGTGATAGTATCCATACACGAGAAATCATGTTTCTGAACTTGGAAGACCCTCCGGAAAGGCGTGAAGCCTATCAGTCGTGTTTGGATCTATAAATAAATAAGACATGGATGTTTAACATCTATGAAATAGTCGACATGTCGGAAAGAAGTTTACGACAATGTTCAAGGAGTTGACTATGACAAGATTTGATCTTTCATAGCAATATTTAGTCTTGACGGATTAATGTAGCAACCTATACATATAATTTGGTATATGGTAATTGAATAAACAAAACAATGTTCTTCTAATAGAACGGTTACCTAGGACGTGTACATGACATGGTCCAAAGGGTTTTGTTAATTCAAAGGGTGCTAAAAGGGCATGCAAACTTCAATAGTTTAAGTAAGCATAGCGGAGTTAGAATCTTCACCATGATGAAACTGTTAAAAGAGTTTAAATTCATCGGAGATGATGAAGATGCTTGCATTTTCAAGAAATTAAGTGGGAGCGCTGAGACATATTTCTAATACATTATGTAGAGGACATATTGTTGATTGGAAATGATGTATCTTGTATTGACACAAGTTAAGAATTTCATTAAAATAATATTTCGATGAAAGACTTGGGCAAACCCGGAATATTTGGCATCAATATCTATATGGATAGATTAAGGCGCAAATATGGTTGTGCCAGACATACATATATGAGATATTGAAAGGGTTCAATATGGAAACAACAAGAAAGGTTCTTGCTGCATGGAAAGAATTGTATCAAGATTCAAGTGTTTTAACACTTGGTGAGTAAAATCACATGAAGATTTTGATCGATTATACCATGATATGTATATATCCAGAATGTCCTATGCTCTAAATGTTATGAGCATATACCAGAGTGATTCATAAGATGATCATTGGACAATAGTAAATATATTCTTATGAGCTTTGGAAGAACTAAGAATATATCATGTATAAGTGACAAATAGTTAAAGGTAGTTCATTGTAAAGTGTTACATTGATACTAATTTTGTCACAAGATACAAATTAAATTTATCTCAATTTAGACTATGGGTGGCACAATTTAATGGAAAGGATGTTCCATGATGGATTTGGATGAGTTCCAAAGTTGAGACATTGTGACGGATACTACAACAAAAGGCTAAGTATATAACTGCTATAGTAGCAGCAAAGGAGGGCACTTGTGTTAAGTAGTTTGTTATCAAACTAGGTGTGGTTCAAAGTGGCTAATACTATGAAGATATATTGTGTGACAATAATATCAACAAATTTTGAGGCGAACGAACTAAAGGTCTCACCAAAGGACCAAATTTATACAATGCCATCTCATTTGAGAATGAGTGATGTGTAGAGACGCAAAGACATGTAAATACACACGGACCTAAAACTGTCAGATCCGGAGATTATGTTAACCACTAGCAATAGCGTATATGCAACACCAGAAAGCCATAGGTGTTAAATACGCAAAGTTTTTCAAACTAGATTATTGACTCTAGTGCAAGTGGGAGACTGAAGGGAATATGCCCGAGAGGCAATAATAAAGTGGTTATTATCTTATTCCATGTTTATGATAAATGTTTATTTTACATGCTATAATTGTATTGATCGAAAACGTCAATACATGTGTGTTTAATAAAAAAAAGGGTTCCTAGTTATGCCTCTCTTATATACTAGCTCGTTGATTAACAAGATGATCAAGGTTTCCTGATCATGGACATTGGATGTTGTTAATAACGAGGTCACAACATTGGTGGAATGATGTGATGAACATTCATCCAAAGTATAGCATTACGATCAAAGTCATTATGTTTATATTGCTATAACATCATACGAAGTAATCTTTATCCTTAGACCATGAGATCATGTTAATTGGTAACACCGGAAGAGTATCTTGATAACATCAAACGTTACACCGTAACAGGGTGACTATAAAGATGGGTTCAGTGCTACAAAGGTGTTATGTTGAGGCTCATGGATCAAGAGTGGAATTGTCAATCCTGATGACGGATAGATATACTCTGGGCCCTCTCGGTGATATCACATTGAAATAGCTTGCAAGCAAGTGATGTGATCACTAGAATGTTATATCACGGGAACGAGAAAAGATTGCATGCCGATAATGAGATCAAACTAGGTATGGAGATACCGATGATCGAATCTCGGACATGTAATATATCGCGAGACAAAGGGATTTACTTACAAGCGTTAAAGGTTCTCACGATCACAGAAGTCATCGTTGAATATGTAGGAGTCAGTACGGATCTCTAGGTCCCGCTGCTGATTATTGATCGGAGAGGGGTCTCGATCATGTCTGCATTATTCACGAACCGTAGGGTGACACACTTAAGGGATACCGACACCATTTGGAGCAAATATGTTTCAAATAAAGATTTAAGAAAGCGCTGGAATTATTTCAATAGACACCGAAACTGTTTCGGGTGAAATTGCTGAAATTGGTTCTGCATGTAATATTCAAATGTTGCAGGGGGTTTTATGTGAATGTTTGTTAATTAAAGTAATTAACAAAATTCTGAATAAAAATAAAAAAATAGTTTTATTAAATGAGAGAGCATTAAATTTGGAGAAATTTAATGCATTTAAAGTGGAGACTTTAAAAGGGAATGTGAAGAGGCATTTGAATATGGAGGGGTTACCACCACATGAATGGAGGAGGTGAATAGGCACCTCCTCCATGCGCCGGCCATGAAGGAGGGGCACCCCCCTCCTCCTATAAAAGGCCACCCTCTCCTCACTTCTCACTTACACCTCCTTGTGAAGGATCTCTCTCCCCCTCTAATATTATTCCCCCATGGTCTCGGATTAGCGAGATACATGTTCCTGGTGGATTTATCTGGAAAGGAGTTGCTGCTTCCGCAGCTTTGCTGGAGCGAGGGATGGAGGTTGTCGGGGTACCGGGCGTGTGTGCGATCACGGATGCACCACTGCTTTGCGGTGCTGGACTTGGTGGTGCTAGAGCTGGATCTGAAGGACGTGCTGGAGCCGGACCTGCTCAGACTTCCTCATGATCTTGAGATTGGCAAGTGTATGACTACGTCAACCACGAGTTCCTACTCGTTAACAAAACTCTTGTCTTTGAGGGTAAGTTCTCATTGGATATATGTCCACCCGTTGCTTTGTACCTAGTAGATAGATCTTGGCATGTAGTTCACACCGTAGGAAAACTTTTGTTTTCTATGCTGCGGACCCAACAGATGAAAATTTTGAGGCATGAGCCTTGACCCCTTTTATAAAACTAATGGTTGGATTCGGATGCGATACCATTCCAAATTTACCGTACAACCACACTACCTGAATTGGGTAAGGCTTAGCTAGAAATTTATATGCATTAGTATTAGTTCCCTCACGGGAGAGGTTTGAGCTGAGGCTACCTCTCAATGTTGTCCACCTATGCAGTGCCCAAGATGACTGATGGTCATGATTGGGAGGCCATGCTCATAGGACATGTGCTTATACTAGGGTGTGTAAAGGGAAGGTTATGTTTGATTATCTGCATACTCAGTATGATGATTCAGGGTTATCCCTGACAGATGTATCGAATCTTGTGGTGAAAGTGTACCACCTCTGCAGAGTGTCGAACTATTCGAATAGCCGCGTCCGCGATTATGGACAGTTGGAATGGCCATACTGTTTCGTTGTCAGATGTTTTCTAAGTACTTTGAAATGAATGATGAATCTTGACTTGACCACAACAGGGTTGTGTTTATGACCTTAGCGTCCCACTTAAGTGATTCTAGAACTTTACTGTATCTTTCTTTGCTTCAGAGCTCAGCTTAGGTTTCAAACTTAGCTTTATAGTTAAACTTAGAGTTAGCACTTTACTTTAGAACTATCCTACTTGTTAGTGGTAGTTTGCGAGTACTTAAAGAGTACTCATGGCTTTTGTCCCTGGCTATTATTATGGCTAGACTATGAAGGAGACTATCAAGATGATGGTCAGCAGGATGGCTTTGATAACTAGGACTATCTGCCTTCGTCAGCATTGCCTGTGCCCCTGAAGATGGACCCCACCGCTACGCTTATCTTTTATTTCTGCTTCTTGTTGTATTAAGACTGGATCATGAGATCCTTATTTGTGTAATGGATGATGTACTGTGATATCCAATCCGTTATGTCTTGCAAAAATGGTAATCCTGGGATTGCGAGGTATGGCCTAACGGGCATCTAGGATTAAAAATCTGGGTGTTGACAAGTTGGTATCAGCGTCATCCTAACCATAGGAGGCCCTAGTTAGAATGGACGTCCGAACAAAAACTTAGTTTCAAAACCAAAGTGAGTATTTATGAAAAACTATCTCCTCTCTTATCCTTGTGAATTCATTCTTTCTAAAAAATTCATGATCCTCAAAATTCTTACACTACTACTTAAAATTTGAAACTTGATCACTTCACTAACTTCCTCATCCTTAACTCTTGTAGATGGAGACTCAGTTCAGCAAGTTCTACTAGTTGCGAAATGGAGGTCAGCTGATCTTTGAGAGGGATCTGGATTCACTGTCGGAGTTACTGGGACGCCCGCACCCGGAGTTTCTTGGAGCTCAACATCCAGGACCCCCAGGAGGAGACCTACAGTGGCTAGTCACCGTGGATCTTAGAGGAGAATTCAGTTCTCCGTGAGAGAGAACAACTGGATAGATGGATTAGCCAAGGCAATGCATGAAGCTCTCGCATGTCTATGTGCCCTCAGCGTCAACAAGATCCAAGGACTCATTTTGCCCACTATGCAAGACGTGACTTCATGGGAATGCCAATGGAGATGTCGGGTCACCCCAAGTTGAGGCGTCAAGTGGAGAACCTTGACTTCTTGCTGCATGACAGACAGTAGGAACTGGACAATGCCAAAGAGTTAGCCAACTAGAACCGTGCCATTGCCGACCAGAAGGCCCAAACTTTCACACTGCTTGTCCAAGACCGCCAGTCTCTTTGCCGCCAGCGCGCCAAGAAGGATCGCACCATCGCCCGTCTTCGCAAGAAGGTGGCCGACATCGAGAAGACCATCAAGGAGCAGGAAGCTCAGCTTGCAGCAAAGGAAGAAGAAGATGAGGGTGAAGACATCCAGGGAGACATGGATTCTTACCTCAGCAACGATGATGACTTTCTGGAGGAGGATACCATGGATTTCTACACTGATGATGATGACTCCGACTTTATCGACGATGAGTAGATGCACTAGAGCACTGTCCTAGCATGAGATGTATCGATCTCACTGTATCGTAGCTTACAGAATGGTTCTTCAAACCATCTGTTTTCCCTTTGATTGTTGTGGTGTGTGTTGTATCGTGTGCTTGCTTGCATGAATGAAAATGAAGCTAGTTGAAAAACCTGAGTCTAACTCAAAGTTTTAGCTTTGAAAACCCAAAACCATGAACCATAGAATTTCCCTCTTACCTCTATATCCATCTCAATCTTCAGATGACTCGTGGAAACCAAGGAGGGAGCAGCTCGTCGCAAGACCCAATGCTGCAGATCTTGCAGAATCTCATCGCAGTCCGTGAAGCAAGCAGGGCAGAGCGCCAAGCCAACTTAGCAACATTGCAGCAGATCTCCCAGATGGCTCTCAACAACCAAGGGCATGGAAATCAGGATCATCAAGGTTCCAAGCTGAAGAACATTTAGAACACCAATCCCCCAATATTCAACCAATCTGAAAACCCATTAGATGCTGATGACTGGTTACAGAGCATGGAAAACCACTTAGAAGTTGCCAGAGTTGAGGAAAATGAGAAAGTTCTCTTCGCCACCCACTATCTAGTAGGAGATGCAAGAGCTTGGTGGAATAGCATCCGCAATATGAACCATGGTCAAGTGATGACATGGGAAGCATTCAAAATCAAGTTCAGCCGCACCCACGTGCCACAAGGTCTAGTCAACAGAATGAGAGATGAGTTCCACGAATTAAAGCAAGGAAGGATGACTGTGGTGGAGTACCGTGATAGATTCTTCTCACGTGCTAGATATGCACCTGATGAGATCAACACGGAGGCCAAGAAGAAGGAGAGATTCTTGAACGGACTGCATGATGAGATGCAGACTGTCCTCGTCAACATCCGTTTCCAGGATCTTGAAGAGCTAGTCGACTCTGCCATTCAGATGGAAGGGAAGATTAATCAGGCAAACAACAACCGCAAGCGTCGTATGATGCAGCAGTCTGGATCCAACAGTCACCAGAAGTACCGTCCCAACCCTTCACCAGGATATGCACCAAGGAACAACCGACCCCCAATGTCTCGCCCAAGCTACCCCAACCGTAGCGGAGGCAATGTGAAGTCCGGAGGAAACAATCACAACTCCGGTAATGCCAACAATTTCAACCGTGCACCTCCCAAGAACAACAGCAACAACAACAACACTGCACCCAGAACTGGCAGCAATGCTGTGCCTGTCGCAGTCAAGGACAAGTCCTAGATCACTTGTTTTGAGTGTGGAGTGAAGGGTCACTACTCCAATGAGTGTCCCAAGAAGACTGCAACCAATGCCAATGTGAATGCCCCAGCTCAGCAGTAGCATCGTGTTCAGCCAGGAAGGAGATTTGCCCCAGGGAACCCTCACAACCGCAATGGTCGTCTCTTCCACATGAACGCAGAAGAAGCCCAGGAAGCTCCAGATGTAGTGCTGGTTATGTTTTCTGTCAACTTAGTTTTAGCAAGAGTATTGTTTGATTCGGGAGCATCGCATTCATTTGTCACCAAACAATTTGCATGCATTAGTAAGATTCGTCCAACCAACCTGAAGCATTTCATGATAGTTCAAATCCCCGGTTCATCAACCAAAGCTAGAAAAATTTGCAAAACTATACCTATCAGAATACATGGGATAGATTTTTATGTCAACCTAATTGTACTTGGAACCAAAGGATTGGAAGTAGTACTAGGTATGGACTGGATGTCAAGGCATAAAGGATTGATAGACTGTGCTAAGAAAGCCATCACCATGACCAGTAGTTCTGGAGTCACAGTAGAGCATATATCTGAAACCTTACCCCGTCAATTCAAGTGCAACAAGAGTGTAGCCTTGCCTACCATAGACCAAGTTAGAGTAGTCTGTGAATACCCCGACGTATTCCCAGATGAATTGCCAGGTATGCCCCCAGATAGGGATATTGAGTTCATTATCGAACTAATCCCTGGAACCGGACCTATAGCCCAGAGACCCTATAGCATGAACCCCTCAGAGTTAGTGGAACTGAAGAAGCAGTTGGATACCATGTTGGAGAAAGGCTTGATTCAACCAAGCGCATCGCCATGGAGATCTCCAGTGTTATTCGTCGACAAGAAAGATGGAGGAAACCGTCTATGCATAGATTACATGAAGTTGAATGATGTCACTATCACGAACACGTACCCTTTGCCAAAGATATAGGATCTATTTGATCAGTTGACCGGAGCTCAGGTATTCTCAAAGATTGATCTTAGGACTGGTTATCACCAACTTAAGATTCGTGCAACGGATATTCTGAAGACTGCCTTTACTACTCGCCATGGTTTATACGAGTATACGGTTATGTCTTTTGGATTAACCAATGCCCCTGCTTATTTCATGAATCTCATGAATAAGATCTTTATGAATTTCCTAGATAAGTTTGTAGTTGTGTTTATCAGCGACATCCTTATCTACTCCAAGTCAGAAGAAGAGCATGAGAAACATCTGAGAGCTATCCTAGAAACCCTGAGAGAGCATCAGCTATATGCCAAGTTCAGCAAGTGTGAGTTTTGGCTGAAGGAAGTAGGATTCCTAGGACATATCGTGTCTGCCGGAGGAGTCTCTGTTGATCCCGCCAAGATCAAAGATGTCGAAGAATGGGAAGCCCCAACCAGTCAAACCCAAGTCTGTGCATTTCTAGGATTAGCGGGATATTACTGCAAGTTTGTAGAAGGATTCTCGAGCATCGCCCGACCCATGACCCAATTGTTGAAGAAGGACAAGAAGTTTGAATGGACAGACAAATGTGAAGCCAGTTTTTAGGAGCTGAAAAAGAGATTGATATCCGCCCCAATATTGGTCATGCCTGATATCAAGAAGCCATTTGATGTGTATTGTGACGCATCCAAGATTGGTCTAGGATGTGTATTGATGCAAGAAGGCAAATTCATCGCGTATCTGTCTCGACAACTGAAGCAACATGAGCAGAACTATGCGACCCATGATCATGATCTAGCAGCTGTGGTTCTAGCATTGAAGACATGGCGTCATTATTTGATAGGTAATCGCTGTGAGATTTACTTAGATCACAAGAGATTAAAATATATCTTCACTCAGAAGGAGCTGAATATGTGGCAAAGAAGATGGATAGAGTTAATCAAGGATTATGACCTTGACATTCACTATCATCCCGGCAAAGCCAATGTGGTAGAGGATGCTCTTAGCAGATTGCCGTGTAGGCTAAACACCATGATCAAGGAGAAGCAACCAAGTTTGTATGAAGAGTTGGAGCAATTCAGGACCGAATTAGTTAGCAAAGGATTCTTAGCTAGCATTGAACTTCAACCCACTTTGATTACCCAAATCAAGGAAGCCCAGAAGGGGAATGAAAGTATCGACGGAATCAAACGTCGTATGGGTACAGGAAAGGTACCTGGTTTCACTAAACATGAAGAAGGAGTATTGTGGTACAAAGGACGTATCTGTGTGCCAGCAGATTCGAAGCTGAAGGAAGTTATCATGAAGGAAGCTCATGATACTCTTTATTCTATCCACCCCGGAGGAACAAAGATGTATCAGGATTTGAAAGAGCAATTTTGGTGGCACAAGATGAAGAGAGAGATCGGAAGCTACATCGCCAAATGCGACATCTGCCAAAGAGTCAAAGCAGAACATCAGAGACCTGCAGGATTGCTACAACCATTGCAGATTCCGGAATGGAAATGGGATTTCGTCGGAATGGACTGTATCACCGGTTTACCTACTTCTAGTAGGGGGAATGACTCAATCTGGTTCATAGTTGATAGAATGTCCAAGGTAGCCCACTTTATACCTATCAAGACAACTTACTAGCGTGCAAAGTTAGCAGAGCTATACATTGCTAGGATTGTTAGTCTGCATGGAACCCCCAAGACCATCGTATCAGATCGAGGAACCTAGTTTACCTCAAGATTTTGGCAGAAAGTCCAAGAACGATTAGGAACCAAGTTGAATTTCAGTACAACGTATCACCCGCAAATAGATGGACAGACTGAGAGAGTCAACCAGATCCGAGAGGATATGCTTAGAGCTTGTGTGTTGGAATATGGATCAAAATGGGAAGACTGCCTGTTTCGGGGAATTCTCATATAACAACAGTTATCAAGCTAGTTTGCAGATGGCACCATTTCAATTCCTATATGAAAGAAAGTGTCGTACCCCTTTGGATTGGTCGCAAGTAGGAGAGAGTCAGATCTTTGGACCCGACATTCTCTGAGAAGCAGAAGAGAATGTTCACAAAGTCCGTGAGCACCTCAAGACCACCCAATCCAGACAGAAGAGTTATGCTGACAAAAGAAGGAGAGACCTGACTTTCAATGTCGGCGATTTTGTATATCTCAAGGTTTCACCATTGAAGGGAACTCAACGCTTTAGTCTGAAGGGAAAGTTAGCCCGCAGATATATCGGACCTTTCAAGATTCTAAACCGTCGAGGAGAAGTATCATATCAACTGGAACTACCTGAAGAGATGTCAGCCATCCACAATGTGTTCCATATCTCCTTACTTCGCAAATGTTTGGAAGTGCCCGAGAAGACTGAAGTTTTCAAGAACATCGATCACAGAGCTGTGGAAATCAACAAGGACCTGACCTATAGAGATGTACCCATCCGTATCTTAGAAGAATCCTACCGAACCACCAGGACCAGGAGTATCAAGTTTCTCAAGATTCAGTGGAGCAACAATACTAAGGAGGAAGCCACTTTGGAGCGAGAAGATTACATCAGGACAAAGTTCCCAGATCTCTTTAGTTCCTAGTTTTCTTTGCAAATCTCGGGACGAGATTTTGTTTAAGGGGGAAGGTTTGTAACATCCCAAAACTTCAATCCAAGCTTATCAAGATCTAAATCATCAAATTTGGGGTTAACAAAAACTTTTCTAAAATTAAAATGGAAGCATTCATGTGTATGTGCATTTAAATTAGGAATTGATTTGAATTGCCATGGTTCTATGATTCTTTGGTTGTAAAATGTTTCTTAGGTGATTTAAACATCATCTACATCTTTCCCAAACTTTTCCTAAAGAAAATCAAATAAAAATGAATTAAAAAGGAGGAATGGTCATTTTGGCCATTTTTATCCACTACACTACTTTAAGTGTTCCTAGCACTCATTTCTTAACAGAAACAATTCATGATCTTTGTACCCCTTGCTAGTACACCTAATGAGGTACCAAGGCCCACCTTTTGATCTATTAAAAACATTCTTTTACTTATTTTAAATGGCATTTGAAAATTGAATCCAATGCATATGCTTAGATCACCCCTATTTCAAAAACTACCTATTTGAGCTCCACTTCCAAAACCCTTGCAACCAGAGACTACCTAACACCAGTGGAGATCACTCAAAATTCAAAAGTTTTCTTCTTGCGGCCATTTCATCAAACAGCTTGTGTGCACAAATCTGTCCAAAATCCAAACAGTATTTGGAGCAGTAATTTTGGTCACCTTTTGTGCCTAACCTTGTCCTCTTGTTCCCCCAATACCGACCCTACCAATTGCTAGCCCGGCCAAGCCCTGTGCACACGACCAAATGGTCATGGCCATTAAGGTCGAGCACTTGGAGCACCCCCACCGGCGACATCGCGCTATAGGAGCCGCCAGCCCCTCTCACCTTGTCCAGCACATCGCTAGTGGTCCACTGCCACCGTCCAACCAGCCCCAGGCCAGAGCCAGAGAAAGGAACGGCCAGAAACCGCCGCGCCCGGAGCTGGTCGACCATGCCGACGCCACCCGCAGAGCATGCTCTGCCCCCGCGTGCACAAACCGCCGCTTGGCCGCAGCCCGCGCCCACCGCTCCGCCACGACCTAGGGAACACCCAGACACCCCCGCTGGCCGCCCAACATCTCAAGCCACCGCTCGCCGTGGACACCGCCGCCTCTACCGCTCAGAGCGCCACCTCGCCCAGACCGCATCCCACCGCCCCTACGCCCGCATTCACTTCCTAGAGCACCGCCAAGAGACCGCCTGTCGATCGCCACCCTCCGCCATGCCACTAGCCGCCCGTAGCCATGTCGCCACCGTCGCCGGCCCATCCCTCTCGGTCTCGCCGTCGAGCCTATAAAAGGAGGGCACCCCCAGCTGTTTGAAGCACACCACTCCACTCCCCTCACCTCCCTGACCGTCCCACACCATTAGCCAGAGCAAGGGGAGCAGCAGCTCGCCAGAATTGGAGTCGGAGCCGCCGCCTCTGGAGGAGACGGGCGTCGCTGATTGCGACCACCCCCAGAGGTACCTCGACTGTCCCTGAGCTCGCCGTCGTCTCCCAGTTCGTTTGCCCGCCTCACCATCGTCGCTAGAGCCCTGGTACGTCGCCGATAGACCCCCATCGAGCCGCTAGGGTTCGAGCTCGTCGGCGACCTGTTCGTCGTCGAGGACGACCCTCAGCCGTAGATCCCCCTTCTAATCCTACGGCCCACAGCGCGTACCGTTTCGTGTGTTAAGTGCCGCTAACAAGCGGGGCCCCCTGTCCGCTGAGCCCCGCGCCGTGGGGTGCCACTGGGCCGGCCTAAGTTCTTTCCCACGCTAGCCCAGCCATTCAAAATTTGATTTTTCTTTTTAAGTTGAATCTAGTTTCTGTCCACCAGTTTAAAATTCAATTATGGGAGTTTTACAAACCCAAATTGCATGAAACCAATTTTTTCTGAAAGGTATTGAAATGATCTATCCAAGCCCGTTGGATTTGATCCAATTAGAGTTATAGATCTCTCCTAGTAAAAATAACAAAACAGAAGCTTTTGCAACTTGCCACATTTTTATAAAATCAACCAAGTTAGCTTTTGAGTTGATTCCAACTCTCAAAAATCACATTTCATCATATCTATCTAAATATGTAATAATATTAATGTTTACATGCAGTGACTTTGGACTAGTACCAAAATAATGCTATATAGGCATTTCTAGTCACTTTAAATAATTAAATAATAAACTTGAACCAAAGTAATATTGATCCAACCTTTAAATATCATTCCCCCATATTATAATATGTGGTGATGACATGTGTCAACATGATCCCATATTTTAAGTGGTGAATATTAAATTTTAGTTAATTTTTCAATGAGTAGAAATTACTTTTCTAAAATAAAAAGGATGAAACCATTGAATTAAACTTGTGATGCTTGTGATGGTAATAGATCATCATATATGTGTCTTAGAATGCTACTTAGCCTAGTTAAGTATTGTTTGGTGAATTTTGTACTCCATATGTATTTATAGACGATAGTACGGACCAAGCTTTCGAGGAGGAGGAGTTCTACCAAGAAGAAGAAGAAGAAGAAAACTTCAACCACTGCACCAACCAAGGCAAGCTACTATTAGCAAGCTAGCACTATCCAAGTGCAAGCCACCCTTAACAATGCAAGCTAACACTTGCAAGTTTAGTGCTTAGCAAGCTAGGACCAAACTAGATGGTTTAGCAAAGATGCCTTAGGCATGCTTTGATCACACCCCTTTGACTATTAGTACCCCAAGTTTTATTTAGAAGTTTTACTTCCCTTAGTTTACACAAAGCTCTTTACTTGTTTTGAAGGTAGCATAAAAAGTATAAAACTTGACCTATTTAGAACCCCTTTAGATGTCATTCTATGGCATGAGATTGAACCCATCTTTTCCACCTTAGTGAACACTCTTAACTTAGTAACTTAGAGTGGATCAAAAACTTGAGTCACTTTAGATGGGAACACTTGGTGAAAATGAGTTATGAAAACCTTGGAATGATGAGTCATTATATTGAGATGTTTTGACATGTGTTGAGAAACACAAATGGTTGATGATGATAAAAATGTTGAGGCATGAACCTTGACCCCTTTTATAAAACTGGTGGTTGGATTCGGATGCGATACCATTCCAAATTTACCATACAACCACGCTACCTGAATTGGGTAAGGCTTAGCTGGAAATTTATATGCATTAGTATTAGTTCCCTCACGGGAGAGGTTTGAGCTGAGGCTACCTCTCAATGTTGTCCACCTATGCAGTGCCAAAGATGACTGTTGGTCATGGTTGAGAGGCCATGCTCATAGGAGAGGTGCTTATACTAGGGTGTGTAAAGGGAAGGTTATGTTTGATTATCTACAATACTAAGTATGATGATTCAGGGATATCCCTGATAGATGTAACGAATCTTGTGGTGAAAGTGTACCACCTCTGCAGAGTGTAAAACTATTCGAATAGCCGAGTCCGCGGTTATGGACAGTTGGAATGGTCATACTGTTTCATTGTCAGATGTTTTCTAAGAACTTTGAAATGAATGATGAATCTTGACTTGACCACAACAGGGTTGTGTTTATGACCTTAGCTTCCCACTTAAGTGATTCTAGAACTTTACTGTATCTGTCTTTGCTTCAGAGCTCAGCTTAGGTTTCAAACTTAGCTTTATAGTTAAACTTAGAGTTAGCACTTTACTTTAGAACTATCCTACTTGTTAGTGGTAGTTTGCGAGTACTTAAAGAGTACTCATGGCTTTTGTCCCTGGCTATTATTATGGCCAGACTATGAAGGAGACTATCAACATGATGGCCAGCAGGAAGGTTATGATAACTAGGACTATCTGCCTTCGTCAGCATTGCATGTGCCCCTGAAGATGGACCCCACCACTACACTTATCTTTTATTTCTGCTGCTTGTTGTATTAAGACTGGATCATGAGATCCTTATTTGTGTAAGACCTTATGTATGGTTTGTAATGGATGATGTACTGTGATATCCAATCCGTTATGTCTCGCAAAAATGGTAATCCTGGGATTGCGAGGTATGGCATAACGGGCATCTAGGATTAAAAATCAGGGTGTTGACAGCGCCCCTCCATTTCAAACACTGTGAAATTTCTAGCACCGCTCTGTTTCAATCGTTACCAAAATCACGTGGTCCCCACTCGCTCGCGCCCCTCCATTTCAAACACTGTGAAATTTCTGGCGCCCCTCGGTTTCAAACGATACCAAAATCACGTGGTCCCCACTCCCTCGCGCCCCTCCATTTCAAACATGTGAAATTTCTAGCGCCCTTCCATTTCAAATGATACCAAAATCATGTGGGCCCCACTCCCTCACGCCCCTCCATTTCAAACACTGCGAAATTTCTCGTGCCCGGAACCTCCCGCAGCACTTCTCTTCGGCTGGCTTTGCCCGCCGGAACTCGACACCATGCACTCCTCAGCCAATAGTATACCGGAGCTGCATCAGATGCGGTCTCATCCAAAGCATCATTGTCGCTTCACCGACGTCCACCACACCCGACTTTGGTCACTGAGTCCGTCGTCGTCCACCGCACCTGATTTCCTTTTCCCACTTCCCCCTCCATGGCGCTGAATCTGTCAACGACTGCCCAAGGTCTGCATCAATGCCGGCGGCATCCTCCCACCCGTACCTTACCTGAACCGCTGTGCAGTGCACCGACTCAACCTCGTCCATCGCGGTCAAGCCGGCATCGAGCGCCCAAGATCTGCTTCCCCGATGCAAAGAGCCGGCGCAACCGAAGCACCCTAGGTGACAAGGATGTCACTCGCGCCAGTACGGATGATGATTAGAAGCCTATCCGACCATGTTAACCAAATCACCAACTCTTTTTTTGTTTTGTTAGAAGTACAGCAGGTTCAAGCCTATCGTAGTGAACTGCATTTTTCTAATCGTTTTGTACACCCAGTCAAAGCGCACGCCTGTTCTTTGTGCTAGATACTACGAAGTAGGTCACTAGACATGTTGGTTTACATTCACTGCTCTACAAATTTAGAAGTCATGCACATGTTCTTAGCTACTCCGAACAACAGTAATTGCCTGCTATCGTGTAGTTCTTGCAAAATCTAAAATCAGTGGAAAATATTAGATTAGATTCCCTCCTCCAAAGTTACTAAATCTATCTGGTTCGTCCTAGGATAATTTCTTGTTATTGTTTCCTCCTTGGCATCATTATGTTGTCCGGTAGTACCTGTTTTGACTCTTCATACTAATTCGATTATAATTTTGTTGTTGCCATCTAGTTCTTCAAAAGCTGCAACACTAACTACTTTCTTTTTCTTACATAGAGCCCAGAATGGAACAATGAACATGATGGTTTGCATAGCCTCTTATACAGGTTCACGAGAGACACCATTATTTCCTTATCTGGTGCTGGTTCGACCTAATCAATGGCATAACTATCCTCTACTATGTAGTTTACTCGTGGTTTGCATTCCTGCTCTAGACGTTCTCTTATGATGCAATTATAATTTCTATTTGGTTGATTCTTAGCTATGACAGTAACTACATGCCATTTTGTAGCTCACCCCAAATTTTGAGTCACCCAATGACTATGCATTCCAGGAGATGCCACTTCTTCCATATATATTTGCTAAAATGACCTCGCTTGTTTATATTTGCTAAAATTCTAAGAAACACTTTGTTTGATTGCTCATTTCATTATAGGAACACTTGTCTAATGCTTGCTTGTCCTTCTCTACAGGTTCACGAGCGACGCCATTATATCTTGCATCTGGTTCTGGGTCTGGTTCGTCCTAAGTCATGACATAACTATACTCTACAATATATAGTTCATTCGTAGTTTGCATTCCTGCTCTACAAGTTCTCGTATGATGTGGTTATAATATCTATCCGGTTCATTATTTGCTATGATAGTAACTACATGCCATTTTGTGTCTCAGCAGAAATTCCAAGTCACCTGACGTCTCTTGCATTTTAGGTTATAAAACTGCTTCCATATATATTTGTTGAAATGACCTGGATAGTTTTTTCTGCTGAAATTCTAAGCCACACACACACATTTTTGATTTCTCGTTTAATACATGCTTGCTTGTCCTGTTTGTTTGACGTGTTGGTCAATAATTGAACCATTGACCAGTTGTAAAATCCAGATCATAGCTCCTGTCATATAAGTCAAATGAGTGGTTTGTCTTGTTTGATGTATTAACTTGTTATTACTTAGTTTTAGGGTGCAATTATTGCTATCACCACCAAAGAGGGGGCTGCAAGATCATGTCTCCTCCAATGTAGCCGTCACACTCAAAGGAAAATGCAGGTGATCAATTGAGGACTCTGCTATCAACTAGATTGTCAACTGAAATGCCGATTTTTCTTTCCCTTGATTTGATAATACATAATAATTTTACATAGTTTGCAGCTGATGTAATATCTAGATAACTCGTGTAGGTGATGCATGCATTTAGTTGACGCCGTCCACATATGTGGTAGTCATTACGGTAACTATGCCAGGCAGGTCGATTAGGGAACCGTACCGTGCTTTGTTATTGGCCCGTCATGTATTCGGACGACGATGAACAGTAAAAAATGCTGGATTATATAAACGTTTTATGATATTGGCATGGGCTTCAGAAAAGGCCGAAACTGTAAAAGGCAGTAAACGTAATGGGCTGACCTAAAAGTTGTAACTGGACGTAACAGTAACAAGCCGTAATGGTAACAGGCCATAAGAGTAAAAGGCCATAACAGTAACATGCCTTAACAAAAACTGCCCACTAGTAATAGGCAAGAAACCGTGAAATCCTAGAACAGTAACAAGCCAAAATAGTAGCCATCCGCGACAGTAAAGGGCTACAACAGTAAAAGGCCAGAATAGTGACAAGCCAGAACAGTAACGACCCGAGAAATTTCTAGGCAAGGGCAGTAACAGGTCGACACATTTACCAGACTAGAATAGTAAAGGGACGCTTGTGCATCTGAACAGGTAAATATCGGAATAGTGAAAGGCCAGGACAGTAACATGCCTGAACAGTAATGGGCCATATCAAACAAGGTCCGTCAATAGGCCGCCCACAATGAGCTGCAATAAACAGTGATGGTTTACCCGCAGGCCTTAAATGTACATGGGTGACTTGGCGCAAGCTGCTAATGGGCCGTAGAGTGTTGGACCATCACGGGTCTTCTTTAGGCCAAAACAATATTGTGCTTGCAAGTTCGCGGGCCTCTACCGGCTGCAATTTTGGGCCCGTTTCAAACAGTGCGGGAAAAACAGTAACGGGCCATCTTCTTATTGGGCTCCCCTAACGGGACGACCCAGTTAGAATTTAGCAGGCCTTGGCTGGGCCTGCCTTCTGCCATGGTTTCTATGGCCATTAACGGCGGTAATTGGCAGCTAAGAGCGGCTGCCACGTGGCAGTTTGCATGACGTCAGCAGTCAACGCGGCTGGTGAACAGATCTACGATGGAACAAGTTTTCGTGGCTGAAGGTTGCGATCCGCCACGGTCAGGAAAAAAACCGTGGTAGATTCTTTTGTGACGGGACTTTTACCACGATGGCCATCCGTCGTAGAAGACTTTTTAGCCACAAAAAAGGGCATTCAACCACGAAAATCTTCCGTTGTAAAAGCAAAATTTTCTTGTAGTGGGGCCCACCCGCCTAGCGTGTACGCGGCCCATGGCGCGCGGCGGCTATGGCCAGGGTGGGCCTCACCTCGTTGGCCCTCCCTCACACCCTCAAGCCCACATGGAGGCTCTCTAGGAGCCCGGTCAGTGGAGCCTAGGCGGCGGAGGCTGCCCTCCGACTCGCCTCCCTCTTGGGCCTTTTCCGTTTGGGAATTTGGCCCATTAGCGAAGGTTTCCCAATAAAATTTAATTTTAAATATTATGTTATTACGAATTACATTAATTAATATTAAAATATATTTAACATTTCCTTATGATCAAAAACCCCTTTTCGATCACTCCAAATGACTTCGGACTTTATTTGAAACACTTCTAGCTTTCTCTCTTCTTTCCATCTATGATCCCAATGCTTCCATATCGATCTCAGAACTTCATAAGACCCTTAAGTGCGTTAACCTACAGTTCGGGAATGGCATAGATATGATCAAGAGCTCTCTCAATCAAAGATCACTAGTGGTACTGGGTTCCCATAATGACCCCATGCATTCCACGATGCTTTGTCGTTTGAACCATAAACTCCGAGTCTAATTCCTTTTGTTTCTTCGATACATGACTTTTCCGAGACTTGATCATCAATCTCGTTACTGAGCAGTCCACTTAACTCATTACCGTGATACTATATCCCCATGACCTAATCATATGGTTACAACCTATTGGATACAATCTCACCGAGTGGACCTAGTGTATCTTCCCATTATGCGGGTGAACAAATCATGATCTTGATGCATACGCTTTAACGTGTCCCTCTACAATGCCCAACATGCACCTTTATGGTCACTCTGTTACGGTGTGACGGTTGATACAATCAAAGTAGCCATAGGTCATAGTGATTAAATATGATCTCACTGCTTAAGGAGAAGGTCACTTAGTTTCTAATTATTACAACGTTTAAACCATATGACTTGATCATGTTGTAATACTTATGTCGGTAATGTTCATCACATCATTCACCAATGATGTGACTCCATTGTCAACTGGCATAAATGCACCATGATTAGGCAACATTGATCATCGGTTGCCCAACAGACTAGTTGTATAGAGGCTACTAGGGACCGTGTTTGTTTATATACCACACCTATATCAATATTTCCACTTGATACGGTTATAGCATGGTACAAAACTATTATGAACTATTTGAAATATGATAATAAACCTATTTATTATTTGCCTCTAGGGGATATCTCCTTAAAATAGCTCATTTGGGATTAATAATATCGAATAGTTATTCAGGGCAACAACTCTTTGGGGCCGAACGTTTCAGTGATTTCATTCTCAACCGAGTTATTATACTAGTTCACACTGATTATTTGAAGGAAAATGATAGTGTCGTTAACCAGGTGCTTTATCTTCTTGTTGATGACCTCCACATCATCACTGGCTAGGATACACACCGTCACAAAGCTTTCACCAATGATACACATGAGATCAAAGGCACAGATAATTTCCGCATATTTCCTGCTTAGTTCTTTCATAGCAGCCTTGCTGTCATTTACTTGTTCTCCAAATCGTCCTACTTTATCCTTTATAAGAGTGTTCTCTTCCTCTACAGCTTCCCCGTTAGCATGAGTGTTGTGGGCTTCCCCGGATTAATCATCCGAGAAATCCCTGTTATGCATATTTCCATGTTCCCATGATCAGTGAGCCGTGGAGCATAGCCGACAGGTATCATTACAACATCCGAAACATAACGAAAATACAAGACTTACATAATTGCCATTATGGCTACATTAATATTTGCAGCGGAACATCGCCAAGCGCAGAGCCCAATCGTGCCTCAACCTAAAGGCAGCTGACTGGGAAGACGGCCTAGCTCACTGGACGTCACCTTAAACTCCTGAAAGTCTGGCCAAGTAAATAGCCAGGGACACAGCCGTGAGTACTTTGAATGTACTCGCAAAACCACCATGGTAAGTGAACAAATAAAATGCAATTTTGGCTATGGAGAGAAAGCTCTATCTAGGGTTGCTTTTGAAAAGCCTAACTAACTTTGAAGTTATGGCATCTCCATATCTTTGTTGAAAAAGAGTTTCAAAATCATGCTTCTGTTTTATAAATCCAGACATCCCCATGTCTTTGTTGAAAAAGAGTTTTAAAAACAGTTTTGGAGTGAAAACTCTTTTTGAACACCTTCGACCCCATGGGTCAAAACAAAACTTTTGAACTCGGGTTCCCCCGGAACCTTCCTCCTTTTTGTACTTGTTTCCCTAAACAAGCATGGTTTGGGTACTCCTATACAACACCTTTACAACCGTCCTTGACCATGGACACGGCTATTCGAATAGGTTATACTCTACAGAGTTTGCACACTTTACCCACAAGAATCAATACATCCGCTGGGATACAGCCACGGCCCACTACCATTGTAGATGGGGGTCCGGATAATCAAACCTAACTTTTCGCTTGTCTACACTAGCAAAGGCATGTTTTTCCTGTTGGGTTTCATCTCCCCGGAAACGCGTATGTGGATCCCATCCATAGTCCTTCCTTCCTTACACGCACATACCCAAGCCGTAACTTGGCGTATACCTTAAATTTGGTGACTCCACTTCCTTGCGTACTACCTAAATCATATCGTCCGTGGGATACCCAATTGTTGCACCAGACTCCTGATTACTCAGGCTCATTCTTGCCGAGGCAAGCGATAGGCTTCAGATCCTAGACCTAGGACGTCGGTCCGGGATTCCAGGGATTTCTCCCTATAAGCATGGTAGAAGTTGCCTCGGCTAAAGCGGACAAACTACGAGTTAAGCCCCAGCAACCTGGGGTAATGTGGTTGCGCTGTAAAAATTGTTCTAGTAAAGGCGTAGAACATCCCAATCCCATTTCCACTTCTTCTCATCACCATTTCTTTTGTTAAGACTTCCACTGGGAATGATGCCTCTTCCCAGGGTTTTACAAAGTCGTTTTGAAAACATTTGTAGTGGGGAAAATCCCAAAACCGTTTATTTTCTCAAAACAGGGGTTTCCAAGGAGATAGGATCCTAATCATCGTACTCTTGGTCTAAAGGGGATAAATGATGGGTTCATCAGGGTGGTTCCTCGAAGAACACGAAATCATAACTTGGAGGAGCCAAGTTACTACCGCAGTATTTGTAAAACAAGACATGCAGGTAGAGTATGCAATTTATAAAGAGGATGTAAAACAGGTAAAAGAGCATAGGACATATAACAGAGTTCAGGAATGGTGGCTTGCCTGTGATCAGCAATAAGTCCCTGGACTTCGTCATATGACCAAAAATATCCAATTATATAATAGGGAATCCCTTCCTTATTGTCGTCAGACACTCACACTATCGTCGTCATCGGGTACACATGCAAGCAGACAATACCACAATCAATACAAGGCAAACAAGCATCAAATCATACAGCAAACAAGCATGAGGAATACTACTGGACTTGGAAGGGTTTGAGGGGAAGTGAGATTCAAAAGGTGGAATTTACAAGATTGCCACCGGGGTGTTTTCTATTGGAAGATAGTCGTCAGGGCTAGGTACAAGGAGCTTAGATTAGGGATCTGTGGTCAGTAGGATACCAATATGCAAAAGTGATATCCTCTGATAGGTCTGGTCAAGACAAAACCAACACAAGTTGTTTTACTGGATTATCAATTTTCTAGAACTAAATATGCCTTTTAGAGTGGATTAAACTCTAGTTTAAGGAAATAATTCACCAGAAAGATTCTGGACCTCCAAACAGTATTTCCTTGGATGTTTAGGTAGTACTTAATGTACTGAACCACCTAGAGTTGGAATTGAGTCAAAATAATTATCAGAATGCCCTCAGGAAATTCCTAAAGGCAGTTCTGTGTGATTCTTATTTTATTTACCAGATTAAATCTACCAGGGATATTGAGTTTATTCTAAGGGCAGCTGATGGGTATCTAAAATACCTTTCTGTAGGAATTGGATTCACCCTTTTTGGAGTTGTAAAACTCCTTGAGTGATTTATTTAGAGGAAATACCCATCACAGAGTTATTTAAATCTCAAAAATTCAACCAGAGCTCAATAAATTATGAACTGCTGGGGTTTGGTAGCTAATAATCCTAGGAGGTACTGGGAAGTGAAATCAGGTCAATACCATATTTGGTTAGACCTGGGGAATTTATCTAAGGCAGCAAGTTACTAGTTTTGTTAATTTTACTAAAGGCAGTAAACTATTCCACTAGGCATGGGACCTGTACTAGATGATAGGTATTTCAGATAGGTTCCAGTAGGGCCTTGGTTCATCTCAAATGGAAATGGATAGCTCACAGAGGAATTTAATTAGTGCAAAGTATACTCTGCAGCAAATTAAATACTAGGAATTAAAGGAAATTATTTTGGACATGGGGTTGCCTCTGTATGTTTAAGAAAACATAAGAGAATCACCATAAAATTAGATCTAGGCATTTGGAATTGATTTACCATTTTAGTTAGATTTAAAGCTAGCAGAAACCTTTCTGGAATAAATGGATCTGCTAAAAGAAAAAGAAAAAGGGGTGCACTGGGCTGGATCTGGGGAGCTATTGGGCTGCAGAGGGGGATTCGACCCACGACGCTCAGCGAGACGGACGGGAGCCGGCAGTCGAACCTTCCAGGCGGGGCCCAGCCGTCAGCGAGCGGGAGGCGCCGAAGCGGTACCGAGCAACGGTGACCGTCGGATCAAGTCGCGATGGACGGCTCTGGGTCGTCGTCTACGCAAACAGAGCACCGGCGATGAAACCCTAAGCTGCAGCGCCGGCGAGGGCAGGGTGCTCACCAAAGGGCCCGGGGAGGGTCGGGGATGGTGTAGGATGACGCAGTCGACGACGGCAAGCAGATCGGTGGGCGGCACGAGGTGAGTTGACGCCGGGACGTAGCCCACGCGACGACGGCCGAGGAGGATCTCGACGGTGCTCGACGGCGACGATGGAGGAGTTAGTCCTAGGCAAAAGGACACCATTAGATGCAGGAGAGCAAGGGGAGCTTGGGGATTGACATGCAGAGAGAATGGGGAATGGAGGAGAGAGCCTTGCTCGATTTCTTAAGGAGGCCGAAGCTCTCCTCTTCTTCTTCTCTCGGGCTGCACAGAGCAGGGGAGAGGTAGGGCGTGCTGGGGAAGGTGAGTGGAGGTGGGAGGAAGCAAATGAGGGTGCAGAGGCTGGCTGGGGGGGTGCTGCTAGCCTTTATACCATGGAGAGGGAGGGGGATGTGGTAAAATACCAAATTGGACATGGTGGGGAGGGAGTGCTGGCCAGGAATTGGTCCAGGGGGAGGTGGAGAGGGGTAGGACTGTAATTGGGTCGTGCTGGACCAGGTAGTGGAGTTGTGGTGATCAGTGGACAAGATCTTTGTAAGAATTGTGATAATAGCTCTCTCTTACAACTAGTACAAGGGCAAAATGGGAATTGGTTAGGGTGGAGCTACAGTATTAGTCGACTAGTGGTGTGTCTTGATGTTTGAGGAGAAGCATTGACCAAGAATTGATGGAAAAAGGAAGTGCTTAGAGAGGTGATTTGCTTAATTGGCAATTATTGATCTAATAGATGGTTTTGAAGGAAGTCCAAATATTTGCATTGGACCAGAGGAGAAAATGTTGCTGGTACATAGATGAGGTCAAGGTGGACTTCTAGGATTTAATTGAGATTTTTATGTGGAGGTTGAGTCCACTTAAATCCACTTATTCAAAAAGGACAAAAGTGGTTTTTAGAAGATCATTTGATAGGGCGAGGATGGATTTTGAGGTGGGAGGGTCCCAAATGTTAATACACACTTAGGGGAATTTTCCCAAGATTTATTGGGATTAAAAGTATTTAAAACAATTATTATTCCAATTTAGACATTTAAGAAAATGGACAAAAAGAAATAATAAAGCTTCTCAAAAATATTTAATTTTGAGATGTAAAGATAGGCTATGTGTTGTGGGACTCACATGAGTCAAAAGTTGGGGAAGTGGTTTGGTAAAAACCAAACTTTCCATTATGGAGGGAGTTTTGGAGATTTTGACTATTTAGTAAATAAATATCTTTGGGGCCTCAATAATTATGGATAATTATTGATAATTACTGAGGATCAATGTAGATGAGATAGACAAGGTGTAGCAAGAAGTTGCCACCTTGAGGAATGAATTTACAACTTGAGAAGGATGGAAAACAAGGAGTTGATGATCTAGGGTGGTGTTTTTTTATGCCACCAAACCATGCTTGCATCTTGGAGCTCAGAGCTCTCCTTGGTGCAATGGATAGATGGTTGAGTAGGCCAAGTCATGTAGATGATCATGGCAGGAGAAGTTTGAAATAAATGTATTTGAGGTGATCTAGAATAGATGGCAAACTTTGTTGAAATTGAAAGCTGCCATGCAGAAAGTGTTATGATGCCTTCTAAACCATGTGGGTTTAATAAGCACAGAGCTCCACTTGGGAGAAGTGAAGCAGGTTTGGATAGACATTAATGAGTAGAACACAACCATGCAGAGAGTTGGTCTATAGGAGGTTGGGTGGTGGTGTGAAATTCTAGGAAAGTAGGTATGGTGACTAGTTTTGCAGGAAATGTTATTTTCTTGTCTGCAAAACCATCATGGACAAGTGGGTTGGAGGAGGATCTAACCAGGGGCTAATGTGGGCATTGGTAGTCCTTAGGATGTTTAACAATATGGTTCAGGTGCATTTCCAAAAATGCACATGGTTTGAGAAAAGGAGGCATTCCAAAAGGTGATGTTGAAACTGTTTCCACACTTGGTCAAATTTGGCAGTTTTGAGGATTTTGACTAGAGTATGAGAGGGAAGGTTCTTGGAGGAGTTGCAAGGGATCAAAGCTTTAACAGTGGTTGATAAGGAAGTGTAGAGTGAGTACAGGAGATCCTTTCTTGATGTTGTTCTTAAGGACTTGGAAACATTTAGAATGGAGATCCTCAGAAAGGATCTGATTAAGGGTTTTTAGAGGATCACCTAATGGCTAGGGATCATAACAAGGTTTGCTTTCTTGTTTAGGGATTGATGATTGGGAAACATCTTGATCCTAGTGATGAGCTCCTAGAGTGTCTCATACTACTTCCTAATCAAACAAGTAAATCAGCAGATCAGTGCAACTCATCAGACAACAGATCAAGGAAACTCATCTTGTACACTAATCAACTACTACTAGGGGTCACCATCAAGGCTAGCTTGAGGTAAGGGTGGGGCATTTTGAAGAGGTTGAGTTTGGAATAATATGAGGGTTCTTGGTATCTCTACCAAAGGTAGAATCCAAATGCTTTGAACGAGAGTTTTGGGATAAAGCTAGAGATAAGATTAGTTCAGTGTTCTATATTGAAAACATAAGGAGATTGTAATATATATCTCTCCATAGTTTTGACAATGGAAGCTACCAAAATAGTTTTGGTTTCATAGACATCTTGGCTCTTGTTTTGTAATGCCAGGACGTTTGAGAATATGTAAAATAAGCCAAGGTAGTTTTTGGTAAATAGCTTTTGTCAACTGGGGTTGAGGTAAGGAGTATCCTAAGATACACTTCATAAGCACAAGTGCAAACAATCAACAAGAAAGCACTACACTAAAGCACAAGAAAAAGTTTTTGTTCCCCCTGATTTTTGTATTCTGGACAACTAATCTGGGTTGCTAAAATTGGGATGTTACGGACCTTTCCCCCTTAAAAGAATCTCGTCCCGAGATTCAGGAGAGTAAGGTTAGGGCATTTGTCTCAGGGTTAGTACCATGGGTTTCTTGCAGGTTAACTTGTCGACTTCTCCTTTGAGTAGAAACATCTTGATAGCGAGGTGGAACTCCAATCTTCTTGAGACTCGAGGGTCGAGCTGGTTTCAACCTTGGTTGCAGGGAGGGATCTTCCTTCATAAGAATCTACGGTACTTCTCTTAAGTGGGTTATTGCATCCAAGTCTGTGACCATTCTGTAAAGTCTATGATAAGTCTGTGTTCTTAGATTGGTGTCTTCGGGTCACAGGGTCGGGCAGAGAGGTTGTCCAATTTGCGGGAAAGATGCAGTGTTTCCCCCTTAGGATTTGACTTGGGTAGGTCGGAGAGTCACAGCTAGGGGACTTTCTTAGGAGGGTGACAAAAGAGGGTTATTAAGGTAGCGAACATCGACTTAAGAGAGGGTAGCATCACAGGTGGCGTTCCACGTTGGAAAGGACTGGTTAAAACAGGCTACACTTGCTGCCGTTCGGGAGTCCTGGAGTGGGTTAAGGGGCTTCTCTCTTGATCTCTACTTCCATGGGGCGCTGTCACCTAGGAAGGCGAGGGCCATCTTCAGTCTTGAGCTACGTGGCAGCGAGCAGTAGGGTGACCATCTTTACTGCAGAAGGGGACCTTGGATGTCGTCGAGCTTCTCTTTCGCGGAAGTCTTGCCGGGCTTACCCTCGGGGCATTCTCTGCTGAAGTGACCGGGTAGTCCGCACATGAAGCAGGGGCTCTTCTTCCATCATGGCTGAGTTGACGACTTTTGTAGGCCGACGTCGGGGGGGTTGACGGGCCTTGCCAATGAGGGGATATATTGGGCATTGGACGGGGACATGGTGTTGGCCTCCACAGATGAAATAGGTGCTAAGTCGAGTTGGGCAAGCTTGGGGTGAATGGGGTTCTCCACAGTTGGGGCAGTGGCCGTAGCATCGGTTGGCTTGGTTCCCTTCGTCTCCACAGCGACTACATGCCTTCTTCGAGCTTCCGGTCTTCATGGCCATCTTGGGGAGGTCGTATGGGTGGCAGACGATTTGGGGTTGGGTCTGATGCAACGACTTGGGTAAAACACGCAAAAAGGAAACACAAGCAAACAAACATAGCAATCCAGGAAGTCATTACAAACCAACTAGTCTACACCCGAAGGTGCTAATAGTACTTAGGCATTACAAAACGCGTTCAGGGACAATACATGACTCTACCCCATTGCTAGGTGGGAGAGTATCGTGACGCGGGTGATCACTCGGATGCGCATCTGCTGAGTCTAGGATAGCTTCGGGGTCTCCAACTACTGCAGATCCTCTGGGGTCTGCGGGATATTCAGCTCGTCTGTGGTGAACGTGAGAGTGGTGCCTTCCCATGGTGCCGGGTTGGAGGTTGACTATGTCGGCGCAGGTGATTGGACGATTGGTTGGTACTCATTGAGGAAGGAGAGTTTGTCGTCAGTCCCGATGTTCTCGTCTTCAGGGGTTGGGGTACTTCAGCGATCAGCTTTCTTGTCAAGCGGGCATTGGTGGCCTGTAGACTCCTTTCGCGCTTACGGAGTAGGTTGATATCCATCTTTAAAAGCAGATTCTCGCGTCTAGCCTTGTCAAGGTCTTCCTAGGAATGTTGGAGTAGGTATTCCATATTCTCCAGCTGATTCCCAATGCAGTAGGTGAGGAAAGACTCAGTGGGGAGTCCGTCTTCGTCTCTTTTTCCAAACAAGTGGTACGGAGTATCCTTCAACTCATCTTCGTGGATCTTGTAGAGGCGCGCCATGATGTGCTGTATGGCTCGCACCACGCTAGTGTAAGAGTACGTGATGGAGCATCATAAATGTACATGAAGCATAAGTTTCATCATTTTGATATCACTATCCACGGTATGGGGGACCCGCGCATCCTGTGCACATGGTGTAAGGACGTGCACGAACATGGTGGTGCGCTATACGATTTAAGCGGATAGTTCAAAAGAGCCACTGCTCGTACAAATGCTAGTGGGGCTAAAAATGTCATGGTATACAGAGAAGCGAGAAAACACATCAGAAAAAAGAACATTCATGGTGGAAATGTCCTAGCATAGGACACTAACCTCCATCAATGTCGGAGATGATGAAGAAAGCAACCTACTAGAGCCAGCTAGTGAAGGTGGCTTTCCCTGGTTGCTGATGAGTCCAATATTGAAGCATATTTATCTCTTGTTTTTGCATAAGTAGAGTAGGGTTTTTAGTATTTTGCTACGCTTGGAGATACCTTTTATCCTTGTTTCAATAGGATACCGATTTACTAAGTCCTTTGTGAACATATCAATTGGGAGTATCATATTATGCGGTAATATGATAGTTTGAAGTGATAAATGTCATTTAATTGATTTTTCCTTGCATCTGGGAGAATAAAAAATGTGGAGGAAGGTTACTGAAGGTTTAACGAGTTGTGGTAAGGGCCGAGCTTTCCCGTACCGTCCGCGTGTACCATGTGTCAAAGCGTCCGCCTCGTCAAGTACTCTCACCGCGTGAAGACGGATCTGAGATCTGACATTCACAGAAACCACCAGCCTCGAAATACTATGCCAGAGAGGGATCTAGAGGAGGATCCAAGAGAAGGGAAAATCCTTGTTGCTTTGCGGATCATCGGAGGACATCACATCATTCCCTTCATCATTAACCGCTGCTTCTCCATTACCATTGCCCTCTTCCATACTTTAGATCTTTTCGTAATTCCAAATACAATTGTGGTTTGCAATAGATTTATCTTCATACTTTTATCCATCCATTGGAATATGATGATGTTGTTGATTTCTTCCATGTGCGAGTAGTTCCCTTTGTTCTTGGCGAGATGGAGAAACCCTAGCATTATTATGAAATGAAATAAAGATGATCTATTACTTTGGTCCATGATCCGTTGATCTAGGATGTTGTGTTTGATCTCTCTCTCTAGATGGTATGTGTAGTCGGCCACATATCATTTTCTCCAGGTCTAAAGCGAGGGTGATACCTTTAGGACGTGTATGGGAGTATGTCTAGTGCAAAGTGGTGATAGTAAACATTGTCTTATAACCTGCACGGTCAAAGGGGGAATTAAGAGTGACTCACTAAGCTTATTACGACATCCATGGGGAAACCCCTTAATTGTGGTGGTCTATATGAGTGTTTGCTCTCAGGAATCGAAGTGGTCATTTAGAGGTGACCTCATTACCTGACTCAAGAAAGTGATTGCCCATGAGCCTTGTAGTAAACATCTTATTACTGAGCTCTCTCCACACATATCATGACAAAATAAATAGGTTAACCTAATTATGATTAATTACTCCATTCTAGCAGTGTATCCTACATCCCCGAGAACGCTTTAGCCTTGTTAAGTTCCAACACCGTTTCCCAGTGTTTTTCATTACTTGTTTACTTTATTATCTTTTATTACTTTTCTGCACACAAACACAAATCCTTTCAACCACCCTTTACTTGAAATCAAAGATAGCTTACAAGTATCTTTTGATAGATAGTGACGAGGGGAATAAAGATCTTAATCAAATAACTCTTTGTGGGTTCGATACACTTATTTTAAAACTAGCTACAATTGATCGGTGCACTTGTAGTCATCAAGCTATTTTCTGGCGTCGTTGCCAGGGAGGTAAGCGTTTTTGGTCTTTGTTATTAGTTGCTAATTCTATTAATTGTTTTACTTAAGTTGTTTACTAGTTTTAGGTAAGCACCATGACTGCACTCGTTCTGATGAACCATCTTGATGCAACTAAATACCTTGAGAAGTTCAATATTGGATTTGTTAAGGAATTCCCGAGTGGGAGCGAACCAGATTTCGAGGTTAATCCTCGCTTTATTGCATTTCTTAAAGAAAAAATATTTGCAGGAGATGATCCAGATGAGGATCCTTACACTCATTTAATGCATTTTACCAAGTTATGTTGGACACTTAAACTGAGAGGCTATCCTGATGATGAACTGAAAATTGAACTGTTTAGCCAATCTCTAACCAATACTACTTTAGCTTGGTATAGAATTTTCCCTGTAGAGAAAATTGATACTTGGGAAAAGCTAAAAGGAGAAATGATTATTTCCCAAAGTAAAGACAGTTGAAGTAAGGCGGGCGATCACAAACTTCAAACACCGCCCGGGTGAAGGATTGGTGAGAGATTTCAAGAGGTATAAATCCATCCTTCATAGATGTCCCCATCACGATTTACCTAAATGATATGTTTTGCATATTTTCTATGGGGGACTTAATCAAGAGATCAAACATGAACTTGACACTAATTTTGGGGGTTCTTTTATGGAATTAACTATAACTAAAGCTTGGGAACTGCTAGAATGAATTCATCGCAATATAGAAACTTGGGGATTTTATTTAGGTGGTGAAGGAGAGATAAACGTTGAATACGACTGTCTCAATGCTTATAAAGAATCCGGAAAGGTTAAGGAAACCGCTAATAAACTTCAACCTGATGATGATATTATTCTGTAAATCCTCCAGTCTTTTATAGAACACAGTAAAGCCCCCAAGAAAAATTGTCTCCAATACACTCCACCACTCGAGCAAGTTGAATAAGCTAAAATAAAATTTGTGGCTCCAATAGAGCCATTAAAGAGGGAGGTCCCTTATGTTGAAACCCTCCCTTTTCCAAGGATGCCGAGAAAACATATGATGGATCAACAACTATAAGAAGAATTAGAGGAAGAAAGAATGTTTCTTAAGAAGCTAGAGGAAGAGGTGAAAGCTGGAGAGGTAAACTAAGTAAGCATTCACGAGATAGGTGAACCAACTAAGGAAGATATATTAACCATGTTTTCACATTGAAACGTGATCGAGCCAGACAACAAAGCTTCACAATTCATTGAAGGAAAGGTAAAAACCAAAGATGTTGGTAAGCCTATTCTCTCTTGTACTTTTGGTGGGTCTTCCCACTATGGCCTCTATGATATAGGAACAACTATTAATGTAATCCCTTGCAATTTTTTCTTAAAAAATCAAAATGAACTTCTCCCAACTGAATTAGAGGACATCGATATGATAATAATGTTAGCTGATAAGACACTAAGAATTCCTATGGGGTAGTTAGAGATGTTCCAATCTATATTGGGCTTAAAAATACCCTATTGATTTTGTGTTGGTTTATATGCCTATTGATGTCTATTTTCCAATTATTTTTGGAAAGAGCTTTTCTAAACACTGTAGGAGCAAACATTGACTGCAAGGAAGAAACTGTATCTCTCAAGTTTAGCGAAGATAAAATGAATTTCCATTTCTCCAAGTTTGATCATAGGCTATGTTTTGAAGAGTTTGATGAATGTGAGTATGAGCAAGAAGAATAGGGTAATATCACCAGTCTTGCCGTTGTATTTTTTGAAACTTCTGATGATATTTCAATAAGAATCCTAGTTGATAATGATAATCTTTCTAAAGATAAAGATAAAATAGAAACTGATAATTATATTGATTCAACACCTACGGTTGACCCTGAAATGAACTAAATCTATGATTTACCTTTAATAAAAGGGGATGAGGCACTTCCACCTCCTACACTCAAAGCCCTTCCCAAAGAATTAAAATACAGGTTCCTTGACAAAACTAACAAATATCCTATTATTGTAAGTTCTAATGTTGTAGAAAAGGATGAGGAGAATTTAATGGTGGTCTTGAGGATGCACGAGAAGGCCCTTGGATATTTGATGGATGACTTGAAAGGTATTAGCCCCTCGATAGCCATCCACAGGATATTTATATAGGAAGGAGCTCAGCCGATTGTAGACTTTCAAAGGCGGAAAACCTCATATGAAGGAGAGGTAAAAAAGGAGGTAATATGTTTACTTGTTGCAGGAATAATCTTTCACGTGGAAGAAAGAGAATGGGTAAGTCCCGCTCATTGTGTTCCAAAGAAAGGTGGGTTCACTGTTGTCCCAAACAAACATGATGAATTGATTCCCACTCGTATAGTGATTGGTCATAGGATGTGCATTGACCATAGGAAACTTCATAAAGAGACTAGGAAGGATCATTAACCTTTACCATTTGTAGATCAAACTTTAGAAAAGCTTGCCTTGCATTCTCTTGTTATTTAGATGGTTACTCTGGTTTTTCTCAAATAGTCATAAATCCTGATGACCAACTTAAGACAACTTCCACTTGTAATTTCGGTTTACATGCTTATCCTCGTATGCCTTTTGGCCTTTGTAATGCTCCTGCCACTTTCTAAAGATGTATGACTACCATATTTGCTTATTATGTTGAAAATATTATGGAAGTATTCATGGACGATTTTTTATTCTATGGAACTTTGTTTAACTAATATCTTCATAATCTTCATAAAGTTTTACAGAGATGCGAGGATACTAACCTAGTATTGAATTGGGAGAACTGTCCCTTCATGGTTCAAGAAGGTATAGTACTTGGCCATAAAATTTCGGGCATGGGCATTGAAGTCGACAAAGCAAAGGTAGAAGCAATAGAAAGACTTCCCCCTCCTCGTAATGTAAAAGGTATCAGTAGTTTTTTAGGCCATGCTAGATTCTATAGACGGTTTATTAAGAACTTCTCTAAGAATGCTAGACCTTTAACTAATCTATTACATAAGGGAGTTGTTTTTAATTTTGATGAAAACTGTCTAATTGCTTTCAAAACATTAATGCAAGATCTTCTAGATAGCCCTATCATTAAACCACCTAATTCGAAGAAACCTTTTGACTTGTTTTGTGAAGCTAGTCATGAAGAAGTGGGGACCATTATTTGCCAGCATGATGGTGATGAACTCACTATCATTCATCATGCTAGTCGCACCTTAAATGGTTCCCAAAAGAATTATCCCATGGCAGGAAATGAACTCTTTGATGTTGTTTCAACCTGTGAGAAGTTTAAATCTTACATAAGTTATTTGAAAGTAAGAGTGCATACTGATCGTGCTGGCTTGAAAGAAATACTTCGAAGAATTGACGTTAAGCCTAGAATGATCCGTTCGACTTTGCTTTTTCAAGAATTTGACTTGACGATCCTTTAAAGAAGAGAAGAATAGGTTGACACCCTGATGGGTATTAAAGAGATCCAACACTAGAGAATATATCATCTATTTGTGTACCATCAAGGACTATCCATCCAAAAACAAAGTTTTATGTGTCTCTCTACAATGGTTTTAGAAATTTCTTGCGACCAACTTTGTTCAAAGAGAAGAAGAAGAAGTTAATTCAAGAGCTCGAGGGAGAGAAGATGTCAAGTTAAAACTCGTTACCACCAGATGAGTAAGGTAATCAAAACCTTGTTTTTCTATATTAGAATTGTCATTTGGCATTTCTCCTTTGCATTTTTTTAACTTATTGTGTCTTTTTGAATCTGCTGCCAGTTACATGAGCTAGGTACGAGCGGGTGATACGGCCGCACCCGCCCGTACCACTGGTCGTTAAGCCCCCGCTACTTCTCTCGAATTTTTGTTCAATATATCGCAGATGGTACGACCAAGCTGTACACTCGACCCCCACCGTATAGGTGGTCGTTATACCCTCTATTCCTTCATTTGTTTTTCCCTTTTTATAGTTAAAAAACTTTTGCCAATGTTGGAAAGGACGGTAACTGCCAGTACGGGTGGACTATACGGGCAGCACCCGCCCATACCGAATAGTCGATAAGTTTTGTAAAGATGTCGGTCGGTTGGATTTTTGGAAGTAAATCAGGTACGGGGGCCACCCATACTACTTATCGATACCACATCTAATTCTTCCCTTTTCTTTTATTGCCTTCCTAATTTGTTGGGATTCTTTTCTTGGCTAACCCTTTTACTTGTAGTACAAGTTTTTCCCTATTTATAACCCTTCATAAGCCTTCCCAAAGGTCTTCTTCCCTCTTATATCAACAGATCCAATCTCCTTGATGCGCTACCTAGTTCCAAGAAAAGGAAAATCTCTCAGCCTCAAGCTCCTTTGGTTCAAGGAAAGAATTATATCCGTTGAGTTTTGAGACTTTATGATATTCAAAGTTATCTTTGACTCATGATTATTGTATTAGATGTATGAATTAGGTTGAGTGATATGATAGTTGTATCACAATTATGATTTTAGGGTCTTCCACACTAATAAAGTATTGATAAATTATGAGAAGTAAACCTTGATAGCATGTTATAATCGTAAGTTTGAACAAACATCAGCCACAAAAAGTATTAACATGAACTGATACTTTTGTTAAACAAAAAGAGAAAGGATTTGCTATCAAAGAGTTCCAAGATAAAAATAAAAAAGGGGTACAAGATTTATATACATAGATGAAATACATCATAGTGGTTATTTAGAGATGACCTCAAAACATGACTCGTATAAGCAACTGCTCACGGGACTTGTAGTGAACATCTTATTATGAATCTCTCTCCACACATATCATGATGAAAGACATAGATTATCCTAATCATGGATAATTCTCATATGCTAGTGGTGTATCCTACATCCCCAAGAACATTTTGGCCTTACTGAGTTCCAACACTGTTTCCAACACTTTTGTTACTTGTTTACTTTACTTGATTTTGTTACTTTCTTGCATACAAACACAATAACATTTCAAACACCCTTTACTTGAGACCAAAGGTAGCTTACAATTATCCTTTGGTAGATAGTGACGAGGGACATAAATATCTTAACCAAATAGCTCTCTATGGGTTCGATACTCTTATTTTGAAACTAGCTACAATCGATTTGTGCACTTGTGGCCATTAAGCTATTTTCTGGCACCCGTTGCCGGAGAGCTAAGCGTTTTTGGTATTTGTTCTTAGTTAATAATTCTATTAATTGTTTTACTAAAGTTGTTTACTAGTTTCAAGTAAACACCATGGGAGAGTACCGACATATCATTCAACTCAAAGTTGTAAAGAATTCTGGCCCACCCATGGACACTTATTTAAAATACAACAAACCATATGGGTATGACATTAACCCCATGCTACTGGATACTTTGCATGCTAAAAAGTTTGGAGGGGATGGCACGGAGGATCCATATGAGAATGTGGAGTTCTTTGAAGAAACTTGTGGGGATTTTCTCCTTAATATCTTTACTGAGGATGAGGTTAAATCAACTCTCTTTTTCCAAACTCTTATTGATGAAGCTCGTTCTTGGTACATTGAATGTCCTATGAAGAACAAAGACGAAATAAGTATTCTTGTTTCCCACATACAAGATCATGTGGTCAAAACGCGTATTATCATCTCCGCACAATGTCACTATAACACCCCAAAAACCCTAATCAAGATTATCAAGTTCTAATCACCCAATTTAGGGTTAACAAAAACTTTTATTAATAATTTGAATATAAATGGATGTGTGTTTTGCATTAGTGTAGAATTGATTGAAATTTCCATGCTTGATTGTAACAAATGATGAGAAATGATTTAAATGTGAATGCTACATCATCTATCCAATTACAAACTAATTCAAAAGAAAAATAAATCAAATATAAATAAATAAAGAAAATGGTCATTTTGGCCAAAGTTAACCACTAGGTCACTTTGAGTGTTCCTAGAAGAGGAATTTTAACAGAAACATTTCTACTTCTTTTCACCCCTTGCTAGACCAAGTAAAAGTGTATCAAGGTCCACTTTACAAACTTACAAAAACATTTTCCAAACCAATTTAATGGACAGTTGAAAATTGAATCTAGTTCATATGTGAAGATCCCACGTTTCAAAAACCTATCAAACCAATTCCCCTTGACCTCTCCAAGCAAACATAGATACTCAAGCTTAAGTTAAGATCAATCAAACAATTTCATTCAAAAATTCCAAAGTAAGTTTCTTGTGGCCATTACAACAAACACCTTGTAGACAGTAAACTAACTACTTCTTAACTTCATTGTTTCCACAGTAATTCTCGACCATTTGGTCTCTCCTTAACTCCCTTGTCCCCTCTAGTGTCGAGCAGCACCCAGACCAACCCCCCTTTGGCCATTATGCATAGTGGAGTGCCGCCCATTTTTGGTCGTTGCTAGCCGACAGTGGACAGTGTGCCAGGAGCATCGCCGCCCTCGCCCACGACGCGCACCAGACGCGTCGCACTCCACAGCCACCCCCTGTCCAAGCCTCGACTGCAGAAGAGCCCTGGACCACTCTAGCTACATCGCACCCACCGTCTCTGCACCATGCCCAGAGCACGCCAGCTCGCCACGCCCGACCACCTCGCACAGACCGCGCCTTGCCCTTGTCGCGCACTCTCACGCTCGCCATGATCACCCCAACTCCGCAGACACCCCCATTCGCCGTCGCGCGACCCGTAGCTGTCGCACGCCATCGCAAACACCTTCGCCTCCGTGCAGAGCGCCGCACACACCCGACCGTTCCACACCACCCCACGCCACGCCATTAAGCCAGAGAGAACCGCCAGGGAACCGCGCACCGCCCCCTAGCCTCTGCCACACCGATAGCAGCTTGTAGCGTCGTCACCGACGAGCCCGCGCCCACGCCGTTCGGTCCCCTCGCCGCAGTATAAATAGAGCCCTCCTCTGCCTCTTTTATCCACACCATTCCACTCAGCACTCCTCTCTAAGCCTCCCACACTTCTTCCCGGAGCAAGGAGAACTCTCTCTCGCCGGAATTTTGCCGGAACCCGCCGTTGCTGCAGGAGAAGGGCGTCATCGATTTCGACCACCCCAAGACCTGTCGTTACCACGCCTCGAACCGCCGTCGTCTGCCACATCGATTGCCCCCGTCGCCACCCCTAGCTGGTGCCCAGGTGAGCCTAGCCAGACCCCCACCGCCGCGTTAAGTTTAGTTCCTCGCCGGAGTAGTTCGTTGTCGATGATGACTCCTATCCGTTGGATTAGAATTAGATCGCACGGCTCAGATGCGTAGATACCATTTCGTTTAGATGCAGTCGTTGACCAGTGGGTCCGTGCTGTCAGCAGTCCGCTGCGCTGTGCAGTGCAGTTGGGCCGGTCCGTTTAGCTTTCCCGCGCAGCCCTGGAGATTCAAATATTGATTTTCCTATTTAGTTAAAACCCTATTCTGTACCTAGATTCAAAAATCAATTCAGAGAGTTTCACTGTACCAAATTGCATGATTCAAATTTTGTTAGAAAGATATTTAAATTATCTTTCCAAGCCCGTTGGATTTAAATCATTTGGAGTTAGAGATAATTTATAGCAGAAATAACAACATAGATACTTTTGCAACTTCAAACATTTTTCAAACATCAACCATAGATGATTTTGAGTTGATTCCAACTCTCAAAAATCACATTTGACAAGATCTATCTGAATATGTAAAAATATTTTGGTTTGCATGAAGTGACATTGGACTAGTACTAAAAGAATGCTATTAGCGAATTTCTAGTCACCTTAAATCTATTAAATAATAATCCTAAACTTTATAAAATGTGACCAACACGTTAGATCACATTCCCATGTATTATACTATGTGGTGATGACATGTGTCCACATGATCCCATATTTTAAATTGGAGAATATTAAATCCTAATTATTTTCCATAAGTAGAAATTACGTTTCTAAAATAAAATAAATAAGATTAAGTCTTTATTCCATGTGATGATGCTAGATCATCAAGTGTGAGTCTAAGTGTGCTAAATAGACTTAGTTAAGAATTGTTTGGTGATTGTGTACCCCGTATTCCTTTATAGAAGATAGTACCGACCAAGGATACGACGAGGAGGAGGACTGCCAAGCAGAAGACGAAGAGAACTTCAATCACTTCACTAACCAAGGCAAGCTATTATTGGCAAGATATTACTTGAAAGCCATCATTACTAAGCAAGCTAGACCCTTGCAAGCTAACATTTTCAAGTATTAACCTAAGCAAGATGCACTAGGCATGCTTTGGTTATATCCCTTTTGATTTATACCAATCCCAAGTTTCACTTGCAAGCTTTACTCTTTTACGTTACCAAAGTTCTTTACTTTGAGTTAGTGCTTTGTGAGTATTTTGAGAAATAGAATAGATAGCATAAAGAGTATAAAACTAGGCCTATACAAGATGTCATCCTATGGCATAAGATTAAAGATTAGCACCCCTCATTGGGATGTCACTCTTAACCTTAGTGGCTAGTGCTAAGCATAAAAATTGATCACTTTAGATGGGAATACTTGGTGAAAATGATTATGAACACCTTGGAATGATGATTCATTCTATTGAGATGTTTTGACATGTGTTGAGAAACACAAAGGATTTGATGATTAAAATGTTGAGGCATGAGACTTACCCCTTTATAAAAACTGATGGTTGGGTTCGGATGCGATACCATTCCAATTTTACCGTATAACCACAATACCTGAATTGGGTAGGGCTTAGCCGGAAGTTTATACGCATTAGTATGGGTTCCCTCGCGGAAGAGGTTTGAGCTGAGGCTACCTCTTGATGATGTCCACCTATGTAGTGCCCAGGATGGCAAATGGCCATGGCTGGGAGGCCAAGCTCATAGGGGAGGTGCCTATACTAGAGTGTGTAACTGAAAGGTTATGATTGATTATCCGCATACTAAGTATGATGATTCAGGATTATCCCTGACGGATGTATCGAATTTTGTGGTGAAATTATACCACCTCTTTAGAGTGTCAAACTATTTGAATAGCCGCGTCCGCGGTCATAGATATCAACAAGGATCTAATGTATAATGAAGTGCCCATTCGTATTTTGCAAGAAGCCTTCAGAACCACCAGGACCCAGAGTATCAAGTTTCCCAAGATCCAATGGAGTAACCATACCGAAAAAAGCTACCTCGCGGTAGAGGAATTCTAATAGAAACATTTCTACTTCTTGTTACCCCTTGCTAGACCAAGTAAAAGTGTATCAAGGGCCACTTTACAAACTTACAAAAACATTTTCCAAACCAATTTAATGGAAAGTTGAAAATTGAATCTAGTTATACGTGAAGATCCCACTTTTTCAAAAACCTATCAAACCAATTCCCCTCGACCTCTCCAAGCAAACATAGATACTCAAGCTTAAGTTAAGATCACTCAAAAAATTTCATTCAAAAATTCCAAAGTAATTTTCTTGCGGCCATTACAACAAACACCTTGCAGACACTAAACTAACTACTGCCTAACTTCACTGTTTCCATATCAATTCTCGACCATTTGGTCTCCCCTTAAATCCCTTGTCCCCTCTAGTGTCGAGCAGCACCCAGAACAACCCCCTTTGGCCGTTATGCACAGTGGAGCGCCGCCCATATTTGGTCGTCGTCGGACGACAATGGACAACGCGCCAGGAGCATCGCCGCCCTCGCCCACGACGCGCACCAGACACACCGCACTCCACTGCCACTCCCTGTCCAAGCCACGACCGTAGAAGAGCCCTGGACCACCCTAGCTACACCACGCCCACCTTCTCTATGCCATGCCCAGAGCACGCCAGCTCTCCGCGCCTGACCGGCTCGCATAGACCGCGGCTCGCCCTCACCGCGCATGCTCACGCTCGCCATGATCACCCCAACCCCGCAGACACCCCCATTCGCCGCTGCGCAACCCGTAGCTGCCGCACGCCGTCGTAGACACCTCCGCCTTTGCGCAGAGTGTCGCACGCGCCCGACCGTTCCACACCTCCCCACGCCGCGCCATTAAGCCAGAGAGAACCACTAGGGAACCGGGGACCGTCCCCTAGCCTCCACCACGCCGATAGCAGCCTGTAGCATCGTCACCGACGAGCCCGCGCCCACGCCGTTCGGTTCCCTCACCGCAGTATAAATAGAGCCCTCCTCTGCCTCTTTTCTCCACACCATTCCACTCACCACTCCTCTTTGAGCCTCCACCACTTCTTCCCGGAGCAAGGCGAACTCTCTCTCGCCGTAATTTGGCCGGAGACCGCCGCTGCTGGAGCAGAAGGGCATCGTCGATTCCGACCACCCCAAGACCTTCTGTACCGCTCCTTGAACCGCCATCATCTACCACGTCGATCGCCCCCGTGGTCGACCCTAGCTGGAGCCCAGGTGAGCCTAGCCAAACCCCCACCGCCGCATTAGGTTACCACGATGGAGGCGTTGCAGGACCCGTTCGGCCCCGTTCCACGTCTCAGTGAGGTAGCAAATCTCAACACTGTTATTTCTCCGAGTTGTGATGTGGATTTCTTAGATCGTGTCCACCCTACATTGGTTTTTCTTCTTCTTTTGCGAGTTGTTTTAGTTTTCTGTAACACCCCTAGTTTTAGTAATCCTCATTTAGGGATTGTTTGTGCATCATAAGCATTGCATGCATCCTTAACTGAAGAAATGTTGCAAGAAATAATTATAAAGTATAAACCCTAATTCCCTTCCTCTTTGAAATGTATTCAAAAGGGTTTTTGTATTTTGGAAAGATCAAACATTAAGGAACCCAAACTGTTATAGAGGGTCCCTGACATATTTTCATATGTTTGCAAAGTTCTTGTACTTTGGAAATGTCTAAAACAAATTTGAAAATGAAAATACAAACAAATAAATAGATACAGAATTTGGAAAAAAGAAAAGGATCTCTCCCTCACTCTTGGGCTCTCCCTGGCCGCAGTCCATCTTTCCTCCTCTCCTTTCTCTGCTGCCCACGTAGATCTCCTGCAGCCCACCTTGGACCACCTCGGCCCACGCAGCCCGTACCCCTTCCCGTGCTTCTTCTTTCTTCTTCCTGGAGTCCAATGAGAAGAAGCTCGCTGTCCGCGTCGACGCTGTCGACTCACTACACTACGATACCCACCGCTGCCGTCCGACACAAGGATAAGAATGACCACCTCATCCTCTATCTCCCCATACCTGTTTCACCTCGTCTCGCCTCCTCTGCTGTTTTTCCCCTTTGGTCCCGAAAACCCTAGCCACAGCAACCGCTCGTCGTCGCCGTCTCCGGCCACCCCGGGCCAAGACAAGGTCGTCGTCGATCTTCCCGTGATGTCCTTGGTCTCCCCGCGGAAGCAATTGATGCCGCACGCCCTCAATCGAGCTCTCTGACCGCCTCTTCTCCGCCGTCGACCGCCGCTGATTCTTCGCCGTCCGACCGTCCCCGGCCTCGCCGACCTCACCGTCGTGCTCCTAGTGAGCTGCTGGTCCATGTGGACCTTCTCCCTTGTCCCCTCCCCCTCTGGTTCGTCCCCTCCATGGGCACCCGCAAGCACTGCCGCTCGCCACCGAAGTGTTGCCCTCTCCAGTGACCTTCCGCCAGTGGCGCCGCCAGTATACGGCCCAACGGGAAGAGCTGCGTTGAACGCGATCCATCTTGCTTGCCCGCGCGCTCCCGATTGGTGGATCAAGCATCGATCTAGGGATCAAGCTCCAGATGACGTCATGCTTACGTAAATATTTCCGTTTTTCTTAAATTGATTTGTAAATTGTTTTCTGAAATAAAAATAATCCTTGTGGGCCCTCTTTGTGAGGTTTTTAATATTTTTGGAAAATAATTTCTAAAATTATTAAACTTCTGACATGTGGGTCCAGATGGAAAAATATTTATAATATTCCAAAAATGTTTAATTGTTTTAAAATGATTTTAAAAATAGATTAAAATTGGGAAAAATCATAACTAATTCATTTTAAGTCAGAAAAATACGTATTATATATCAAAATGTTCAGAAAAATGAGATCTACACAATAGACTCATAATCATGTATTTTTAAGCAACTAACAATGCAAGATTAATTAGGAGAACAAAATAACCCCTCTTATATGCATCCGGGGTTTCTCCGAATTAGGGTTTGCACCCCTTGGACCCCGTTTAAATTGTCAAGCATGTCTTAGGGTGTCATTTTAATATAATTTAAATTTTCATATCATCATCCTTGCTTGAGCATTGCATCGATGCCATGTGTTGATTGTTTTCCTTTCTTTCCGGTGTTCGTTCTTCCCGGTAGAATACGATATCGAGTCCAAGATTGAAGATCGATATTGACACCATCGAAGAGAAGTACTTGATAAGCGGTGAACAAAGCCAAGCAGATGAACCTGAAGATCTATAGTTGAGTATCAACAGGAAAAGGCAAGCATAGCCCCACACATGATAAAATCCTATGCTTTCAAAGTATTGCATTCTTTCCATGTGCATACAATTCCAAAGTCTTTTATCGATAGATAGAGTTATCCTAACTAATGCATGTTTCCTTTGTAGCCTATATTCCCTGATCCACTGCTCCTAGCATAACTAGGGTTTGGCTTATCAGCTTCGCTAGAGCTGCTATATACGTTGCGCTTAGCCATGCTTAGCTGTTACCGCTGGTCCATCCGGTTGATGAATCAGAGCTACGATTGAACCTAGTATGACAGGATGACGAGGTATGGTTAGAGATGAATGTTAAACATGCTAAGGCTTGTATGGGAGGCAACGGTGGGTTGTGGTTTTTGCAGTCCCATACTTGCCACTACTAGGACCTGAGTTCTTGCCTCTTGAACCAAGACGAGCGTACAGCCACACGGGGGCCTGGAAACCCCCTCGACCAACTAACTTGCCTAGTAGATTCCATGAGTTACATAGTTCAGGAGTTCCATTCAACATATGCATTCTGGTTGTTCTTGAAGGCGGTGGAGGAGGTGCATTCATACAGGTAGGTAAGCATGGCCAGGAGCAAGAGAGGCACGGCCCCCGTAATCTTGTTCCCCGCACACATCTCTAGGGACCGGCTCCGGGACTTGACCCATTATGGCAGCATCTTCTTAGGGTGTGACTCATGGTCTCGGCGAAAGCAAGGTAAAGGTAGTGTCCATCTGCTCTCTGCCGGCCTTCCAAGGAAGAGGGCTAATAATATTTGGCATTAAGAGGAGGGTGGTACGTGTGGGTAAAGTTGTGCACCGCTGCAGGGTATTGATCTTTTCGAAAAGCCGTGTCCAAGGTTATGGACGACTTGGGAACGGATGTGATGATCATAGAGAACTATAACCTAATCGTAAAACTTGACAAGAGATGTGAGGTGTGCTTAAGGATGCTTCCTCAGGGATCGAGGGGGTGATCATACTTAGTAGGTTCAGCTGATAAAGATTTCGGTGCATATCAAAAGATCATCAAATCTAGAGATATCGCTTCCTTATCCCATTTCAAATATTCTACTTAGTCGAGCTTCTCCTATCTCTTTTACAAAGAAAGTTAGCTTTGTGCAAATGAACCCCACCATCCATAAGTCTTGCGGAGTACACCCTGTACTCAACCTTGCTTTGTTGATACTTTGCAGCAGGTAAGTGTTACCACAAAAGATGAGTTCGTTACAGCATCGACATCAATGAGTAGTTTGAGGTTCCCGGTCGACAGCCTGGAATCTATGGATTGGGACGTCATCGCTATGCTTCAGGCCTCTTAGGCCATTTGTTGAGTTTGCTATACTTAATAGCATAATTTGCCTTCCATTGTTTGATGTTTGTGGTCAGTGACCTCTGCTTGTAATATTTTGGATCTTTGCTCATATATGAGCTTGCTGTAATAATTTTTGTGTCGTAGGGTCACTATAATGTTACTGATTCTTCCTCTATACGCTTCCGAGATTTAGGTTAGGCTTATATCAGACGGATGTCTGGGATATGTCTAGCCTTAATCCCGGGGGTGTTACAGGTTTTGGTATCAGAGCAGTACCGTCCGTATGAAAACCTTTCTACTGGTCGATGTTGAGTCTAGTGCTTATGAAAACTATTTGAAAGCTAAAAGTATTTGTGAAAACTCTAGTATGCTTGTTTTTCTACTTATCCAGTTTCGCTCTAACTCTGGGTCATCTTATCTTGTGTTGATTTGGAAAAGTTTTGCTATCTCATCTCCTCTTTCAAAGCTTAGGTGCCTTTCAGGCATGTCGTTTCTTAACCAGTTAACCTAGTGTTGAGTTCTCTAGAGTCAGTTGTGTGTGTGTTCCTTGTTTCCCTTTGATCTCTTCAGCTGAAAGATTCCTTTCCATCATGACCTCTCTATCTTATGGGCCCACAACATTGTGTTGATGGTACCATAGTGATTTGTTCTAGGCCTCGAAGTTTCCATTCACCTCGTGTGCCTCCTTTTCATTTGTTTGGGTACTTTAGAAGTTATTTCTTCTCTTGGAAGCTACCTCGTGGTTACTACCTTGTAGTACCCTCTGTATTGCCGAGATAGTAGTTACTCCTTTCTTGGGTTTTAACCCTTCGACTTGAACCAAAGATCCACGATTGTGCTGGATTCTGGTGTTGAGAATCTTGTACACAAAGCTGACCTTTAACCCAAGATCCATTTTGTTGACCCCTGTTGTTAGTGATTTAACATTACCTCAGGATGGCTAGTACATTCTAGTACAACCTTCAAGCTTGTGGTTATTGTTGTCATTAAATTACGACAAATTAAGGACTTCCCCTACCACATGCTATGGCATATGTTCTTCAATGGAACCAAATAGATCACGACAAAAGAGCTCCTCATGAGTCTCACTTCTATAATCGTGACTCTGCCACACCTTCCCTTTTCTGCATCGATCTTCGGAAGAGTGTTGACTTATGCATCCACATCTCGGGATTCTATCCTGAGCATGTTCCTTTTCCCTTGTTGTTTCCGACCTTTGTTTACCATTTGGAAGCCAAGTAGTAATGCACATCGGTGTCTTCCGATGCAAGATACTCTTGTGGTCCGTCAAGACAAACCATTTCGGGATGTCTAGGAGAAACAAACTCTAGTGCCTCGTCATATCTAGGACTAGGTCAAAGTGTTGTAATCCACATATTAAGAGGTAATGATTATCTTTTGATCTATTCCACCTTAAGGTGTTAGACTCCTTTATACTAAGAGGTCGTGCTGAGTTCCATGACCCTCTTAGTGACCTGATGCTTTTACGCATCTTTAACCACCCTTCCTCCGAGCTTTTGTGCTCGTGAATGATGCGTGTGCGTAATAATGTGGCCAACTGAGATTCTTAGCAATCATTATTGCTTTGTACCTCAAGCAGGACATTTGTGTCATTCTTAGCTTGATAGTTAATCCTATCACTAAGCCAAGGATGATTGTGCTACCAAGTCCGTTACTCTAGTACACCCTCTTTGGTCAAACAGTTAGGCTTGTGCCGAAGCTCTAAGACTATGTCTTCTTGCTGTACCAAGCAAGTTTCCTCCCGAACTAAGTGACATATCGGTGGTCCGTGATATTTTGGACGTCTTTCTAGAAGTATCGCCATGTTGCCACATGACCGTGTTTTTCAAGTTCTTGAGCAAGCTAGTTCTTTGAACAACTCCTTCTCCAAGGATCCATATTGGATACCCCTGAACTAGTTGGTTGAGCTTAAACCACAACTTGGAGAGTTGTAAGACAAAAGTTCTATCAGACTTAGTTCATTCTTAAGGGATGTCTAGTTTTGTTCGTGTTGAAGAAAGATAGCATATCCTTCATGGATATGTTATAATCCCCGCCTTTGATTTGATTTGGCTATCGTCAAATCAAACACGGTCCTAAGGACTATCCTGATGGTGTACCTATTCGTGATGTTTCACCTGGGTACATCTTCATGTTCTTTGGTCTGACCAATATTCACGCTTTGTTTATATAACATATGAGTCCATATTCGTGGAGTATTTGAAGTTTGTTATTGAGCCCACCGATGACATTCTTATCTTCTCCATGCTAGATTAGATTCATATGGAACAGTTGGCGGTAATGTTGGAAACTTTTGAGAACTGTCTTCATGTGATCTCGAAGTATGTGTTCCGGATGTTAGAAGTAACTTTCTCCAGTACACGTGCAATAATTGAAAGATGTCGCAGTGGATTCGAGAAGAGTTATTTTCGTTTCCTCGGGGATCGTTTCAAATTAGTCAAGCATGTGCAAAGTATTCTTGATATGGTAGGTTGATACCTTCACATCTCGAGAACATTCTCTAAGCACACCAAGCCACTGATGATTTGTCATGGAAGAGAAGAAGTTCTAAAAACTTCAGTATCCTCCTAAATGTCTCCCAACAATAAGGATGCATTTGTGTTTCGCTGCAATCAATTCATGTAGGGGAAATTATATTTTGATAACTTGGTAATACATGGGTTTCGCAACCTAGCTCATTCTTTTGGAGCTTTACAATGTAGTCCATGTCTCGAGAATCTAGTGACTTCACCTCTGCGGTAAATGTTGCAACCTTTCTATTCAGACTTGCTGAGTCTAAATAATCTTTCCACTTAACAGAATCTGAATCTCAAGCAGATATGATGGTAGGTGTTCTTCAAGGTTTTTGACACAGGTCTCTTTGAAAATCTGGCAAGATTGATGTAATGGTTAACACAATTAGCTGGAAGACCTCTTGTCACATTCTCTTGAATCAGCAATAACATCCACTCCTCATGAGGCATCTTCTATGACTTGTTATAGGATGTGTTCTTATGATTTCCTTTGTACCGAAGTTTGTCCTTTACTTGGTGTCTTCTTTCTCAAACATCAAAGAGAACATCTAAAGTAGAGTTGCTAAATGTCTCTCGGTCGATCCTCCAGACCCTTTTATGTTGGCAAGCATCTTGTTGTGCCAAGTAATTGAAGTCTGAGAATGAAGTTTCTTTTTCCTCGTGTCATCAGGAATCTTCTTATAGATTCATCTTAGTGGTGTGAAGTGATATCATGATCTTTGGCAAAGATTCTGATAATCCTGAATGAATTAAGAGTTTCCTTCGGTTCCTCTAACATGTTCGAAGAGCGACTATGGTTTTGATAAACAAAAGTTCCTATTGTTACATGTTCCTTGTGACTCTTACGAGTCCTCTCCACAAAACAACCTTTCTGTCTCAACCATCTGTTGAACCAAAGAGTGATCCTTCTGTGTCAAAAGTAGTTCAACAACTTGGTTATCTGTATCTATGTATCCCTAGAAGCTCCACTTAAGACGTTTAGCAGAGTTTCATCTCTCAAAGTGTATGGTCATGTTCTTTCCATTGTATGCTCTCCTCTTCAGAAGCTCAAACTCTTCTGAAGCTCCATGGTCTCAATCCTTATGAAGACCAGTTGTCTACCAACTTGAAAACCTTCTCCTTTTGTTTCCTCCTTTACCTTGACGTGTTCCATGCCGTTGGCTCCAGAGATGTTAAGAAGCATCTATCCATGAGTTGACCATGAGATACTTTGTTTGTGGTTCTGTGTCTTTCCCTCTCTTCCTTAGTGTGTGTAGCTACCACGAAGAAAACAAAGCACTTCATTCATTCAATAATGGTGGCATGGATCAACCTCTTCGAAGTCTAGTGCAACCTTGTTCCTTCTATCTTCCTACCTAGGAATCGCGGGATGAGATTCTATTAACGGGGATAGAACTGTAACGCCCGTAGTTTTAGTAATCCTAATTTAGGGATTGTTTGTGCATCATAAGCATTGCACGCATCCTTACCTGAAGAAATGTTGCAAGAACTAATTACAAAGTCTAAACCCTAATTCCCTTCCTCTTTGAAATGTATTCAAAAGGGTTTTTGTATTTTGAAAAGATCAAACATTAAGGAACCCAAACTGTTATAAAGGATCCCTGTCATATTTTAATATGTTTGCAAAGTTCTTGTATTTTGGAAATGTCTAAACCAGATTTGAAAATGAAAATACAAACAAATAAATAGAAAAAGAAATTGGAAAAAAGATAAGGACATCGCCCTCACTCTTGGGCTCTCCCTGGCCGTAGCCCATCTTTCCTCCTCTCCTTTCTCTGCTGCCCGTGCAGATCTCCCGTAGGCCACCTCGGCCCACGCAGCCCGTGCTTCTTCTTTCTTCTTCCTGGCGTCCAACGAGAAGCAGCTCGCTGTCCGCGTCGATGTCGTTGATTCATTGTGCTACGATGCCCGCCGCCGTCGTCCGACACAAGGATAAGAACGTCCACCTCATCCTCTATCTCCCCATATCCGTTTCACCTTGTCTCGCCTCCTCTGCTGTTTTTCCCCTTTGGTCCCAAAAACACTAGCCGCAGCAACCGCCCGTCGTCACCGTCTCCGGCCACCCCGGGCCAAGACAAGGTCCCCGTTGATCTTCACGTGATATCCTTGGTCTCCCCGCGGAAGAAATTGAAGCCGCACGCCCTCAATCGAGCTCTTCGGCCGCCTCTTCTCCGACGCTAGTCGCCGCTGGTTCTTCGCTGTCCGACCGTCCCCGGCCTCGCCGACCTCACCGTCGTGCTCCTGGTGAGTTCCTGGTCCCTGTGGACCTTCTCCCTTGTCCCCTCCCACTCTGGTTCTTCCCCTCCACGGGCACCCGCAAGCACCGTCGCTCGCCGCCGACGTGCTGCCCTCTCTGGTGACCTCCCGCCAGCGGCGCCGCCACTATACGGCCCAGCGCGAAGAGCTGCGTCGAACGCGACCCCTCTTGCTCGCCCATGCCCTCCCGATTAGCGGATCGAGCATCGATCTGGGGATGAAGCTCCGGATGACGTCATGCTTACGTAAATATTTCCTTTTTTAATTGATTCGTAAATTGTTTTTTGAAATAAAAATAATCCCTGTGGGCCATGTCTGTCAGGTGGGTCCAGATAGAAAAATAGTTTCTGAAATTATTAAACTTCTGACATGTGGGTCCAGATAGAAAAATATTTATAATATTCCAAAAATGTTTAATTATTTTAAAATGATTTTAAAAATAGATTAAAATTGGGAAAATTCATAACTAATTCATTTTAAGTCAGAAAAATATGTATAATATATCAAAATGTTCAGAAAAAATGAGATCTACACAATAGACTCATAATCATGCATTGTTAAGAAACTTACATGACAAGTTTAATTAGGAGAACAAAATAACCCCTCTTATATGCATCCGGGGTTTCTCCGAATTAGGGTTTGCACCCCTTGGACCCCGTTTAAATTGTCAAGCATGTCTTAGGGTGTCATTTTAATACAATTTAACTTGTCATATCATCATCCTTGATTCAGCATTGCATCGATACCATGTGTTGATTGTTTTCTTTTCTTTCCGGTGTTCGTTCTTCCCGGTAGAATACGATATCGAGTCCAAGATTGAAGATCGAGATTGACACAATCGAAGAGAAGTACTTGATAAACGGTGAACAAAGCCAAGAAGATGAACCTGAAGATCTATAGTTGAGTATCAACAGGCAAAGGCAAGCATAGCCCCACACATGATAAAATCCTATGCTTTCAAAGTATTTCATTCTTGCCATGTGCATACGATTCCAAAGTCTTTTATCGATAGATAGAGTAATTCTAACTGATGGATGTTTCCTTTGTAGCCTATATTCCCTGATCCACTGCTCCTAGCATAACTAGGGTTTGGCTTATGAGCTTCGCTAGAGCTGCTATATCTGTTGCACTTAGCCATGCTTAGCTGTTACCGCTGGTCCATCCGGTTGATGAATCAGAGCTACGATTGAACCTAGTATGACAGGATGACGTGGTATGATCAGAGATGAATGTTAAACATGCTAAGGCTTGTATGAGAGGCCACGGTGGGTTGTGGTTTTTGCAGCCCCATACTTGCCACTACTAGGACCTGAGTTCTTGCCTCTTGAACCAAGACAAGCGTACAGCCACACGGGGGCCTTGAAAACCCCTCGACCAACTAACTTGCCTACTAGATTCCATGAGTCACATAGTTCAGGCGTTCCATTCAACATATGCATTATGGTTGTTCTCGAAGGCGGTGGAGGAGGTGCATTCATATAGGTAGGTAAGTGTGGATGGGAGAAAGAGAGGCACGGCCTCCGTAAACTTGTTCCCCCTACACATCTCTAGGGACCGGCTTCGGGACTTGACCCGTTATAGCGGCATCCCCTTAGGGCGTGACTCATGGTCTCAACGAAAGCAAGGTAAAGGTAGTGTCCATCCGCTCTCTACTAGCCTTCCAAGGAAGAGGGCTAATAATATTTGGCATTAAGAGGAGGGTGGTACGTGTGGGTAAAGTTGTGCACCCCTGCAAGGTATTAATCTTTTTGAAAAGCCGTGTCCATGGTTATGGACGACATGGGAACGGACGTCATGATCAAAGAGAACTATAACCTAATCGTAAAACTTGACAAGAGATGTGAGGTGTGCTTAAGGATGCTTCCTTAGGGATCTAGGGGGTGATCCTAGTTAGTAGGTTCAGCCGATAAAGATTTTGGTGGATATCAAAAGATGATCAAAGCTAGAGATATCGCTTTCTTATGCCCTTTCAAATATTCTACTTAGTCGAGCTTCTCCTACCTCTTTTAAAAAGAAAGTTAGCTTTATGCAAATGAACCCCACTAGCCATAAGTTTGCAGAGTACACCCTGTACTCAACCTTTCTTTGTTGATACTTTGCAGCAGGTAAGTGTTACCACAGAAGATGAGTTCGTTACAGCATCGACATCGATGAGTAGTTTGGGGTTCCCGGTCGGCAGCCTGGAATCTATGGATTGGGACGTCATCGTTATGCTTCAGGCCTCTTAGGCCATTTGTTAAGTTTGCTACACTTAATAGGATAATTTTCCTTCCGTTGTTTGATGTTTGTGGTCAGTGACCTCTGCTTGTAATATTTTGGATCTTTGCTCAGATATGAGCTTGCTGTAATAATTTTTGTGTCGTAGGGTCACTGTAATGTTACTGATTCTTCCTCTGTACGCTTCTGAGATTTAGGTTAGGCTTATATCAGACGGATGTCTGGGATTTGTCTAGCCTTAATCCAGGGGGTGTCACATTTTCATGAACATGACTGGATCTCTTGGTCTTTCCTTAATACCGCTGCTCATAGATTCACTATGGATTTTTTGTGATTAGGATTAGTTTATCATGGTCATGAATAGATATCTAGGTCCATTTTCAACACTACGGTCAATAGATTCAATGGGGATTTTTTGATCTGTATTAGTATTGACCTAGAACCTAGAGTGTAATTATAGAATTTCTATTTCAATTAACATGAACGATGCAGCGATCGAAGGCCGAGTACCGTGACAAGGTGGACGCGATCAGTGCCAAGATTGACAACCAACATGACCTTGCACGCTCCCTCACCCAAGCTAATGAGAGCCTACGCAAGCAATTATCTATGTAGAAGGATATCTCGCTAGATTTTGCACGTGATCTCGTGAGGCTGTAGAAAGTGCTCGACTGTAACTTGAACAGGCAAGGACATGCCATCAAGATAATCAACGAGCTCATGGAGGAGAAGAAGAATCTCGTGGAAAGGTGCACTCTCCTGCAGGACGAAGTCACCGAGGCACTCAGAGGACACATCAAGGAAACCAAGGCTACCATCTGAGCCTACCATGACAGGAACCGTTGCCTGGATGCAGTGAAAGAGATGAAGGAGGACATGAGCAGAGGGATCACCATACTCGAGGGTGTTCGGAAAGAGAACGAGGAGCCAAGGGCTTGTTCGGAGGCGTATCAGAGCAATGCCCAAGTCTGAATACCATTAGAGGGGACACAAATATCAGTTCGTGCTCCACTCCTTTTATAATGTTTAGGGTTCAGGGAGCAATGCCCAATTCTTCTTCCCATTATAGGGTGCAATAAGAATCCTAGGGCAACTCCTTATCTATCTGGACATGTGTTTGTGTTCATGTTCATGAATGGAAACCATGTGCTCTTTCCATTATGTATCTGGACATGGGTTTCTGCATTATGAGTTTGCCACTAGCCCACTACTATTTGGTGATATTGGAAAAAACCCATAGCACACTAAACTGCAGATAAACCTTATTTGTCTTTGAAATTGAAATTATGACAGTGCCACAAGTCGATTCATAAAATGTTGATTAGTCCTAGATTGCTTCTTCCTTGAAATTATGATAGTGCCACTAGTCGATTCAGTTAATTATGGAAACTAACCAGCTTGTCCTAGTGAACTGAACAAACCATACTATTTATTTTTGTTGCAGGGAAAGAGGCGAAAGCTCGAACAAGACCTGGCGACCTAGCTAAATGACAAGATAGCAATCCAAAGGGAGAAGCAGAATTCCCAAAAACTATCATTTGACCACCTGCGTGCTGAACTCGTGGTCCTTTCTGACAAGTGCCAGAAACTGAAGGAGTTAAACGCCGGCTGGACGAAGCTTCACATGAAAGGTCGCACCTCGGCTAGGAAGCAGACGGAGATCATGAAAGGGATCTTGAAGGAAAATCATATGACTACGGACCAACTTCTCGAATACGTGACGGAGCGCTAGAACCTACGGCTGGCGCATGACAAAGTACTGAAGGAGCTGGCCGATCTTAGGGAGGAAAACAAGTAGCTCCAAGCCAGGCTCGCTTGAACCCAACATATGTCTATTTAGTACTGAACTGCCTGGTTTATCCTCTAGAGTGGTGATTTTGTAAGCGTGAACTTAACTCTATGCACAATATGTCTGTTCGTCTGAAATTAATTTGCTCGAGGATTGAGTTTGGCTTAGTTAAGAAAGCGCAAGTGCAAGTCTTATAGTTAACTAGTTTCAGGCAGTAGCATAACATAAATTATTCACTCGAATTTCCTTTATCCTCGGTAGTCTGTCCTTGGTCATCCTCGCGCTCCTTCTTCAGTTCCTTCAACAGATCCCCAAATGCAGTACTCTAGCTTCTTCTTGTCTTCCCTGAGCTGATCTCTCTCCTTTTCTGCATTATGAATCAGCAACCTGTGACTATCCTGAAGCTTCTTTGTAGTTCCAACAACCAACCTCCCATTGATTCTGTCACTTAGCTCTGACTGCAAATTCTCTATTTCTTGTTCCAGCTTCTTATTTCGTACTGATAGCTTGTAATTTTTTTAGCTGCATCACGAGTATCAGTAATTCTCCCCGACCTTTCCAACTCATACATCTCCCATAACTGTGCCAAACATTTCTTAAGTGCATCTGGCCACTCAAGAGCCACCCACTCTACTGCTTTACACACCGGGCCAACCTAAAAACACACACACTATAGTGTTATGAACATACACGATACTTTTTTCTTCATGTCACCATTGCACATAATGTAAACAAATCTGATTTGGACATCCCAAAAACCTTCTCACAGTGTTACTGCCTTCGAATGCAACATATCTCCTCAGTTTTAGCCCATGGTCACATGGCACTTCTCCATCGAGATCTAGGCCCTCCCATTCGGAGTTGTAGATCGTCCATGGTACCTATAGGTAAAAGGAAAGCTGGAATTGAACATGATTGCATGCACATATGGAGCTAATATCGAGAGATTTACCATTGCCTAACCCTAGCCCGATAAAACAGAGGAACTCACATCATGGAAGGAATACTCGATGTCGGAGAGAAGGCTGTCGCTGCTCGACTGGTCGTCCTCGTCGTTGAAGGACAACATGGAGAATGCGTCGTCGCCAGCGACGGTGAGGGGGGAGAGAAAGAGAGCAGCCCTTCTACCGCTGCAACAATGACTAAATTGGCATGTTACAATAGTTTAATGGATACCATGCCCTTTCCCTGGATTACTTTCTCCTGCCTAATATGGATTCTCTTCATACATTCTTATTTCAAATATTAAACTTGTACTCCCTCCATCCCAATTTCATTTCCTAACGAAAATATAGCAGTATATTACATCATCTAAAGAAACAAAATTATGTCAACTACAAGGTACGTATGCATCACTTGTTCAGTCATGGTTTCACAGAACATTACATTACAATCTCTCAACAAACATAATCACATCATGGTTTCACAAAACATCACATTACAATCTCTCAACAAACATAATCATAGAAACAAGTATATTACATCAACTCAAGAAACAAAATCATGTCGACTACAAGGTACTTACGCATCACTTGTCCAGTCATGGTTTCGCAAAACATTGCATTACAATCTCTCAACAAACAAAATAACAGAAACAAGTAAAGTACATCATCTCAATAAACATAATCATGTCAACTACAATGTATTTATGCATCACTTATCCAGTCATGGTTTCACAAAACATTACATTACAATGTTCCAACAAACATAATAACAGAAACAAGTACGGTACGTCATCTTAAGAAACATAATCATGTCAACTACAATGTACTTATTTCTTATTACCAGAATGATGGTTACAGTGAGTGACATGTCCGAAAATCTCAACAGCTCGCACAACATTATATCGCAATCTCTCAACAAACATAATCACAGAAACACGCTCTAAATGGAACCACAGTCAATATTACAAATACAAGCAGGGGAACCCGCGGTCCATATGACAAGCCTAGGGTAGCAGCTCTCATCATATCTCATCAACGTCGACCACCTCATTCTATTCAGCCACTACAAGGGCCTCTACTTCCACTATAACCTATTCAACAACATCAGAAATGGTACCAAGGAAGAACACCTTCCTGGTTCACTTCTTTCATCGCATAATCTGCATAAGATCTTCAGTATCCAAAATATCTATGAATTTCTGCTTATTATGATGCCACCACTGGATTTGTGCCATCTGCTTAGGGCCAATACTGATTTCCTTACCGATTATCTCTCTCATTTCATCAAGAGTTATGTTTTTGGAATTGATAGTGGTCTCCATAGTACATGACGAAACTGGCTTATTAACTCCCTCGTCAAGTTTTGTCATGTATGAATCCACCTCTATGCGTATACTGAACTTATCTATATCAGCATCTATTGGTCCGTATTCTCTAGGAGCAGAAGCTCTGGCAGTAAGATCTCCAGCATCTGCATATATATCATCAATCATCGCTTCAACTTTCACCTTATGATCAGCTACACAACACTCCCAAACCATCTGAAGCTCATGGGAGTGCTCAATTTGCTGATAGGTATCATTCATGTTGCGCCACACCAATTTTGTCCTCTGCCTAGGACCTAGGGAATCCTAGCGGCAAGCATATCTACCAGCTATGAAACAGACACAACCTCTTTGCAATTCACAAGCAGATGCACATCTTGCCCGAACACAACCCTCTCGCAACCAAAATCAAGTTTTGAAGTGTACTAGCGAACATGAACTGTGAACTCATATAGGTCTCTTGTATCAAAGTTGTGCCTAATTTGATTAAAAAGGGGAACTTTTCAGTTCATTCGATTCTATTATGCCGTAACTAATCTACTTGTAAGATAAGGCACAGATAAAAAAAATCACCTCTCGCTCTTCTCCCGGGTTTTTTTCTTTGAGATCTGGGTGCCGCATCTGCCCACCGGAGCCAAACAATCCACCTCCGGCCTTGCTTTTCTCTTCAACCCGCTGCTCGTAGGTACCTTGGGAGTAGAATCCTTGCTAACCTCCTCGCTAACCGGGGCTGAAGACCTCGCCACTTCTTCATGTTGAGCCCTAGACTTTGGCCCCGACGGACCCGAATCATTCAGTGACGTAGCTACAACCTTTTCCTTGGAAGAAATGCTGGGCCGCCGCCGTCGGATTCAGTGTCGGGGAAGGGAGAAAAAAGATCCCCCGCTGCCGGCAAATTTAGGGTCAGGTAAGGGAAGAAAAGGGACCGTCGCAGCCACAGCAAGATTCAGTGTCAAGAGTTAGGAAAGTATAGTAATGGATTTGCCCCTACGACACATGCTGGACGACTAAGAAGAGTGACTAGCGAAGAAGGGGCATAGCAGGAACTAGTGTAGCGGAATATCCTGACTTAACGGGCGTGATTTGAAAATATTAGGTTTGGCCATCATTCACTCGAAACACCACTCTCAGCAATTGGCGCCTCAACTTTCGAATCATGGTGATTAAAATCAACTCAGGTACCGCGATGCCTTGGCGCCTCAACTTTCGGGCCACAAAATGATATTCTCCCAATCAGCCACAACAGGGGTTCAACTACATCCCCTATCAGGAATTTCAGCAGCTCAACTAGCGCATTGGGGAGATCAACCACACTCTACAAGGAGTGAATGAAGATGTGAGTGCCTTGACTCACAACTTCAGTCACTTTATGACCCACTTTCCCGACTACTACTAGTAGTATTCGCACCAGCCGTTGAACGACGGCAACAACTGAGCCTGGCAACAACCTAAGCTTGGGGAAGGTTTGAAAACCTCCAAACCTTGCATTCATATTTTCATTTATTATTTTGATTTATTTTACTTCTTTAAAATTGCAAGTTTAATTTCAGTTTGCATTCCTAAACTAAAAACACACACAAAATAGTTGTAACTTTTATTGCAAAATCGTTTCTTTGTTTCTCTCGAAGATTGCTCAATTTCAGGTGACTTGGAAATAGGGAAATACAGAGGGGTTCAACTCAAGTACGAGAACGAAGCAAGCAAGAGGAGGTATCACATTACTTTCATCACCTTTTCTGCAATTTTAAATTGATCCTACAATTATTTACTCGCTTGCACTCGAGCCACTCCCCACTTAGCTTTCTATCCTATAAATTCTATTCCTTTGCTAGTGTCTCCTTTTTAGCTTAGAAACAATGAGAAATGAACTTGGTTAAAAATATTTCCTACACTTTTACAACAAGAAAAAGCATCCCAAAGGATGACTTGAGTCCATGTTTAGCCCAAAGGATTTGATTTTAGAACTACTCCATCCCATTTGAGCTTAATGTAAATAGACTCGATAGTACCCTTGAATCAAATTGTTTGATAAAATGGATGCTTCGAAGTAGTAGAGATTATGCCACTACCTTTTCTAATATTTACCGAAAGATATTGCTTTACGCGTGTCATTACAACACTATCGTGCTCCATGGGGAAATATTAACTCTGCTGGCCAATGAACGATCTAAATGTGGGAAACCACTTGATTTCGGCTATTGAGTTACGTAAACGTCTGTAGCAGCAATGCTATGACGGGTAAAATTTTAGTCTCCTCGTGGTTTCACGTTCCAAGTGAAGTTGTAGTACTCCTCTGACCCACAATTGCTCAACAATTATTTATTCGCATGGTCACGAGTGCACAACACAGTCCAATTAACATGTTAAAAATAGTGACATGATTTCTCTATGAAAGACCTAAAGTTTTTAGAAGTCATGGAAAGGAAAAAGGTGCTTTGAGAGTCTTAAATTTTTGACATGGGTATAGATGAGTTGTTCTTAAATTGAATGTTTTTGGTGCCAACTTGAGTACTCTCAATTGATTCAAGAAACAAGAGCAAAAGTTTTTAATCTCTCAACAAAGAGAGACACCAAAATAATTTGTTTCACTTTCCTAGATAAATTTTTGACACTTGCTCGGGCATATGATTTATTTTCTAGCAATATATACGTGGTTAGGAAGTGGACTTAGTGCAATCTTGTGAATACTTATATGACCATGTTTAAGATTGTAGGAGTAGTGAAGAAAAGAATTTGACACTAATTCGAGCTTGTAAATTCTTTTATTTCAGTCTCGAATCTCTGCTATTCTTCCTTATTTTCTTGTCACTCGAGGGCGAGCAACATCTAAGATTGGGGGAGTTGATAGTTGTGAGATTCGACACATTTTTGATGGTTTTTATTGATGGTTTTCTTCTAGATTTGATCATTTTGTAGCTTTACCTAATGCTAATACTTTGGTAGCAAAGAAAACTTGGTTTTTATTGTGTGTTTTAGATTCTGAACATCAATAGAAGGTTTTAACAAGGGACACACAATATTTAGACGAAAACAAGCAAGTCCCTCTTTGGAAGCAATCAAGGGAGGCAAACAGATGCTCTAACGAGCAACTATACGGTGGGAACATTTTTCCAGCCATATAGTTCCCGCCGTATAGTTGTCGTTGCCTCCATCTTGTCAAAAGTAACTACGTCCGTGGAGAGGACAGACACAAAATCATAACACAGCACCCGCCATCCCATCCAGAAAGGAGAAATAAGAGATCCGGAGAAGAAGGGAAGTCGTTCTTCATCTCGCTCCACGATCTTCGACCTCCTAGCCATCACACCCTCATAGCCATTACATGTACTTGAGAGAGAGAGATGTTCAACTTGCAAGATTAGGGTTTGAGATTGTTTTTTCCTATCTTGAATTTTGTTGGATTACTTTTCTATTCCTATTGTGGATCTCCACGGTAACATCAAGAAGAACTCCCTTTATTTAATTATATTGATGAAGCTTTCTTCTCTCATGTGTGAGTAAGTTCCTTGGGTGTGGCAGATGTAAGTGATTGGTGAGATGTGATGTGCCTCCATATATTTTTCATTAGTTTGTGATTGATTTTAATTACTATATTATGTGTGCTTGACTATATGTGGGATGCCTAATGCTTGTTGTCCAATTAAGGGCCTAGGCAACATGATGCTTTGTTCTACATAGATAGGATCTTGTTCGCTAGCAGACTGGTGACCCCCGAGTGACCCGGGGATCTCAATGGAAAACTAGTAGACTCGAGGATAACGAGGAATCCCCGTGCTTATCGCATTAGTCCGATCCAAGGAGCTTAATTGCTAAGCAACCTAAAGGGTCTTAATCATCTAGTGTCTAACCATGGTTTTGGTAACAGATTAGTAGGATTATTGAAGTTGGGATGAAATCTACCAAGAGGAGTTCCAGCTAATTATGGGTTGCTCGCCTACACATATACTTAGAAGATTACAATTGTTACACATATCACTCGTCCACCTAGCATAGTCACTATAACCATGAACTGTATCTCCCCGTGCCTTCTCTGTCATCTGCGGAAAACAACAAACAACGAAATCATTCTTTACTTTTATGCTTTTTATTTCTGAAGTTTGCATTTTAGTTTTATTTAAATACATTCAGTTTAATCCAAATTCCATTCTCATTTTTACACTTGCAGTCAATTCACTCGAAGACCTGTGACAACCTTGAGTGTGACAGAGACTTCATTCATAAACACTTACCTTTGGGCTCCCTGTGGGATCGATATCTATACTTCGAAACTAGCTACAAATGATCTGTGCACTTGCAGACATCAGTCGTGCACGTTCCCGAGGTAGCATGCATGTATTTTTTAGGGAAAGCATGCGTGTGTGATTAATGCAGTTAGAAAGTGGAGATCCTGCTAGCCCCCGCCCACACGAGTCCACACCCACATGTCCACTTGAGGACTACCAACGGTCCCGCATACATCAACCCGCTCGGCCTTCTTCTTCCATGAGATCATGTAATTTTCCCCAATCTATCTACTCACAAAAGCCCAATCTGCACCTTCCATGCACACTGAAGCTCCTTTGCTTGCACCACCGCCCTTCCTAGCTGCGCCATGAAGCGTACGCCTGGAGACGAGCTAGAGGTAAAGCTAGTTGGAGGCACAATAGGAGATGGCTCGGTCATCACCGAGCAGGCGGAGGCGCCTTCTATGGGCACGCATGCCGCTCGCCGCCATGCCATCGAGTCTTTGGGCTCCATCCAACCAGTCGTCGTTGCTTTCGAGTAGCAGGTGGCCGATAACGTCGTGGTGCCAATGTCAGATCTAGATGAGGGGCATCCAGCAGGAGGAGGCAACCCGGTGCTCTATATCAATGACCCCATCCTATAGCAAGAAATCGTTGATGCAATCATTGATAAGGACGAGTTCGAGGCGGAGATCTCCGATGAGGCATTCGAGGTAATACTTTGCTAGATTCTCTAGTCGTAGCCGCAGATTTCACTATTCATATGTAGGATTTGCTCAATCGTCTATAGATTCTTTTGCTCTTTATGTAGGGAATATATATGGTTTGAAAGATTGATTTGATTGGAGATTTGATTCGATCTGCTCATCTGCCATCTAGTAATTTAAATTTTCTTAACTTGTTGTTATTCATACGGTTCTTCTTGGGCTGTAAATTTAATCGATCTGTAACATTTGACTTTAGGGGTTTTTAGGGTTTCCTAGCTGAGTGTTGATTTTGATACACAACATGCATATAACATTACATTTCTATTCCTTACTGAGGCTAATGATTCAATTTTGCACCAAAAGAGTGCAAGGGAGACACATATGATGGTGTCAGATTTTTTTAGGGATGGTTAGTGAACCTGAGGCAATGTACAACAATATAAGTTGTGCAATTGGTACTTTGGTTCGCTAACTCCATCTCTAAAAAAATTATGAGGCCCTAGATTTATTCTACACATATGAACTATGATCTTTGAACTGTTTCTCACTGAGGCTGATGATTGAAATTTTCCTAGAAGAGTACAGTGGTGACCCATTTGTTGGTGTCATTTTTTAGGGCTAGGTTAGTGAACCTGAGGCAGCAATGTACACAAACAATATAGATTGTGATGTTGGTACTTTGGTTCTCCAACTCCATCTCTGGAAATAATTATGAGGCCCTTGATTTATTCTCATATGGAACTATATATATGATCTTGGAATTATTTCTGATCTTTGAATATATGTATATGCATGGTTTTGATCATAAGTTGTTTCTACATGTACATGAAGATTGTTTGGTTTTTTATTATCTATAATTACAATATTTAGGATTGTTTTTATACCTGATATGTATATACCTGAATATTGTTTCGTAGGATTACATTTCAATTTCTTTTTGTCGCCAATGATTCAAATTTGCCCCAAAAGAGATGCAAACACATTGGTGTTAGATTTTTTCAAAGATGAGTTAGCAAACCTGGGTTAATGTACAAGAACAATAGGTTGTGCAATTGGTACTTGGTTCTCTTACGCCATCCCTAAAGAAACTTCTGATGCCACAATATTTGTTCTACATATACTCTCATCCAATTAATTATCATTTTGTTGAGATGAAATGATATATGAACTTATCAAACTATATATTGCTAAGATGCATTCTCTTTGATATCAATTTAATATTGTCTTACATATGTTGTCAATTCGTGAGTTGTAATACAATTCAATCATATGTATGAGTTCTAAGTTATGTTCTTAAAAAGCAATAGGAGGATTCTGATGATGTGGACTCAAGCAAGTACTCCAGGGAAAATAAGAGCCGCTACGTGTTGAGGCTGTTACGGTGTGGGAATATCTCTTTCTACCTTAGGGGAAACTGTTTTGCCCATTCTGTGGCAAAGCCATCGACATGGACCTCGACAGCACATGGTGGATGTTGGCAAAAAGCGAGGCCGAAGGCACCAGCCAAAGACCTTGGCATGGCACGCAGCCTTCGGCAAATTCTTCCGGGAATATGTTAGGACTAGCTTGTTTCCCCTCGAGTAGGCTTATGCATGCTCCTGCTACTACCCCTGCTAGGTGTCTCTGTGTCCCGGCCTCCTACTTTTGTCCCTACTTTTTTTTGTTTAAGTTAATTATTACCTGGTTACATGTAAGACGATATATCCGCGGTGTCTCTAGTGAACCTCCTATATATATATATATTAATCTACTCCTTTATATGGAGTTCCTTAAAATTTCTAGTGTTCAATTATATTACCGATCATGCTCATGCACACTACCAAATATTTCTATTGCTCGATTATATTATAATTGTCAAGAAATACATCAACAAGAATTTAAATTGGTCGAAAATCGTATTGATGTAACTAAATGATCTCATCATATCAGTATTTAAGGTCAAATTCAAAACACTTGCACCTTATTTCTCTACAGCATGCATGATATGAACCGCATTTACTCTTAGGACTCAATTTCACTCTTCGATGTATATATGTACTACGCCATATATTTTCTTCGATGTATGAACCTCATTTACTCTTAGGACTCAATTTCACTCTAGTAAGCATGTGCAAATACCTTTTTTGCCTTTAAATCATGAATTATTCTCAAAATTTAGGATTAACAAAATCTAGAGTTCTGAATATATCCGAATGTCCGAATATTCACTCAACAAGATTTACTTCAAAGAATACATGGAAAAAGGTTATATTGGTGAAAATTTCATAATTAATAACCAAATGATCTCACTTCGTGATTAAACAATTTGAATTAGTCAAATTCAAAACACTTGCACCTTATTTCTCTACAGCAAAGCACATGAACACTAGTCGTCATGCCTTTCAGGGTAAAGATCCAAGGTTTGTACAACACCAATCATTTTCTTCAATTTATGAACCTTATTTAGTCTTAGGGGACTTAATTTCACTCTAGCAAGCATGTATGCACACCTTTCTTTGCCTTTAAATTATGAATAATTCTCAAATTTTAGGATAATCAAACATCAGAGTTTCGAATATATCCGGAGTTCCGAATATTAGCTCTTTTCAAATTACTAGTCGTTAAGTACTTGGCAGCAAAATGAGAAATATTCAGAAAATGGATGTTCTTCAAGAGTTTTTACACTTGTAGCCGCCTAAGGCTAGTACTTTATGGCAAATATCTGAAAATGTTTGGAAAAATATTTTAGATATATGCCACTTTTGTTCTTTCCCGCCCGCCCAGACCACTATCCACCGTCGCTGCCCTCCACCACTGCCGCCTCCGGTCTCCTATGGTGCGGACGCTCTCCCTTGCCTCTGAGGACCCCTTTGTCGTCCATCTAGGTATGCGTGAAAACCAAAGCCCCAAAACCGTAAATCAGCAGCTTCGATTTAGGAATTTTGACATGAAAATTTCCACTTTGCTTCTCGAATTTAAGGTTCAGGATTACCGAGCTGCAAAGACCCGACAACACCGTCGGGAGAGCCGCCCCCAGCCGGGGTGCATCTGTCCCAACACTTTCCCCCATTGAATAGATCTCAAAATCTGCAATTGTCACTTCTAGCAATAGAGATTTAATTGTCACTTCCAGCAATAGATATTTAATTGTCACTTCATTGGTCTATTTTAATTGTCACTTTATTATTCTGCTTGCATCTTGATTGTATTAAGATGTTCTCTATATGTATCTATTTAACATATGGGAACATGCAGTAACGATGCAATCATGCTTTCTAGCGATGACAATTTTCACATTAACTTTGGTGGTTTTGAATTCCAGACAATAGATGAAGATTCCACTGAGAGGATTGAGTTTAGAGGTATCAAAAGAACATCAAAATTGCAGTCATCTGTTTTGTATGTGTTTAGACGATAGACATCAATATTCCACCGTATAGAAATTTTTATGTGTTGTTGCATCAGGGCCTCAAGACAAGGGGACACCGATTTTGATAAGCAGAGCCTTTTTGGAAATGACATGTTTCTGAAAGAAGTTCAAGTACTACGTCTATAGGCTGCCCTATTCATCTCTCATGAAAAACAAGTTCAAGCTGGTAAGATGATATATTCTTGATCATGTTATCAACAAGATACCTTGTGATATTTAAATACTTCCAGTAATAACAAGCATGATAATTCTTTAATTCTCTGTACTTGGCTAGACATTTGGAGCTGAGTTCACAAGAAAATACCTAAAGAATTGCCTTGATGAACCTATTGATGTCCATGTTTGGCAAATGAAGAGCAAAAAGCTAAAGATGGTTAGGATGAAGACGGGAGCTAGGTCAACGACAATCTTGACGACTGGATGGGATAAGCTTGTGAGAAGCTTCAACATAAAGAGGGATAGCATTGTCCTTTTTTACTTTGATGAAAAAGATAATGGAGAGGTACATATTTTGGTTCGGCAACTTCCACTAGGCGGCCGATTATAAATGCAATCCTGGTTTGTTAGAGAGTACTAATTATTCTAGGTGATTGATTTATGGACTCCACTTTGTATGTACTGCAATAATGTGTAATGGATAAATTTGTATGGATTTCCCCAACTATCTGGATAATGTTACCATGATCGAGCTACTATAAGTTCTTTAGTTAATGTATCTACTACCTCTGTGTTGAATCATGATTATGTGTCATTGTTAGCTATGATCAAGTTCGAATTAGCATGCTATTATTTAGAATGGTTTACACACACTGGCGACGGTTACTTTAAAAGCCGCTTTGAGGCACACTAGTTTTGGAGATGGTATTTGTTAGAATCCCACTCAGGTCGCCTGACTATTGGAGACGGTCCCTAGAATAGGCCCTCTGAGGTTGAGGATTTCTTGCAAGCGGTTAGAAATATTAGCGTCTCCAGCTCATACATGTTAGAGGCGTTTTCCTTTTTACACCGTCTCAGGTCTCGTATCTTAGAGCAGCAAAGAAAACCGACTAAGGTGGTGTGCTCTTAGAAGCTATGCACTTGAGCCGGAACGAGAAACCTGCTGAGGCTTGTAACATCCCAAAACTTTAATCCAAGTGATCAAGATCAAATCTACCCAATTTAGGGTTAACAAAAACTTTTTCTATTTAAAATCTTTAAGCATTCATATGTGTGTGCATTTAAATAGGAATTGTTTTGAATTTCCAACATTGAGTGATCTATTAGTTGTAAAATTACTCTAAGGTGAATTACACATCATCTAGATCATCCCCAAGCAAATTAAAGAAAAAGAAATAAAAAAGAATAAATAATGGAAATGGTCACTTTTGCCATTTTAATCACCTAGCCCACTTGGGCTATTCTTAGCACTCAAATTCAAACAGAAACAATTGTGGATCTTTGCACCCCTTGCTAGTACAAGTAGTGATGTGCGAAGGCCCACTTTGTGATCTCCCAAAAACATTCAGACTCTAATTTTCAATGACATTTGAAAATTGAATCTAGTGTATGTATCAAGATCACACTATTTCAAAAACCATCCAAATGAACTCCATTTCAAAATCCCAAGCAAACCTAGATGCTCAATCATGATACCAACAACTCCACCAAAAATCTTTCAAAATTCAAAAGTTTCTCTCATGCGGCCATTTGGTCGAACAGGTGGCAGTCAAGATTTTTCTGCCTAACTAATACTGTTTAGTGATCAATGTTTGGTCGAGTTTTTGGACCCAATCTGGTTCCCCTGTCTCCCCCATCTCTAACCAAACCCTCACCGACCTACCCTTTAGCTTGGAGCAGCAGTTGCGCGCCGCCCGTTTTTGGTCACCGCCGGTCGAGCATGGGTAGCTCGCAGCGGACCACGCCGCGCCAAACCAGCACCGCCACTAGCTCCGCCCAACCCTACCACACTCCCCTGTCCACCCCACGGCCAAAGCCAGCCCCTAGACCACCCCAGAACCATGCCGCACTACTCTCTCTACGTGCAGCCAGAGCATGCCAGAGCACCCTCGCCGCCAGCACGCCACAGACCGCGCCACGACACCAAACCGCGCACGCCGCTCCTCCTCGACCCCTCACCCCACCACACATGGCCGTGCACCGCCGCGCGACCCACAGTCGTTAGGAGCCGCGTCGAGCACCGGCTCTGTCCCTCAGAGCGCGGGGAGCCCCCGACCAATTGCCACCGCCCCTAGCCACGCCATTACGCCGTAGAGAACCTCCAGCAGACCGCCCACTGTCCGCCTACCTCGCCCATGCCGGTAGCGCTCTGTATCGTCGTCACCGACGAGCTCCGCCCATGCCGCACTACCGCTTCCCCCCGCTATAAATAGAGGGCCTCCCAGCACTAATTCGTCCCACCATTCTCCTCCACTACCCCTCAGAACACTCCCAAATCCCCACCGGCACAAGCCGTAGCCCACAGCGCCAGAATTTTGCCGGAGTCTACCGCGGATGGAGGAGAAGGGAGCCGTTGATCCAGGCCATCCCCAGGGATACCGCTAGTACTAGGAGAACCGCCATTGTCGGTTTGTTCGTTTGCCCGCCTCGCCGCACTAGCTGGAGCCCCGGTACGTCCCCATTGCACCCCGACCGACCGCGATAGGGTTCAGTCTCGCCAGTGACGTGTCCGTCGTCGACGACGACCGTGAACCGTTAGATCATGTTCTAATTGTGTGGTCCTTATCGCCCCGTACCGCTTCGCGTTTAATGAGTCACTGACAGGAGGGACCCCCCCTGTCAGCAGCCCTCAGCGCCGCGGAGTGTACACGGGCCGGCCCATTTAGTTTCCCGCGCGGACCCAATAATTCAAATATATGTTTTCTATTTTAATTAAAACTTAGTTCTATCCTTTAGTTTAAAAATCAATTCAGAGACTTATACAAATCCAAATGGAGTGATTCCAATTTTTTTGGAAAGCTAATAAAAACTCTATCTAAGCCCGTTGAATTTAAATAATTTAGAGTTAGAGATATCTACTAGTAAAAATAACAAGACAGAAGCTTTTGCACATTCAAACATTTTTGTAAAATCAACCATAATAGCTTTTGAGTTGATTCCAACTATAAAAAATCACATTTAACCATACCTATCTGAATATGTAATAATATTAAGGTTTGCAGGCAGTGAATTTGGACTAGTACCAAAATAATGCTATATAGGCATTTCTAGTCACTTTAAATCATTAATTATTAAACTTAAACTCATTAAAATAAGATTCAACCTTTAAATCACATTCCCATATATTATAATATGTGGTGATGACATGTGCCCACATGATCCTATATTTTAATTAGATAATATTAAATCTTAGTTAATTTCAATGAGTAGAAATTACTTTTCTCAAATAAAAAGAATGAAGCTAGTTCATTTAACCTTGTGATGCTTGTGATGATAATAGATCATCAAATGTGTGCCTTAGTGTGCTAAGTAGACTAGTTAAGTATTGTTTGGTGATTGTGCATCCCATATGTATTTATAGACGATAGTATCGACCAAGCTTTCGAGGAGGAGGAGTTCTACCAAGAGGAGGAGGAAGAAAACTTCAACCACTGCACTACCCAAGGCAAGCTAACACTTGCAAGTATTATTCTAGCAAGCCATCTTTAACCATGCAAGCTAACCCTTGCAAGATAGATAACCTAAGCAAAGGCATTAGGCATGTTTTGGTTATACCTTGTTGACTATTTACTTACTCCAAGTTTTATTTACAAGCATTACTTTCTTTACTTTACCAAAGTTCTTTACCTTGTTTATAGGTAGCATAAAGAGTATAAAACTTGACCTATATAGTTAGACTTAGATGTCATTCTATGGCATAAGATTGAGATTAGCATCCCACCTTAGTGAACACTCTTAACTTAGTAGTTTAGAGCTAAACCAAAACTTGATTCACTTTAGATGGGATTACTTGGTGAAAATGACTTGTGAAAACCTTGGAATGATGAGTCATTCTATTGAGATGTTTTGACATGGGTTGAGAAACACAACTGGTTTATGATGATGAAAATGTTGACGCATGAGCCTTAGCCCTTTTATAAAAACCGATGGTTGGGTTCGGATGCGATACCATTCCAATTTTACCGTACAACCATAATACCTGAATTGGGTAAGGCTTAGCCGGAAGTTTATATGCATTTGTATTAGTTCCCTCGCGGGAGAGGTTTGAGCTGAGGCTACCTCTCAATGTTGTCCACCTATGTAGTACCCAGGATGACAGATGGTCATGGCTGGGAGGCCAAGCTCATAGGAGAGGTGATTATACTAGGGTGTGTAAAGGAAAGGTTATGTTTGATTATCTGCATACTAAGTATTCTGATTCAGGGTTATCCCTGACAGATGTATCGAATCTTGTGGTAAAGTGTACCACCTCTGCAGAGTGTCAAACTATTCGAATAGCCGCGTCCGCGGTTATGGACAGTTGGAGTGGCCATACTGTTCCGTTGTCAGATGTTTTCAAAACAACTTATGAAATGAATTGTGACATGACTTGACCACAACAGAGTTGTGACTATGAAAATTAAGTTCCCACTTAGGTGTTTTCAAACTTTATTTTATCTTTCTTTGTTTCTGAACTCAGCTTAGGTTTCAAACTTAACTTTACAAATGAACTTAAAGTTAGCATTCCTACTAGAACTATCTTACTTGTTAGTGATAGTTTGCGAGTACTTAAAGAGTACTCATGGCTTTTGTCCCTGGCTATTCTTATGGCCAGACTATGAAGGAGACTACCAAGAGGAAGGACAGTAGGACGGCTATGATAACTAGGACTATCTTCCATCGTCAGCATTGCCTGTGACCCTGAAGATGGACCCCACCGCTACGCTTATTATTTATTCCGCTGCTTGTTGTATTAAGACTGGATCATGAGATCCTTTATTTGTGTAAGACCTTATTATAGTTTATAATGGATGATGTACTGTGATATCCAATCTGTTATGTATCGCAAAAATAGTAATCTTGGGATTGGGATGTATGGCATAACAGGCATCTGCGATTAAAAATCCGAGTGTTGACAAGGCCTATGGGAAATTGATGTCTCTAAGTCATGCATTTGTACTAGTGTCGAGACCGCTTGCGTGCACTCCCCAGTACGCCGTAGCAGGAGATCCATTGTACCGCCCCACGACACCCATCTCCCGCCCCTCTCGCCGCCAGCCCTCACCGCGACGGTGGCAGGCCCGACCGAGGAAGGAGATCTGGGCATGGTGGTTTGCCGGAGATAGCCGTCGGGGCGGCTGGGGCAATACAGCTAGCATGTCAACGAGCAATGGCCAGGGAGGCTCCCCTAGTCGGGGTGGTGGTGGAAGTCCCCTTGATGGAGCCTGACTATCAGTGAGGGCTGGGCTACGGGTTGGCTCGGAACAAACCGTTGATCTTGATCTGGGTGGATCCCTATATCGTCTCTCTATATCCTCCTCGCAGTGTCACAGTCAGTTCCAGTGGTGGATCGACCCTGCACTGCCACCTCCTTGCGCACCGCTAGCCACGACCATCGGTTGGGCTCGGTGAGGCAGATCCCGCAGGTTGCCGTCAGGTAGCGTGGGGGGTTGCTGGTCTGGCTTTGAATAAAGGGGGTCTGGTGCTATGATCCCTCTCGTGCCAAGATGAGGATCTACTTGTTGTCGATCTTCCTTCCTCTGGTTGGAGTATCGAGTTCCGGAAGGCTCCGCTGGTGAACTCCAATGGAAGACATGCCGGAGTTCGTCGGATTAGATGGGTTTCAGTCCATTTGGTTTCAGAGGGAGCGATGCGAAGCTTTGCAATCTGTTGCCATAAAGGACATGCCTTTAGTCCCATGGTGAAGGTAGTCGCGGAGAATGACATGGAAGCCGATGTCTGCAGACTGTTAATGGTGGTTTGAATCCTGGTGGTGATGAGGTTTTGACTTGGTGATCTAGGTCTTGGAGCAGCGGCATCGGAAAGTGGGGCTGACAGTATAGGTGGATTCCAGAGTTCAAACTTGCAGGGTGAAAATCCAAGGTCTGGCCTTTATTGGTGTGCTTAGCAATAGCCTTGTTGAAGGCATTGTTCTGTGAGCGCGGACTTTCTCCAGGGTGAAAACCGATGATCGATGATGAAGGCGATGACGGCGCTGGTGCATAGTTCCCTTTCTAGAGGCGTCGCTTTTAGAGAGGATGGATTTCTGGTGTTATCTTGGTGGTGTTTGGTCCACTGTTGTAAGGCATATATCGCTGTAGCGGGACTTGTTTTTTTGCGTAATTCTTTTTTTTTGCATGTGTGCATCCGTAATGCCAATAGGATAATGCGTTGTTGCAGATGCTGGGTGTAATTGATATCTCGCGATATTAATATATGCTACTTTCCAAAAAAAAAAGTACATGCATATCTAGACAAAGTTGGGATAACCAATTTTGGAAGGAGGAAATAATACTCCCTTCGATCCATATTAATAGTGTCAACTTTATCTAGATTCGTATGTATATAGTTAAGTATTTATACAATATGTATCCGTATCTAAACAAAGTTGAGGGCAGTAATATGGACCGGAGGGAGCGTATATTTCCATCCAAAAGTCTCAAAGATAATTTGATGATCTTAAATGTTTCAAACGGACAGCTGGCCCAGATTAATAGATCATGTAAAGTGTGATAATTAACCAGATTTTAAATTTGTTTTTTTGTTGTTGTATACACTTTGATCTGGAATGATATATACACACATATGACTACACGAGGTGTGGTACCGCGCCAAAAGTGGGTGTTACAATATTTCCGGTGTTACTAGTGAGTCTGTTTTTGCCGACCAGCAAGTGGTAGTACTAATTGTCATTTTAGTACAGAATAATATACTTATTCTTCCCTGAATTAAATGTTGCTGATTTGTTTTGATTTCCATGCGAATGTGGACAAATCTGCGAACATTTAATTCGAGATAGAATGAATAGTATTTTGAACAAAATTGCTCAAGATATTTAAAGATAATTCAATAATGTTAAGATTTTGAGTAGGCAGGTAGCGCCCAAATTAATAGGTCGGGTAAAGAGGGATCATTAACGGGATTTTCAGTATGAAATATTTATAGTGGATACGCTTGGATCTAGAGTGATCATTTCAACCGGGTATAATAGTGACCCTATTGACTAAGACAAGTTATCCGTCCAACAGTATCTTACATAGTACCATATGAGTACTATGTATTGATCAAAGAAACAAAACTAGTTATATTAACCAAACCTATCTTGTAAATGTTATCAGTGCAATCCAGCTCATTGAAGGCAGAATCCACTCGTCCACCCATTGGAATAATCACGGCTGATCGAGATCTCGCGGCACCAGCAAAATCCATTTAATTCACTAACGAGAATGGTAAAGATCTTGTGGCTATGTGTGGAATATACGGTTAAGCAAAGAAACAGGAGAAAAACTACGTGTGATGGATAATCTAAAACAAAGTGTGATGAGCTTGCCTTTCTTTTTGGCCTAGAATTCAAACTCGCGATATGTACACTTTTTTGTTTGCAGGGTGGTATGTACACTTTACTAATACGTCGAACCTAGGCAAGGCATGCATGTGTCCCGTCTTTTATATCAGAAGAGGGACACGAGTACCAAAATTACCGTTGAACCATTTTAAGAAAGTAATAGATCAGACAGCCTATACACACCAAGTTCGAACCTAAGCAAACACTTGCCAAAATTAACTTGAATGTAAACACCATAGATAATAATCGCATATGATTTTTTTTCACTTTGAGATCTATCCGAACAGCTAGCAAAGATCACAATAAGATTAGATTAAGCAAACTAAATTCGCATGAATCTTAAAGATGACACTCATCATATCGTCTCATAGTACATTATTTCTCTCGGGATGATGTATCGAATAACGATGACCACAGTATACGATTAAACAGAACAAAATGCTACTAGCATAAATCTTAAACATGATATAGTTTTTTCCTTGAGATGAATCTAACACGACTTGCTAGCAAAACGCGCCCCTCCACGTACTGATCACAGGCTCAAGTTCAGATCCAAGGCGCTCACCGAGCTGTCGGCCTCTTGCCCTGGGCCGTCGTTCACCTGCGGCTGCATGTCGGCGTTGTTGGCCGGCTCCGGCTCGTTGTCGTTCACCATGGCCGGCGGCAGACCAAGGAAGTTAATCTGCACCGGGCGTTGGCCTCCTCGGCGGTACTCCTCCCAGAAGGCAGGGTTTGGAGCAAGCAACCGCGACGGACGGGCTGGTGGAGGTGGTGGAGGTGGCGGAGGTGGGAGGGGCTGCCTTGCCGGCGCCTTCTTGCAGCGGCCACTGGACATGTGCCCACCAAGGGCCTGCTTCGAAGACCACGTCGTATGGCACCAAGAACACCGGTAACTCGGCTGCGGCAACCAACGGTGGGGTGCGCCGCCGTTCGAGGCCATCTCGTGCGAGAGGGGTTTTGGCGAGGGGAGTGGAGGCTGTAGCTAGCTAGGTTCTGGGCTGACCAAAATGACTTGGATGGCCAAGGGTTTGGAACTTAATATAGACGTGGCTCGCAATGGTCAACAGCAACCACCACGCCACTTCGGGGACTGCTACGTTCAGAAATTCAGATATCACGGGATGCACGATATACCACTTTTGCGTTTTTCTTTCAGTACAAGAGCACTAACTTCATTTTCAGTGCAACGCCGGCTTACAACCGGGTTTTGGCAATAATGATATTAGCAGAGAAGGCGTCCTTAGGACAAACGTGGGCGACAACACGTTAGCCTCTAGTTTTACATGAACGACATCAACAAACAAAATGAAGGCTAGCTGTGCTCTTTTATATCGGCAATCATTCGTCAGAATAGGATATGTGCTATACCGGCACGGAGCATGTATTCGGCCATGAGATGCTCACAATACCCCCAGCCAAGAAAATCCCGTCCTAGAAATCAGGAAAGAACAGAAAATAAATTGTGACGTAACACAGTATAAGCTCACCATGTTGCAAAAATTCAATTGTGATCATGAAATATAGCTTGAAGAACAAAACGACATATCCGGTGATGCGATGATATTGATAAATGGCCTAATATAAATATCGATTTGAATTATCCAATATCTAGTACTCCTATATATGATGGATAAATCTTTTTTGTTTCTCAACCTACATGTCGATTTTTTGTCTCACATATCTTTTCGGCTAAAATCATTAATACCTCAGAAATCTTGGTTATTTTTATTTTCAATTCCAAGGGACCAAAAAATGTGTGAGTTGTTTTTACCAGACACTCAAGAAAAAACCCAAATTTATATGTCACCGTAGTAAATTGACCAAATTAAAGAAAACTTCTTTATGCCAGCAAAAATGACTGAAAATCGGAATGATGGGCAAGCTTGAAATGCAAGTAAATATTTGCAAATAGCTAACCGAGGACCCAGGTAATTTGACAATCCAAGTAAATATTTTGCAAATAGCTAGCTAGTTACGGTCCGGAATAATTATGTACATAATTGTACTAAAATCAATATGCTTTATGCTTATTGTTTTATTGTTATGATGTTTATGTCTAATTAGTCCCTTAGTTATAATTTGAATACAACAAAGTAATTTCATAAGATTTTCATCTTCATTGATCCAATTAGGACTTCTCACATAAATACCCTTGAGAAATTCGGGAGGAAATGAACTATTTCTATCCAAATTCTAAAATGGTTTTTGGATCAAGAGATTGCACCAAGAATTTTCATGGCACCAATCTCTTGGGAAAATTGAAGCTCTTCGCATGTAATAGTTCAAGACAAATCCCAACACACACTCTCCGTGTCTCTCTAATCAACTGAAACATTTAGAGGATCTAAGTTCCAATATGTATACTATCAAGCATCCAAATAACTCCTTTTGGCAAAACATGCGATTATTCTTCTTGTAAGATTCAACCAGCCATTATAATTACAATCCTATAACTAGGCATTATGGCTTTGATTCATTAATATAAGAGAATCATTTTTGGTGTGTGAATTTCAAATAATATAAGGGTAAACATGAAATCTCATATTTCAAACCACCGTTGCAACTTTGGAGGGACGTGATTGACCCACATAGCCTAGCTACACTAGCAAGATTTCCCTTTCAATCATTATAGTAGGATATAACTCCATATCTTGCTTCTTACATACTTGACATATAAACATGCTATATATGTTTGTCTCTCAAAGTAATGTGTGCATGTGAAGCGCGCATGCCGACTTATTTTACAATGGTGTAAATGTGATGCATACAATGTTTTGAAAGGGATGCGGTAGGGGAAGCCCCTATAGAGGTTTTGTTTTTGAAATAATAAGAATCCAAATCTACACCACTTGAATCTAGGTGACTGGGTTGTACATTCACTTCTCTAACGAAGTGAGCTAGGCCCACTTCTTGTGATGTATATACTTATATAGTTATAAACCTAACTGTTAATGGGTAACTTCATTCCAAATATATAACACATTCGCCACTATGGGAGTCATGTTATCACCTAAAAAGTGGGAATTGCGTGTGGTACTAATTGCCATTATAGTAAAAGCTAATACATTTTGAACTACAAAATTCTCGATATATATAAAAATGTCAATTTTTTGGAAGGCAGAGTTACATCATGCAAGGTTGGATCATTAATATGTTTAAATATAAAAAGACCCACTTTGCAACAAAGACTTTTGAGGAGAGTGAGACAATTGCAATATGAAGATGAAATCCCTATGCCATGTGTTTAAGTCATACTATGTTTAATTTCCCATGAGGAGCATCACTAAGAACAAACCTAAATTCAAACTTAGCATAAGAGTTCAACAGAGAGTTCCAATGCATGTTATCTTTTATCTCACACTTTCTTGAATAAACATCTTATCGCAAAGTTCCTCCATTTCTTTTTTCTATCAAAGCAAAGCATTTTTAGCAATTATTCTTGTTTGTTTTATATGTTATTCAACAATTTCATGGAATTTCAACCATACATTAGTATTATTTCATATTTAATTAGCTCCTCTTGTAATAATATAATACACCAGAATTAGGTGTTATCTTGCACATTTTTTAAATAATGATTTGAAATTTTTTATCCTTAAGCATTGAGACCTTGCTTTAAACAAAGGTTTCAGGTATGGATTCCATAAGACTAGGATATTATAGGAACATTCTCTATTAATTACTTCAGATTTGTAGGATATTATTATATTTAAATTGTAATAAGAATTATTTATTTTCTCTACTTTTGGGTCATGGGTCCCAAACATTTATTGAAACCTCCAATTTTTATTTATATCAGTGGTTCAGTATATAGAATATACCAAATTATACATATCTAATAAAAATTCCCTCCAAAGCTCAGATGGAATATAAATAAATTCATCTATTATGTGTATGTGGTGTGGTTTAGGGCACCATGATGATATTATGCACGTAGGCTAGTCCTCATTGTTTACATAATAGTAGCTCTACAATAAGGTAGAGGTGTGTTCGCAACACAAGTAATGAATCCTATTAGCGGGAGAGGTGTTTTAGTACAAACATAGCCGACAACACGTTAGCCACTAGTTTTTCATGAATGACATCAACAGAAAAACATGAAGGCTAGCTCTACTCTTTTATATGGGTAATAATTCGTCGAAGAATACGATGTGTGCTTTGTGGACACCGGGTGTGTATTCGGCCATGAGATGCTCCCAATACTCCCAACCTAGAAAATCTCATCTTATAAATTAGGGGAAACAGAAAATATATTGTGACGTGACACAATATAGGTTCACCATGTTGCAAAATTCAATTATGATCTAGAAATATAGCTTGAAGAACAAAACGACAAATCTAGTGATGACATTGATAAGTGGCCAAATATAAATATTGTTTTGAATAATCTAATATCTAGTACTCCCTCCTTTTTTATTTAATTCGCGTTATGGGTTTAGTTAAGGTCAATCTTTTTAAAGTAAATAATATAAGAACAAATATCAATGTTTATAATACAAAATACATATAATATGAAAATTAGTTTATGAATATTCTAATACAGTAGATTTTATATTATAGATGTTGATATTTTTTCTCTGTATGGAATTTGACTAAATCCAGAATACGAAGTAAATAGAAACAAAGGGAGTACTCATATGTATGATGGATATTTTTTTTGTTTCTCAATCTGCATGCCCTTTTTCGTCTCAGGTATCTTTTCGGCTAAAATCACCAATGCCTTATAAATCATGTTTATTGTTTTTCAGTTCCAAGTGACCAAAACATTATGAATGTGTTTTTACCAACGTCCCAAGAAAAATCCAAATTGATGTATCACCATAGTAAATTAACCAAATTAAAACAAGGTTCTTTATGCCAGCAAAGATGGCTGAAAATGGGAACCATGGAAAATCATGAAATGGAAGTAAATGTTTGCAAATAGCTAACTAAGGTCCCAAGTTAGACTATCCAAGTAAATGTTTTGCAAATAGCTAGTTAGTTATGGCCCGGAATAATTGTGTACATAATTATACTAAAATATATATGCTTTATGCTTAGTACCTTATTGTTGTTATCTGCATGTCTAATTAATCCCTTAGTTATAATTATAATACAATAAAATAAGTAATACATTTTCAAATTTATTTATCCAATTTGGACTTCTCATATAAATACTTTTGAGAAATTAAAGAGGAAATGAAGCATTGTTATCCAAAGGAAATTGGTTCTATAATGGTTTTTGGATCAAGAATATCCATGGCACAAAAATTGGGGAAATTGAAGCTCTCCGCATGTAATAATTCATTTGAGAAATCCCAACAAACACTATCCTTTTATCTCTAATCAACTCAAGCATATAGAGGATCTAAGTTCCAATATGTTTACTATGAAACATCCAACTAACTTCTTTTACTAAATCATGTAACTATTCTTCATGTAAGATTCAACCAAGCATGATAGTTATAACCATATACACAGAGTATTTTTTTGAAAGAGAAACCATAGGGGAAGCCCCTACGGTGTGGATTTTCCTTTATTTATTAACAGAAACAAGGGAAATCCTCAAGTACGATGAAATTACATCAAGGTGGAAAGAAATCCACAAGCAAAGGCAAATACATTATTATGTGATGGTAGACTGTATCCAATCAAGCAAGGGTTGCACAAGCCGAGGCTTCACTCGATGTTGATGTAATGGAAGATCACTTTGAAAGCGAACTTTCCACCTAGCAATAGACGGGGCTTGGTTTCTGAAAATAAGATCATTCCTTTCTTTCCATATACTCCAAGCAGCGCAAGTAACAATCTCCATAAAACATGGCCCCATAAAAGAACTGCTAGCTGAAATATATTTGGGGGATATCGACAATGTGCAGTCCCACTGAATGTTAACAGTATTCCAACATGAAATTGCAAAGGGGCAGGAGAAGAATAAGTGGTCCCTTGATTCAGAATTCCGACTTCTGCACATTACACACTCAGGCCCCGAGTCCACCTTCTAATGTTTCCTAATCATCAAATATTTAGTGTTTAATCTATCCTTCTATAGTAACCAAGCGAAGACACGAAGTTTGGGGAGGCATTTAGAATTCCATATCAGTTGCAGAGCTGGATCAACATGTGCTTGGCCAACAATGAAATTATAGAATTTTGCCGAAGTATAAATGGAAGAGCCCCAAGGGAATACCCTCATGTCATTAGAAGCATGCTCATAAATTAAACCTTGCAGGTAGAGCTGAACTTGATCTAGTTATTGAAAAGCTTTGGTGGAAAGGGAAGAGCAAACATGGAACTCACATCAGAGGCTCCTGCTAAGTCAGCCACTGTAACATCCTCATTGAGAGCATAAGAGAATAGGCGAGGGAACTGATCACCTAAGAGGCCATCAACATGCCACGAATCCTTCCAGAATAAGACAGTGTCAGCACTACCAACAACACAAGTGGTGATACTCTTGTAATCCTGAATGAAACTGAAGACGTCACGCCACCAAAAGGATCTGCACTTAGATTGAGCATGAGGTGCACCAGGCGCATACAAAGACCAAACCAGTTAGACCCAGGGACACCCTCTTTACTGTAAAACTTGTGCAACTGTTTCAAAAGAAGTGCTTTATTTTGAAGCTCCAAATTTAGGCCATCGAGTCCACCATATTTTTTAGGCTGGCATACAATAGACCAAGCTGCTAGAGCATTCACAGAAACCGAATCCTCCTCCTTTGCCCATAAACCATGCCTCCTGGAGCGATCAACAATTGTAATAATATCCTTCTGAACTTTCAAAGAGTAGAAATAATGAATTGGTAGAGAAGACAGGATAGAGCAAACAAGGGTCAGCCTGCCTCCATAGTCAAGAAATCTAGCGCTAGCATTTAGCCGCCACTCAATCTGATCAATGATGGGAGTAAGGTCTTGGATGGTGAGTTTTGTAGTTCCGAGCGGGAGGTCGAGGTACATGAATGGGAGAGAACCCGCGGCACAACCAAAACTGTTAGCCAAGAACTGAAGTATTATGGCTTTGATTTGTTAAATATAAGAGAGTCACCCTTGGTGTGTGAATTTCCAACAATATAAAGGAAAACATGAAATTTCATATTTCAGACCCTCTTTGTAACTTTTGGAGGGAGGGGATTTGGCACACAAAGTCGAACTAAACTGGCAAGATTTCCCTTTCAATTATTACAGTAAGACATAACTTCATATCATGCTTCTTACATACCAGACATATAGACATGTTATATGTATTTGTGTCTCGTAATAATGTGTTTATGTGTTAGAGCGTGCATGTGGATTTTATGTGCAATGGTGTAGAAGTGGTGTGTTCACTTAAAGAGTTATAAACCTTAACTTCTAAAACATAAATTCATTCCAAATATATAACACACTCGCCACTTTGTGAGTCATGTTATCACACCAAAAGTGGGCACGGGAAGTGGTACTAATTTCTATTCTAGTAAAAGCTAATGCATTTTGAACAACAAAAGGTCTCGACATATATAAAAAATAGCAATTGTTTGGAAGAGAGAATTACATCATGAAAAGTTGGATCATTAATATGTTTCCATTATGAAACAAACTCCACTTTGCAACAACGACTTTTGAGGGGCTGGTACAATTAAAATACGAAGATGAAATCCATACACTAGTTGTTTGAGTCATACTATGATTATTTTCCTTGGAGAATCATCACTATAAAAAATCAAACTTGGCATAAGAGTTCATTGAATAATGCATATTTCCTTTATATTACGGTTTTTAGAATCCAAAAACATCTTATCGTAGAGTTCCTATATTTCATTTGTGCACCAAAGCAAGCACTTTTAGCAATTATTCTTGTTTGTTTTATAAGTTATTCAACAAGTCATGAAATTTAAACCCTACATTACTATCATTTCATTTTTAATTAGCTCCTCTTATAATAATATGATACACCATAATTAGGTGTTATCTTGCCTATTTCCTAGAAAAATAGTTTGAAAATATTTTTATCCTTAGGCCTTGAGACCCTGCTTTAAACAAAGGTTTTAGCTATGGATTTCATAAGACTAGGATATAATATGAAAATTCTCTATTAAGTACTTCAAATTTGTAGGATAGTATTATATATAAATTGTAATAATAATTATTTATTTTATCTACTTTTTGAATCATGGGTCACAAACATTTATTGAAACCTCATAATTTTATTTCTATCACTGGTTTATTATATAAAATATACCAAATTATATATGTATGTAATAGAAATTCCCTCCTGCTCGTCTAGAAAATGAAAACAACATCTATTACGTACATGTGTGTAACGCCCCAGCCACCTTGGGCCTGGCATCTATTAACCCTGGCGGCTCAATATAATTTCTAGACGGGTCCACATATCAACACTAGTCTTTTATAAACATTTTTTCCTAACTCACGCGCACGAGGGAACAACTTCCTGATTGGTCACTTATCCTAAAATTGCTTTAGGACAAACATGCTTAACCTGGAGATTCTTTGGGATGAGCTTTCGAAAAATAAGTTGCACGTTATTGGTATAAGTAGCCTATCAATCCTATTAAGCCCTGCCCTAGGTTCTCACATACATCCACTCTTAGAAGATCAATATCCTCATCGATCAACAACTCAGGCTAGGATCATCCCCTTTTAGCGTATGTGTCGGCACATGTGCACGATGGACTACACGTGCCATGTGCCACATGTTCACTCCCCTTACCAGCACACGCCCGTCTAACCACGAGGATCGACTCTAATATCACTTGTAATGCCCCAGCCACCCAGTGCCCAAGGTCTATCACCCATTGCGGCTCAACAATTTTTCTAGATTGGGCCCACATACCAACACTATTCTTTTCTGCACACGTTGTCCTCACTCGCGCGCATCCAGAAACAACTTACTGGTCGGTCACCCATTCTAAAATTTCTCTGGACCAATCATGCTTAACCTGGAGGTTCTTTGGGATGAGCTTCCGAAAAAAAGTTGCAACTTATTGGTATAGGTATCCTACTAATCCTATTAAGCACTGCCCCGGGATCTCACAATGTGGTATGGTTTAGGGCTCCATGATGATATTATGCACGTAGGCTAGTCACTCCTTGGTGAGACGACTGAAGCTCTGTAATAAGCTAGAGGTGTGCAAGTGGAATAGTCGAGTGTACATGCGATCATGATGATAGAGCTGGTATCGGTGCCACTTTGATAAACCAAGTAATGGCCAAGACACCTCGATAATACATTTGCTTGTAATCCATTTACATGGTCATGTTAGAGTGCGTTTACCTTGGACTCGGGCACATGTATCTCGTTTGTTTCCTAGTTGTGCCTGATCCCAAGATTTTGCTAGTTACATTACAACATGGATAATTTGGGGCTCCAACCTCAACATTGTTGTAATACACGCAGTGGCACCACCGCATAACAAGACACTCGCACTATAATTATTATCACTAGCACCACGACCATCCACGTCATACTCGTTAATCATAACCCACTCTTGGACACTATGCCGAGACTATCTGTTGTGTTCGCCTAGTATCGTGGCTCTCCTTTGGCATGTCATCTTCTAGGGACATAGATCAATATTGGCATGTTGTCACTTCGGTGAGGAGAGGAGCCCCAATACTATGGGGCAGTGTAAGTGGTGTGTGTTATGGTTTCATGTTAATCTTAGCATGTTCTACGGACTTAGAGACATCTAGCTCTAGGAGAATTCTACAACAAAATACCCACCAATGGACTTTCCCTAGGCCAGGATAATTTCCACATGTTCTTATTGTCAAATTATATGTGTCTTTATAATTGAGTTTTCATGGATTTTGTTGTCTGTTTAATAAGATCTAGTTTATCTCTCTCACCCCGCCTCGCAAGAAGTCTCCCACATGACCTGCAAAAAACCACCCCTCCCTCATCCAAATAAACACATACCCTAGCTACACTAGCAAGATGTCACTTTCAATAATGACGTTAAGAATATGTCTCCATATCTTATTCTCATTTACATGATAATAGACATGACATGTTTTTGAATTATATGTGTGTTTCTTGAGCTACTTGCAATGCCAAAGGTTGGTATTGCAAATTATGCTAGTAATTTCCATTCTAATACATACTAATGTATTCTCAACTAAAATTTCTCAAGATAGTTCAAGATAATTTAACAAGTAGATAGATAGCACAAATTAATAGATCATGTAAAGTTGGGTAATCAATGAGAATTCTAATATAAAACTACTTTTTTTTAACCCTCTTTGCAACAACAACTTTTTGAGAGAGAGAGTGGGAGTGAGAAAGAAATAAATAAAATATAAAGAAGGAAGGAAACAAAGATAGGGAGAGAGAGAGTTAAATGAAAATATGAAATCCATATGCATGGTGTTTGAAAGATACCATAAAAACATGGTTTCTATTTGTGTGTAAAAGTTTATCTAAGAGTTCCAATGCACATTATATTATCTCGTACTTCCTCTCCAATATAGAAAGATATAATTTAGAAGTTCCCCAATTTATTTGCGTAGTAAAACATACCTTGAACATATTTTGTTCATTTATTTTCTATTGGTTTCAACAAGTCATGACAATTCAATCCTACATTATCCATTTGTATTATGCTCCTCTTGTAATAATAGCATAAATGGTTTTATCCTGAACGTTCAAGTAGTGATAATTTTGGAACTATATTTATCCTTAGAATTGAATCCTTGATTTGAAAAAATGGTTTAGGTATAGATCTTGTAAGACTGAGATATTATAGGAAAATTTTCTATTAAGACAAATATATTTTCGATATACCATTATTGGTAAACTATAACAAGACTTCTTTGTTTTTCTCTTCATGCATCTATCGCCAAACATTTTTTGAGACCACGTATTTCAATTTTTCTTTGAACAGTCCAATATATACACTATACCAATTTTTCTATCTCCAATAAGTAATCATATTGCTCCAAGTATATAAAAAATGTTGATATTTTGGTTTGTTTTGAAGACATCTATTACATGTATTGTTTATTCAATAGAGAGTTATGCAAATCAAAAACTAATAGAAACTCACATAATCATAGATTTATGTATTTTAATCATGTTTTATGAGTATGTTATTTATAGTTAATTTTCTAAAAGTAACTTCAACACATCCCTATCTATGATTACATAAAAGAAATCTAAGATCAATGGAAGCAACAAACAGGCTAGTACATGAGAACACATCCAAATATATCTAACATTTTATGTCAATGAGAACACAACAATCAAATAGATCAGCAAACATCCTCTATCTAGGTCAAAATATAGTGTATATAATTTTTGTATTAAGTCATACTTTAGAAACTTTGACGAAGTTTATAGGAAAAATAACAACACTTAAATATCAATCAGTATACATATTTCCATCAACAAACACTTTTTTGCATCTGTTTGGTAGTTCTCTTAACAAATGGTGACTGTGATTTTTTTGGCTAGTGACTATATGGGATACATGGTTTAAAAAATTTACAATTTAATAATGGTAGGTTACCCAGTGCAACTGGGTGGACCTTTTTGTAAACAATGATAATTAAGCACGGTAGTATTATATTGTATAAGCTCATGTATATTTTAGTGTAAATAGTTGTGGTTGAAGTGTATTTATGTGTTTTTTCTATACAAAACGAGTTGGTGTACACTTAGTATGTTGCCATCTTTCATCACCTTTTTTTTATAGATTGTTAACAAGTTTAAAAACCGTCTCATGTTGAGATTATTTCTTGGCCTTCTATTTATTGGGTTTTTGCAAGAGATTTATATTTTTAAGTCCACATGTTTCAACTTTTATTAGTTCTTTTGCAATTTTTTGTTCCCACACTTTTTTGTTTCTCCAGGTGACTTATATTTTTTTTAGATTTACATCTTTCGATTTTTATTGATTCTTTTTATTTTTTGGCACACGGCCTTTTTTGTTCACACAATTTTTCTAAGATTAGCTATCTACTACAATTTTATTTTTGGTTCAAGACCTTTTCCGATTCATTTTGTTTTTATTTAAAAATCCCCTACTAATAAATTAAAGTTGTTTTTGTCTCACAACCTTTTTTGGTTCACTCAAATTTTCAAGTTTCCTTTTTAGTTCGAAGGATATTTATATTTTTGGTTCATCACCTTTTTTGTTTCATTAAATTTGTAAGAGGTTCTATAGTCCCATTTTTTTTAGGGAATTTCTATTTTCTAGTTCACATTTTTTATTTTTTTAGTTCGTATAGATTTCTCGAAGTGTTCTGTTCATTGAAATTGGTCCAAGGTTTTTATTAAACACAAGGATTTTAATATATTTGGTTCATGGCTCTTTTAGGTTCATTTATGTTTTCATATTTAAACTTACCTTGCTATATATATATGCTTTGGTTCATCACCTATTCTTTTCTTACCAATTTGTTAGAAAGTTTATATAAAATGTCCCATTGTTGAGCTTATTTTTAGGACTCCAGTTCATAGGGTTTAAGTCTTGTTGTATTTCGGGATATATCTTTTTTATTTCAGATTTTTTTATTCTTGTACTTTTCAACTTTTTTTATTAATAGCTCTTTTCCAGTTCATTCAAGTTTACCCAAGTTTAATTTTTAGTTTGAACAGTGTTTCGATTCATGACCATTTTGGATCTTTCTATTTTCTTAATAAAATCGCTTAGCTAAGATTCTTTTGAAAGCTATTTTCTTATATTTTACTGAGATACAATTGATTGCAATAATCTACGTGTACACCATTTTCTTGGGACTCCAAACACAGAGTGTTGTAGTAAGCTTCTTTTCGCACAATGGTAGAACTCTCAAGAAAATAGTAGAACCCTTTCCCCGTCGTTTTCTAACAACCTACAAAACAAAATGCTTTGTATTGTATCCCCAAATCCACGGTATGTAAGTGAATTAGATCTCTATTTGCATCCCTAGGGCGTGGGCGTGGCTATTAGAAAAACGCTTGATGATTAAACGCAAAAAGATAGTATAGTCCCCTCTCCACAAACGATTCTTAGATTTTAGCCATTTCGTTTGATATCACAGTATCTTATGTCACTTCTCCTAATAAGTTCATTTCCGGGTGATGCATATGTTGGGAATATGCTCTAGACACATTTGAAAGATATGTTATTTATTTTGAATATTGAATCAAATGATGTGAATATAACTTACTTTTGGCAATGTCGACTTAGTCATATAAGTTTGAAGCGCATGAAGAAGCTTCATGATGATGGACTCCTAACTTTGTTAGACTTGGAGTCATTCAAGATATGCGAATCATGCCTACTCGACAAAATGACCAAGACATCTTTTGCAAAAAGTTGTGAAAGGGCGTCCGACTTATTGGGACTAGTACATAGTGATGTATGTGGTCAAAGGAGCATGACAGCTAGAGGTGATTATGAGTACTTCATTACTTTCACTGATGATCTGAGTAGATATAAATATATCTATGATGAAACACATGTAGGAAGCCATTGAAAGGTTCAAGGAATTCCAAAGTGATGTACATAATCAACTTGGCAAAAAAATAAAGTTCTTTCGGTCGGACCGAGGGGCGAGTACATGAGCCATCAGTTTGATGGTCATCTAAAGAGTTGTGGAATAGTTCCCCATCTCACTCCGTCAGGAATGCTACAGAGGAATGGGGTGTCGAAACAACAGAATTGTACCTTGTTCTGCATGGTACGATCAATATTGAGTCAGACAAATCTGCCTTTATCATTTTGTGGTTATTGTCTAGAAACTGCAATATTCTCACTAAATAGAGTACCATCAAAGTCGTCAGAGAAGACACCACATGGACTGGAAAAAGTCGAGTTTTTCTTTTCTTAAGATTTGGGGTTGTGAAGCATTTGTGAAACGACTTCATTCGGAAAAGCTCACGACCAAATCGGATAAGTTTATTTTCATAGAGTATTCAAGGGAAACATTGGGTTACTACTTCTACAACCGAGAAGAGTGAAAAGTGTTTTTCACTCAGAACGGTGTCTTCCTTAGTAAACATTTTCTCAGTCGGGAAGTTAGTGGGAGCATGGTGCAGCTCGAAAAAATTAGCGAGGAACCGGCCGTAGAGTACTAGTGTATCAACAAAAGCCTTGGATGCTGAGACCGTCATGGAAACTGAGCCGACAACTATACATGGACCGCAAAGATCGGCCAGATTGTGATATATTATTGTTAGACAATGATGAGCCAAGGACTTATTCAGAAGCGAAGGTGGGATTCGATTTCGAGTCGTGGCTTGGAGCCATGAGATCAGAGTAAAAGTATATGGATGAAAATCAAGTTTAGAACTTGGTTGATCTGTCAAACAATGCAAGACCCATCGAGTGCAAATGGGTCTGTAAGAAGAATACTGATATGAATGGAAATATTTCTGTCTATAAAGCACAAATCATCGCGAACAGTTTCGACAGGTTTAAGTATTTTACTACGGTGATACTTTCTCACCCATAGCGATGCTTATGTCAATTCGGATCACTTTTGCTATGTCAGCCTATTTCAACTATGAGATATGGCAGATGGATGTCAAGAAGGCTTTCCTTAATGGAAATTTAACCAAGGATGTGCACATGGCACAACCCAAGATTTTTGTCAATCAGGCTAATGTTAACAAGGTATGCAAATTTTATAAATCCATTTATGGGTTGAAGAAAGCACCCAAGAGTTGGAACATTCGCTATGATGAGGTAGTCAAATAATTTGGCTTCATCAAGAGTGACCTTGATTCTTATTTATACATGAAATTTAGTGGGAGCAGAATAAATTTTCTGATTTTATATGTGGATGACATAATAATTATCACAAACGATTTCAAGATGTTGCAAGAAACCAAGAAATCATTGGAAATGAGTTTCTCAATGAAGGACTTGGGTGAGGCAACTTAATTACATACAAGGAATCTGGATCTGTAGAGATAGATCGAGATGGATCATTGGATTGAGTTAGAGTATATATTTGGACAAAGTGTCTATGAAGTTCAACGTGCAATCGTCTATGAAATGGTCCTTAGAAATGTCCCATGGTGTAAAACTTAGCAATACTCAATGTCCTTCGACAAATGATGAATGAAGGGATTAGTGCGATTTTGTGTGCTTCGGTATTTGGATCCATCATGTATTCTATGATTTGTACTAGCTCAAATACTTCATATGCTCTAAGTGTTACGAGAAGACACCAGGCCAACCCTAGCGAAGTACACTGGGCAGTGGTTAAAACCATCCTTAAGTACTTAAGAAGTACTAAGGATATCTTCCTAGTTTATGGAGGTGCGGATAAAGTCGGTATTAAGGGTGAGTTACCTTACTAACTCAAATGACTCTTGTTCTAAATCTTTGTAACACCCTAGGATTTTAGAAACTTGGATATCAAAAAAATTGTATTTCATCATGGCATATCATGGAAGACCTTGGTTCAAAAACCCTCTGTCAAAAATTTCTTTATCAAATTGTATTTGGAAAATCCTATTTGAAGGTCTCAAAATCATCTATTAAAGTTTTACTTGGAAAATACTATTTTAAAAGTTGTATTGGACATGAAAGGTATTCCATAATGTCCTAAACATATTTTTGATTTGTTTCCATTTAAATCAAATAACTAAACCCTATTTACTATATTATCAAAACTAGCCATATGTTGCAATATATGTAAATGGCATATATGATATTTCAATTCTAGTAAAAATTTACTTTCTATAAGTTAATATTGTGTGTTTTGAATTGAAAAAAATTTATAAACTAATTTCACTCATTTTGGAGTTATAAAACAAAAACTACAAAATAAATACTAAAATACAAAAGGAAAAAAAGAAAAGGATTAGCCGGCCTAGCCCGAGCCGCCCCTCCTCCTCTCCTTTTCTCCTGTGTGCACACGTCGTAGCCAAGTAGTCGGCCCCAACCCTCCCAGCACGGCCCGCAACAGAGAGAGCAGCCAGAGACTGCATACCTCTTCCCCTCTGTCTTTTTCTTCTCTCTCGAACGACGCTAACCGATGGGTCCCACATGGTTGTCTCCTTCCTCCATCGCTAGAGATAATCACGGGGACGATTCAATCCCAAACGGGAAATCCCGATTTTTGCGTCGATTCGTTACCCCTCTCCAAGATCTCTTCCCCCTTATAAATACCTGAGACCCTGCTCCAGAAATTCCTTTAAAACCCTAGCCTAAAATCCCCTAGGCTGCCAAATTTCGTGGCAACTTTGATCTCGCCGGAGGTCGCCGCCATTGGAGCTTCGGAGGCTTGTTGCCACCACCGATTGGAGACTCCCAAGGTCCTATCTTCCTATCCATAATGTGCCCGTCACAAGTAACCGCCAGAGTCACCGCTAGTGTCACCATCTGAACCACGGTCGCCACTCGCCGATGGCCCGCTGGTGAGCTTAGATGCTTTCCCTCCCGTCTGCTTGATCGGGCATTTACGGCTGAGATTATAACACCCTCTAAACCGGTACAGGTGAATAAGGTGCAACCGCATGTCATGCGCAGTCATCCTGTCTTGCTGAAGGCACGTTGTGCCTCGTCAGCAAGTTAGCGCTCAGTCATCGTAGTCAAGCTAACCATTTAAAACTGAATTAAGAACACACAGAAAATAGGCAGACATTGCAAAATTCATATAAAACGATTTGTAAGTCCATAAATTACAAATAATACATAGTTGGATTAAAAAAATAAGAGGAACATTATTATGCAACAAAATCTACACATTTTCCAATGTATAGTTGTAACATCCTAAAACTTAGTCCAAAGTTAATCAAGATATATTCTATCCAATTTGGGGTTAACAAAAAAAATTCTATTTAAAATATTTAAGCATTCATATGGTGTGCATTTAAATTAGGAGTTGTTTTTAATTGCCATGTTTGAGTGATCCATTGGTTGTAAAATGATTCTAAGGTGAATTAAACGTCATCTAGATCATTCCCAAGCAAATCCCAAAGAAAAAGAAATCAAAAAGAATAAAATAAGGAAATGGTCATTTGGGCCATTTTAACTAACTAGGACACTTTGGGTGTTCCTAGGACTCAAATGCCAATAGAGACAATTGTGGTTCTTTGCACCCCTTGCTAGTACAAGTAGTGATTTTCCAAGCCCCACTTTGTGATCTTCCAAAAACATTCAAACTCTAATTTTAAATGAGATTTGAAAATTGAATCTAGTGTATGTATCAAGATCACACTAATTCAAAACCACTCAAATGAACTCCATTTTAAAATCCCAAGCAAACCTACATGCTTAAGCATAAGATGAACCACTCCACCAAAAATCTTTCAAAAATTCAAATATTTTGTTCATGCGGCCATTTGATCGAGCACCTTGTGAGAAGAATCATTATGGCCTAACTATTACTATTTTTGAGCTAATCTTGTCGAGCCAGTTGGTGTGCATTGATCACCTTGGTCTCCCCCAGGCCCAACCAGACCAAAACCACCCCTATCCCTAGCCCCTGGCGCTAGTGTCATGCGCCCCGACGCCATGCTCGTCGTCCAAACGTGCACAAGCCACAGGCGACCACCAGCCCTTCTCCACCGCTCCAAGAAGCAAGGCACCACCTCACCGCCTCCCACGGTCCACCCCACGGCCGCAGATACCCACTGGACCACATCACAACCTCGCCGCCCTTTCTCTCTGCGTGCAGCCAGAGCGCGATCACCGCCAGCACGCCACAGACCACACCTCGACACCAAATCGTGCACGTTGTTCCGCCTTGAACCCAACAACCCGCCAGACATGGTCGTCCACCGCCGCGCGACCCACAGTCGCCATGATCACCGTCGAGCACCGACTCTGTCTCCCAGAGCGCGTGAAGCCCCCGACCGTTAGGCACCGCCCCTATCCGCGCCATTAAGCTCTAGACGACCGCCAGCAGACCGCCCACCGCCCGCCTACCTCGCCCACGCCGGTAGCCCTCTGTATCATCGTCACCGACAAGCTCCGCCCACACCCGTCGGTCCACTCGTCGAGCCTATATAAGGAGGCCTCCCCCGCACCATCTCTTCACACCATTCCACTCCCCTCTCTCCACTGACCATTTCCCCTCTCTCGCCGGAGCCGCTCGAGAAGCACATCGCTAGAATTTTGCCGGAGGTAGCCGATGCAGAGGAGGAAACGTGGTCGTCAATTTCGTCCACCTTAGCCCCTGCCACGACTTTGCCCGAGCTCGCCGTCGTCCACCAGTTTGTTTGCCCACCTCGCCACACTAGCTGGAGCCCTGGTACGTCCCCAGTAGACCCCCACCGGCCGCTTAGGGTTCGGTCTCGCCAGCGACTAGTCCGTAGTCGACGACGACCGTGGACCGTCGATCTGTGTTCTAATCGTGTGGCCTAGAGCGTCCCGTACCGCTTCGGGTTTCAAGTGCCGCTGACATGCAGGACCAGCCTGTCAGTCACCCTGTGCGCCGCTGAGCGTTACTGGGCTGGCCCACTTAGTTTCCCGCACTGACCCAGTTAATTCAAATTAGGTTTTTCTATTTAGACTTTAAATCAATTCAGTCCCTCAGTTCAAAAATCAATTAAAAGAGTTTTACAAATCCAAATGGAGTGATTCCAATTTTGTTGGAAAGGTAATGAAAATCTCTATCCACGCCCGTTGGATTTAAATCATTTAGAGTTAGAGATCTCTGCTAGTAAAAATAACAAGACAGAAGAATTTGCAGATTCAAACATTTTTCTAAAATCAACCATAATAGCTTTTGAGTTGATTCCAACTCTCAAAAATCACATTTAACCATACCTATCTGAATATGTAATAAAATTAAGGTTTGCATGTAGTGACTTTGGACTAGTAACAAAATAATGCTATATAGGCATTTCTAGTCACTTTAAATCATTAAATATTCAATTTAAACTTATTAAAATGTGATCCAACATTTAAATCACATTCCCATATGTTAGAATATGTGGTGATGACATGTTTCCAAATGATCCCATATTTTAATTGGAGAATATTAAATCTTAGTTATTTTCAATGAGTAGAATTTACTTTTCTCAAATAAAAGGAATGAAGCTAGTTAATTAAACCTTGTGATGATAATAGATCATCATATGTGTGCATTAGTGTGCTAAGTAGACTAGTTAAGCTTTGTTTGGTGATTGTGTATTCCGTATGTATTTATAGACGAGAGTACCGACCAAGCTTTCGAGGAGGAGGAGTTCTACCAAGAGGAGGAGGAAGAAAACTTCAACCACTTCACTACACAAGGCAAGCCTAGCACTTAAAGTAAACTGAGCAAGCCATCTTTAACAATGCAAGCTATACCTTGCAAGCTAGATAACCTAAGAAAATACATTAGGCATGCTTTGGTTATACCCTTTGACTTATACCTACTCCAAATTATATTTACAAGCTTTGCTTTCTTTACTTTACCAAAGTCCTTTACTTATTTAAAGGTAGCATAAAAAGTATAAACCATGACCTATCTAGTTAGATTTAGATGTCATTCTATGGCACGAGATTGAGATTAGCATCCCATATTAGTGAACAATCTTAACTTAGTAGCTTAGAGCTAAACCAAAACTTGATTCACTTGAGATGATGAGTCATTCTATTGAGATGTTTTGATAGGTGTTGAGAAACACAAATGATTTATGATGATGAAAATGTTGAGGCATGAGCCTTAGCCCTTTTATAAAACTGTTGGTTGGGTTCGGATGCGATACCATTCCAATTTTACCGTACAACCACAATACCTGAATTGGGTAAGGCTTAGCCGGAAGTTTATATGCATTAGTATTAGTTCCCTCGCGGGAGAGGTTTGAGCTGAGGCTACCTCTCAATGTTGTCCACCTATGTAGTGCCCACGATGACAGATAGCATGGTTGGGAGGCCATACTCATAGGAGAGGTGCTTATACTAGGGTGTGTACAGGAAAGGTTATGTTTGATTATCTGCATACTAAGTATGATGATTCAGGTTTATCCCTGACAGATGTATCGAATCTTGTGGTGAAAGTGTAGCAGCTCTGCAGAGTGTCAAACTATTCAAATAGCCGCGTCCGTGGTTATGGACAGTTGGAGTGGCCATACTGTTCTGTTGTCAGATGTTTTCAAAACAACTTATGAAATGAATGCTGACATGACTTGACCACAACAGAGTTTTGACTATGACAATTAAGTTCCCACTTAGGTGATTTCAAACTTTATTTTATCTTTCTTTGTTTCTGAACTCAGCTTAGGTTTGAAACTTAACTTTACAAATAAACTTAGAACTTAGCATTCCTACTAGAACTATCTTACTTGTTAGTGGTAGTTTGCGAGTACTTAAAGAGTACTCATGGCTTTTGTCCCTGGCTATTCCTATGGCCATACTATGAATTAGACTACCAAGATGAAGGACAGCAGGATGGCTATGATAACTAGGACTATCTTCCATCCTTAGCATTGCATATGCCCATGAAGATGGACCCCACCGCTACGCTTATTATTTTATTCCGCTGCTTGTTGTATTAAGACAGGATCATGAGATCCTTTATTCGTATAAGACCTTATTATGGTTTGTAATGGATGATGTACTGTGATATTCAATTTGTTATGTCTCGCAAATATGGTAATCCTGGGATTGCAATGTATGGCGTAACATGCATCTGGGATTAAAAATCCGGGTGTTGACAATAGCTTCTGACATATTTAAATCTCCATAATGCTATTTAATCCATAGAAAAAGGAATATGGATCCTAAAAATATAAATAATATGTCCCTGGGTTCCAAATTTCATGTAGAGTACAACTCTTTAATTAGATCTAATTTTTACCAAAGAAAAAAAAATTAAACCCTATTAAATTGTGTTTAAATCATGAGAAAAACCATCTACAACTCCAAATCGAATGAAACCAAATGCTTATGTTTAGTTTAGATCATATATAAACATAGAAATTGTGATTCAAAGTTCGTTGTTACTATTTTAACATATGATTTTGAAGAAAATTCTAAATACACTGAAATAATAATTAAATCATGGAAAAAGATATATAAACCGTTTTTAGTTGATTCCAAGCAACTACTGATTCTAAATTGAACTATCTATACAGTGCTATTTAATTCACAATTTAATTCGATATAAACATTAGAAGTTGAATTAAAATAATTTAAAACCTACTTAAACCAATATAGTTTTAATGCTAAATAGTTTTATGCATTCAAATATTTTTCTTATGCATTATCTGATATAATAATGTCCAGAGTGTTGGGCCACGTAAAGATAAAACAAAATTTTCCTACGCGGTGATCCCAGGATTTAGCTGAGGTAGAAGGCCATGACGATTACCACTAGACGAAGCGCGTGATCCCAGGTTGCGGAACTGATGAAGCGCGTCACTTGATGCAGTGAAGTCATCAGGATCCAATCTAATCCACTATCGTCGAAGTGTTGATCGTACAACACCTCTGTCAGTATCCACATGTACGAGGAGAAGCGCCGGTGGTGGACTACTAGGTCCAGTACGGGGGCTGGACTAAAATGGAGTTAGGGTTTCCAACGCATGGAATGACCTTACCATGCCCCTTGGGCATCTGCGCCCTAGTATATATAGGGAGTAAACGCGGGATCCACTCACCTGTAGCCCATTTACTAAGGCCTATATTAGTCACTGCGAGTCCAACTCACTGATCCAGTCTGTATCCGATTCGGGTGCAACCCAAACAGATTTCCGGTTCACGTCCAACCCAAACTTGCTCGCACTCTTAAGTGTGTGATCCGATAGGCTCATGGTGACTCGAACATGATTGGAGTCTTACTCATAATCGATCAGTTGGTAGCGGCTCCTAGCACAACATGCCGACTCCCAAGTATCAAAGAGTGATGATGACATACTTTTCCAATGCGACTTGCGTCCTAGTCCCTTTTGCCTCACGTATATCTTGTCAAGCTATAGATGAATAATCGTCATCCTTTAAATAGCTCAACTCTCTTACCGATCCGAGATAAGTGATTCATCCAACTAACTCTTAGTCGGACGCCTTGGTTAACACTTAACTGAGTCGTCAATGGCCATGCTTTCCGAATCATATCATCTAAGAGGGCCCAAAGAATATCTCTCAAGTCGGGGGGGCAAAATCCCATCTTGGTCATCCACATCACGGAGCTTGATTCTCATCTGACCCAAACTCTATCTTTATAACTGCCATTTGACTACAAAACGTTTGATAGAACCTAAGTATGTGATCTACAACTCGGATTATGGAATAACCTCAGGTCTTAGGATTACATTGATCGAGACATACAAATGATTACTTATTCGTTGTATCTCAATATTGGCTAGTCTGACTCGCTATACTCTTTAGCTGAATCTGTATAAGTCGGAATAACATCACCATGCCCATGACAAGTGGAACCGAGTCATCAGCCGGCTTTCACATTAGTCTAAGTTGTGTGTCCAGCACAACCTCAACGATGAAGGACATCTAGTATGAAAAACATGAATATATAAATCCACAACCAAATCACATATTCAATGATATATGTCAGAAGTTCATACAAGTACAATATAATAGCTTTATGAATACATCGGGAATAACATCATACATGATTGCCTCTAGGGCATATTCCCAACACAGAGAATACAACCATCGTGACCTATTAAACCATGAAGCATGCTTTTGTTCATCATTGTTTTGTTGTATTCTTGCATAATTGCAATATTTTGAAATGGTGTGTTTGTTGTGCCTTTATTTTTTGAACTACAGATTGCGAGGAGTGCAACTATAATGATTGCATCTACTATGATTGAAAGTTTTGTGATTGCAATGAATGTGTGAACAACTAAAGGCAAGTGGTTCTATTGTGTTCATAAATGTCGTGTTGTTTTCCTGTTTTTGTAGAATTACACGTGTAAGAATTGATGTGTATATGCTATGATATATCCCATGTTATTCCCCTAGTATTCCTTATTTATGAGCCATCGTATTTCTAGATTGCTTAATCCTGCTATATAGACGAGGATGGGAATCACACCATGAAAAATTATTTGTTTCAAAAGCTTATATTTTTCTAAATGACAAAACAATATAATTTTAGTGAACCTCCTAGGTAGATTGGTTTGATTGTCATCAGAGTGTAGATTTATGGTTGGGAATGCCACCTAGGTAACTGAGTAAGGAATGGTTTGTTTGTTTGGTAGCTTGCATGTGCAACCATGGCACAAAATGTGTGTACTGGTAAGAGCGGGTTGACCATGTCACATGGGTAAAGTGTACTCCCCTATAGGGTGTCTAATCAAAGTACTTAGCTGGGTCCCCGGTTATGGACAATTTGAGCAACCTAATTCTGATTCTATGACATATTTCTCACTCATCCCAGTTTCTCAATTACTTAAAATATGTTGGGTGAACTCAATTGGTTAGGAGCACATGGGATTGAACCAGAGTGTCCTATTTATCATACTAGAAAACTACTTTGTTACAATTGTTAGGATAAAACTATTTCTTTATGCAAATGAGCCTTAATTCCACTTAGCCAAACAAGCATTTAGTTTCTAGGTTTGTTGTAATCCACTTTAGCCTACTTGCCATACATTCAATTTATTAACGATTCGTGGCTGCAATGTTTCATGTTGCAAGTTATTTCGTTACCAAGTGATCGTTCATAGGTCGCGAGACTCCACTCAACAATTGTTCGTCTGTGGCACATTTGAAGGATGGAGATCTAGCTTGTTATTGCTTTCCACTGTGTATGTGAATATATAATGTAAATTCTGGATCATATTCGTTATATTTATGATGCATGGTTATATTTGGTACCATTTTGTACTATGTGCTAGTGAGCCAATCCAGGGATTAACACTATACATAGGAACTCAGCCTTATAAGGCGAGAGTCTTACGAGATGCTATCAGAGTTGTGTGTTGATTGTAGGTTCATGACCTTATAAATGGATTAGAAATAAGAAAACCTTGTGAGGAGAAAATTCATATTTACTACTTACTAGAATTCTTGTAACCCTTGTGTATCTTTTCCAAAACCTATCCTTGTTCAAAAACTTGTAGATGTCCATTCTTTTTACTCCTAAAAGAGATGATCTACCATGAAAACAATAATAATTTAAAAATATTATTAGAAGGTTTCTAGAAAACATATCCCTATATGAGAGCTTACTAAGAAGTAAAAGAATAAATAACATGACACAAACGAATATCTCAACAAGTTTGAGTAGATCTGGACCACCATGTTTTATCTCTTTAGGAGATGATCACTATCATGTTAGTTAGTGGATTGGCCTTACCAACTTATGAGGTATAGGTAATACTAGTTCCTTGCTTGCTTGACTGATTGAACCTTATTATATGATACATTTGTTTGGGTCTTAAAATTTGATGTTGTCATGATTTAAATTTCCTTATTGGTATTTCATGTTGCCTTTGGTGTTGTGTGATTATGTTAGCATAGGAATAACATTTCGCCTAGACCTCTAACTTGTCTAAGCCAGCTTAATAGATGCACAAAGACTATAAAGATTTTGAAGATAACCCATTAGAAATCACATGCTTTCACTTAGCTAAAAACATCTGGTGTGGTGATTTGTTAGGTGTCATTCCTTCCTTGTTTTCATGATAGCTACAAACAAAACTTATTTCACAATACAATGTTTTTTGTATGAGTATTTGTAGTTTATTTCCTGTATAATTTGTTCTTTCCTATCTTAAACCCTTGGATCTAGAATGATCTGTTGAACACATAGAGAAGGATTAAGTGGAAATTTTACAACATAATGCATCTCAGAGAGAGCATTTCATCAAATGCAACAAAAGGATGTGGAAGTATGAAGTGTTGCAAAGGATGTTATGTAGTAGATTACACAACCTGAATATTTTGGAGCACCAATAGCTTAGTTTTTTAGTATATTTGTAGATTGGATACATGGGAATCTACACTAAACCTTGGTTCATGCCCATGGAAAATTCTACAAGGAAAGTGAGTATGCTCAAGTGATAGAAAAACATGATCTGCCTATCCTCATGTGGAGTAATATTTGGGGCGTGGGATGGATTGGCCCCCATACCGAACTCTCTTATTATTTGATCTTGTACTATTGGCTTTGTGAACCCTGAGTGTCTTTTCAGCCTTAGCAGGGAGCCAGCATTGAGCCTAGACCTTAGAATGGTATGATTTTTCACCTTTAAAGAGCATTCATTGCTAAGTGTAGGAATGTATGGCAAGGATAAACCTCAGACGTATTAAATGCGTACCGTGAAGAATACAATCCCTACTTGTCCACCATGAGTGTTTTGCTAGTTCAAGTAGTGTTCGCGTAGAATCTACAAATCATGAAGATCAGAATGTGTAGTAGACATTATGCCAATAAATGTCCACAGGGAAATTAATTTGTGCCAATTGAACCCTCAAGAAACAATCTAATCAAATTCCTTTTAAGGGTGGTAGCATCCTAGTGGATCCCGAACCTTCCTTCCTTTCTACCTCTCCCAAATCTCGGGACAAGATTCCTTTAAAGGGTGGTAGACTGTAACATCCTAGGATTTTAAAAATTAGGATATAAAAAAATGCATTTGCATTTCATCATGGCATATCATGCAAGACCCTGGTTCAAAAATCCTCCGTCAAAAAATTCTTTATCAAATTCTATTTGGAAAATCTTATTTGAAGGTCAGAAAATCATCTATTAAAGTTTTACTAGAAAATATTATTTTGAAAGTTGTATTGGACAAGAAAGGTATTCCATAATGTCCTAAACATATGTTGGAATTGTTTCTATTTAAATCAAATAACTATACCCTATTTACTATATTCCCAAAACTAGCCATATGTTGCAATATATGCAAATGGCGTATCTGATATTTCAATTCTAGTAAAAAATACTTTTTATAAAGTTAACTTTGTGTGTTTTGAATTTACAAAAATTTATAAACTAATTTCACTCCATTTGGAGTTATATAACAAAAACTAAAAAATAAATACTAAAACAAAAAAGGGAAAAAGAAAGAGAAACAACAACTTGAACTAACCGAACTGGCCGACCTAGCCCGAGCCACCCCTCGCCTCCCTTTTCTCCTACGCGTGCACACCACAACCAATAGATCAGCCCAAATATTACCAACATGGCTCGCAATAGAGAGAGAAGTCAGAGCCCGCGGACCTCTTCACCTCTGTCTTTTCTTCTCTCTCGACCGGCATTGATCGGTGGGTCCCGCATGGTCATCTCCTTCCTTTGTTGCTAGAGACAACCGCGAGCATGGTTCGATCCCGAACAGGAAATCTTGATTTTTTTGCCAATCCGTTGCCCCTCTCCAAGATCCGTTCCCCTTATAAATACCCGAGACCCTTCTCCTAAAATCCCTTTGAAACCTTAACCGAAAATCCCCCAGGTTGACAAATTTCGTGATGGTTTCGATCTCACAGGAGGTCGCCACCATTGGAGGTTCGAAAGCTTGTTTTCACCACTGATTGGGGACCCCCAAGCCCCTATCTTCCTATCCATCATGTGCTCCTCATTCTGCCTCATCTCCTCACCCCATTTTCCCATCCTGCAGCGGGCCAGAATGCCCCCAAGAAGCTGTCAGATCATTGAAGGGGTTCTGTGGCAGAAAAAAAAAAATCCTACTATGAGGACGCACCAACACAAGATCTATCTATGGATAAGTATAGTAACAAGCGGGATACAGTGTTCATACCTATGAAGACTGGACACGGGATTACATTCCCGCAAAAACTTTGTTGATGAAGCCCAGCGTAGCTGGCCTCGAGGTCTAGAAGGCTTCAAGTGTCCAGGACCACTAACGATAGTGCCTCGTCAAGTTTTACACGCTTATGGTGTAAAGACATCTCCCAGGCCCCGATCCAGCAAGTCAATAGAAGAATAAGATCTGGACTGATTCCAGCAACATGAGGTCGTGCGCTGGGTGGAGAAAACTGTACCTCGTAGAGCATGTTCCAAACATGGGAACACGCTTGAGATGAGAGAGGGAGGGATAGAGATAATGGCAAATGACTATTGTGGGATGAGGATTTGGGGTCAATGTCACCCCTATATATAGGGAAACAAATTAGGCACTGCCACCCTCCAAGTCCCGGGGTGGGACTAAACTTTGGAGAGGTGGGAGAGGGAGCTCGCCAGCGGTGGGGAGTGGGAGCCACGCGCGTGGCAGGCCCACCTGGTGGCCGACGGTGGTGCCCCCACCCACGCGCCCAAGCCTACCAAGGGTCACCGCCTCCCCCTCTTGGGCCTCCTCCCTCCTAGGGAGGGCCCATGTAGGGTTTTTTCCTTTTTATTTTATTTAATTAATTATATTTAATGTTAGTTCTCAATTAAATATTAAATACACTTTATTTAATTCCTCCTTATTAAAAATTCCTTTTGAAATAGTTTCTAGACACTTCGCTATCTCTCCGAAAAGCTTCTGGTTCTCTCTCTTCCTATTTCTCTATCGGTATCAGATTAACTTGCAGCGTCTTTACCCTTAAGTGTGACACCCATCCAGTTATGGAGTATTTAGACATGACCGAGACATCTCTGCGATAAATGACCAACAAAAGTATCTAGAAACACATGATGGCCCCTATATATTCCACGAATTTAGTTATTCGCTTGAACCTTCTAAATGTCGAGTCTTATTCATTTTGCACAACGATACCTTGTTTTTCCAAGATCTGATCTCATGTATCCATGTATAGTTTGATCTTGTTACTGACAAACACTTTTACTTGTTTCTGTGATATTACATCCTCATGACCTAGTCACATGCTTACAAGCTCATTGATGCAATATCACCAAGTGGGCCCAGAGTATCTATCCATCACTCTGATAGGCAAATCCCGATCTCAATACATATGCCTCAACTATTCCTCTAGAATACCCAACGCACACCTTTATAGCCACCCAGATACGGTCATGGAGGTTGATGCGATCAAAGAAGCCGCGCGATATAGTGATTAAGCATGATCTCGCGGTCAAAGGATTAAGTCACTATTCTTTGCTCGATATTGCAATGTTGAACATTGTGACTAGATCACATTCCAATGCTATGGTCAGATGTGTCCATCACTTCATTAAGTGACCTCGTTGTCAGTTGAACTTTTAGTCAAATCATGATTAGGAAGCATTGATCATCATCTTCCCAACGAACTAGTACTATAGGATACTAGGGACATGTTTGTTTATATACCACACATGTATTAATGTTTCTGCTTAATACAGTTATAGCATGATACAAAACTATTATGAACATTATAGATATCAATAAAACAAATTTATTTATTGGCCTCTAGGGCATATCTCTTTCAGTCTCCGACTTGCACTAGTGTACAATTACACTAGTTTACACCAGGCAATAATCTAACAACAATAACATCACGGTATTGTCGTGTCTTGATTTTTGACACTAGGGATATTAATCCCACTTTATTGTTTGTCTAGGGTACAACGTCTAGTGAGCTCGATTGGCGATCTAGACGAACACAATAATAGAGAAACACACAAGATTTTTTACCCAGGTTTAGGTCCAAAGTGAGCGGATCCCCATGTCATGCAACTAGCTACTATCTGATTATCACAAGGTCACACTAGGTTCCTTCCCTTGGAAGGTTCTCTCTTTTATTACTCCTTTCCTCTCCTTCTGATCTCGACATGGGACTCCTTTTATAGGTACAAGGGGACACCATAGGGGTCAGATCACACGCGTTGGTGCGAGCTTAGCCACATAGCTGGCTGTGGCCTCACAATCCTGTCCTAGTGACACGTGTCATCGACTGCGCATAGATACTAGCACCAGACTTGTTATGTCAACCTGATTCTTGTCTCTGGGTGTTCCAGCCGTGTCGGGTCTGCTGGCGGGGATTCCGCCGGGCCCTACGAGGCACCCTAGCAGAGCCCTCATGTGGCCCACAGAGAGGCACGACATGCATGAATGCCACGCGTCTCTTGAAAGCCACTATGAACTCCTATTATGACTACTCCATGCAAAAGACAGCGTCCAGCAGATCATCCTTGACTGTGATGATCCCTTTCGCAGTCGGGATCTTCATAGTGTTGTAGGCATAGTGCGTGGCCGCCATGAACTTAGCCAAAGCGGGCCGCCCGAGTATGTTGTTGTAAGGCAGAAGGATATCCGTTATGTCAAACGTGATGTTCTCCGTGCATAAGTTCTCTGGTGTCCCAAATGTAACGGGAAAGGTGACCTGCCCTAGCAGTTGGGTTGCCCCCGGGTTGATTCCCTGGAACGCTCCCATCGGGGAGAGGAGTTGCACGGGAATCTAAAGATGTCTCATGAGTTGGGCGGATAGGAGGTTCATGCCCTCACCTCCGTCCACTAGCATCTTGGTTACCCTAATGTTGCTGATGGTCAGGGAGACCACTAGCGGCAAGATCCCCACACCTGTGCATCAGTCGGGGTGATCCTGAGTGTCAAAGTAACTGGCACGGCTAATTACATGAGGGGGCGTTGTGCATCCACGCTTGGATGTACAACACACACCTCTTGGGAGAGCCTTTTTTGGAATTGTGCGAGGGGAGCACCGAGGCTCCCCCATGGATGCACAGAACGCTGCATGATGTGGGGTGTATCAGGGTGCTCCCTCGTGATGCTTCGCATAGAGCATTCGCCCGGGTCCTGGGTGGGAAACAAACAAGGTGTAGGTTTCCATGTCTAAAAGTTCTGGGTCTCCTTCCCCGGCTTGCCATGATAGCTAGGGAATGAGCTCAATGGGTCGTGGGCCGTATGGCTAGTTGTGTCGCAAGACGTATCCTACAAGATCCACGAGTCGAACGAGCCAAGATCCCACCCGAGGGATATCTCCAATTGCGTAGGACAGGGATCGAAGGAGCGCGTCAGCTACCAATAATGCAGCCACCGGTCCGAGAAAATTCGTCGGGGGTGGTGGTAGCTAACTGGCAGTGGTGACCGCCCCGCCTTCCGAGACTTCTCCTAGGAAAGCTAGTTCCACCCACCATAGATGGTGGCTAAGAATGCAGGGCGGGTCTCGCCGTGCCAGGTTCAGTTGAGGATACATGCGACCGTCCTTTCTCGCTCGCTCGGCCGCACCGATCGCCCGTTGCCAGCGCCCTGTCAGACTCCGCGCCTCCATGCGCGAAGGGAGTGCTGGGTTGCTGGTGAAGGTTGCTCGCAGAAGTGTGCGCCATACCTGGCGCACTAGATGTCGTCTCATGAATTTTGACACCAGGAATATGAGTCCCCCTTTGTAGCTCATCCAGGGGCACACCGTTCAGCGAGCTCGATTGCCGAGCTAGACTAACACACTGATGGGGTTTGTTGCATAGAAAACAAAAACTTCCTACGGTTGCAACCACCAAGATCATATCTAAAAGATACATGTAACAGTTTCAGATGGACTCACCCTCGAAGACCGAAATGTGGGATAACGTTCCCCAAACAAACATGGATGGTGTAGAGTGTACACGACCGTCCTCAAGGACGCACAGATGACCAGCACCACAAGAGGTAGCGCCTCCGTAATCGGTCGCACATACGGTGTGCCAATGGCTCCCGATCCCTTGCTCCAGCCGGGCAGTAGAAGTAGCGGATCCCTAGGAACTCCAACAACGCTACACCATGGTAGTGCTGGTGGAGGGGAATATTTAGAGCAGGGCTTCGCCGAGCACCTTTTCTAGTGGTAATGGGCAAGGCAAGAAAGGGGGAGAAGATGCCAACCAAAGGTAATATGAGAGCGTCTTATGAGAGAGTGAAGGTAGATGAGAAGGAGGGCACCTCATTTTATAGGGGGAGGGGTCAAGCCCCTCCCTTGGCCGGGGTACAAGAGGGTGACCCTTCCCCTCCTCTCATTCATGTGAGTGCTCCATCAACTCACATAAACTCCACCTCCACTTTCTCTCATTTAATCTCCACTCAAAAATCAAAGGTATTTCCATTAAAGCACTTTAATTCCCTTCTTTTAATGCAACTCAATTTAATGAATACTTCATTTAATGAGTAATTCATTTAATGAACACATTAACATTTTTATACCTTGCTTTGTTTTGATACCCCGAAACTATTTCAGCAGATTCGGTAGAACAATTTTCTGCAGCAGAACAATTTTCTATGATGTCCATTGACTTCCCCTGTGTTTCCTATCCGCTCAAATGCGTCGGTTAAATTTAAGTGTGTCTCCCTATGGGTTTGAGAACTATGTAGACATGATCGAGACTTTCTTCAATCAGAAATCATTAGCGGGATCTAGAGATCCATAATGACTCCCACTAGCTCCACGAAATTCCAATGATCGTTTGAAAGTTTTTTGCTGTAATGAAATTCCTTTTGTCTCGTGATATATTACTTGTCCGAGATTCGATCACTCAGTATCATATATACCTTGTTTAATCTTGATCTTGTAATGAAATTCCTTATTACTATTTTTCTTCCTGTTATATAACATTCTAGTGATCAAATCACTTGCTTGCAAGCTATGTCAATGTGATATCACCGAGAGGGCCCTGAGTATATCTATCTGTCATCTGGATGGAAAAATCCCATTCTTGACCCACGAGCCTCAACTAACACTTTCCAAGTACCCGACGACACCTTCATAATCACCCATTTACGAAGTGACGTACGTTTGATGTAATCCAAGTACCTTTCGGGTGGAAGTGATTGACGTGATCTCATGGTCTAAGGACATTGAGTTACTACGAATGTGATAACAATATAAACTTGAGGACATGATCATATTTTTACATCTACTTAGGGTGACTATTCATTATATCAATCTCCAATGATATGACCCTATTATTAACAACATCTAATGTTCATGATCAAGAAACATGTGATCATCAATTAATCAACAAGCTAGTATTAAGAGAGGCATTACTAGGAACATTTTACTTTATTTATAAATCACACATGTATTAACGTTTCCGGTTAACACAATTATAGCATGAGAAATAAACATTTATCATAAACATGGAATAAGATAATAACCACTTTATTACTGCCTCTCGGGCATTTTCCTTTCAGTCTCTCAGTTGCACTAGAGTCAATAATCTAGTTTCAAAAACTTGCGCATTCAACACCTATGGCACTTTGGTGTTGTATATACGTGTTTTCTAGTGGTAAACATAATCCCCAGATCTGACACTTTCAGGTATGTGTGTATTTGCATGTCTTTGCGTCTCTACGCATCACTCATTCTCAAATGATGTGGCTTTGTATAAATTTGGTGAGACCTTAGTTCCTTGGGGTTCAAAACATACTTATATAATTTTCATACAATATAACTTCATAATACTAGCCAATCGAACCACACCTAGATCCTTTGCTACTACCATAGCGGTCTTATACTTAGTCTTTCATTGTAGTATTTGTCACAATGTCCTTAACCTTTTGGAACTTTTCCAAATCCATCATGGAACTTCCTTCCATTACATTGTGCCATCTTAACCTATAGCCTAAATTTAGATAACCCTAATTTGTATCTTATGACAAAACTAGTACCAATGTAACTCTTTACAATAAACTATATGTATAGTGCCAATGTAACACTTTACAATGAACTATCTGTATAGTGTCAATGTAACACTTTACAATGAACTATCTATATAGTGTCAATGTAACACTTTAGAATGAACTACCTGTCACTTCTATATACAAAATATATATTTAGTTCTTCCAAAGATCATAAGAATATCCTTACTATCATCCAATGATCATCTTATGAGTCACCCTGGTATATGCTCATAACATTTAGAGCATATGACATATCAGGATATGTACATATCACATAATGATTGATTAAGATATTCATGTGATTTAACTTCACCAAGTGTCAAAAGAATTGAATCTCATTTATCAAGATATCCATGTGATTTTACTCACCAAGTGGCAAAAAACTCAAATCTTGATTATCAAGATATCCATGTGATTTTACTCACCAAGTGTCAAAACACTCAAATCTTGGTTCAACCTTTTTCCATGCGGCAAGAACCTTTCTCGTAGTTTCCATATTTAAATCATTCGATATTTCATCTATGTACATTTGGCATGACCATATTAGTGTCTCAATCTATCCATATAGACATTGATGCCTAATATATGGGTTTTTCCTAAGTCTTTCATCCAAATCGAATTTCAATGAAATTATTAACCTATGTCAATAAAAGATACATATTTTTCCAATCTACACTATGTCTTATACACAATGTATTTGAAATATGTCTCAGTGCTCCCACTTAATTTCTTGCAAATGCAAGCATCTTCATCATCTCCTATGAAATTAAACCTTTTAATAATTTCATCATGGTGAAGATTCCAACTCTGTGATGATTACTTCTACCGTTAAAGTTTGCATGCCTTTTTAGTACCCTTTGATTTAACAAAACCCTTCTGACCGTGTCATGTACATGTACTAGGTAACCATTCTATTAGAAGAACGTTGTTTTGTTTGTTCAACTAGCCTATACAACAATTGACATGTGTAGTAGTTTCTACACTAATCCGTCCAGACTAAACATCGCTACGAAATATCGAATCTTGTCATATTCAACTCCTTGAACATTGTCGTAAACTCTTTACCGACATGAAAACTCTTTGAACATTGTCGTAAACTCTTTACCGATATGTCGACTATTTCATAGATGTGAAAATATCCATGTTTGTTTCTTTATAGATCCAAATACAGTCGATAAGCTTCATGCCTTCCAGAGGTTCTTCCAAGTTCAATAACTTGCTTTCTCGTGTATGGAAATATCATGGATTTTATGGATTCAAGCCATTTGACGGAGTCGGGTCCCAACATTGCTTATTTGCATGTAGTTGGTTCATCATTGTCAAACAATAATGATTTAATATCAAATCTTACTATTTGATTGTTTACCCGACCTACGTGGTTCAATAGAAACTTAGATCTCCGTGACCACAACTTTTGAGGCACATGAGCTATGAGCATTATGGATGCCTCCGTGACACTTTACGGTGCTGCGCAACTCAGCACACATAGCTTAGGTTCAATAACCTTATCAAAGTTCTATTGTCCTCCTATTTAACTTTTCACAAAAATTCCTTCTCAAGAAACTCTACATTCTAAGCGACAAACACTTTTGTCTTCAGTGCTATGGAGGAATACCCAACTGTTATTTGGAATAACCTACAAACACATGCTCATCCAATTTTGGTTGTAAATATTCTACTTATGCCTAGCATACCAAAATTTAAGAAAAAACAACTTGGGTTTTATCCCAAACCATAACTCATATGGTGTCATTTCAACTGATCATGATGGAGCCCTTTTTAGTGTAAAAGAGGTAGTCACTAAAGCTAAATCTTTGAAATATAATGGCAATTGTATAAATTATATCATTGATCCTACCATGTCAAACACGGTTTGATCACATTTTGCGAACACTCCATACTACTATGGTGTTTCAAGAAACACAAGTCAATGGAATGATTCCTCAAATCATAGGTGTTTTGCTAAACTTGTAACTCAAATATCTTCCTTTATGATCCAATCATAAATTCTGTATTTTATTGTTACAATTATTTTCCACTTCATCTTGAAATCATTTGAACATTTTCAAATGATTCATACTTCTCCCTTATTAAGTAAATATACACATGTATTTACTCAAATTTTGTAGAAAGCATATGGAGTTTAAATCCATCGCTCACGACTACACATAATGGACAATATACATCAACATGCACTATGTCCAATAGGTTAGTCGTTCGTTCTTCTTTGGCCCTTGATCGAGGTTTTAATTATCTCCAGGAAAGTTTCACAAGCGTCAATTGATCAAAATAAAAAGACTTCCAAGATCCATTAACATGGAGTTTTCTTCTTGTTTTCTTTCCAATATAATTTAAATGGCGATGTCACTCAAAAATAATATTCCAATCATTCATCTTGTGAATGTTTAGCATCAGTGTTTATGGACGTGATTTATCCAACTAGCTTTGTAAAAGTTTATCCATCTTCTATGGAGTATGGTAATTGTTTGAATAACCATTATTCTCATAATACCTCAACTAAATAAAAATTATTAATACAAATCTTGCAGGCAAGCTTTGATGTCAACGAGAAACACAATAACACTCTATTTGTTTTCGATGAACATCATCAGATATTCTTTTGCTAGTTACTTAGGACATTGCAGTTCATGAATTGTGTTGTTCTATATGACACTTCATACCAACAAATTCGGTATCCAATACCCAAGAACCACATTGTTTAACAAGCAAAGAATACGCCCATATCATGTATATCATCTATATACCTAAGCTGGACTTTTCCCAGTCTTTTACTTTCTGCCAAATATTTACCAGATTCTCTTTCAGCATTACCTTTCCTTCTTAAAAGGATCTATCAACATCAATAGTGGTGAGATACATATGACACATAGTTCAAAGCGTGTATAGTCAAATACTAATACCTTTGCACTTGCACTTTTGAAGTAGGTGATCATCATCAAATGGTTGGTGTTATTTCAAAATTTCATTCCTTTTAGTAATCCTTTTAATGTAGTAAACATTTTACCTACATCATTTATCCATCCTTATCGTGACAAATTTCATGATCAAGCTACTATAGCTTATAAAGGTGAATCGCGAATATAATGTTAGTTCCAAAAACTTTTTTGGAGATCAGGACGCCTAGTGTCTCCAACCTTCACAAATTCTCATACTGTATGAGAACATGTATCTTACTCAAAATATATTATATCATATTGCAACCAAACATTGTTTCAGATATCACAATATCTTTCACGCATGATGGTTTCTGAAACAATTCTTTCAGCTGCCAGATAACCTTGATATTGAAACAACTTTCGAATATCAAAGATCATGGAGGCAAGCGTGATACTTGGATAATAACATTGGAATTGTTACTCTTGATTCATAATACTTACTGAATTTCACGGAGTAAGTGAGATTTTGCTAAAATTTTGCAATGGTACTTTAAACTTTAGATTGACACTCATAAAACAATACGATACCAGTTCATAAAGTAAAAACTCAAGAATCCTATAGTTATAACATCTCAATTATAGCTAAACACAAGGTAGTAAATGTAACACCCCAAAAATATTAATCAAGATTATCAAGTTCAAATCACCTAAGTTTAGGGTTAACAAAAACTTTTATTAGTAAATTGAATATGAGTGTATGTGTGAATTGCATTATTGTATAAATGAGTGCAATTGCCATGTTTGATTGCTACAAATGTTGAAGAATGGTTTAAATATGAATACTACATCATCTAGGCCAATTACAAACAAAATCAAAGGAAAAGAAAATCAAATATGAATCATATAAGCAAATGGTCATTTTGACCAAAATTAACCACTTGACCACTTTGAGTGTTCCTAGTAAAGAATTTCTAATAGAAACATTTCCAATTCTATTCACCCCTTGCTAGACCAAGTAAAAGTGAACCCAATCCCACTTTACAAACCCACAGAAACTATTTTCAAATCTATTTAAAGGACAATTCAAAATTGAATCAAGTGTATGTACTAAGATCACCCTTTTTCGAAAACCACTCAAATCAATTCACCTTGACTTTTCCAAGCAACCATGGACTACCAAGAATAAGATCAGAACACTCACCAAAATTCATTCGAAAATTTCAAATTTGAATTCATGCGGCCATTTGGTCGAGCACTTGGCATACACACAAAACCCTGGCCTAAGTTCCACTGTTTTGAGCAGTGATCACTCACCCATTTGTACCCTCTTCACTCTCCTGGTCTCCCCCAGCACCCAGCAGCGCAGGACACGCATCCCCCATTTGCCGTTGCGCCAGTGCAGTGCCGCCCAAAGACGCCGTGCCGGTCGACCATGGACAACTCGCCACCGCTAGCGCCGCCCTCTCCCACGATGACTAGGAGACAGGCGACCGTCCACTGCCACCCTCTATCCACCCCTCGACCGCAAGCAAGACATGGACCACCTACAAGCGTCGTGCCCATTTCTCTGCCAACCATGCCGAGAGAAAGCCAAAGCGCCACAGCCGACACGTGCACACACGCCGCACCTCGCCCTCTCCGTGCGTGCACACACTCAACATAGGAAGAAGGAAGTTGTCGATTGGAGCCATCCTAGGAGCTGCCGTGACTACGCCTCGAACCGCCGTTGACGACAACCCCATTCACCCCCATCGCCGACCCTAGCTACAGCCCTGGTGAGCCTCACACGACCCCCACCGCCGCGTTAGGCTTCAGTTCGCGCTGGAGCTGTTCGACGTAGAAGATGAACCTCAGATGTTAGATCCTAGTCTAATCACACGGCCTAGATTGAAACGTACCATTTCGAGTTAAATGAGCCACTAACTAGTGGGACCCTCCTTTCAGCAGCCCGTTGCGGCCGCGCAGTGCAGTTGGGCCGGCCCGTTTACTTTCCCGCACAAGCCTGTTGATTCAAATAGGATTTTCCAATTTAGTTAGAATTATATTATGTTAGTAGATTCAAAAATCGATTCAAAAATCAAATTGCATGATTCCAATTTTGTTAGAAAGATATTTAAATTATCTATCTAAGCCTGTTGGATTGAAACCATTTGAAATTATAGATCACCTATACAAAAAATAACAAGACAAAGTCTTTTTCAACTTCAAACATTTTTCAAAAATCAACCGTAAATGCTTTTGAGTTGATTCCAACTCTCAAAAATCACATTTGACAAGATATATCTGAATATCTATTAATATTTAGGTTTACATGCAGTGATCTTGGACTAGTACTAAAAGAAGGCTATATAGGCATTTCTAGTCACTTTAGTTCTATTAAATGATAATCTTAAACATTATAAAATATGACCAACACTTTAAATCACATTCCTATGTATTAGAATATGTGGTGATGACATGTGTCAACATGATCCCATATTTTAATTGGAGAATATTAAATCTTAAGTATTTTCAATGAGTAGAAATTACTTTTCTAAAATAAGAAAAATAAGACTAGGTCTTTATTTCAAGTGATGATTGTGATGATGCTAGATCATCAAGTGTGAGCCTTTGTGTGCTACATAGAAGTAGTTAAGTATTGTTTGGTGACTGTGTACCTCGTATTCATTTATAGACGATAGTACTGACCCAGGATACGAGGAGGAGGAGTACTACCAAGAAGAAGAAGAAGAAGAAGAAGTGAACTTCAACTACTGCACTACTCAAGGCAAGCTAACACTTGCAAGTTTCCGACCTATGCAAGCTAGAACTATGCAAGTTATCCTTGCAAGATAACCTATGCAAGATGCATTAGGCATACTTTGGTTATGCAACCTTGATTATACCAATTCCAAGTTTTACTTGCAAGCTTTATTCTTTACTTTTACTAAAGTTCTTTACTCTTAGTTAGAGATTTGTGAGTATTGGAAAACTAGGATAGATACCATAAAGAGTATAAAACTAGGCCTAAATAGTTATACTTAGATGTCATCAAAAGGCATAACACTAGAGTTGGATAGTTACACTTGATTAGCACCCCTCATTAGTGAATACCCTCAACTTTAGTGGCTAGTGCTAAGCATTAAAGTTGATCACCTTAGATGGGAATACTTGGTGAAAATGATTGTGAAAACCTTGGAATGATGGTTCATTCTATTCAAATGTTTTGACATGTGTTATGAACACAAAAAGGATTTGATGATGAAAATGTTAAGGCATGAGCCTTGACCCTTTATACAAACTGATGGTTGGGTTCGAATGCGATACCATTCCAATTTTACCGTACAACCACAATACCTGAATTGGGTAGGGCTTAACTGGAAGTTTATATGCCTTAGTATGGGTTCCCTTGCGGAAGAGGTTGAGCTGAGGCTACCTTGTGATGAATGTCCACCTATGCAGTGCCCAGGATGGTAGATGGCCATGGATGGGAGGCCAAGATCACAGGGGAGGTGCCTATACTAGAGTGTGTAATTGAAAGGTTAGGATTGATTATCCGCATACTAAGTATGATGATTCAGGGTTATCCCTGATGGATGTATCAAATGTTGTGGTGAAAGTGTACCACCTCTATAGAGTGTCAAACTATTCGAATAACCGCGTCTGTAGTCATGGAAAGTTGGAGTGGCCATATTGTTCTGTTGTCAGATATTTTCAAAATGACTTGTGAATTGACCTATGACCTTGACTTGCCCACAACAGGGTTGTGGACATGAAAACTAGGTTCCCACTTAAGTGATGTAGAACATTAAATTAGTTTTCTTTACTTCTAAACTCGGTATGAGATAAACCTGGCTTTTTGCAAATAAACCTAGAGCTTAAGATTCCTACTAGAACTACCTTACTTGTTGGTGATAGTTTGCGAGTACTTAAATAGTACTCATGGATTTGTCCCTGGCTATTCCCGTGGCTAGACTATGAGGAGGACTACCAGGAAGATGGACAGCAAGAGGTCTATGACAACTAGGATCATCTCCCATCGTCAGCATTGCCTGTGACCCTGAAGATGGAGCCCCTACTACGTTTACTTTCCACTCCTTGATTTGTATTAAGACTGGATCATGGGATCCTTTATTTGTAAGACCTTTATTATGGTTTGTAATGGATGATGTACTGTGGTACCAATTCTGTTATGTCTCGCAAAAATGGTAATCCTGGGATTGCAATGTATGGCATAACAGGCATCTGGGATTAAAAATCAGGGTGTTGACAGTAAACAAATGCTAGTAACTACAATGAACTATGCAAATTCACTTTGATTCAGTTTATGATAAATTGAGTTCAAATTAATCCAAATTACTACATTGAACTCCCACTTAAAAGAACTTCCCTCGAGTCGTTTTGGTGATTACACGAACCAAATTCACTACACCACGACCGATCATCATGAGTGGCGGCGCAGCTCCAATGGCGAGCATAGTATGGGCATCATATCATCCATATGACTCGTGATTTACCTTTTGGTTCCAAGGCCATGTCTGTACGTTCTTGGCTCTCCAAGTAAGAACCTTAGTACTCGCGTTTGTAAACTGTCTTACACCTGTTGTATGCGAACGTAGAGTCTATCAAACCCAAGCATCATGTGGTGCTTTGAAATGACAAACTTCCTTAACGGTGCATACTAAGGAAGAACATATTATTATCTTGATATTTAGTAGGAGGGATCATCTTATAATGCTACTGCCAAGTTCTAAGTTAGACATAAGCATAAATAAGATGAGAACAAACATCATATGCATATAGGGATAAGATATGGTTCTTGCACTTGATCACTATCTTTGCATCATGCTATGATCTCTATCATACCATTTGTGTGGCGCTAAGGACTATGGCGCTCCCACTTTGTTATAATTCCTGAGAGTATCTCACCATAATAAAATTATAACATTTAACATATCATGACACATGCCCAACAAAAATAAAACTAGACGCTTCTAATTTAACTTTTGCATATTTTACGCGGCTTTGGGATTTCTAGGAGAGAACCGCTCTACCTACGAATTTCGGCCACCGTTGACAATCAAGTTACTTGCAAACCATTGTAAATTAGATCACGTTTATGTTGGGAGATATAGACACCCACTGAGCCACTTATGAAATATGAGTTGCATGTCAAGCGTGGGATAGGTCTCATGTGCGAGGACATGTAAAGTTAGTCTAGGCCACTTCATCCCAACATGACACCATGATCAAAATTTAAGAAAGTATGAAACAACAAGATCATCGATGCCCACATCTCTATGTGTTCTGACTGTACAAAGTATATATGCATAGACCTGGATATGATACCATTGATGCGGTTTGTTGCATAGAAGACAAAAAAATTCATACGGTTGCAACCACCAAGATCATATCTAGGAGATACATGTAATGGTTCCAGATGGACTCACCCTCAAAGGCCGTAATGCGGGATAACATTCCCACAAACAAACGTGGATGGTGTAGAGTGTACACAAGCTTTCTCAAGGATGCGCAGACGATCAACGCCACAAGAGGTAGCGCCTCCGTAATCGTTCACACGTACGGTGTGCCGATGACTTCCGATCCCTTGATCCAGTAGGGAAGTGGAAGTAGCGGATCCCCGGGTACTCCAACAGAGCTATGCCATGGTAGTGGTGGTGGAGGGGAATTTTTAGAGCAGGGCTTCGTTGATGACCTTTTCTAGTGGCAATGGGAAAGGAAAGCAAGGGGGAGAAGATGCCAACCAAAGGGCATATGGGAGAGGCTTATGAGAGAGTGAATGTACAGGAGGAGGAGGCCACCTCCTTTTATAGGGGAGGGGTCAAGCCCCTCCCTTGGCTGGCGGCCAAGAGGGTGCACCTTCCCCTTCTCTCATTCATGTGAGTTCTCCCTCCACTCACATAAACTCCACCTCCACTTTCTCCCATTTAATCTCCACTCAAAAATCAAAGATCTTTCCATTAAAGCACTTTAATTCCCTTGTTTTAATGCACCTCAATTTAATGAACACTTCATTTAGTGAGTACTTCATTTGATGAACACATTCACATTTTGATCCATTGCTTTGTTTCGATACCCCAAAACTATTTCAGCAGATTTAGCAGAACAATTTTCTGTAGTAGAACAATTTGCTGTGATGTCTATTGACTTCCCATGTGTTCCCTATCTACTAAAATACGTCGGTTAACCTTAAGTGTGTCTCCCTATGGGTTCGAGAACTATGTAGACATGATCAAGACTTTCTCCGATCAATAATCATTAGCAGGATCTAGAGATCCATAATGACTCCCACTAGTTCCACGAAAATCTAATGATCATCTGAACCTTTTTCGATGTAATCAAATTCGTTTTGTCTCGCGATATATAACTTGTCCGAGGTTCGATCACTCGATATCATCTGTACCTTATTTAATCTTGTTCCCGACAAGTACTCTTTTTCTAGTTCCTGTGATATAACATTCTAGTGATCAAATCACTTGCTTGCAAGCTATGTCAATGTGATATCACAGAGAGGGACCTGAGTATATATATCCGTCATCTGGATGGACAAATCCCATTCTTGAGCCACGAGCTTCAATTAACAATTTCTAAGGACCTGATGACACCTTTATAACCACCCAATTATGAAGTGATGTTTGATGTAATCAAAGTACCTTTCCGGTGAAAGTGATTGGCCTGATCTCATGGTCTAAGGACATTGAGTTATTACGAATGTGTTAACAATATAAACTTGAGGACATCACTACAAGAAGAGTTTCCTTCCGTAATGAATTGGCCCGATGGTCATCGTAGAAGGCGCGTCTTCCGCGAAGAAATTCTCAGCTCTACCATGGCCGATGGAAAACTTTTTTTTCTGGTTTTGTAGCCCTCTACTACGACGGATCTACTAAAAACATGGAGGAAGCTTGGCCAGCGCGTGGCAGAAGCAAGATTTCCATTTCCTCGTGTGATGTTGACTCACCGAAGTCTTTTGAGGCGTGTGGGTCTCCGACATCAGTGTCTCTAGCGTACTATACTTTTCGGTCGCACCTCCCAGATTCGAACTCGATAACGTTGCTCGACGCGTCTGCCGTTTAGTCAGGCTGCTAGGTCCCACATGTTAGCCTCTCATTAGAAGGATCGTGCGTATGATGGATTTTTTCCTTCACTCGCGCTACCCTGTTCCGAAGTTGATACTGCTGCTGGATGCATCTACCGTCTAATCAACCTCCTGGGACCCACATGTCATCCTCTCATTAGAAAAAAACGTGTGTATGATGGAACTTTTTCCTTCGCTGGCGCTACCCTGTTCCGAGTTGATAGCGCTGCTCGATGCATCTACTGTTTAACCAACCTCCTGAGCCCCACATGTCATCCTCTCATTAGAAGAAACGTGTGTATGATGTATTTTTTTCCTTCGCTCGTGCTACCCTGTTCTGAACTTGATAGCGCTGTTCTATGCATCTACCGTTTAATCACGCTGTTGGGCCCCACATGTCATCCCCTCATTAGAAGAATTATGTGTATGATGGATTTTTACCCTCTGTCGCGCCTTCGTGTTCCGAACTTGATAGCTTTGCTCACCGCATCAGCCGTTTATTCAGGATGGTGGGTTCCTAATGTCAGCCTCACATTAGAAGAATCATGGGTATGATGGATTTTTTCTTCTCTAGCGCTACCCTGTTCTGAACTAAATAGCGTTGCTCGACGAATCTGCCGTTTGCTCACACTGCTGGGTCCCCCATTTTAGCCTCTCATTAAAACGTGTACATGCTGAACTGTTTTCTCGCTCGCGCCTCTCTGTTTCGAACTGGATATTTTGCTCGATGCAGCATCTGTATAAGGTAGCACTGCTGGGTCCCACATATCAGCCTCTTTGTAAATGAAACGTGCATATGATGTACTTTTTTTGGCCATGTCCGTTGTTTTGACATTGGCAACTTGCTGGGTCCCAGATGTCAACCACCTTTGTGCAGGAAATGTGTCTATGCTGGGTCCCAGCTGACAGCCTCTATTTGAAAGAAATGTGTGTATGTTGGACTGGTTTTTCAGGTCCCAGATGTCAGCCTCAGAGTACAAAAATGCTTAGAAAGGCCGAATTAAAAAGATTCTGGGCTAACTCGGGGCGGATGCCCTATTCATCATGGATTATATTCCATGGGCTCACTCCTAAATTGAATGGGCTATGGTAGGTGGCCACAAGACCACGAAAATGCCGAATTAGAAGGTATTGGGCTATGCTTAGGAATGATAGGCTAATTTCATGGGCTATGCTTGGGGCTGTTGGGTCCGACATGTCAGCTTCTCTGTAAGTGCAATGTGTGTATGATGGACTTTTTTTTGGCCGCGTCCACTGTTTTCACCATGGTAGCCGTGTATGGTCATGTTGCTGGAGCCCTTATGTCAACCTCTCTGGCATGTTTTGGCTTGTGGGTTCCCGATGTAGCCTTCTATGTTATGTCTCGTGGGTCCCCGATGCGAGCCTCTCTGTACAAGTATTTAAACTTTTTTCGAACCCACCCTCAAAACAAACTCCAGGGACACTACATGCTGGTGGGTCCGTGATGTCAGCCTCTCCGTAATACGATATTTCTAAAAGAAACAAATGTAAACCCAAGATACACACACACACAAAGGCGATTCAAACAAAAGACCTTCAAATCATATAAACGTAAACTGAGTGCCAAATACAAGAAAGATATTTATAGAAAAATATCATTAAACTTTTATTAGTATGACAACTTATGTATTAGTCTTCTTAAAATATTTTGTGTCTATGTTTATCTCTTTTAAAATATAATAGGACAGCGCTCCTGGCATCTCAATTTATAAAATGCCACATAATAGGGTATTTTCTTTAAAACATGGGTAGGTAGAGATTTTATTATTATGAGAGGTGGGAGGCAATGCCCAAAAGGCCGAATGAAAAAGAGTTTGGCTATTGCTCTACGTGGGTTATATTCCATAGGCTATGCTCCATGGGCTTGATACATTGCAAATGTATCTATAATTTTTGATGTTCCATGCTTGGTTTTATCTACTTTCTTATGTTTTGTCCACACTTTGGAGTACTTTTCATATGATTTCTTGGACTAACCTATTAACAACATGCCACAGTGCCATTTGCCTGTTTTCTACTGTTTTTGGTTCCAGGAAAGTCAGAAAATGAATATTCTCGGAATTGGATGGGACAAAAGCCAAAGTTCCTATTTTCTCGGAAGAGTCACGGAGCCAGAAGGAGAGTCAGAGAGGGACCATAGGGTGGCCACACCCCCCAAGGCGCGAGTACCCCCACGCCACGCTAGGGCATGGTGTGGGCCCCCTGGCTGGCCACCGACCTTGCCTCCTTCTCCTATAAGAGCCTCCCGATGCAAAAACCCTAGATCGTCAATCAGAAATCCACGAGAAGTTCCGCAGCGTTGCCGCCACCGAAGGGGAGATTCGGGGGACAAAAAGTCTCTGTTCCGGCACCCTTCCTGGACGGGGAAGTGCCCTCGGATCCATCTCCATCGATCTCCACCACCATCTCCATCACCATTGCCAATTCCCATGATGAGGAGGGAGTAGTTCTCTCTCGAGGCTAAGGGTTCTGCCTGTAGCTATGTGTTCATCTCTCTCTCTATGCATGATCATATTGTGATCATGAGCTTTGTAATCAATTAGATCTACCTTGCTACTCAAGTGCTTTAATAGATCTTTGCTCTCCCCATGTGTGTGAAGTTGACAGTGTGCACACCATGGTGGCACTTAGGCTAGAGATTACAAATACTTGTTATGAGTTATATTTGGAGTTGGATGTATTTATGAAATTGTGGTGTTTGTTGGACCTATCTAGTACTCAAGGTGACAGTGTGGAGTTATCTAGACGGGAAAGATGAACTTTGAGGTGTGCTGTTATAGCCCTACCAACGTTTAGAGTGTCCAACCAGAGAGTAGTTAAGAGTTGTATCATAAAGAGAAGATATTTATATGAGAGTGTTCACTAGCAAAAGTATGATCCCGAGGCCTTGTTTCTAAGCAATGATACACTGTTTGCAATTAGATCTGTTACATGTTTGCTTGCTTCCATCTTTATTTCAGTTTGCCTTTAGTCTTTTCCCAGGTCAACCACGTGCCAGTAAGCTATTTTCTGGCACTGTTACCACTTATAATTATCCATGCCACTTGTATTTCACTATCTCTTCGCCGAACTAGTGCACCTATACACCTGACAAGTGTATTGGGTGTGTTGGGAACACAAGAGACTACTTGTATCTTGATTGCAGGATTGCTTGAGAGGGAATAACTTTGACTACTTCCTCCTTGAGTTCGATAAACCTTGGGTGATCCACTTAAGGGAAAACATGCTGCTGTTCTACAAACCTCTACACTTGGAGGCCCAACAACTGTCTACAAGAATAGAAGTGCGTAGACATCAAGCTATTTTCTAGTGCCATTGCCGGGGAGGTAAGGTAAAAGGTATTCACACCGGATGATTAAAGAAGAAGAACCTCCCACGGCAAACGCCTATTTTCTGGCGCCGTTGCCGGGGAGGTAAGGTAAAAAGTACTCACATCCTCCGGTGTGAGTGCTCGAAGTTATTTCCTTTAGATTCTGCAATTTTGTCTTTTTGTTTCTTGTTTTCACTAGTTAGGCTCAATGGAAAACAACAAAAAAATTAGAGAGCTTTATAGTATTTATCTTGAGTTAGGACATGAAGTGTTTGAAGAGAAAATTAAAAAACCTATGGAACTTTATTTTCATGCTAATAGCAATGTTGTTAGTATGAATTCTTTGGACACCATTATTGCTAATGCTATGGAAAAGTCTAAGCTTGTGGAAGCTAGTTCTTATGAAAATGATCTTTTTAGTTCCCCAGCTTGGGAAGATAGCTATTCTATTTCTTATGATGATACCAAACCTCCAATATATGATGATTACAATGATGAATATGATATTTTCAGTCCACCTACTATTGAGGAGAAAATTAATTATGAATACAATATGCCTCCTCTATTTGATGATTATGGTGATGACAATAATAATGATAGCTATTTTGTTGAATTTTCTCCCACTACAATTAATAAGAATGACTATTCTTATAGGGAGAGTAATAATTCTTTTATGCATGTGGCTCATGATAAGAATGTGTTATGTGATAGTTATATTGTTAATTTTATTCATGATGCTACTGAAAGTTATTATGAGAGAGGGAGACATGGTTTTATGCACCTCAATAATATTAAGTTTCCCCTCCTTATGTTGAAAGTCTTGAAGTTGCACTTCTTTTGCTGTACTATGCTTGTTGCTTTGTGATTTCATGACTTGTTTCTTTACAATATTCCTATGCATAGGAAGTGGGTTAGACTTAAATGTGCTTTGAATGTGCTTCTTGATGCTCTCTTTTACTTCAATTCATATTTCTTATGTGAGCATCTTCTCAAACTATCATGCCTAACTTAAAGGCATTAAAGAAAAGGACTTATTGGGAGGTAACCCAAAAGTTTTAGATGAGTCTTGGAAGTTATTACTTCAGTTATAAGTGCTCCTTATCCTTTTTATTTGCTTTTTGTGCCAAGAGTAACCTCTAATGAGAGAGAAGTAATGACTGGGAAAGTTGTTGTCCCGAAACAGATTTCTATGCTTCACCATAAAAATTCGTGTAAAATCTTTGAACGTCTTTATGAGGCATGAATTTTTGTGCTTGTGCTCCAGGTTGTTATCTAACTTTTGTTAGTTCAACACTTGTTGATTTGAGCAACAGAATGGCTTTGAAAAAATTCGTCTTTACCTGCTAGTCTGTTTTGACAGATTTCTACCATTTTCTGTATTTGCTTCTTGTTGGTTCCTTTTTGACTTCTTTTGGGGAATTGAGCTTTTTGAGGGAAGTGCTACAGCAGATAGTGTTCTAATGGAAATTTATTGGTGTTGAAACTGAACCTAAAGACTTGTTATCTTGAGTGCACTAATGTTGCTAGTAAAGATTGTGTGAAGTTTTGAATGAAGGAAAATTTCAGGTGTATGGAAGGAATGAGTAATTGATACATTGCAAATTCATCTATAATTTTTGATGTTCCATGCTTGGTTTTATCCACTTTCTTGTGTTTTGTTCCAACTTTGGAGTACTTTTCATATCATTTCTTGGACTAACCTATTAACAAGAGCCACAGTGCCAGCTGCCTGTTTTCTGCTGTTTTTGGTTCCAGGAAAGTCAGAAAATGAATATTCTCGGAATTGGACGGGACAAAAGCCAAAGTGCCTATTTTTCCGGAAGTGATCAAGTGCTAGAATACGAGACGGAGAAGGGCCAGGGAGCCACCACACCACCTGGTCGCGCGGGCAGGGGGTGGTGTGGCCGCTCCCGGCACCCCCTCGGCCTCTCCTTCCGCCTATATATTGTCCTCGGGACGAAAACCATAGGGACCAGATTAAAAATCCACGAAAGAGTCTGTAGCCGCCGTCATCTCCATCCCTAGATCGGGAGGGATCTGAAGCTCTTCCCGGCACCCTGCCGGAGAGGGGAATTCACCCTGGAGGCCTTCTTCATCACCATGCAAGCCTCCAGTGTGATGCGTGAGTAGTCCATCCTTGGACTACGGATCCATGTAGTAGCTAGATGGCTGGTTCTCCTCCTTTGTGCTTTCATGTTTAGATCTTGTGAGCTCCGTTCATGATCAAGATCATCTATTTGTAATTCATACATGTTGTGTTTATGGGGATCCGATGGATATTGAGATGCTATTTCAGATTGATTATTGATTCTATCATGTCTTTGTTATTTGAGATCTTGCATGCTTTCCGTTGTTAGTAGCTATCTTGGCCAAGTAGATTCTAGCAACTCCAAGAGTTAGTATTTATGCTCGATAGTGGGTTCATGCCTCTGGTAATCTGGGGAAGTGATAGAAATCTCTAAGGTACTATATGGGTTGTTGCTACTAGGGAGAAAACAACAATCCTTTGTTCATAGAACAATTGTATTGTTTACTTTACACGCAGTTCGTAAAGCAATAATCTCTTGCTTGCAACTTAATACTAGAGGGGGTTCGGATGATGACCTGAAAGTGCATTATTAGTCATAGATGCAGTTGGATGGCGGTCTATGTATTATGTTGTAATGCCCAATCAAGTCTCAAAGGAGTCAAGATGATTAGTATATGCATGTATTGCTTTCTCGGTGTTTGTCAATTGCCTCACTGTAATTTGTTCACCCAGCATGTTATCTATCTCAAGGAGAGCCACCTCTAGTGAACTATGGATCCCGGTCCTTTTCTTTACATACAATCTATAATCTTTTACTGCTTTGTGTTTACTTTCTGCAAACTTTTACTACTTTCCATTCGATATGTTTAATCCTTTGTTTTCCGCAAAACACGGTGAGATTGACAACCTCATCGCAAGTTGGGGACAAAGTTATGTGGTTGTGTTGTGCAGGTCTCCACGTTGCTACTAGCACCGGTAGTGCGCCCTGCCAAAGCTCAGCTAGTAACACCTTTGGGGTGTTTCCTTGCTCCTACTGGTTCGATTAAACCTTGGTTTCATAACTGAGGGAAAACTTACTGTTGTGCTCATCATATCTTCCTCTTGGGGTTCCCAACGAGCTCTACGTCGAAAGTCGAGCGCATCAAGATTTTTTCTAGCGCCGTTGCCGGGGAGTCAAGGACATCTTCACAAGGGGAGTCCCTCATAACCAATCTCTTTACTTTGTTGTTTTTGTTTTGCTTAGTTTTCTTTTTGCTTTGTTTGCTTGTTTTTTTCTTCAAAAAACACAAAAAAATTAGTTTTACTTGTTTGCGTTCTTATTTGAAAACCCAAAAAAATGACTACTCTTGAAAACACTAAGTTGTGTGACTTCACTAGCACCAACAACAATGATTTTATGAGCACACCAATTGCTCCACCTGTGGCTGAAAATACTTTCTTTGAGATAAAACCTGCTTTACTCAATCTTGTTATGAGAGAGAAATTTTCTGGTATTGGTAATGAAGATGCTGCTTCCCATCTAAATAACTTTGTTGAACTTTGTGAGATGCAAAAGCATAGGGATATAGATGGTGATATTATTAAGCTGAAATTGTTTCCTTTCTCTTTGAGAGGAAAAGATAAAGAATGGTTGAATTCCTTAACTAGGAATAGTATTGATTCTTGGACTAAGTGCAAAGATGCTTTTATTGGAAAATACTATCCTCCTGCTAAGATTATATCCATGAGAAGTGAAATAATGAAGTTTAAACAACTTGATAATGAGCATGTTGCTCAAGCTTGGGAAAGAATGAAATCTTTGGTAAAGAATTGTCCCACTCATGGACTGAGTGCTTGGATGATGACCCAAACTTTTTATGCAGGATTGAACTATTCTTCAAGGAACCTATTGGATTCATATGTTGGAGGTACCTTTATGACCATCACTTTGGGTGCTGCAACAAAACTTCTAGACAATATGATGGTTAATTATTCTGAATGGCATACTGAGAGAGCTCCACAAGGTAAGAAGGTAGATTCTGTTGAGGAAACCTCCTCCTTGAGTGATAAAATTGATATTATTATGTCCATGCTTGTTAATGGGAAAGCCCATATTGATCCAAATAATGTTCATTTAGCCTCTTTGGTTGCTCAAGAAGATCAAGTTGATGTGAACTTCATAAGAAATAACAACTTTGGCAACAATGCTTATGGTAATAATGCTTATAGGAACAATTTTGGTAACAACAATTATAAGCCATATCCTCCCAACGATGGTAATGCTTATGGAAATTCTTACAACAATAATAAGAGTGCTCCCTCTGAACTTGAAGTTATGCTTAAAGAGTTTATTAGTAAACAAACTTCTTTCAATAAAAATATTGAGGAAAAACTCTCTAATGCTGAAAGAAATATAGCATCTTTGGCTGAAGCTCAATCTACTTTGAATAAAATGGCTGCTAAACCTGAAAATAATGATAATCCCTTTGCAGCTACTAATGCCATACAAGTAAGAATTGAAGAAAATGTTAGACTATTAGCTGAATTACATGCTAAGTGGGAAAGAAAAGATGAAATTGCTAGAAACATTAGTGTTTCTACTATTACCACCACTAGTGTTGAGGCTAGTAATAGTTCTACTACTTTAGATGATAAAGTTGATTTTGATCTTGATGGTTGCAATATCTCTGAAGTTATTAAGTTCCAACAAAAGCTTGCTAAAATTCCTAATGCTAGTGCTATGAACATGGCTTTTACAAAACACATTATTGATGCTCTCATAAAGATTAAAGAAGAAAAGATGAAACATAAAGCTTCTATTCCTATAAAGCAAGAAGATGGTTGGGAACCCATCATTAATATTAAAGTGAATGACTTTGATTTCAAAGCTTTGTGTGATCTTGATAGTAGTGTTTCCATTATCCCTAGAAGGATTTATGATATGCTTGATTTGCCTCCTCTTGAAGATTGTTATTTGAATTTCCCACTTGATGCTAATGCTAAAAATCAACTCATGGGGAGTCTTAATGATGTTCTTATTATGGTTAACGATTCTTATGTCCCCGTTGATTTCTATGTTTTGGATGTTGAATACAATGCTTCTTGTCCTATTACTTTGGGAAGACCGTTCCTTAGAACTGTTGGTGCCATCATTGATATGAAAGAAGGAACCATGAAATATCAACTCCCACTCAAGAAAGGTATAGAACACTTCCCTAAAAATATAGAAAATATTTCTTTTGATTCTCCTATGAAAACAAAATTTGGTCTTAATGCTTCTTCATTTGAGAACACTTGATTCTTTCTTTGCTTCTTATGCCTAACTTAAAGGTGTTAAAGAAAAATACTTATTGGGAGATAACCCAAAAGTTTTAGATTGGTCCTGGAAGTTATTACCTCTGTAATAACCTCTCCTTATCCTTTTTATTTGCTTTTTGTGCCAAGAGTAACCTCTAATGAGAGAGAAGTAATGATTGGGAAAGTTGCTGTCCCGAAACAGATTTCTGTGCTTCACCGTAAATATTCGTGAGAGAGTTCTGTATGTCGGATTGAGCTGTATTTTTTTGTTCTTCTGCCCCAGGTTTTTATCTAACTTTCGTTAGTTCAACACGTTTTGATTTGAGGAACAGACGGTCTTCTAGAAAATTCGTCTTTACCTGCTGGTCTGTTTTGACAGATTTCTACCATTTTCTGCATTTGCTTCTTGTTAGTTCCTTCTTGAGTTCTTTTGGGGAATTGAGCTTTTTGAGGGAAGTGCTAAAGTACCTAGTGTTCTAATGGAAGTTTATTTGGTGTTAGAACTGAACCTTAAGACTTATTTATCTTAAGTGCACAAATGTTGCTAATGAGATTGTGTGAAGTTTTGTATGAAGGAAAATTTTCAGGTGTATGGAAGAAATGAGTAATGAGATGAAGGATGGACTAAAGCTCAAGCTTGGGGATTCCATGCGTGTCACCCCAAGAAATATACAAGAAGTACAAGCGTCAAAGCTTGGGGATGCCCAAGGCATCCCCTTCTTCATCAATAAAAATCCCAGGTTTCTTCCAAACGCTTCATTTTTATTGTTTCATGCACAGTTGTGTTGTTTTTGGAGCGTCTTCTTTTCCGTTTTCGTTTTGGTTTTTTGTTTGCTTTGGTTTGCTTAGTTTTCTGAATAAATTGGTTGGACCCCCTCTTTCATACATTTGGTTTGCAAATAGTTTGGTTTGGTTTGGAAATGAGTAGGAAAGTTCATGCTTATGTGGTAAAAAGAGCTTGTTTTTGACTGTGGCCTATGCTTTTTCATGCCATGCTTGATATTGTTTTGGCTTTATGCTTAGTATTCTTTGCTGTAGCATGACTTGTTATAAACAATTGAGATTGCTTAATGTGCCTAGGATGAATCATGCGTTGTTTTAGCATATTAAAGCATAGTATAGTGCCATTCTCCTTTGATGCTTTATTTGGGTTAACTTGGAGCATGCTCACACCATGTTATGACTATCTCAAGTCACCATAGCCTTTATGATCCTTTCATTTTCAACTTGTAGTATCACTTTATGCTTTGATAAATGATGTTTTGTCGCTCTGCATGATTATGGCCATTATTGCTCTCTTAGTTTGTCGCTCCCAGTCTTTTGCTAGCCTCCACAACAAAGTATGAGTTCCACTCATGCATCCAACTCCCTAAACCAAGTTATTCCAAAGAGTCCACCATACCTACCTACTAGCTTATGCTATTCCAAGTATATTCATGCTTTTCTTTACCTTCCACTTGTTATGAGAAAACTAGTGATTAAAGCTCTCATGAACTAGATGGCACACTTTAATTTTTGCCTCTAATAAACTTGAACCATTGGGTCATTCTTTGTTGCGTATATGCATGCACTTTATAAGTTGAAATTAGAAGAACCATGTACCATGGGGAACGCTTTCAACATTGCACTTGTACTTTGTACCCCGTTGATATCATGTTCTTTTGCTTACGGATCCCGGCGGTGTGAAATAAAAGTGGAACTTGTAAGATCATGGAGTTTGTATGTGGGTTAGAGAAGCGCTTGGGCCGCTAGCCTAAGCCATGCCTAATCATGGTGGAAACTTGCAGCATAACCATAATGAGCACTCTATGAAGCATCCTCAATAAAAACCTATGAAAATAGCAAATAAAAAGATCGCTGAGATGCTCATTGTCTACTTGCCTTGTCATTTTGATTATGGGAAAGCTCTCGTATCATGTGCAAGGGGTACCCCGTTGGTGGTTCTTAATGATACCCATATACTTACAATGACAAGAGCTTACTCGTGACTGAAGTTGAGTAGCATGAGGATCGGTCTTCGTAAGTAAGGGGCATGAGATTTCGGTTTATAACTTGTCAAGCATATCCTCTTAGTTGTGTCACTTTAACCTTAATCACCTTCAAGATGCTTATGATAGGGGCAATGAGAGCTGAAAACTACAAGTACCATAATTTTTGGAAGCTCTTTATGAGACTTGAATCCCTACTTCCTTTTACAAAAGGCCTTTCTTTCACCATTATATTGAGTCTCCACCTTCTATCTTTATGCACCTACTTTGAGAGCATAGTGGCCATTCTTAGTTCTATGTGCATTGTCCCAAGACTAGTTGATTGATGCATAACTTGATATTTCTTGTTTTAAACTATTGTATCTAGTCACTCTTATGAACTTTGAAAGTGTCCTATGCATTTATATTTTCTACTCTATTGAGGGACAAGCTGAATACTATTATGCTATGTTTTCTTTATGTGAACCAAACAAACGTCTGGCAAAGCATTGTTATTCATGAATCTTTTGTTTGTGCCTTTTCATGTTGCATCATAGTTTCTTTGCTTATTGCTAGAATCGTGTCTTTCATGTTATGATTGAAGTACTATCATCCCAGATTTGAATGTTTTGCAAATACTTTGATCAAGTCTTTGATGGTGCATGTCACCTCAAAAATTATTTTTTCTTTTTATCACTTACCTACTCGAGGACGAGAAGGAGTTAAGCTTGGGGATGTTGATACATTGCAAATGTATCTATAATTTTTTATGTTCCATGCTTGGTTTTATCCACTTTCTTGTGTTTTGTTCCAACTTTGGAGTACTTTTCATATGATTTCTTGGACTAACCTATTAACAAGAGCCACAGTGCCAGCTACCTGTTTTCTGCTGTTTTTGGTTCCAGGAAAGTCAGAAAATGAATATTCTCGGAATTGGACGGGACAAAAGCCAAAGTGCCTATTTTTCCGGAAGTGATCAAGTGCCAGAATACGAGACGGAGAAGGGCCAGGGAGCCACCACACCACCTGGTCACGCGGCCAGGGGGTGGTGTGGCCGCTCCCGGCACCCCCTCGGCCTCTCCTTCCGCCTATATATTGTCCTCAGGACGAAAACCCTAGGGACCGGATCAAAAATCCACGAAAGAGTCTGTAGCCGCCGTCATCTCCATCCCTAGATCGGGAGGGATCTGAAGCTCTTCCCAGCACCCTGCCAGAGAGGGGAATTCACCCTGGAGGCCTTCTTCATCACCATGCAAGCCTCCGGTGTGATGCGTGAGTAGTCCATCCTTGGACTACGGATCCATGTAGTAGCTAGATGGCTGGTTCTCCTCCTTTGTGCTTTCATGTTTAGATCTTGTGAGCTCCGTTCATGATCAAGATCATCTATTTGTAATTTATACATGTTGTGTTTATGGGGATCCGATGGATATTGAGATGCTATTTCAGATTGATTATTGATTCTATCATGTCTTTGTTATTTGAGATCTTGCATGCTTTCTGTTGTTAGTAGCTATCTTGGCCAAGTAGATTCTAGCAACTCCAAGAGTTAGTATTTATGCTCGATAGTGGGTTCATGCCTCTGGTAATCAGGGGAAGTGATAGAAATCTCTAAGGTACTATATGGGTTGTTGCTACTAGGGAGAAAACAACAATCCTTTGTTCATAGAACAATCGTATTTTTTACTTTACACGCAGTTCGTAAAGCAATAATCTCTTGCTTGCAACTTAATACTAGAGGGGGTTCGGATGATGACCTGAAAGTGCATTATTAGTCATAGATGCAGTTGGATGGCGGTCTATGTATTATGTTGTAATGCCCAATCAAGTCTCAAAGGAGTCAAGATGATTAGTATATGCATGTATTGCTTTCTCGGTGTTTATCAATTGCCCTGTTGTAATTTGTTCACCCAGCATGTTATCTATCTTAAGGAGAGCCACCTCTAGTGAACTATGGATCCCGGTCCTTTTCTTTACATACAATCTACAATCTTTTACTGCTTTGTGTTTACTTTCTGCAAACTTTTACTACTTTCCATTTGATACATTTAATCCTTTGTTTTCCGCAAAACACGGTGAGATTGACAACCTCTTCGCAAGTTGGGGACAAAGTTATGTGGTTGTGTTGTGCAGGTCTCCACGTTGCTACTAGCACCGGTAGTGCGCCCTACCAAAGCTCAGCTAGTAACACCTTTGGGGTGTTTCCTTGCTCCTACTGGTTTGATTAAACCTTGGTTTCATAACTGAGGGAAAACTTACTGCTGTGCTGATCATACCTTCCTCTTGGAGTTCCCAACGAGCTCTACGTCGAAAGTCGAGCACATCAGTAATGAGATGAAGGATGGAATAAAGCTAAAGCTTGGGGATGCCACGCGTGTCACCCCAATAAATATTCAAGAAGTACAAGCGGCAAATATTGGGGATGCCCAAGGCATCCCCTTCATCGATAAAAATTCCAAGTTTCTTCCAAACGCTTCGTTTTTATTGTTTCATGCACAATTGTGTTGTTCTTGGAGCGTCTTCTTTTTTGTTTTCATTTTGGTTTTTCGTTTTCTTTTGTTTTCTTAGTTTGCTGAATAAATTGGTTGGACCCCCTCTTTTATACATTGGTTTGCAAATAGCTTCGTTTGGTTTGGAAAAGAGTAGGAAAGCTCATGCTTAAGTGGTAAAAAGAGCTTGTTTTTGACTATGGCCTATGCTTTGTCATGCCATGCTTGATATTGTTTTGGCTTTATGCTTAGTATTCTTTGATATAGCATGACTTGTTATAAACATTTAAGATTGCTTAATGTGCCTTGGATGAATCATGCGTTGTTTTAGCATATTAAAGCATAGTATAGTGGTATTCTCCTTTGATGTTTTATTTGGGTTGACTTGGCGCATACTCACACCATGTTATGACTATCTCAAGTCACCATAAGCCTTTATGATCCTTTAGTTTTCAACTTGTAGTATCACTTTATGCTTTGATCAATGATGCTTTGTCTCTCTGCATGATTATGGCCATTATTGCTCTCTTAGTTTGTCGCTCCCAGTCTTTTGCTAGCCTCCACAACCAAGTATGAGTTCCACTCATGCATCCAACTCCCTAAACCAAGTTTTTTCAAAGAGTCCACCATACATACCTACTAGCTCATGCTATTCCAAGTATATTCATGCTTTTGTTTACCTTCCAAGTTAAACTTGTTATGTGAAAATTAGTGATTAAAGCTCTCACGAACTTGATGGCACACTTTACTTTTCTTGCCCTTAATAAACTTGAACCATTGTGTCGTCTATGTTGTATATGCTTGCACTTATTTGTTGGGAATTAGCAGAACCATGTTGTCATGGGGAACTCTTTCAACATTGCACTGGTACTTTGTACCTAGTTGATATCATGCTCTTTTGTCTATGGATGTCGTCGGTGTGAAATAAAAGGGGAGCTTGTAAGTCCATGGAGTTATGTATATGTGTTAGAGAAACGCCTGGGGCGCTGGTCTAATCCATGCTGACATGGTGGAAACCTGCAGCGTAACCATAATGAGCTGTCTATGAAGCATTCTTCTTATAAAAAAAGAGTCCTATATTGAGAAAAAAAGAGAAAAGAAAAAAAGGAGATTATGAAAAGAGGAAAGAGAGAAAAAGCACCATATTCCCATGGTAAATAAGAAGATTGCTGAGATGCTCGTTGTCTGCTTGCCTTGTCATTTTGATAGGGGGATTCTTCCGTATCATCGGGCAAGGGGTACCCCGTTGGAGGTTCTCTATGATACACATGTACTTACGATGACAAGAACTTACCGGTGACTAAACTTGAGTAGCATGAGGAGCGGCCCTCGTATACAAGGGACATGAGATTTCTAACTTATACTTCGTCAAGCATATACACCATAGTTTGTTCACTTTAACCTTAATCACTTCAATATGCTTATGATAGGGGCAATGAGAGCTTAAAGATATTAAGTACCATAATTTTTGGAAGCTCTTTATGAAACTTGAATCTCTGCTTCCTTCTATGAAGGCCTTTCTTCCACTTTTATATTGAGTCTCCACCTTCTATCTTTATGCACCTACTTTGAGAGCATAGTGGACATTCTTAGTTCTATGTGGATTGTCCCAGGACTTGTTGATTGATGCATAACCTTGATATTTCTTGTTTTAAACTATTTGTATCTAGTCACTGTTATAAACATTGAAGGTGTCATATGCATTTATGTTTTCTACTCTATGAGGGACAAGCTGAATGCTACCATGCTATGTTTTCTATATGTGAAACAAACAAACGTCTTGCTAAGCATTGTTATTCATGAATCTTTTGTTTGTGCCTTTTCATGTTGCATCATAGTTTCTTTGTCTTATTGCTAGAACTTTGTCTTTCATGTTATGATTCAAGTACTATGATCCCAGCTTTGAATATTTTACAAATATTTTGATCAAGTTTATGATGGTGCATGTCACCTCAAAAATTAATCTTTCTTTTTATCACTTACCTACTCGAGGACGAGCAGGAGTTAAGCTTGGGGATGTTGATACATTGCAAATGTATCTATAATTTTTGATGTTCCATGCTTGGTTTTATCTACTTTATTATGTTTTGTCCACACTTTGGAGTACTTTTCATATGACTTCTTGGACTAACCTATTAACAAGATGCCATAGTGCCAGTTGCCTGTTTTCTGCTATTTTTGGTTCCAGGAAAGTCAGAAAATGAATATTCTCGGAATTGGACGGGACAAAAGCCAAAGTTCCTATTTTCCCAGAAGACTCACAGAGCCAGAAGGAGAGTCAGAGAGGGGCCACAGGGTGGCCACACCCCCCAGGCGCGGGTACCCCCAGGCCGCGCCAGGGCATGGTGTGGGCCCCCTGGCTGGCCACCGACCTTGCCTCCTTCGCCTATAAGAGCCTCCCGATGCAAAAACCCTAGATCGTCAATCAGAAATCCACGAAAAGTTCCGCAGCGCCGCCGCCACCGAAGGGGAGATTCGGGGGACAGAAAGTCTCTGTTCCGGCACCTTGCCAGGACAGGGAAGTGCCCTCGGAGCCATCTCCATCGATCTCCATGACCATCTCCATCACCATTGCCGATTCCCATGATGAGGAGGGAGTCGTTCTCTCTCGAGGCTAAGGGTTCTACCGGTAGCTATGTGTTCATCTCTCTCTCTCTCTCTCTCTCTACGCATGATCATATTGTGATCATGAGCTTTGTAATCAATTAGATCTACCTTGCTACTCAAGTGCTTTAATAGATATATGCTCTCCCCATGTGTGTGAAGTCAATAGTGTGCACACCATGGTGGCACTTAGGCTAGACATTACAAATACTTGTTATGAGTTATATTTGGAGTTGGATGTCTTTATGAAACTGTGGTGTTTTTTGGACCCATCTAGTACTCAAGGTGACAGTGTGGGGTTATCTAGATGGGAAAGATGAACTTTGAGGTGTGCTGTTATAGCCCTACCAACGATTAGACTGTCCAACTGGAGAGTAGTTAAGAGTAGTATCATAAAGAGAAGATATTTATATGGGAGTGTTCACTAGCGAAAGTATGATCCCTAGGCCTTGTTTCTAAGCAATGATACACCGTTTGCAATTAGATCTGTTACATGTTTGCTTGCTTCCATCTTTATTTCAGTTTGCCTTTAGTCTTCTCCCACGTCAACCACGCGCCAGCAAGCTATTTTTTGACACCGTTACCACTTATAATTATCCATACCACTTGTATTTCACTATCTCTTCGCCGAACTAGTGCACCTATACACCTAACAAGTGTATTGGGTGTGTTGGGGACACACGAGACTTCTTGTATCTTGATTGCAGGATTGCTTGAGAGGGAATACGTTCGACCACTTCCTCCCTGAGTTCGATAAACCTTGGGTGATCCACTTAAGGGAAAACTTGCTGCTGTTCTACAAACCTCTGCATTTGGAGGCCCAACAACTGTCTACAAGAATAGAAGTGCGTAGACATCAGGGCTTCATTCTCAAATTTCACTAGGCTGTTCTCTGCACTCCGTTGACCCGTAAAAGGCCGAATTAATATGTTCTCGGCTATGCTCCCTGGGATCCTTTCAAAAATTTCCGCTGGCATGTGGTCAGCAGTACCTGACCACAAAAAGACTGAATTAAAATGTTCTGGGCTAAAGAGGGGCCGAATGAGCAACTCCACTCCCTCCGATCCAAATTAATGTTCTCGGATTTGTCTAGATTCAGATGTATCTAGCACTAAAACATGACTAGATATGTCAGAATCTTGACAAATGTGAGAACATTAATTTGGATCGGAGGGAGTACTAGATTTCCCCTCCTAGTTAATAAAAATTGCATTGTGATGTGCTCTGCCGGATTCGAAACAAAGACCTCAGCGAGGTCGGGGCAAAAGAAATAATTCTTTTTGGAAGATATTCATGTCAAAATTCAGCAGTACAGAATAAGGTAGAAAATTTATCAACAGATTCGAAGTTAATATTCAGGAGCACTTAACCAATTCAGCAGCATTTCAAAAGTGACTAATGCAGCAATACAAACAATGAAATACAATACCAGTACATCAGTATTAGTTGCACAAATGCTTTAGTAATAGCAACGATAGAACATTTGAGAAGCTTTCCTACTTGAAATTCAATAGCAGTATAGAGAAAATCAGTTCTTGTTCCAGCTAAAAAAACCTTGGCACACGATCAGTTTGGCCTGTTCTCCAAATAGACTCAATCATTGGAGCAAGCAAAACTGATGATCAAGTCTGCTTCTGTGTGAGTACCTCCTTCTTACGTCAATGCCTCCTCCCATAGCAACCCAAAATGCCCAAGACTCATCCAGATAATTGTAACAATGCTAAGTTTCAAAATAAAAGCAAGACAATCTGATGCACTTCATCTAACCAAGTACCAGTACATCCCAGTTCGTTCTACAAAAATATTGTACTAATAGTAACGACAGAACATTTGACAGATGCAGTAGCATTTGGAAGATTCAGCAGTATAGAATAGACCATAAAATTTTCAGATAGATTCCCGGTTCATATTCTGCAGCACTTGACAGAGTCAGCACAACATTTCAAAGTGACCGGTTGTGGCAGTACATAGACAGTGACCAAAATAATTGACAGATTCAGCAATGTGGACATTGAAATTCAATATATGTAGCAAGGAATGATTAAAAGGAAAGCGAGACCATATTATGCACTCGACCGGTCGATCTGAACAAGTACCGAACAAAACTTTTGATAGGTTCAGTAGCATTTGAAAGATGCAGTAGTACATAATAAGATGCAGCAGTTCACATTCAACTTCACTTGGACATATTCAATAGCATTTCAAAGTGACAGATTCAGTTTGCCCTTTTCTCCGAACACTCGTCATTGGAAGAAACAAAACGGAAGATCAAGTCTTCTTTTGTGTGCATGCCTCCTTCTCGCATTAATGCCTGTGTGTGACCTCCATAGGCAACTCAAAATGCCCAAAACCTTGTATAGATTATGAGTTTATGACAAGGCCAAGTTACAAAACAAAAGCAAGACCATCTACTGCACTTGATCTAAACTGAGCAATCATATTACATAGTATTAACATTACTTACGGTAGTTTGGTTCCAATCGCGGGCACTGGCGATTCTCGGGATGAACCATAATGGAGTCTCCGGAGATTTCCATGCAATGTTGGTTGAGAAACCAACAACTGCTTCTTCGGTATTTAGACTGAAGCAGCATATTTCGGGAAACGGTATATATCCAAGTCCTATTGCATGGTGGGAGGTGTAGACACAGTTGCTTCTCATCAGATATCCTGGGGCAACATCTGCACCGCCTACCGCAATATTAATCGGATAGTTCAATCCAAGGAAAAGGGGATATGCTCCCAGGTTAGCAATCTCTATCCATGGCTTAGGTGGATACAAGTAAGAAGTGTCCTTTGAGTACACCTTGCAGCCAAACCCAGTAGCATAGGTGCCACAAGTGTGACCGCAGTGATCAACACTATGATCAGCAACATGATTGCCATGACCATAATAAGTACCACCATAAAACTCCTCATCAGTAACGCCCACGGTATGGATAAGAAGAAGGCAAGATTCATCTGCAGATATACTAAGAGCCATAAACCAGGTTCGTGCTCGTCATCATCTATGGCATCAAGGTTGCCCTCCTCGAGATGCGCGACAGGTGGTGACGGGAGCAGAATAGGACCTACAAAAAGAAATGACGGCCAAATCAGCTAACACTAGTTTACATGCATTAAAACTGAAGCTAGTGTTTAGAATAGGAATGGATCAAACTTACCAAAATACAGATGATTCCAGACATAAACACTTCCACTCTCAGTGGCTTCAAATACCAGACCCTTATGGATAAGTGCATCGCTATATCTGGAATAGCACTGGAACTGGTTCTCAAGAACTGTCCATGCATACTCATCTCCATCAAGGGTAGCAATTGAGTAGTCGAAGATAGTGACAAGAGAGAAATCTAAATAATCAGTCGCAGCTATGGGAGCTCGGCAAATAGCAATCTTCCGGAGGAGAATAGGGCGATCATTATGCATGAATGTAAATAGATCGTTGGTGGGTACAAACTCATTGACTTGTGGGAGAGGAACGAGTTGATGAGTGTACACATTAACAAGCTCCCACTTGCACTCGGACCCAACATTGGCTATCCAATCTCCATTTCCACCTATCCACTGCTTACCCATACAATTCGGGAATATAGCGTCAGAGGAGAACCTGTCCAGCAGCGTCAGCTTGCATGTCGTGCCCTTGCCCTCGAAGTACTCGTTGCATTCCCATGGTTTCTTAGTCGGGTGAGAATAAAGAACACAGGGGAGGCCAAATGGCTGAGAAGCATGTAAAGTTGCACTATATTTTGCCAAGTCAAGAAGATGTTTGGACAAACCAGCGAGGCTCGTGATGGTGATGATGTCACATCTGGCTATGAGTTCTTCAAGCGGGCCTTCAGTAAAAATATGTTGGAACAGCTCAAAATCATCACTGTCTTTGCTCGGTCCTGCCATCGCAAGGGAGCTGATGGAAGTTGGGACAATGGCTTGATTTGGTTTTCTAGAAAAGAGGGAAGATCGATGGCGATAGGCAGGACAGTGAGAAGAACAAACACTCTCATACAATGCGGTGAACAGGATCGGAAAGCGGCATTGTGGAGGAGAAGAACGGCGGCGCTTGGCGTAGAAGTGGGGATAGAGCGTATAGGCGAGGTTAAATAAAATGAAAACAGACGCATGTTCCTCTGATCCAGTTCCCTAGAGAATAGTACTACTCTGCTCCTAGTTCCCTGCACAATAAATCTTTCTTGTAAATCAAAGAGGAAGTAGTATGAAGAGTAGGGCCCGATCATCTGCTCTCTCGAGGAGCCGAACCCGACTGTTTTCTTTTCTAAACTTTATGGTCCTTTATGTTAATTGCATGGACCTTAGTGTAATTTTACCTATTTTAGGTCCTTGGTGTAAATATACCCCCACCATCTGTGTAAAATTCTAACCAAAAAGTGTAAGTTGTGAAATTTGAACAAATTTAAGCTTAGTTGTCAATGAGTATGAAAATTCTTAGATTTTAAGCCGAACGACCAAGGTCAAGGCCATATCAACATCATACTTTATGGTGATGATGGCATGTCCAAGAATTAGCATGCCGATAGATTTGGACATATTTTGAAAACAATCGAAGATGAAGTAGTATGAAGAGTATGGCTCGATCAGCTACTCTCTAGAGAAGGAGCCATACATGACTATTTTCCTTGCTTATTTTTAGGGGGGGTGCTAAATGTATGGACATTGATGTAATTTTCGCTTTTTTGGCTACTTGATGTAAAATGTACTTCCACATATCGTGTAAAATTCTAACCTAAAAGTGTAAGTGGTGAAATTTAGATGATTTTAAGCTTACTTGTCAATGAGTATGAACATTCTTGGATTTCAGTCGAACGACCAAGGTCAAGGCCATGTAAACATCATACTATATGCTGATGATCCCATATCGGAGAATCTTCATGGAAACAGATTTGGCCGTATTTTGAAAATAATCAAAGAGGAAGTAGTACAAAGAGTTTAGCTCAGATCAATTGGTCTCTCGATAAGGAGATGAAACAAAAAGTTTTCCTTTGTTGGGTCCTTTGTGCTAAATGTATGGACCTCCATGTAATTTTCCCTTTTTAGGTCCTTGATGTAAAATGTACTCCCATCGACCGTGTAAAATTCTAAACTAAAAGGAAGTGGTGAAATTTAAACAAATTTAAGCTTAGTTGTCAATGAGTATGAACCATATTCTTGGATTTTCATGACAAACGGCCAAGGTCAAGCCATATCTACACCATACTTTATGAATATGATCCCATATCCAAGAATTTGCATGCCGACAAATTTGGACATATTTTTAAAACAATCAAAGATGAAGTAGTGTGAAGAGTGTGGCTCAATCAACTGCTCTCTAGAGAAGGAGTCAAACCCGACTATTTTACTTTCTTAATTTAAGGGTCCTTTGTGCTAAATGTATGGACCTCGGTGTAATTTTCACTTTTTTAGGTTCTTGATGTCAAATGTACTTCCACATCCGTGTAAAATTCCAACCTAAAAGTTTACGTGGTGAAATTTCGACGATTTTAAGCTTACTTGTCAATGAGTATGACCATTATTGGATTTCAAGCCAAACGACCAAGGTTAAAGCCATATAAACATCATACTTTATGTTGATGATTCCATATGAGAGAATCTGGATGGCCACAAATTACCCTATTTTGAAAACAATCAAAGAGGAAGTAGTGTGTAGAGTTTGGCTCAGATCAGCTGATCTCTCGAGAAGGAGCCGAACCAGAATTTGTTTCCTTTTAGGGAGATTTATGATAAATATATGGACCTCAATCTACTTATTGCTTTTTTGGGTCAAAATGTACTCCGACCAACCGTGTAAAAATCTAACCTAAAAGTAAGTGGTGAAATTTAAACGAATTTAATCTTAGTTGTCAACGAGTATGAACCATTCTGGGATTTCAAGATGAACGAGCAAGGTCATGATCCCATATTCAAATATTTGCACCCCGACAAATTTTGCCATATTTTGAAAACAATCGAAGATGAAGTAGTATGAAGAGTATGGCACGATCAGCTACTCTCTCGAGAAGGAGCCAAACCTAACTGTTTTCCTTGCTTAATTGTAGGGTCCTTTGTGCTAAATTTATGGACCTCGGTGTAATTTTCCCTTTTTTAGGTCCTTGATGTAAAATATACTTCCATGCCCGTGTAAAATTCTAACCTAAAAGTGTAAGTGGTGAAATTTCGACGATTTTTTAGCTTAATGGTCAATGAGTATGACCATTATTAGATTTCAAGACGAACGACCAAGGTCAAGGCCATATATATCAACCATCATACTTTATGTTGATGATCCCATATGAGCGAATTTGCATGGCGACAAATTTGGCCATATTTTGAAAACAATCGAAGAGGAAGTAGTATGTAGAGTTTGGCTCAGATCAGCTGATCTCTCAAGGAGCTGAACCAGAAATTTTTCCTTTTAGGGAGCTTTATGATAAATGTATGGACCTCGATGTAATTTTTTCTTATTTCAGGTCCCTGGTGTAAAATGTACTCCAACCAACCATGTAAAAATGTAACATAAAAGTAAGTGGTGAAATTTAAACAAATTTAAGCTTAGTTTTTAACGACTATGAACAATTCTAGGATTTCCAGATGAATGACCAAGGTCATGATTCCATATCCAAGAATTTGCATGCTGGCAAATTTGGCCATATTTTGAAAACAATCGAAGATGAAGTAGTATGAAGAGTATGACTCGATCAGCTACTCTCTCGAGAAGGAGCCAAACCCGGATTTTTTCCTTCCTTTATTTTAGGGTCCTTTGTGCTAAATGTGTGGACCTTGATGTAATTTTCCCTTTTTAGCTCCTTGATGTAAAATGTACTTCCACGCCCATGTAAAATTCTAACCTAAAAGTGTTAGTGGTCAAATTTTAGGGTCCTTTGTGCTAAATGTATGGACCTTGATGTAATTTTCCTTGCTTAATTTAAGGTTCCTTTGTGCTAAATGTATGGACCTCGATGTAATTTTCTGATTTTTAGGTCTAAAAGTGTAAGTGGTGAAATTTAGATGATTATTTTAAGCTTACTTGTCAACAAGTATAAACATTCTTGGATTTCAATCCAAACGACCGAGGTCCTCAAGGCCATATCAACATCATACTTTGTATGTTGATGATCCCATGTCAGAGAATTTGCATAGCAACAGATCTGACCATGTTTTGAAAACAATCGAAGAGGAAGTAGTATCAAGAGTTTGGCTCAGCTCAGCTGATCTCTCGAGAAGGAGCTGAACCAGATTTTTTTTCTTTTAGCCTCCTTTATGCTAAATGTATGGACCTCGACGTAGTTTTTGCTTTTTTGAGGTCCCTGATGTAAAATGTACTCCGATTGACCGTGTAAAGTTCTAACCTAAAAGTAAGTGGTGAAATTTAAATGAATTTAAGCTTAGTTGTCAACGGGTACGAACCATTCTTGTATTTCAAGACAAACGACCAAGGTCATGGCCATATCTACATCATACTTTATGCTGATGATCCCATATTCAAGAATTTGCATATTGAAAAATTTGGCCATATTTTGAAAACAATCAAATATGAAGTAGTATAAAGAGTGTGGCTCGATCGGCTACTCTCTCGAGAAGGAAACGAACCCTAATATTTTGCTTGCTTAATATTGGGGTCCTTTGTGCTAAATGTATGGACCTCAATGTAAGTTTCCCCTTTTTAGGTCCTTGTTGTAAAATGTACTCCCATTGACCATGTAAAATTCTAACCTAAAAGTAAGTGGTGAAATTTAAACAAATTTTAGCTTATAGTTGTCAACGAGTATGAACATTCTTTTGATTTCAAACCAAACGACCACAAGGTCGAGGCTATATCTCTACATCATACTTTATTCTGATGATCGAGTATCTAAGAAATTGCATGGCGATAGATTTGGCCATATTGTAAAAACAATCAAAGATAAAGTCGTATGAAGAGTATGGCTCTATCAACTGCTCTCTCGGGAAGGAGCCGAACCCGATTGTTTTCTTTGCTCAATTTTAGGGTCCTTTGTGCTAAATGTATGGACCACGATGTAATTTCCCCCCTTTTTTAGGTCTTTGATGTAGAATGTACTCCCACCGACCGTGTAAAATGCTAACCTAAAAGTAAGTGATGAAATTTCAACGAATTTAAGCATAGTTGTCAACAAGTATGAAAAAATCTTGGATTTTCAAGCCGAATGACCACGAGGTCAAGGCCATATCTCTACATCATACTTTATGTTGATGATCCCATATTCAAGAATTTGCATGGCGACAGATTTGGCCATATTTTGAAAACAATTTAAGAGGAAGTAGTATGAAGAGTATGGCTCGACCAGCTGCTCTCTCGAGAAGGAGCCGAACCCGACTATTTTCTTTGCTCAATTTTAGGGTCCTTTGTGCTAAATGTATGGACCTCGATGTAATTTTCCCTTTTTAGGTCCTTTATGTAGAATGTACTTTATGCTTATGATCCCATATCCAAGAATTTGCATGCCGACCAATTTGGCCATCTTTTGAAAACAATCGAAGATATTAAAAACAAAAAATAATCAATTTCATTTTTCCAAGTGACAGGAATTTATTTTCTAAAAAACAAGTAACAAGAATTTATTTCCTTTTTTCTGTTAAAAAATAAAGAGCGAGAAGAGACTATATGAGCATAGAGGAGGCAGCAAGAGAGTAGGGAAGAGGAGGATTTGAAGGCGGTGCGATGTCAGAGCAAAGCTGGGATGGGTTCCTGACACGAGGTATAGGGTATAGTGAGTAGAGTAAATTTTAGGACCACAATATGTATGCACGCAAAATAAAATGTGTTTTCTCTCTCCTTCACTCCCTCATCAGGCTAGTCATAGTGGGACTAACTTGGGTACTACATAGTAACATAGTCCTACATGTATTGCCAACAGTAAACATTTAGATGACGTGGCATGTAATTAAATGATGAAAGATAGCCTTGTGGTAACTAGCTATGTTAATATCACACATTTCAAGACAAGATGAGTCTACATTGCAATAAACGAGGGTTTGCATGATACCACACCTATATTATTTTCCACTGTGGAGGTAGTAACTTAGACTAGTAACATATGCATGCTATTACTAAGTTACTCCCCACTATGACCAGCCTCACCACCCCACACCTCGGCTGGCTGATCTCTCCCTCGTCCACAAAGTGGCGCTGCGCACGCGCGTCGACCGACAACCTGCCTTGTGTCGGTGGCTCTATGTTTGTGTCTGGTGTGTTCGTCTGCTGCGTCGGTGGGAACAATTTTGGTCCTTGGCGGCAAAAAGTATTACTACTACAATACTCCCTCCGTTTCAAAATATAAGATGTTTTAGCTTTGTGAAAGGAGTGTATCTAGACTTCTTTTAGTGTGTAGGTTCATCTAGATTTGGAGTGACTCTACACATTAAAAGGGATCTAGATAAACTCCTTTCACAAAGCTAAAACATCTTATATTTTGAAATGGGGGGAGTACTATAGAGTAGCAATTCAAACTTTCCCGGTTTCAAAATTTTCACTTCCTTCACAAACATCCGGGGAGGGGAAGGATATTCAAAAGATCGTCATTCGCAGTACTACTAGTACAAGTACGAGTACTACTTAAGTCTTGGACAAGGGATTGGTTGATCTGGCCAGCAGAAAAAACAAAAACATCCCATCGCATCGGATGCTCACCATTATGATCTGACCAGCCTACCTACTCCGCACTACTCCACCTCCGTACCGTAGGAAGAGGAAGCACCAAGCACACCCGCAGCAAGCTGGTTCGAAAGTGAGGAGCACTCCTCTTTTTCTTTCGTGAAGCAAGTAGTACTCCCTCCTTCCCAAATTAGGACGTGTATTACTTCTTGTCAGAGTCAAATTGAATAAAATTTGACTAAATGTACGACATCAACTCAATGTTATTAGAATCATCATAAACTATATTTTCATATTATATGCATTTGTCATTAGAAAAGTCAGTATGTTTTTACATATAGTTGGTCGAACTTTATAAAGATTGACTTTGACCAAACCTAATATGCGTCCAAATTTTGGAAAGAGGAAGCAGTATGAAGAGTATACCTCGATCAGTTGCTCTCTCGAGGAGTCGTACCCAACTGTTTTCAATTCCTTGTTTGGTTTTAAGGTTCTTTGTGCTAAATGTATGGACATCAATGTAGTTTTCCCTTTTTTAGGTCCTTGATGTAAAATGTAGTCCCACCATCCATGTAAAATTATAACCAATAAGTGTAAGTGGTGAAATTTAAACGAATTTAAGCTTACTTCTCAATGGGTATGAACATTCTTGGATTTCAAGCCAAACAACCAAGGTCAAGGCCATATCAACATCATACTTTATGTTGATGGTCCCATATGAGAGAATTTGCATGCCAACAGATTGGGCCATATTTTGAAAACAATCGAAGAGGAAGTAGTATGAAGAGTTTGGCTCAGATCAACTGATGTCTCGAGAAGGAGCCAAACCAGAAAGTTTTCCTTTTACGGTCCTTTGGGCTAAATGTATGGACCTCCATTTAAATTTCCCTTTTTAGGTCTTCGATGTAAAATATGCTCCCATCGCATGTAAAATGCTAACCTAAAAGTAAGTGGTGAAATTTAAACAAATTTAAGCTTAGCTATCAACGAGTAGGAACTTTCTTGGATTTCAAGCCAAACGACCACATGGTCAAGGCCATATTTCTACAGCATACTTGATGCTGATGATCCCATATCCAAGGATTTGCATTGCGACAAATTTGGCCATATTTGTAAAACAGTCGAAGAGGAGGTAGTATGAAACGTATGGCTTGATCAGCTGCTCTCTCGAGAAGGAGCCAAACTTGACTATTTTATTTGCTCAATTTTATTGTCATTTGTGCTAAATGTATGGACCTCAATGTAATTTTCCCTTTTTAGGTACTTTATGTAAAATGTACTCCCACCGCCCGTGTAGAATTCTAACCTAAAATTAAGTGGTGAAATTGAAATGAATTTAAGCATAGTTGTCGACGAGTACAAAAAATTCTTGTATTTCAAGACGAATGACCAAGGTCAATGCCATATCAACATCATACTTTATGCTGATGACCCCATATCAGAGAATTTGCATGGCAACAGATTTGTCCATATTATTTTGAAAACAATCGAAGAGGAAGTAGTATGAAGAGTTTGTCTCAGATCAACTAATCTCTCGAGAAGGACCCAAACCAGTGCAACAAAAGCTTTTCCTTTTAGGTTCCTTTGTGCTAAATGTATGGACATTGTGTAATTTTCCCCTTTTTTAGGTCCTTGATGTAAAATATGCTCCCAGCGGCCGTGTAAAATGCTAACCTAAAAGTAAGTGGTGAAACTTTAATGAATTTAAGCTTAGTTTTTTTGATGAATTTAAGCTTAGTTGTCAACGAGTATGAACTTTCTTAGATTTCAAGCCGAACGACCACAAGGTAAAGGCCATATCTCTACATCATACTTTATGTTGATGATCCCATATCAAAGAATTTACTTGGCGACAGATTCGGCCATATTTTGAAAAAAATCGAAGAGGAAGTAGTATGAAGAGTATGGCTCGATCAGCTACTCTCGTGAGAAGGAGCTGAACCCGACTGTTTTCCTTGCTTGATTTTAGGGTCCTTTGTGCTAAATGTATGGACCTCGATGTAATTTACCCCCTTTTTAGGTCTAAAAGTGTAAGTGGTGAAATTTATTGGATTATTTTAAGCTTACTTGTCAACGAGTATGAACATTCTTGGATTTCAAGCCGAACGACCATGGTCGTCAAGGCCATATCAACATCATACTTTATGCTCATGATCCCATGTTAGAGAATGTGCGTGGCAATAGATTTGGCCATGTTTTGGAAACAATCGAAGAGGAAGTAGTATTAAGAGTTTGGCTTAGATCAGCTAATCTCTCGAGAAGGAGTCGAACAAGAAATTTTTCCTTTTAGGGTCCTTTATGCTAAATGTATGGACCTCGATGTAATTTTTTCTTATTTGAGGTTATTTATGTAAAATGTACTCCGATCAACCGTGTAAAGTTCTAACCTAAAAGTAAGTGGTCATATTTAAAAGAATTTAAGCTTAGTTGTCAATGAGTATGAACCATTCTTCAGTTTCAAGACGAACCACCAAGGTCAAGGCCATATCTACATCATACTTTATGCTCATGATCCCATATCCAAGAATTTGCATGCCAAAAAATTTGGCCATGTTTTGAAAACAATCGAAGATGAAGTAGTCTGAAGAGTATGGCTCGATCATCTACTTTCGTGAGAAGGAGCCAGACCCGATTGTTTTCCTTGCTTAATTTTTGGGTCCTTTGTGCTAAATGTGTGGACCTGGATGTAATTTTCCCTATTTTTAGGTCTAAAGTGTAAGTGGTGAAATTTAGACCTTTTTAAGCTTACTTGTCAACAAGTATAAACATTCTTGGATTTCAATCCAAACGACCGAGGTCGTCAAGGCCATAGCAACATCATACTTTATATGTTGATGATCCTATGTCAGAGAATTTGCATAGCAACAGATCTGACCATGTTTTGAAAACAATCGAAGAGGAAGTAGTATCAAGAGTTTGGCTCAGATCAGCTGATCTCTCGAGAAGGAGCCGAACCAGATTTTTTTTCTTTTAGCCTCCTTTATGCTAAATGTATGGACCTCGACGTAGTTTTTTGCTTTTTTGAGGTCCCTGATGTAAAATGTACTCCGATTGACCGTGTAAAGTTCTAACCTAAAAGTAAGTGGTGAAATTTAAATGAATTTAAGCTTAGTTGTCAATGGGTACGAACCATTCTTGTATTTCAAGACGAACGACCAAGGTCAAGGCTATATCTACATCATACTTTATGCTAATGATCCCGTATTCAAGAATTTGCATATCAACAAATTTGGCCATATTTTGAAAACAATCAAAGATGAAGTAGTATGAAGAGTGTGGCTTGATCAGCTACTCTCTCGATAAGGAGTCAAACCCTACTGTTTTGCTTGCTTAATATTAGGGTCCTTTGTGCTAAATGTATGGACCTCGATGTAATTTTCCCCCTTTTAGCTCCTTGTTATAAATGTACTCCCATCGACCGTGTAAAATTCTAACCTAAAAGTAAGTGGTGAAATTTAAACAAATTTCAGCTTATAGTTGTCAACGAGTATGAACATTCTTTTGGTTTCATACTGAACGACCACAAGGTCGAGGCTATATCTCTACATCATACTTTATTCTGATGATCGAGTATCTAAGAAATTGCATGGCGATAGATTTGGCCATATTGTGAAAACAATCAAAGAGAAAGTCGTAAGAAGAGTATGGCTCGATCAACTGCTCTCTCGGGAAGGAGCCGAACCCGATTGTTTTCTTTGCTCAATTTTAGGGTCCTTTGTGCTAAATTCATGGACCACGATGTAATTTCCCCCCTATTTAGGTCTTTTATGTAGAATGTACTCCCACCGACCGTGTAAAATGCTAACCTAAAAGTAAGTGATGAAATTTCAACGAATTTAAGCATAGTTGTCAACAAGTATGAAAAAATCTTGGATTTTCAAGCCGAATGACCACGAGGTCAAGGCCATATCTCTACATCATACTTTATGTTGATGATCCCATATTCAAGAATTTGCATGGCGATAGATTTGGCCATATTTTGAAAACAATTGAAGAGGAAGTAGTATGAAGAGTATGGCAATACCAGCTGCTCTCTCGAGAAGGAGCCAAACCTGACTATTTTCTTTGCTCAATTTTAGGGTTCTTTGTGCTAAATGTATGGACTTCGATGTAATTTTCCATTTGTTAGGTCCTTTATGTAGAATGTACTTTATGCTTATGATCCCATATCCAAGAATTTGCATGCCGAAAAATTTGTCCATCTTTTGAAAACAATCGAAGATATTAAAAACAAAAAATAATCAATTTCATTTTTCCAAGTGACAGGAATTTATTTTCTGAAAAAGAAAGTAAGAATAATTTATTTCCTTTTTTCTCTTAAGAAAATAAAGAGCGAGAAGAGACAATATGAGCATAGAGGAGGCAACGAGAGAGCTGCGAACAGGAGGATATGAAGGCGGTGCGATGTCAGAGCAAAGATGGGATGGGTTCCTGACACGAGGTAAAGGGTACAGTGAGTAGAGTAAATTTAAGGACCACGATATGTATGCACGCAAAATAAAATGTGTTTTCTCTCTCCTTCACTCCCTCATCAGGCTAGTCATAGTGGGAGTAACTTGGGTCCTACGTAGTAACATAGTCCTACATGAATTGCCAACAGTAAACATTTAGATGACATGGCATGCATGTTGGGGGTGTAACCCTAGGTACCCCAAAGTTGGTGTCTCAAGTGACTCATTAGAACATTGAGCGATTCAATTGAGGATGTGAAATATAAGTTGAATGAAGAAAAGGAGGAGAAAATGGATCTAGGCCGAATTAGATTAAATTCGTCCTAGTTCGGTCCCATCCAGGCCGAATTAAAGCTGTATGGTCCAGCTGGCCACTTAATCGACCGGAGTTGGCCCAAACCCGGACGGACCGGCCGGCCTTAGCCGGCCCGCCAGCTCCTCATCAACTCCCGCCGAACCACCCCACGTCGCCAGTTTCCGTCTCCAAGGCAAGCTCATTGTTGCCTTGTCGCGGCGCCCTAGTGGGCTAGGGCAAGGTCGACTCGGCCCACCCTCGGGCGGGATCAAGCCTCCACGTCGCCTCACCCGGACAGGCCGGCATCAACCTCTCCCCAGACGGCCCATCCTGGGCTCCCCTCCGCGCTGCCCGCACCAACCTTCAGATCTCCCCGGTGGGCCGAATTAGCGGGCATCCTGGCCCACCCCGGATCACCCCCGCCTCCAAGAGAACGCTCCGCCTGGGCTGGATGACGTGGGCATCTCGGCTGGGCTTTCCCTAGCTCAGGCCGAGTAGTAGAGCACCCCAGCTGGAACAGTTTCACCTCTCTAGGAAGGAATAGCCCGTAATTCGGCTCTACCAGGGAGTAATCCGGCAGAAGCACTGTTCACGGCCCAGGTGGGCCCCATTTCTACCCCGGGCCGGATTATTTTCCCCCTTGGCCGGATTTCACTTCCCCGAGCCGAATTACTTCGTCCCAGATGTCACTTCCCCCTTGGCCGAACTACTTCCCCGAGCATCAGTAACTCGGATCCAAGTCTATGGCGGTTTGCTAGCCAATGGTAAGGCCATATCGTATCTCAGCAGCAGTAACTCGGATTTTGAGTCAAGCGAGTCAAAAAAGAGACTCATGTCAATGTTGAGTCATACAACTCAACAATAATTACCCAAATGGGTTAAGGCTAGAGCCAAATTTGGCCAGAAGACAAAAGACTTACCCAAATGGGTTAAGGCTAGAGCCAAATCAGGCCAGAAGCCAAAAGAGTTACCCAAATGGGTTAAGGCCAGAGCCTAATTCGGCCAAAAGCTAAAAGACTTACCAAAATGGGTTAAGGCCAGAGCCAAATCAGGCCAGAAGCCAAAAGTGTTACCCGGATAGGTTATGACTAGAGACAAATTCGGCCAGAAACCAAAAGACATACCCAAATGGGTTAATGCCAGAGCCAAATTTGGCCAGAGGCTAAAAGAGTTACCCGAATGGGTTAAGGCCAGAGCCAAATTCAGCCAGAAGCCAAAAGGCTTACCCAAGTGGGTTAAGGCTAGTGCCAAATCAGGCTAGAAGCCAAAAGAGTTACCTGAATGGGTTACGGCCAGAGCAAAATTTGGCCAGAAGCCAAACGACTTACCCAAATGGGTTACGGCTAGAGAAAATTCAGCCAGAAGCCAAAAGAGTTACCCAAATGGGTTATGGCCAGAGCCAAATTCAGCCAGAAGCCAAAAGACATACCCAAATGGGTTACAGCCAGAGCCAAATTCGGCCAGAAGCCAAAAGAGTTACCCAAATGGGTTAAGTCTAGAGCCAAATTCGGCCAGAAGCTAAAAGACTTACCCAAATGGGTTAAGGCCAGAGCCAAATTTGGCCAAAAGCCAAAAGAGTTACCCGAATGGGTTACGGCGAGAGCCAAATTTGGCTAGAAGCCAAAAGACTTACCCAAATGGGTTAAGGCCAGAGCCAAATTCGGCCAGAAGCCAAAAGAGTTAGCAAATGGGTTAAGGCCAGAGCCAAATTCAGCCAAAAGCCAAAAGACTTACCCAAATGGGTTAAGGCCAGAGCCAAATCAGGCCAGAAGCCAAAAGAGTTACCCAAATGGGTTAAGGTCAGAGCAAAATTTGGCCAGAAGCCGAAAGACTTACCCAAAAGGGTTAAGGCCAAATCCAAAGCAGGCTAGAAGCCAAGAAAAACTTACCCAAAAGGGTTAAGAATAGGGCCAAAGAAGTCCAGAAGTCGGTTATATGACCAGAGAAAAAGGACTATATGTTGCTAAACAACTCTGGAGATATCTTTATTTGAAGCCTATGCGGGATTTTACAAATCCCACATAGCCTCGGGGACTAATGTTGGGGGTGTAACTCCAGGTACCCCAGAGTTGGTGTATCAAGTGACTCATTAGAACATTGATCGATTCAATTGAGGATATGAAATATAAGTTGAATGAAGAAAAGAGGGAGAAAAAAATGGATCTAGGCCGAATTAGATTAAATTCGGCCTAGTTCGGTCCCATCCAGGCTGAATTAAAGCTCTATGGTCTAGCTGGCCACTTAATCGACCAGAGTTGGCCCAAACCCAAACGAACCGGCCGACCTCAGCCGGCCCACCAGCTCTCACCTGTCGCCAGCTCCTCATCAGCTCCCGCCGAACCACCCCACATCACCAGTTTCTGTCTCCAAGGCGAGCTCATCGTCGCCCCGTCGTGGCGCCCCAGTGGGCTAGAGCAAGGTCGACCCGGCCCACCCTCGGGCGGGATCAAGCCTCCACGTCGCCGCACCCGCACGGGCCGGCATCAACCTCACCCCGGCCGGCCCATCCCGGGATCCCCACCGCGCCGCCCGCACCAACCTTCAGATCTCTCGGGTGGGCCGAATCAGCGGGCATCCTGGCTCACCCCGGATCACCCCCGCCTCTAGGAGAACGCTCCGCCTAGGCTGGATGATGTGGGCATCCTGACTAGGCTTTCCCTAGCTTGGGCCGAGTAGCAGAGCACCCTGGCTAGACTAGTTTCACCTCTCTAGGCCGGATTAGGCTGTAATCCGGCTGTACCAGGGAGTAATCCGGCAGAAGAACTGTTCACGGCCCAGGTGGGCCCCATTTCTACCCCTGGACGGAATATTTTCCCCCTTGGCCGGATTTCACTTCCCCGGGCCGAATTACTTCATCCCAGACATCACTTTGTTCATATCTGGACCCACCATCAACCTCTACATCGATGTACCTCCAAGTGAAGTCAAGCCTACGTCACGTGCCAGTCTTGGGACGCCCGTGGCTCATACGGGCCCCATTGGTCCAAGATGCTAAGGAATATACTAGGCATCTTGGGAGATGCTAGGGAATATGTCGAGCATCCCCTAAAGATGCTAAGGAATATGCCGAAGGGATAAGACCGGTGACTCAATAAAGGACAACGTGACTGGGCAAGACCCCACTAGACAGCTCATAGGAGTACTTGTGATGACATACCTTGTCCCCTAGGCTCCCCTTTATAAGGAGCACCAGGGGTAACGTTACAAGAGAGGCCCCCTGGAGGTCTCCTCTTCCTCTACTTACTAGGAGCAAGGTTCCTTCTTCCTCTGCTCTCCATGAGAGGCATGAGAGTACAGCTCAAGGAGCACCATTGTAGCCACAAGCATGGCAAGATATATGAGATTAGATGCAGGAGTAGAGGTGTTATCTCACTAGGAGATCCTCAAACCTGGGTATATCCTGTCTCTCTGAGTTCTTCCGTATGAGGTCTTCACTTCATCATCCCTCCTCGGATTCCTCCATCGTCCGTCAGCCCCAACTTTAGCATATACCAGGCATATGTCGTGACACCACCACGACAATGCAATTAAATAATGAAAGAGAGACTTGTGGTAACTAGCTATGTTAACATCACACATTTCAAGACAAAATGAGTCTACAACCTGCCTGGTGTTGGCGGTGCGCACGCGCGTCGATCGACAACCTGCCTGGTGTTGGCGGCTCCGTATCTGTGTTAGGCGTGTTCGTCAGCTGCGTCGGTGGGAACCATTTTGGTCCTTGGCGGCAAAAGTATTACTACTACAGTACTCCCTCTGTTTAAAAATATAAGATGTTTTAGCTTTATGAAAGGAGTGTATCTAGACTTCTTTTAGTGTGTAGGTTCATCTAGATTTGGAGTGAATCTACACATTAAAAGGGATCTAGATACACTCCTTTCACAAAGCTAAAACATATTATATTTTGAAACGGAGGGAGTACAATAGAGTAGCAATTCAAACTTTCCTAGTTTCAAAATTTTCACTTCCTTCACAAACATCCGAGGGGGGAGGATATTCAAAAGATTGCCATTCGCAGTACTACAAGTACAAGTACGAGTACTACTTAAGTGATGGACAAGGGATTGGTTCATCTGGCCAACAAAAAAAACCCATTACATTGGATGCTTACCATTATGATCTGACCAGCCTACCTACTCCGCACTACTCCACCTCTATACCCTAGGAAGAGGAAGCACCAAGCACACCCGCAGCAAGCTTGTTCGAAAGTGAGGAGCGCTCCTTTTTTTTCTTCCGTGAAGCAAGTAGTACTCCCTCCTTCCAAAGTTAGGATGCGTATTACTTCTGGTCAGAGTCAAATTTAACGAACTTTGACCAAATGTACGACATCAACTCAATGTTATTAGAATCATCATGAACTATATTTTCATATTATATGCATTCGTAATTAGAAAAGTCAGTATGTTATGCTAGCACGAGGGACATCTCCATCTCGGTTTTCGACACACAGTTGTGCCACGTCGACTATCCTCCTCACCTCCGGGCCGCCCGGGAAGCATGGCCACCACGGCGCTACTGGGAAGCGTAGAGCTCAGTCCCTGGGGGTGTGATGCCAAAACAATTGTCAGCTCCTATTTCCTTGTAACTAAGACTTTAGGATGAACTTCCCAGTAAGGGCCCTTGTTTTGTTGTGCCTCATTCTGTCTATTCTTTTCATGCCTGGAGTTTTTTGCATATTCATGGCATAACATCCTCTTGCCGAGGCTAGTGATGGTGGCTCGTGCCTTATTTTTGTAGGGACGGCCTTTTAGAGGCATTGAGCGTGTCTGTTGAAGGGCTAAGTGTCCTTTGGTGGCGTCCTCACGAGGCGAGGTTGCGGGCATAGCGCTTGGGGAGGTGATTCCCGAAGATGGCGCTTGCGGGGCGCTTGTGGGGCGCAGTTAGCGGGGCTCCTTTCACCCACCGAGCTAGACTGTCACACAATGCACCGTGCTCGATTAGGCCCATGGGATCTTAGCGCCTCAAGAGGGTAGCCCCTATTCCCGCAGGGAATAGCTTAGGTTATTGGGCCTCAAGTGTAACACCCCAGTTTTAGTTAATCACTAAATAGGGTTTTGATTGTGCATTCATGAGCATCATTCCTTAAAAGGGCATCTAAAGAAATAATGCTAAACCCTAATACCCTAGTTTCCTCTCTCTCTCAAAACAATTCAAAAGGTTTTGAATATTTTGAAATAGTACCAAAATGTTTGGAGCCCAAATGGTGTTAAGGGCCCTTACAATATTTTCATACTTTTGCCAAACTCTAGTATTTTGGAAATTATTCAAAAACAGAAAAAGATTTGAAATACAGAGAGAAAAGGAGATCTATAAAAAGGAAAAGAGGTTTTCTAAAAAAATGGAGCCAGTAGCCAAACAAGCTAGGAAGCCTAGCAAGCTTTCCCTCTTCTCTTTCTTTCCCATGGACCACCTCGGCCCAGCCGCAGCCCAGCCAGCCCGTACGCCTTCGCCGTCTTTCTCTTTTCTCCTTCCTCACGTCAGAGAGAGAGAGAGAGAGAGCGAGCGAAGCAGCTCGCTGGAGCTCCCACCGCCGCCCGATGCGCTGCCTTGACACTATGATGCCCGCCGCCGCCCTGGTCGAGGATAAGAACGACGCCGAGACGTCTCTCTCCCTTGGTTCCCTCTCCCCCTCACGCAAGCGTCCTCTATGTTCCTCTCTGTGCACCGAACCCTAGCCACAGATCCCGCCAGCTTCTTGCTGTTGCCGTGCTCCCCTCGTCCATATGATACCACCACGAGCTCCACCTTGCCACCCTCGTTTTCCCTGTTGAAGCACACAAGCCCGGGAGCGCTCTACTCACCGGAATCGAGTCATCTTCCTCAATCCGGACGAAGCTCGCCGCCATCGATAAGCTTGCCTTCGGCCTCCCCGACCCTCACTGACCCCTTCCCTGCAACCATGGTGAGCTTGACTTCCTCCCGAGAAACTCCACCGTCCCCCTCGCATACTCTGCCATTCCCGCACTGCGCGCCATCGCTTGTAGTCGTCATACACCATTGCAAATGTTGCTCCGGTTTTCAAAACCGGGAGGCGCCACCACTTTCCTGCTCCCCTCGACCTCCTGTGTCGAATGCAACCGCCCGACAAACCTCGCACGCCCTCCCACGATCAATCCATGCTTGACCTAGGAGAAATCACATTGATGACGTCATGCCGACGCCATCATGACGTCAGTATGTGCGGGTCAGCACCTGGTCAAACCAGGCTAGGTCCCATCGAACCACATGGATGCTGAGGTGGCCTCGGGCCCCTCTATCAGTCACCGTGGCTAGCAATAGGCTCGGTACAAAAAGTGTTTTCTAGTTTTGTACTAATTTTAGAAAAAGAATAAATACTAGAAAATTCATAACTTATTATTTATAACTCATAAAAATATGTATAATATATCAAAATGTTCCAAAAATGAGGTCTACACAATAGACTCAAAATCATGCATTGTTCAACAACTTTAATTACAAGTTTAATTAGAAGCACATTTGAACCCCTGTAGGTGATTCCGGGGTCTCTCCTGTATTAGGGTTTGGACCTCTCGGATCTCGCTTAAATTGCCAAGCATGCTTTAGGGTTTCATTTCAATAATATTTAACTTGTCATATCATCATCCTTGCTTGAGCATTGCATTGATGCCACGTGTTGATTGTTGTTTCCTTTCTTTCCGGTGTTTGGTTCTTCGCGGTAGAATATGATACCGACTCTGATACTGAAGACCGAGATCAACACCATCAAAGATCGAAGAACAATATTTGACCAATTGTAATCAAGTCAAGTACAAGGCTTCTGAAGATATGCTTATCTGGGTATCAACAAACAAGGCAAGCATAGCCCCACCATGATACAATCCTATGCTTTCAAAGTATTTTACTTCTCACCATGATGCATATGATACTACAGTTGTCTTTTATCGATAGATAGAGTATCCTATCTGTTGCATTACTCCCTTTTAGCTTATATTACCTGATCCACTGCTCCTAGCATAACTAGATTTGGCTTGTGTGCACTGCTAGAGCTTATATCTGTGTCTTTTTTAGCCATGCTTAGCTATCAGTTCTCAAGGTTTCACCATTGAAGGGAACGCAACCTTTTAGTTTGAAAGGAAAGTTAGCCCCCAGATATATCGGACCCTTCAAGATTCTGAATCGCCGAGGAGAAGTATCATACCAACTGGAACTGCTAGAGGAGATGTCTGCCATCCACAATGTGTTCCATATCTCGTTACTTCGCAAATGCCTAGAAGTGCCAGAGAGGACAGAAGTTTTCAAGAACATCGATCACCAAGCCGTTGATATCAACAAGGATCTGACGTATCGTGAAGTGCCCATCCGTATGTTGTAGGAAGCCTACAGAACTACCAGAACCTAGAGTATCAACTTTGTCAAGATTCAATGGAGCAACCATACCGAAGAAGCCACTTGGGAGCGAGAAGATTACATTAGGACTGAGTTCCCAGATCTCTTTAGTTCCTAGTTTTCTTTCTTAAAACTCGGGACGAGATTTTTTTTAAGGGGGGAAGGTTTGTAACATACCAAATCTTTAATCAAGGTTAATCAAAGTCCAAATCACCAAAGTTAGGGTTAACAAGAACTTTTTCCCATTTAAATAATTAAGCATGCATATGTGTGTTGCATTAAATAGGAACTGTTCTGAATTGCCACGATTGTGTGTTCTAATGGTTTTAAAATGATGCTAAGATGAATGCCACATCATCTAGATCATTCCCAAGCAAATCCCAAAGAAAAACAAATCAAAAGGAATTAAATAAAGGAAATGGTCACGTTGCCATTTTTAATCCACTGCCCCACTCTGGGTGTTCCTAGGACTCAAATCCCAATAGAAACAATTGTGGATCTTTGCACCCCTTGCTAGTACAAGTAGTGATGTACCAAGGCCCACTTTGTGATCTTCCAAAATTATTCAAATACTAAATTTAATTGGCATTTGAAAATGGAATCTATCTCATATGTCTAGATCACACTTTTTAAAAAACCATCCAAATGAACTCCATTTTAAAATCTTAAGCAACCACAGATGATCAAGCATGAGACCAATCACTCCACCAAAATCTTTGAAAAAATCAAAACTTTTCTTCATGCGGCCATTTGATCGAACACTTGGCATGTACTGATCACACTCTAGATTAGACTCACTGTTTCTATAGGGTTTTGCCACCCAATTGCACCCCATTTACTCCCTCAGTCCCACTTTGATCTTACCAAGCCGAAACCAACCCATCCCCTAGTCCCTAGCGCCAGTACCACGCCACCCTGAGGCCATGCTAGCTGGTCGATCATGCGCAGCTCGCAGCAAACCGCCAGCCCCTCTCCGTCGCTCTAGGAAGCAAGGCGTGACCTCAGCGCCGTCCACGGTCCACGCCACGGCCCCTGTTAGCCACTGGACCACCCCAGAGCAGCGCCACACTATCCTCTCTGCGTCGCGCCAGTGCGCGCAAAAGCGCCGTCACCGCCAGCACGCCACAGACCGCGCCTCGACACCAGACCGCGCTTGTCGCTCCGCCTTGACCACCTCACCCCGCCAGACATGGCCGTACACCGCCGCTCGACCCACACTTGCCTGGAACCGCGTCAAACACCGCCTCTGTCTCCCAGAGCACGAGACGCGCCCGACCGTTAGCCACCGCCCCTAGCACCACCATTACACCCTAGCTGACCGCCAGGGAACCACGCACCATCCGCCTACCTCACCCACGCCGATAGCCCCCTATGCCATCATCACCGACAAGCTCCACCAACACCCCTCTGCCTCCTTGCCACGCCTATATAAGCAAGCCTCCCCAGCATGAATTCCTCACACTCTCACACACCCCTCTCACCACAAGTACTTCTCCACCTCTCGCCGGAGCCGCTCGAGCAGCCAGCCGCCGGAATTTTGCTGGAGGAAGCTGCATCAGAGGAGGAGACACTGCCATCGATCTCGTTCACCCCAGCCTCTGCCGCGACTTCGCCTAAGCCTGCCGTCGTCGACTCGTTCGTTTGCCCACCTCACCGCACTCGCTGGAGCCCCGGTACGCCCCCACTGCACCCCCCGCCGCGTAGCTAGGTTTCCGTCTCGCCGGCGACGTGTTCATCGTCGACGACGACCGTGAGCCGTTGATCTAGTTCTAATCCTATGGTCCACACTGCCCCGTACCGCTTCGCGTGTTATGAGCCACTGATAGGCGGGACCCCCCCTATCAGCAGTCCTCAGCGCCGCGGAGTGAATCTAGGCCGGCCCGTTTATGTTCCCGTGCAAGCCGTGTGATTCAAATTAGGAATTTTCTTTTTAGACTTAAACTAGAATATGTCCCTTACTTTGAAAATCAATCCAGAGAGTTTTACAAATCCAAATTAGATGATTCCAATTTTGTTGGAAAGGTAATGAAAATGTCTATCCAAGACCTTTGTATTTAAATCAATTAGAGTTAGAAATATCTTCTAGTATAAATAACAATATAGAAGCTTTTTCACATTCAAACATTGTTCTAAAATAAACCATAATAGCTTTTGAGTTGATTCCAACTCTCAAAAATCACATGTAACCATACCTATCTGAATATGTAATAATATTAAGGTTTGCATGTAGTGACTTTGGACTAGTACCAAAATAATGCTATATAGGCATTTCGAGTCACTTTAAATCATTATTTATTAATCTTAAACTTATTAAAATGTGATCCAACCTTCAAATCACATTCCCATATATTAGAATATGTGGTGATGACATGTGTCCACATTATCCCATATTTTAATTGGAGAATATTACATCTTAGTTATTTTCAATGAGTAGAAATTACTTTTCTCAAATAAAATAAATGAAACTAGTTCATTAAACCTTGTGATGTTTGTGATGATACTAGATCATACAATGTGTGTGCCTTAGTGTGCTAAGTAGACTAGTTAAGTATTGTTTGGTGATTTGTGTATTCCGTATGTATTTATAGATGATAGTACAGACCAAGCTTACGAGGAGGAAGAGGAGTTCTACCAAGAGGAGGAGGAAGAGAATTTCAACCGCTGCACTACTCAAGGCAAGCTAGCATTATACAAGTTAACCCTTGCAAGTTTTACTTAAAGGCCTACATTCAAGTAAACTGACCAAGCTATTATTAGCAAGCTAACACTTGCAAGTATTATATTTAGCAAGCCATCATTTAACAATGCAAGCTAACCCTTGCAAGCTAGAGAACCTAAGAAAGATGCCTTGAGCATGCTTTGGTTATAAATATTGACTTATACCTACCCCAAGTTTTACTTAAGCTTTACTTTCTTTTACTTTACCAAAGTTCTTTACTTTGTTTATAGATAGCATAAAGAGTATAAAACTTGGCCTATCTAGTTAGACATTGATGTCATTCTATGGCATGAGATTGATCTTAGCATCCCACATTAGTGAACAATCTTAACTTGGTAGTTTAGAGCTAAACCAAAAACTTGATCACTTAAGATGGGAGTACTTGGTGAAAATGACTTATGAAAACCTTGGAATGATGAGTCATTATATTGAGATGGTTTAACATGTGTAGAGAAACACAAATGGTTTATGATGATGAAAATGTTGAGGCATGATCCTTAGCCCTTTTATAGAAACGGATGGTTGGGTTCGGATGCGATACCATTCCAAATTTACCGTATAACCACAATACCTGAATTGGGTAAGGCTTAGCCGGAAGTTTATATGCATTAGTATTAGTTCCCTCGCGGGAGAGGTTTGAGCTGAGGCTACCTCTCAATGTTGTCCACCTATGCAGTGCCCAGGATGACAAATGGTCATGGCTGGGAGGCCATACTCATAGGAGAGGTGCTTATACTAGAGTGTGTAAAGGAAAGGTTATGTTTGATTATCTGCATACTAAGTATGATGATTCAGGATTATCTCTGACAGATGTATCGAATCTTGTGGTGAAAGTGTACCACCTCTGCAGAGTGTCAAACTATTTGAATAGCCACGTCCGCGGTTATGGACAGTCAGAGTGGCCATAATGTTCCATTGTCAGATGTTTTCAAAATGACTTATGAAATGAATGGTGACCTGACATGACCACTTAGGTGATTTTAAACTTTATTGTATCTTTCTTTGTTTCTAAACTCAGCTTAGGTTTCAAACTTAACTTTACAAATAAACTTAGAGTTAGCATTCCTACTAGAACTACCTTACTTGTTAGTGATAGTTTGCGAGTACTTAAAGAGTACTCAAGGCTTTTGTCCCTAGCTATTCCCGTGGCCAGACTTTGAGGAGGACTACCCTGAAGGAGGATAGCAGGACTGCTATGACAACTAGGATCATCTCTCATCGTCAGCATTGTCTGTGACACTGAAGATGGATCCCACCGCTACACTTATTATTTATTCCGCTGCTTGTTGTATTAAGACTGGATCATGAGATCCTTTATTTGTGTAAGACCTTATTATGGTTTGTAATGGATGATGTACTGTGATATCCAATCTGTTATGTCACGCAAAAATGGTAATCCTGGGATTGCGATGTATGGCATAACAGGCATCTGGGATTAAAAATCCGGGTGTTGAAAAGTTGGTATCAGAGCCATCATGACCATAGGAGACCCTAGTTAGAATGGACGTCATAACAAAAACATAGTTTCAAAACCAAAGTGAATATTTGTGAAAATTTATTTCCACTCTTATCCTTGGGATTATTTCTCTCAAAAAAATACATGTTCCTCAAAAATTCTTACATTATTACATAAAATTTGACACACTTGATCACTTCACTAACTTACTCATCCTAAATTCTTATAGATGGAAGTTCAGTAATGCAAGTTCTACCTTTTGGGCAACGGAGGCCAACTGATCTTCGAGAGGGATCTTGATGCACTGTCTGAGTACTTGGAGCGTCCGCATCCGGAATTTCTTGGAGCTCAACTCCCTGGTCCCCTAGGAGGAGATTTACAATGGCTAGTAATTGCTGATCTTCGAGGCAAGATAGAGGCACCAACATCCGGGAGGATTCAGTTCTCCGTGAGAGAGAACAGCTGGCTAGATGGATTAGCCATGGCAATGCATGAAGCTCTCGCTCGTCTTTGCGCACAGAATGTCAACTTGATCCAAGGAAACCGCTTTGCTCACTATGCAAGGCGTGATTCTATGGGAATGCCGCTGGAGATGTCAAGTCACCCGGAGTTAAAGCGTCAAGTGGAGAACCTCGACTTCCTACTGTACGACCGACAGAAGGAATTGGACAATGCTAGAGAGTTCGCCAACCACAACCTCGCCATTGCCGCTCAGAAGGCCTAGACTTTATCACTGCTAGTCAAGGATCGCCAGTCTCTTCGCCGTCAATGCGCAATGAAGGATCACACCATCGAACGTCTTCACAAGAAGGTGGCCGACCTCGACAAGATCATCAAGGATCAAGAAGCTCAGTTTGCAGCAAAAGAAGAAGAAGAGGAAGCTGAAGACATCCAAGGGGATATTGACTCCTACCTCAGCAATGATGATGACTATCTGGAGGATGATGCCATGGACTTCTACACCGACGATGATGACTCCCACTTCATCGATGATGAGTAGATACACTAGAGCACTAGTGTAGGAGTGAGAAGTATCGGTCCCATTGTATCTTAGCTTACAGATTGGTTCTTAAAACCATCTGTTTTCCTTTGATGTTGTGGTGTGTGTGTTTTTGTATCGTGTGCCTTGCTTGAATGAATGAAAAGAAGTTAGTTGCAAAATCTGAGTCAAACTCAAGGTTTTAGCTTTAAAACCAAAACTATGAACCTTAGAACTTTCCCTCTTACTCCTTTATCTACCTCAATCTTCAGATGACTCATGGAAACTAAGGATGGAGCAGCTCATCGCAAGACCCAAATGCTGCAGATTCTGCAGACTCTCATTGCAGACCGTGAAGCTAGTAGGGCAGAGCGCCAAGCTAATCTAGCCCCCCTGCAGCAGATCGCCCAGATGGCTCACAACAATCAGAACCATGGAAATCAGGATCACCACGGATCCAAACTCAAAAACTTCTAGAACACCAATCCCCCAATCTTTAGCCAGTCCGAAAACCCACTAGATGCTGACGATTGGTTGCAGACCATGGAGAACAACTTAGAAGTCGCAGGAGTGGATGCCAACGAGAAATTTCTTTTTGCCACCCACTATCTGGCCGGAGATGCAAGAGCATGGTGGAACAGCACCCGCACAATGAAGTATGGTCAAGTGATGGCATGGGAAGCCTTCAAGATCAAGTTCAGCCACACCCACGTGCCATAGGGTCTAGTCACCAGAATGAGAGATGAGTTTAGAGAGTTAAAGCACAGCAGAATGACTGTAGTGGAGTACCGTGACAAATTCTTGTCCCTTGCTAGGTATGCACCTGATGAGATCAATACGGAGGCCAAGAACAAGGAGAGATTCCTGAACGGAGTACATGAGATGTAGATTGTCCTCGTCAACATCCGTTTCGAGGATCTCGAAGAGCTAGTCAACTATGCCATTCAGATGGAAGGGAAGATCAATCAAGCCAACGACAACCGCAAACGTCGGATGATGCACCAAGCTGGATCCAACAGTCACCAGAAGTACCATCTCAACCTGTCTGTCGGATATGCACCATGGAACAATTGACCCCAATGTCTCGCCCAAGCTACCCCAACCGTAGCGGAGGAAATGTGAAGTCTGGAGGAAACAACAACAACCCCGGCAACTCCAACAACTTCAACCGTGCACCTCCCAAGCACAACAACAACAACACTGCACCCAGAACTGGAAGCAATGTTGTGCCCGTGGAAGCAAAGAACAAGTCTCAGATTACTTGTTTCGAGTGTGGAGTGAAGGGTCACTACTCCAATGAGTGTCTGAAGAAGATTGCCGCCACTGCCAATGTGAATGCCCCAGTTCAACATCAGCGTCGTGTTCAAAAAGGAAGAAGATTCGCCCCAGGGAACCCTCACAACCGGAACGGCCGTCTCTTCCACATGAACGGCGAAGAAGCCCAAGAAGCGCCAGATGTAGTGTTGGGTATGTTTTCTGTCAACTCAGTTTTAGCAAGAGTGTTGTTTGATTCTGGAGCATCGCACTCATTTGTCACCGAAGAATTTGCATGCACTAGTAATATTCACCCAACCAACCTAAAGCATGTCATGATATTTCAAATCCCCAGTTCAACTACAAAAGCTAGAAAAATTTGCAAAGCTGTACCTATCAGAATACATGGGACAGATTTTTATGCCAATCTAATAGTACTTGGAACCAAAGGTTTGGAAGTAGTACTAGGAATGGATTAGATGTAAGAGCATAAAGGATTGATTGACTGTGCCAAGAAAGCCATCACCATGACCAGTAGCTCTGGAGTATCAGTAGAGCATGTATCTGAAACCTTGCCTCGTCAATTCAAGTGCAACAAGAGTCTAGCCCTACCCACCATGGACCAAGTCAGGGTAGTCTGTGAATACCCCGATGTATTCCCAGATGAATTGCCCGGTATGCCCCCGGATCAGGATATTGAGTTCATTATTGAACTAATCCTCGGAACTGGACCCATAGCTCAGAGACCCTATAGCATGAACCCCTCAGAGTTAGTAGAGTTGAAGAAGCAGCTGGATGCTATGTTGGCAACATGCTTAATTCAACTAAGCGCATCGCCATGGAGATCACCTATGTTATTCGTCGACCAGAAGGATGGAGGCAATCGTTTGTGCACAGATTACAGGAAGCTAAATGACGTCACAATCAAGAACAAGTACCTCTTGCCCAAGATAGAGGATCTATTTGATCAGTTGACTGGTGCCAGAGTATTCTCTAAGATCGATCTTAGGACTGGTTATCACCAACTTAAGATTCGTGCAACGGATATTCCGAAGACCGCCTTTACTACTCGTTATGGATTATACGAGTATACGGTCATGTCTTTTGGATTAACCAATGCCCCTGCTTATTTCATGAATCTCATGAATAAGATCTTTATGAATTTCCTAGATAAGTTTGTCATTGTGTTTATCGATGATATCCTTATCTATTCCAAGTCAGAAGAAGATCATGAGCAACATCTGAGAATCATCCTTGAAACCCTTAGAGAGCATCGGTTGTATGCCAAGTTCAGCAAATGTGAGTTTTGGCTGAAAGAAGTAGGATTCCTAGGACATATTGTGTCTGCAGGAGGAGTCCCTGTGGATCCCGCCAAGATAAAAGATGTTGAAGAATGGGAAGCCCCAACCACTCAAACCAAAGTCCGTGCATTTCTCGGATTAGCGGGATATTACCGCAAATTCGTGGAAGGACTTTCGAGCACCGGAAGACCCATGACCCAATTGCTGAAGAAGGACAAGAAGTTTGACGGGACTAACAAATGTGAAACAAGTTTCCAAGAGCTCAAGAAGAGATTGATTTCAGCCCCAATATTGATCATGCCAGATATCAAGAAGCCGTTTGATGTCTATTGTGATGCATCCAAGATTGGTATGCGATGTGGGTTGATGCAAGAAGGCAAAGTCATCGCATATCTGTCTCGACAACTGAAGCAGCATGAGCAGAACTATCCTACACATGATCTTGAGTTAGCAGTCGTAGTGTTGGCATTGAACACATGGCATCATTACCTTATGGGTAACCGCTGTGAGATTTACTCAGATCACAAAAGCTTGAAGTATATTTTCACTCAGAAGGAGCTGAATATGAGGCAAAGGAGATGGATAGAGTTAGTCAAGGATTATGACCTTGACATTCACTATCAACCCGGCAAAGCCAATGTGGTAGCGGATGGCCTTAGCAGATTGTCGTGTAGGTTAAACACTATGATCAAGGAGAAGCAACCAAGTTTGTATGAGGAGTTCGAGCAGTTTAGAACTAAGCTAGTTAGCATTGGATTTTTAGCTAGCATTGAACTTCAACCCACTTTGATTAGCCAAATCAAGGAAGCCCAGAAGGGAAATGCAAGTATCGACGGAATCAAATGTCGTATTGGTACATGAAAGGTACCTGGATTCACCGAAGATGAAGAAGGAGTTTTGTGGTACAAAGGACGTATCTGTGTGCCATCAGATTCGGAGATGAAGCAAGTTATCATGCAAGAAGCTCATGATACTCTTTATTCTATCCACCCCGGAGGAATGAAGATGTATCAGGATTTGAAGGAGCAATTTTGGTGGCATAAGATGAAGAGAGAAATCGGAAGCTACATCGCCAAGTGTGATATTTGTCAGAGAGTCAAAGCGGAACATCGGAGACCTGCATGACTGTTACAACCATTGCAGATTCTGGAATGGAAATGGGATTCCGTCAGAATGAACTTTATCATCGGTTTGCCTACTTCTAGTAGGGGAAATGACTCAATCTGGGTCATCGTTGATAGACTGTCCAAGGTAGCTCATTTTTAACCTGTCAAGACAACCTACCAGAGTTCGAAGCTAGCAGAGTTGTACATTTCCAGAATTGTTAGTCTGCATGGAACCCCCAAGACCATAGTTTCGGATTGAGGAACCCAATTTACCTCAAGATTTTAGCAGAAAGTCCAAGAAGGATTAGGAACCAAGTTGAATTTCAGCACAGCTTATCACCCGCAAACCGATGGATAGACTGAAAGAGTCAACAAAATCTTAGAGGATATGTTGAGAGCTTGTGTGTTAGAGTATGGATCAAAATGGGAAGACTGCCTGCCTTTCATAGAATTCTCATACAACAATAGCTATCAAGCTAGTTTGCAAATGGCACCATTTGAATTCCCATACAGAAGAAAGTGTCGTACCCCTTTGAATTCGTCGCTAGTAGGAGAGAGTAAGATTTTTGGACTCGACATCCTACGAGAAGCCGAAGAGAAGGTTCACAAAGTCCGTGAGAACCTCAAGACCGCCCAATCTAGACAAAAGATTTATGCTGGCAAAAGAAGGAGAGACCTGACTTTCAATGTAGGAGATTTTGTGTATCTCAAGGTTTCGCCATTGAAGGGAATACAACGTTTTAGTCTGAAAGGAAAGTTAGCCCCCAGATATATCGGACCCTTCAAGATTCCGAATCGCCGAGGAGAAGTATCATACCAACTAGAACTGCTAGAGGAGATGTTTGCCATCCACAATGTGTTCCATATCTCGTTACTTCGCAAATGCCTAGAAGTGCCAGAGAGGACCGAAGTTTTCAAAAACATCGATCACCGAGCCATTGATATCAACAAGGATCTGACGTATCATGAAGTGCCCATCCGTATCTTGGAGGGAGCCTACAGAACTACCAGAACATGGAGTATCAAATTTCTCAAGATTCAATGGAGCAACCATACCGAAGAAGAAGCCACTTGGGAGCGAGAAGATTACATTAGGACTGAGTTCCCAAATCTCTTTACTTCCTAGTTTGCTTTCTTAAATCTCGGGACGAGATTTTGTTTAAGGGGGGAAGGTTTGTAACATTCCAAATATTTAATCAAGGTTAATCAAAGTCCAAATCACCAAACTTAGGGTTAACAAGAACTTTTTCCCATTTAAATAATTAAGCATGCATATGTGTGTTGCATTAAATAGGAATTGTTTTGAATTGCCATGATTGTGTGTTCTAATGGTTGTAAAATTATTCTAAGATGAATGCCACATCATATAGATCATTCCCAAGCAAATCCCAAAGAAAAACAAATCAAAAGCAATTAAATAAAAGAAATGTTCACTTTGCCATTTTTAATCCACTAGCCCACTTTGGGTGTTCCTAGGACTCAAATCCCAACAGAAACATTTGTGGATCTTTGCATCCCTTGCTAGTACAAGTAGTGATGTACCAAGGCCCACTTTGTGATCTTCCAAAATTATTGAAACACTAAATTTAATTGGCATTTGAAAATGGAAGCTATCTCATATGTATAGATCACACTTCTTAAAAAACTATCCAAATGAACTCCATTTGAAAATCTCAATCAACCACAGATGATAAAGCATGAGACCAATCACTCCACCAAAAATCTTTGAAAAATTCAAAAGTTTTCTTCATGCGGCCATTTGATCGAACACTTCGCATGCACTGATCACACTCTAGATTAGACTCACTGTTTCTACAGGGTTTTGCCACCCAATTGCACCCCATTTACTCCATCTGTCCCTCTTTGATCTAACCAAGCTGAAACCAACCCATCCCCTAGTCCGTAGCACCAGTACCACGCCACCCCAAGGCCATGCTAGCCGGTCGATCATGCGCAGCTCGTAGCAGACCGCCAGCCCCTCTCTGCCGCTCCAGGAAGCAAGGTGTGAGCTCACCGCCATCCACGGTCCACCCCACGGCCCCTGTTATCCACTGGACCACCCAGAGCAGCCCCACACTATCCTCTCTGCGCCGCGCCAGCGCGCGCCAGAGCGCCGTCACCGCCAGCACGCCATAGACCGTGCCTCGACACCAGACCACACGCGCCGCTCCGCCTTGACCACCTCACCCCGCCAGACACGGCCGTACACCACCGCTTGACCCACACTTGTCGGGAACCGCTTAGAACACCGCCTCTGTCTCCCAGAGCGCGAGACGCGCCTGACCGTTAGCCACCAGCCCTAGCACCACCATTACACCCTAGCTGACTGATAGGGAACCACCCACCGTCCGCCTACCTTGCCCACGCCGATAGCCCCCTGTGTCATCATCACCGACAAGCTCCGCCAACACCCCTCTGCCGCCTCGCCGCGCCTATGTAAGCAAGCCTCCCCGACACGAATTTCGCCGGAGGAAGCCGCAACAGAGGAGGAGACGCTGCTGTCGATTTCGTCCACCTCAGCCTCTACCGCGACTTCGCCTGAGCCCATTGTCGTAGACTCGTTCGATTCCCCGCCTCGCCGCACTTGCTGGAGCCTCGGTACTCCCCCACTGCACCCCCGCCGCGTAGCTAGGTTTCCGTCTCGGCGGCGACATGTTCATCATCGATGACGACCACGAGCGGTTGATCTAGTTCCAATCCTACGGTCCACACTGCCCTGTACCGCTTCGCGTGTTATGAGCCACTGACAGGCGGGACTCCTATCAGCAGTCCTCAACGCCATGGAGTGAATCTGGGCCGGCCCGTTTGTGTTCCCGTGGAGTGAATCCAGAGAGTTTTACAGACCCAAATTAGATGATTCAAATTTTGTTGGAAAGGTAATAAAAATCTGTATCCAATACCGTTGGATTTAAATAAATTAGAGTTAGAAATCTCTCCTAGTAAAAATAATAATACAGAAGATTTTTCACATTCAAACATTTTTCTAAAATCAACCATAATAGCTTTTGAGTTCATTCCAACTCTCAAAAATCTCATTTAACCATACCTATCTGAATATGTAATAATATTAAGGTTTGCATGCAGTGACTTTGGACTAGTACCAAAATAATGCTATAGAGGCATTTCTAGTCACTTTAAATCATTATTTATTAATCTTAAACTTATTAAAATGTGATCCAACCTTTAAATCACATTACCATATATTAGAATATGTGGTGATGACATGTGTCCACATGATCCCATATTTTAATTGGAGAATATTACATCTTAGTTATTTTCAATGAGTAGAAATTACTTTTCTCAAATAAAAAAATGAAACTAGTTCATTAAACCTTGTGATGTGTGTGCCTTAGTGTGCTAAGTATACTAGTTAAGTATTGTTTGGTGATTTGTGTATTCCATATGTATTTATAGACGATAGTACCGACCAAGCTTACGAGGAGGAGGAGTTCTACCAAGATGAGGAGGAAGAGAATTTCAACCACTGCACTACTCAAGGCAAGCTAGCATTATACAAGTTAACCCTTGCAAGTGTTACTTGCAATCCTAGGTTTCCAAGTAGACTGAGCAAGGTATTATTAGGAAGCTAACACTTTCAAGTATTATACTTAGCAAGCCATCATTTAACAATGCAAGCTAACCCTTGCAAGCTAGAGAACCTAGGCAAGATGCCTTGAGCATGCTTTTGTTATACATATTGACTTATACCTACCCCAAGTTTTACTTAAGCTTTACTTTCTTTTACTTTACCAAAGTTCTTTACTTTTTTTATAGATAGCATAAAGAGTATAAAACTTGTCCTATCTAGTTAGACATTGATGTCATTCTATGGCATGAGATTGATCTTAGCATCCCACATTAGTGAACACTCTTAACTTGGTAGTTTAGAGCTAAACCAAAAACTTGATCACTTTAGATGGGAGTACTTGGTGAAAATGACTTATGAAAACCTTGGAATGATGAGTCATTCTATTGAGATGTTTTGACATGTGTTGAGAAACACAAATGGTTTATGATGACGAAAATGTTGAGGCATGAGCCTTAGCCCTTTTATAAAAATGGATGGTTGGGTTTGGATGCGATACCATTCCAAATTTACCGTACAACCACAATACCTGAATTGGGTAAGGCTTAGCCGGAAGTTTATATGCATTAGTATTAGTTCCCTCACGGGAGAGGTTTGAGCTGAGGCTACCTCTCAATGTTGTCCACCTATGCAGTGCCCAGGATGACAGATGGTCATGGCTGGGAGGCCATACTCATAGGAGAGATGCTTATACTAGAGTGTGTAAAGGAAAGGTTATGTTTGATTATCTACATACTAAGTATGATGATTCAGGGTTATCTTTGACAGATGTATCGAATGTTGTGGTGAAAGTGTACCACCTCTGCAGAGTGTCAAACTATTCGAATAGCCGCGTCCGCGGTTATGGACAGTTGGAGTGGCCATACTGTTCCGTTGTCAGATGCTTTCAAAATGACTTATGAAATAAATGGTGACCTGACTTGACCACAACAGAGTTGTGACTATGACAACTAAGTTCCCACTTAGGTGATTTTAAACTTTATTGTATCTTTCTTTGTTTCTGAAGTCAGCTAGGTTTCAAACTTAACTTTACAAATAAACTTAGAGTTAGCATTCCTACTAGAACTACCTTACTTGTTAGTGATAGTTTAGGAGTACTTAAAGAGTACTCATGGCTTTTGTCCCTGGCTATTCCCATGGCCAGACTTTGAGGAGGACTACCCTGAAGGAGTTCAGCAGGAGGCTACGAGAACTAGGATCATCTCCCATCGTCAGAATTGCCTGTGACACTGAAGATGGATCCCACCGTTACGCTTATTATTTATTCTGTTGCTTGTTGTATTAAGACTGGATCATTAGATCCTTTATTCATGTAAGACCTTATTATGGTTTGTAATGGATGATGTACTCTGATATGCAATCTGTTATGTCTCAGAAAAATGGTAATCATGTGATTGCGATGTATGGCATAACTGGCATCTGGGATTAAAAATCTGGATGTTGACACCCATTCTCACCACCACTAGGACCTGAGTTCTAGCCTCTTGAACCAAGACGAGCGTACAGCCATACGGGGCCTGGAAAACCTCACGAGTAACCAACTTTCCTAGTAGAATCCATGAGTCACATAGTTCGGGCGTTCCATTTGACATATGCATAGAAAACGTTTGGAAACATTCGGCGGGTGAAGGTGCATCATAATAGGTAGGTAAGCATGGCCGGGGTTGCTTGTGGTAGATGGCGCCCTTGGTAAACCAACCTCGACTCACATCTCTAGGGACCGGCTTCGGTATTTGACCCGTTCCGGTGGAACCCTCCTTAGGGCGTGACTCATGGTCTCGGCGAAAGCAAGGTAAAGATCGTGGCCAACCACCCTCTGCTGGCCTTCCAAGGAAGAGGGCTAATGATCTAGCATTAAGAGTCGGTTGGTACGTGTGGGTAAAGTTGTACATCCCTACAGGGTTAAATCTTTCAAAAAGTCATGTCCATTGTTATGGACGACTTGGGAACGGACGTGAAGATCATAGATAACATTAACCTAATCATAAAACTTGGAGGTTTCAATGTGTGCTTAAGGATGCTTCCTCATGGGTACAAGGGGGTGATCCTAGTTAGGAGATCATGATTACTTTAGTGGAGATCAAAATATGATGATCAATGCTTCAGAGACGTTGCTCTCTTATCCCCTTTTAAAATATTCTGATTAGACGAGCTTCTTCTTCCTCTCGTTTTATAAACAAAGATGGCTTTATGCAAAACAACCCCACCATCCATAAGTCTTGCGGAGTACACCCTGTACTCACCCTTGCTTTGTTGATACTTCTGTTGTAGAATAAATGTTCCCCTGAAGACGTGTTGCATAGGACATCGACACCGACGAGTAACTTGGGGTTCCCGGTCGGCAGCTTGGAATCTATGGGCTAGGACATCATCGTTATGATTCAGGCCTCTTAGGCCATTTGTTAAGTTTGCTATACTTAATAGCATAATTTTTCTTCTGTTGTTTTATGTTTGTGGTCGGTGACCTCTGCTTGTAATATTTTGGTTCTTCGCACAGTTATGAGCTTGCTGTAATTATTTTGTATCGCAGGGTCACTATTGTGTTACTAATTTCTCACTGGACATCCTCGAGCTCTAGGTTAAGCTTATGGCAGACTAATGTTTGGTATTTGTTTAACCAATATCCCGGGGGTGTTACATCAAGGTGCCCAGGCAGCTTGTCATAGCTTGCTGATTGCAACGGATTCAGGAAGTTCTCTCGAGGAGAGGCCCCAACACATATCCTCAAGGAGGGGTCCTATCCTAACCTCTGGAGCCCGCCTTCTTAAGAGGGGGCATAACCTCGCGAGGCTCCCTGGCAGTGTTGTTCCTTGATCATGCGGGCGGAGGCACTGCGCGCCTTCCGAGGGAGGGGGAGCGAGCCCTGACGCAGCTACCCGGGTGTGAGCCCGTTTCTAGGGTCGTATCTGGAGCCTTATCCCCAGGTCCCCTGGCGGAGTATTGCAGGATCGGGACCTGGTGTAACTAGAGTGATCCAATGACGGATCTTTCAAGCCTCGGATAGCTGAGGGCACGGCCTCGCGAGGCTCGTGTGCCTTTCCCAGGCGCCTCTCGAGGGGATGATACGTAGGGTGTGAACGCGTGCAGCTGGAGACCTGAAACACGCTTATGCGAAGTGTTGTAAGCTCTAGGAACCGTAGATGAGGTAACTTACCGCCATCCGGGATTGTAAGTTTAGTGCTCACGCTCTAGGCCTAGCAAAGTTTAACCGTTGAAGAGGGTGTCTCCAGGGTCACCCCACAAGCCTCTAGGGGAGAAAACCGTAGGACTAAGTGTTCTTCCCACCAGCCCCTGTGCCAAGAGTTTTGTGGGTTTCAAACGATTTTTTCACAAATGTCAAGAACCGTGGGTGAGGTGAATCATGGCCGGATCTGGCCCATGAGTTCAGATCTTGACACTTTAGTTCCTGGGAGAGCTCGAATTGTAGAGGAACAGGGCCTCGTGGGCCATCTCTAAAGCATTTTTATCATTGAGGTCCAGGAGCGTGGGTGAGGTAACTTGTAACCGAACCCAGTATGTGAGTTCAGAGCTCACACCTTAGGTCCTAGATAGGCTAACGGAGGAACAGGGCCACGAGAGCCGTCGCTTAAATGGTTGTTGTTTTTTCTTTTTAAGTATCGGGAACCGTGGGTGAGGTAACTCACGGCCGAGGAACGGGCCGCGAGTTTAGAGCTCGACACTTTAGGTCTTGACGAGCTTAGCCCATGGAGGTGCTGAGCCTCACGAGCCACTATAGGGACTGGGTCAGGAACCGTGGGTGAGGTAACTCATGGTCGTGGAATGGGCCACAAGTTCAGAGCTCGACACTTTAGGTCCTGACAAGCTCGGGCCACGGAGGGGTTGTGCCTCACGAGTTGTTGCAGGGATAAACTAGGTCAGACACCCTGGGTGAGGTAACTGACGACCGAGGAACGGGCCACGAGTTCAGAGCTCGACACTTTAGGTCCTGAAGATCTCGGGCCGTGGAGAGGTTGTGCCTCACGAGCCGTCGCGAGGATAAAAGCAAGGTCAGGAAGTGTGGGTGAGGTAACTCATAGCCAAGGAATGGGTCGTGGAGTTTAGAGATTGACACTTTAGGTCCTAACGAGCTACCCCATAGACCTTACCAGGACTGGGCCATAGGGAAAAGCACACACCGCACGAGGATCTCAAGCACCAGGAACCGTGTGACGAGGTAACTCATGGCCAGGACTGTCCCGTGAGTTCAGGGCTCGACACTTTAGGCTTTGATTCTGATGGGGAACTGGCCCGGTGAAGGGTACCGTTCCTTGCCCCCGCTCGCCCAGAGTGTGTGAGGGAAATCTCGGGGTGCAGTTTTTTGGAGAAATGATTTTTCAGGGAAAAACCAAATAGCCAAGCGTGCACGCAGCAGAAGATCCAAGGGAGCGCCAGTAGTACAGGCTTATTACAAATACCACCATGGCTTGCACGAGGTCTAACGAGAGGCGGAACCGTCAGGGATGAGGGTTTTTCCTAGTTCACCTTCAAAAAATCGCGGATTCAGGCGCGCCATTCAGAGAGGTTTGTCCACCTTCTAGCAGCCTCGCCGGCTCATCTGGTCACTTAGTTGACGCCATAGGGACACCAGGTGTTGTACGTGCGTTGAGTATAGTCCATGGGGAAGTCCGGAGCCCTCGCGTCGTTCCCGTCCTCGAGATGCACCTCATCCCTCACGAGGATGACGATGGTGCTCCCAAGCCCCTCTTGAGATCGTGGGCACCGGCCATGTCCTACCCCTCGCGAGGCAAGAACAATACGGCTGCTGCCCTCTTTGCCATGGCGTTCTTCTAGGCCATCATCTGTTTCCTCCTGGCAGAGCCTCCGACGTCGTCCAGGGCGTCCACATCCTTGGGATAGGTGGTGGAAGCAGTCTTGTAGGCATGCTCCAGGGAGCATAAGGCTTCCACCTCATCACAACGGATCGTGATGACTCCACCACTGCCGTCAGACATCTTGATCATGTTGTAGGCATGGTGTGTCGAGGCCATGAACTTGGCTAGTGCAGGGTAGCTGAGGATGACATTATACAGGAGGTTGATGTGCGCCACATCGAAGTCGATGAGATCGGTGCGGTAGTTGTCACTCATTCCAAAAGTGACGGAGTGGTGCACCTGCCCGATGGGTATGGTGGATCCGCTGGTTACCCCGAAGAATGGCATGATCGGCATCAGCCTGTCATATGGCACCTGCAGCTGGGCAAAAGTCTTGGTGGAAATTATGTTCAGGGCCACGCCTCCATCGATGAGGGTCTTTTCTACCACGATGTTGTTGATGGTCGGGGTGTAGATCAGGGGGAGTGTACCCACGGGCCTAGTGGAGACGGGGTGGTCGCTGGCGTCAAAGGTGATGGCGCACTGGGAACACTTGAGCTTTGGTGAAGGGATTCCCAATCTGGCAGCTCCGACCTACGAGTGAGTAGCTTGAAGTGTCGGTTGGACGTCGGGGCTTGGGAGCCATCAAGGATGCAGGCTATAGCACCATGTGGCACTTGGGAGCCCCCGGGGTCCTCAGTACATACTTTCTCTTGGGGGTGCGGGTGCTTTCGCGCGGCGTTAGCCTGGTGGCCCGCCGGAGGGGCATCGCGCCCACTGGAGTTGTTGTTCCAGCGGTTGCCTCTAGTTTGGCCATTTCGCTTGGCGCCTAGCCTCCCCTTCCTCTGGCTATTGCGTAGGTCACAGAGTTTCTTGAGCTCGTAGTAGTCGTCAGTGGGGTGGCCTGGCTTCTTGTGGAAGTGGCGGTACGAGTTGTTGCCTTGCTCCCACTTGCTAGCCCCCTCGCGAAGGCTCTTCCAATCTGGCTCTGCTACCAGGACGGTGGCGGTCTTGCGCTTGGGATCCTTGTCCTTACCCCTAGATGAGCCTGAGGCCTTGGGCATGGTTTCCGCCTCAGTGAGGCCAAACATCCGCCCCGCCTCTGCCTTGGCGCACTTCTCGGCCATGAAGAAGAGCTCGGTGGTGGTAGTGAGGCTCTCACCCCGGATCTCGATCTTTTCCCTCATCTTGACGTCCTTCACACCCTCGGAGAAAGCGGTGATGATGTTGGAGTCTGATATTTTGGGGATCTTGTTGCAGGCTCGACTGAACCTCTGCAGGAACTTGAAGAGGGTCTCTCCAGGATGCTGACGTATTTTGCGAAGGTCATACTAGGTGAGCGGGCGCTCGTAGGTTCCCTTGAAGTTGGAGATAAAGAGCGAGCTAAGTTCCGCCCATGATTCAATTGACTCTTCGAGGAGGTTCATCAGCCAGGTACTGGCCGCCTCCTTCAGGCATAGGGGGAACTAGTTCATCTTGACACGATCGTGTCCTCCCGCCACTTTGACTGTCGTGGTGTAAAGCTAGAGAAACTCGCACAGTTTCGTGGTGCCGTCGTAGCGCACCAGTGTCTCTAGGCGGAACTTGTGAGGCCAGACCACGCGGCAGAGGTTCTTGGTGAAGGTGAGGCAGCCATTGGCCTGGACCACCTTGCTATTGTCGAGGACCGCGCGGTTCTGCTGCCGCGCGGTGGTGATTTCCTCGGCAAGGTGGTCCTCGCGCTCACGCGGTGACGCCGCGGCGACGGGAGGCGAGTTGATCTAGCAACTATTCGCGAGCGGTGGAGTGGCATTGTCCAGCTTGGCCGCATCCCCACGCCGGCCAGGCGGGCGAGAATCCTAGGCCCCGGCTCCCACCCTCGGGCCGAGCCCCAGGCCCTCAGGGTAGAGAGTGGCAGTGTCGAGGAGTTCGGCTATCCGGTCACGCAACCTCTCCTATCCCTACTCGGCTAGCCGGTGGTTTAGGAGCTCACACACCATGCGCTTTGTGGCCTCCGTGCTGAGCTCCTCAGGGTGGCCGCGGGACGACACGGTGCAGGAGAGCGACGTGACACAATGCAAGGAGGGAACATACTCCCGCGACGGGCGGTAAGAGGAGCACCCCTCGTCCTCTGTCCACGGGACTTGCTCAGAGGTGGCACGCTGTGGAGCCGGCTCCATCTGGGCCTTGCTTGTGGCGCGACAAAGGGCTCGCTCGACGCACGTCTCGTTGCCGGTCGACATGTTGTCGAAGTCGCTGAAGGCCTTGAAAGCATGCCACAGCCCCCTACCTAGTGCGCCAAATGTGCGCCAAACTAGGGTCCAACGATCCCTTGGTTTGTGAGGCGGCTGAACACGCGATTTCAACGGATCTTGGCGACGGCTACGGCGGCAAAACGAATGCATGACAGAGAGTTGACACTAGAGTTTTTTACCCAAGTTCGGGACCCTCGTGAGGAGGTAAAGCCCCTACTCCTGCTTTGTTGTATTGCTCGCTTGCCTCGCATGGTTACAATGGAGGATGGAAGTCCAGGGTTTTAGATCTCTAGGATCCGTCCCTTGCAAGGTAGGAGAAGGGGACCTTATATAGGGCAGCCTGAGGCCTTTTCCCCCAGTCTTCGGATGGGAAAGGCGTCCATAGTGCCACCCATCATGATCCTATTTTATGAGACTACTTTACATGGACTCGGTCCAGCTCGCCGCATTCCACTCCATCCTCTTGTAAAGCGTTCTTTGTCAATATTGCTTGGCTTTATCCGGTGCTCTCTACTTCTTCCCCCTTTCACCAAAACGGCAACTGGGGGAGCCCCCCACCACAAGATCAATTGTCCCTTCCCTGTGAAAAGAGGGTGGATCGGGTCTTCTTTACAGAGGCGGCTGACGCCACGAAAGCCCCGCGCTTGCTGTCGGGGCCATAGTCGGTACTCCGTCCGGTGTAGTTACTATTCTAAACCCGGACGCACCTAGGGGTATCTGAGGCTCGAGGGCGTTACATGACATCGTAGCAGTCTCCCTCATGAGGTGTTACTTCCAGAGGGCACTCTCCCTCGAGGGGGTGTCTCACGAGGCCTGCCTGGTTTGGTCCCTTCTGGAGGCGTCCCACCTCTTGAAGGCGAAGACTCCTGAGCCACGAGGCTCGTCCAGCGCGGAGACGTGGCACCCCGAATGCCAGGGTTCTAACAATTTTACTTTTTGTTTTGCTTTAAAAATACCACCACTACCATTATCATTAATGTTTATGATCAGCAACTTAAATGAAACTCTACTTAATGAGATAAAAACTGAAAAAGAATGCCATGGAATAAAAGAAAATGGGAGTAAAAACAAAAGATGAAATTCATGTTGTGTCTAGTTCGTAAGCTCGAGTAATTTATATGAAACATGATCTGTTTTATGACAATAATTTGTATCCTTTTCTTGTCCATATTTATGTTTAATATTAAGAAGCAAGGTGAGAAAATAAATGTTGACATTATAAACTAGATGTCACACTCTTTAGATCTCTTTTTTCTAAGCGTTTTCTACACAAGCAAAGACTTGTTCCAAGCCCCTTAAAACAAGACTAGGAAAATCCACCTACTTGTGGCAAAAGCTACTTTCAAGTATAGTATGTATGTTAATCATCCAAAAACACTTAAAAGCACCCTTTTCATGTATTTTAAAGCTCATAAGAAAGTACAGTTCGGGGTGAGACCACTATGGAAATGTTTGTGCTTCACATCTTATTAGTGGTTGTTAACTAAACCTTGACTATCATGGCACAAAGATTTTAATGTTAAATGTTAAATATTAATCATGTTTAAGTTCTAACTATGGATTGCAATGATGTGAAATGAAGTGTGCACACTCGAGTAGGCATGTTGGTAGAAAACGCTCCTGAACCGGTAGCCAAAGCAATGCATGACATGGTGGAAACTTACAACATGATGATCCTTGTTGATATGATTTATATGTCTATTTTTATTGTTCTTCTAGAGTAGAGATACTGCCCCCTCCCACCTTGAACACAACTAAGGAATTATATTATCTTTCATGCTGAATGAATGAATAAATAAGCAAATAAATAAGGGATTTCTATTTTCGTGCCCCTAGATCGTTAGTTGTACTCAGTTTTCCCCAGCCGCTTAACTTTTCCTCACTTTTTACCCTCTCCTTCTCGGAAACTTATCTAAGAGCTCGAACGGACCATTGGCTGACGTGTCGGGCCGTGCCGTCTAGGACCATGTGGGGCCGTTTGGCCAGGAACTCATTATACTGATGTGTGGGGTCGTGCCTTGTGGTACTGCGTGGGGCCAGTTTATTTGGAACACGTTATGGAGGACGTCGTGTGGGACCATGTGGGGCGTGTTTGGTAGTTACGTGCGCCCTGTTGACTAAATTGGAAGTTTTATTTTTTGTTATTTTTAAGATTGGCCTTTCTAAGAGTGCATTTCCCCCTCTCTCTCGCTAACAGTTATGTTTTGTTTGCCTAAAAAGGTAGGGAATCTAGAGCAGCTTCTCTATTCATTTATTGTTCCTTTTGGCCCTCGTTTTTTCCCCAATCTGGTAGAAAATCTAGAGCAGCAAATCTAACCATCACCATAAATAAATTCAGTAAATAGAGCAGATGTAGATAAAGAAGCTAATTTAGGATATAGAGTACGGTACTTAACGAGGTTTGACAATTAGGCTGCTCAACAGCAGCAACGGATAAGTTCAACACATACAAGACAAAAGAAGCTGCTCTACCGCAGCAGCAGCACAAGATCAGTGGCCCCTCATGGACTCCACCAGGAGGGCCTCCGCCTCCTCCCTCTGGTGCCTCCTTCACTTCTTTCTACCTAGTCCCTTGACCTTGGGCGCCTTATGCTTGATCGCGGGCATACGATCCTCCTTGATGGCCACCTTCTGGAGGTTGTGGAGGTGAAGACCGAGTGCCTGGTGCTTGGCTCTGAATTCGTGGATGTTCACGGACTCGCCACAGGTCCTCACATCCTCGGCATGCTTCACGAGGGAGTTGAAGTCGGTGGCACGGAGCCTCCTGGTGGTGTAGAAGGGGCACATGTAGATGTCGCCGGCAAAGAAGTTGTCGTACTGGCCGGAATTCAGCCTCCTCAGCATCTGATGAGTCTTGGTGTCCTTGGACTCTTCATTGCTGTAGGCATCGTTGCTATACTCATATTGGAAAAAAATAGTAGAGTGCAATAAGGCCATGATTGAGATACCTTGATTATCGGGATTGATTATTTGCATAAATTAAAAGATTGAGATCCCCTGATTATTCCCCAATCCCCATATCTCAAAAAAAATCGAATATTGATCCCAACTACAGATCGGCACTAGTACTAACTAGGGAATCCCTTAACTGCAACTCGGAGGACAAATAAAATAGGATTGAAATACAAATAGGGGGATTCATCAAAATACGATCTAGCATCCAATGATGGGAATGGAGGAAGAACAAGGGACAAGGAGAAAACCCTAGTTACCCGATGAGTGCATATTTGCATCATGTTTTACACAATTATTTTGCATTGTAGATGTAGGATCTTGGTATTTTATGGTGCTCATGCATGCATTTTATGTCTGCCTTCACCAGGATTAGGATAGATGATGGATCCAATAGATACAATTCTTGGAGAAGTTTTACTTAGGAGAAAAGGAGTAAACAACAACGTAAATAGCTTATTTGGGAAATATTAATAATACTAGAAGAAAAACCGAAATGAACAAAGGAGGCAAACGGTTCAACGACCAACTATACGACCGGAATAAATTTTCTGGCCGTATAGTTCCGATCATATAGTTGGCGCCACCACCGCCTTCTTAAATAGTTTCACCCCGTGCAACTGGATAAAAGAGATGACATACAGAACACCCAGAAATCGCCAAAACCTCACCTCTGGATGGCATTTGGAGGGGGAAATCATCCACCGGGGGATCCATCTTCGCCCTACGCAAATCCGGGAGGCTAAGGCATCGATCTTCATCATCACCAGCTACATCACCACCATCTCCATCCATCCCATCTGCATCTTGTTGTAATTTCCATACTCATTGTGGGTTTATACAAGTACTATTCATCTATGGTAAATTCCATTGTTATTGCGATGATGTTGATTGCCTCCATGTCTGAGTAGATCATTAGTTTTTGGGGAGATGGAGAAACCCTCGAATGAGACTGAAATAAGATAAAGTTTATTATGATATTCATTATTGTGACCATGTGTTAGATTGTCTTTATCTTGATGTTGAGAGAAGTCGACATCTCAATATTTGCCTCTTATGAGGACTTGATGGAGGGAACTGCTTGTTGGTAGACGGAGGTGTGCTAGCACTTATAGTGACTATAAATCTGTTGGAACTCCTTACATATCAACTTGGGAAACCAAGGAAACTCACAGAACACTATCCATGCCATGGGATAGGTCCTATGGGATTACGTCCCTTAATAGCGCAGTAATTCTATTGATGTCGATTGCTGACTTCTGTGGTTATGAGGATGATGTGACTAGCGGTTGCTGCCTATTTGTCCAAATACAGAGTTCCTCCCACACATACACAGTTGAGAATGTTCATGATAATAATCTTTATCTTAGCTCCTTATAATGCTAGTGGTGTATCCGCTACTCCCTGAGAACACTTTTCCCTATTGCAGTTCCAATCTCTCTTACATACGCGATACTTACTTTCTGTGTTGAGTTGTTTTACTTTACTTTATTGTTGCTATTATACCTAAAACCCAAAAACACCTTTTTACACAATACTTGCATTTTATCTTGTCACTTAGAACTTTTTTTAGCATTTCTATTATAATATTTATTTCAAGAGTTATTAGACTCCAGACTCCTGCTCCCTGTGGGATCGATATCTTTATTCCAAAACTAGCTACAACGATCTTTGCACTTGCAGTCATCAAGCTATTTTCAGGCACTGTCACCGGGGAGCTAAGCGATGTAGGTCTTTTAGTTTTTGCTTATTTATCTTTGTCTTGCTAAGTCTTGTTTTGAGTTACAGGTTTCCACCAATGTGATGGAGTTTGAGCATATGACTAGTGCTAACCCACTCAACTACTTTGGGAAGCCCTATGATATTTATAAAAGAGACAACTCCAATGAAAAGACAAGGGGGTTTGAAATAAATCCTCTGTTACTTGGTATTCTACACAAGAAGCAATTTACTAGAGATGAAGAAGATCCTGATCCATATGAGCAGATTGCATGTTTCAAAGATATATGTGGCACTTTTCAATTGACGGGATATACTGCTGATGAGGTAAGGGTTAAACTCTTTAGTCAGACTTTGACTAGTACAACTCTCTCGTGGTATAGATCTCTACCCCCGGAAGCCACTACTACTTGGGATAATCTAGCTTGTGAATTTCTAGCAAAATATTATCCATTATCAAAATCTTTTGGAATTAGGCGTCTTATAATGACTTGGAGGAACCATTAATGAACGACTAGTAAGAGCTTATATCAGATTTAAAGATTTACTACGTCTATATCCTCATCATGATTTACCTGAATGGTATTTATTGCATATCTTTTATGGCGGTTTAATTGAACCTAATAAAATTGAACTAGACTCTTTTTTATGAACAACTGTGAGGGAACCCCCCACAGTAATTTTATTAAAAGAGTGTTCTCAGAAATACATATGTACACAAAAACCTATTTACAAAAATAGAAATTTACAACAAAGAGTCAATCCATTGTGAAAATTCAGCTGTATGCTTGTCTTTCACTCTATGCACATCCAGAGTGACCTCATGGATAAACTTCCTTTGCCAAGCCCCAAAATAAGGCTTCACATTTTCAAAGATTGCCTCATTTCTCACCTTCCAAATATGCCAGCATCCAAGAATGACAACCTCCATGAAAAAGGGTTTTGTGAATTTCCTTTTGGCAGATAAAAACATGAGCTCCATAGAATCCTCCTGACCCCATTCCACTTTTAAGTAGGCCCAAACTCTTCTACTAAAGTTACATTCAAAGAATAGATGTTCTAATTTTTCAATTGCCTGTATGGGACAGAGCTCACAGATGTGGTTGCTAGAAACATTCCAATGTCTTCTTCGCAACATATCTCTGGTATTGAGTCTATCACTGATCAACAACCAAGCAAATACCTTAATTCTAAGAAGGACTCTGCTTTGCCATATCTAGGAATGCACTTTACTAGTCAAGATGTTCCTGAATGTGAAATTGTAGTATAAATTGGCAGTAAAAATTCCATCCTTCCATATTGTTTTCCAGGAGTCATTGCAGTCAGTCTCAAACTGCATTGTTGTCATCACACTCTGAAGACTTATCATTGCACTATATGCTTGAACCGACATGGGTCTATGAAATAGCATTGAGATATCATCCATATTTAAAACCTTCTGAACTGAAATGGAAGGGTCAAGAGCATAAGAAAATAGCCGTGGATAATCTTTGCCAGGACATTGTCCATTCCACTTATCATGCCAGAACATAACAGAATCCCCTTTTCCAACCTTGACATCACACAAATCTCTATATTTATCAGAAAGCTTCATAATATCTCTCCACCAAAAAGATCCACATAGATTATAATTATGTGGAGGACCATCAGTGTAATAGTTCCACACGAGTTGCACCCAGGGGATATTTTCCATATTATAAAACTTATGAAGATGTTTCATTAGAAGGGCCTCATTTTGTCTTGTGAAGTCAAGTATTCCTAGCCCTCCTTTATTCTTGGGTTTACAAATCATTTCCCAAGCCGCAAGGGATTTACCTTTTGAATCAGGCTTTCTATCACTCCAGAGACAATGCCTGATGATTATGTTCATCTGTTCAATAATTCCAATAGGGATATCCAGAGAGCAAAGAAAGAATAGAGGCATGGAGCTAAGACAAGATCTAATCAATTGTAGCCTCCCTCCATAGGCCAAAAAAGTTGAAGTAGCAACCAATCTCGTTTCCAACTTGTCCACCAATGGAGTAGGATCTTGAATTCTTGGTTTTGTTATGCCAAGAGGCAAACCCAAATATGTAAATGGCATGGAGCCAACAACACAACCAAACTCCTCAGCCAGCTCAATGATTTCCTCATTAGTAACATTGATAGGCAGCATACAAGATTTGTGATAGTTTACATAGAGTCCTGTTGATTTACTGAACTTGTCTAAGGCCTCCTTCAAAGCTTTTAATTGGTCTCTGTCAGCAGGAATGATTAACAAGGTATCATCTGCATATTGTAGTATTCGGAAATCAGGATCACCTGTCTGTATTGGTATGTCAATCAGATCCTCACCCACAAGGTTATTAACAGCATCATGCAGAAGATCTCCCCCAGAACATACATCAAAGGGGATAGAGGATCACCTTGCCTGACCCCCCTTTTGCAAAGAAATTGTTTACCAAGGACACCATTCAACAAGACTGAGGATGATCTAGAGCTAAGAAATGCCTTGACCCAAGAAATCCACTTCTGATTGAATCCCTTGTGTTGCAAAATTTGGAGAATAGCATCATGTTCAGTTGTGTCAAAGGCCTTCTCAAACTCAAGCTTCAAAATCACACAAGATGCCTTGGAACCTTTGCACTGATAAATATATTCAAAAGACCATGCAACACAATCCTGGATTGTTCTACTCTTTATGAAACCATACTGATTTTTGTGAACACACTTAGTAATTACACCTTGCAATCTGTCAGCAGCAAGCTTGGTGAGAAATTTAAGACAGCAATTTGTGAGAGAAATTGGTCTATAGTCATTAATTTTCTCACGCCCTTGACACTTTGGGATCAGGGTAATAAAAGAGTTGTTAATAATGTCCAAAGAAAGTTTCCCATGAAAGAATTGATCAGCAAGCTTGTAGAAATCATGTTTAATAATATGCCAGCATTTTTTCAGAAACAAGCCATTAAAACCATCAGGTCCAGGAGCTTTGTCAATAGGCATATTTTTAATAACATCATCCATATCTTCATGTGAAAAAGGCTTTGTAATATTATCTAAACCATCCACTTTTTCCAACAAAGCAGGCAAGTTCAGACACATGTCAATACCCCTAGCAGTCCCCATTCTTGCCTCATAATAGTTCAAAGCAATTGTTGCCATACCATCATGGTCAGACACCGTCCTGCCATCATCAGCAACCAAACTAACCATTGTATTCTTTATGTTACTAATAGAGGCCATTGAATGAAAATATTTTGTATTTTCCTCTCCAAGCTTCATCCATCTAGCAGTACAACGCTTTTTCCAATAGAGAAATTGAGCATGAATCAGATGCTCATAATGAGCCTTAACGATTTTCTTGAAGTTGCATTCAGTAAGAAAAAGTGGTTTTTCTTCTTCAAGAGTATCCAGAAACATGATAACCAGTTTGCACTTTGCAATTTGCTATTTCAACTTTGACAGACTAGTTTTCCATTTTTTAAGAGCTGCTCTCAACGCCTTTAACTTTTTTGACAGACTGTATGTAGCATTTGTTCCCCCAGTGTTTGACTGCCATGATTGATGCACATAGTCAAGGAAACCAGGCTGCTCAACCCAAACATTCTCGAATCTGAATATATTGACCTTTGGGATTGTGGTATCAATTGAAACCACACAGGGGACACGATCAGACGTAGGTTTTGAGAGAGGAAGAACCATAGTGTTTGGAAAGATAGAAGTCCAGCTTGGGGTAGTGAAAAACCAGTCTAATTGTACCAGAAGAGGGTCTTTTTGCATGTTAGACCAAGTAAAGGACCGACCCTTTAGCGGCAGCTCTAGCAGTCCAAGCTGACTGATAATCTGATTAAAAATGAACATGCGATTAATGTCGCCACCACTCGTGTTTCTATTAGCCTATGATCGTGTGAAATTAAAGTCCCCCATAAAAAGCCAAAGCTCATCATCTGGAATGACTAAGTTAAAGAGCCACTGCACAAACTCATCTCTTAGTGGGACCTTACAAGGCCCATAAACAACAACAAGAGTCCAATTCAGGTTTGCATGGGCCGATTCAAAGTTTATAATAATACCAAATCTTTTCATTTGAACCAAATTTCCTTTGAAAACTTAAGAGTTCCACACCACAAGGATTCCACCAGCAGCTCCCACTGAAGGGGAAAAGACAAAGTTGTCAAGACTCTTTGGGCAGAAAGTTCTAATAAATTTATAATCAAACCTTTCTTTTTTTGTTTCCTGCAGATAAAGGATTGAACACTTCCTTTCTTCAATCTTTTCACGCACAGACAATTGTTTTAATTTAGAGTTCAGACCTCTGATATTCCAGTCTAACACCTTCTAGGACCTTGATAAAGTTTTATAATCCATAACAATGTAGTTTAGATAGGACGATACTGGTAAAACAAGCATCACAATTACAGACCCAAAAGGATGTGCTGAAGAAGAAAATTGATATTGTACTATAGAGGGCATGAAAAGGAGCACACCCACTCCCCAGACTTGAGCAAATAGACAACATTGATCACACTGATGGAGGATCTTGTTCTGCATCAGGACTAGCTTTAAGCTTGTCAGCACTTAGAAGGGCTTGATCAATCTCCAGAATATGGCCAATTGCTTGCATAGCTTCAATATGAACTTCAGGAGTTGTAGAACCAGCAGGAGTAGAACTTGATCCTAGGGCATCTTGCATCTGAATCACAGAAGAAATCTTGGGCCTCCTCTTCGTGGCCTCAGGAAGCTTGGCAGTCTTCTTAGCACACTTATGAGGTTTGGCAAGAAGCTCAAAGATAGGAGGAAGCTTATGACCACCCCTTTCAGCTTGGCCCCTAGTGGTGCGATGGACAGAACTCTCCAGTAATGGTGACAGTTTGCTTTTTCCTCTGACTGATCTTCTTAATTTAATAGGTTCAGCACTCTGAGCAGCAAAGATGACATTCTCCTGATTATATGAATCTTCCTATAACTAAAGCTTGGGCTTTACTTAATAGAATTCGCGATCATAGAGTTTCATGGAATTTTGGTCTAGAAAGTGAAGGAGGCGTAGAAATATAACATGATTGTATTCGTGACTATAATAAAAAAGGACATGTTAAAGAATTATCTAAGGAACTTTATTTGGATTCAGATCTTGTGTTGCAAGTTGTTAAAGCTTTTACAGAACATATCAAAGCTCCAAAAGAGGGTGTGGTCAAGTATGATCAACCACCCGAACCTGAGAAGAAAACAGAAGATAAGGCAACACTAGCTTCCCTAGAACCAATACATGAGATGCCTTTCCCTAACACTCCACAAAAGCATATTCTTGATTATGAACAGGTCAAACCAGTACAGGAGAAGAAGGAAGAAGAAAGTATGGTAGAAGTCGTGGAATATCTAGAAGAAACCAAAGATGAAGAAGTAACCAAGGAAGCAATTATGGCTATGTACACACATTGTAACATAGTTGAACTTGATGAAGAGACTTTCGTATTGGTTGAAGGCAAAACAAAGGTAAAATATGTGGGTAAGCCTATTCTTCCCTGCATATTTAAAGAAACCTCACATTATGGTTTATGTGATCTTGGCCTTGAAGTTAATATTATATATTATGATTTCTATTTATAAATAAAAGAATAGATTGAACCTGCTACAATTGAAAATACTAATATGAGAATTATGTTAGCCAATAAAAATCTTAGAATTCCAATGAGAGTAGTCGAAGATGCAACTGTGACAATTGGCAACAAAAACTTTCCTATCTATTTTGTAGTTTTCGATATGCCAGTTGACACTCTTTGCCCGATTATATTTGGAAGAAGCTTTTTGAGTGATATAGGTGCCTATGTTGATTTCAAAAAGGAGATTGTGTCTCTTAAGCTTGGGGTAGCGGAAAACGAGTTCCACTTTTCTAAATTTAAAGACAGGCCTCCACAAGTATAAGAAGAAGAGGAAGAGAAAACTATTAAGGAAATGTTAGCTCTTTTCTTTAGTAATCAAGAAGAAGAAATAAATGAAGATCCAAATTAGGAAGAAATAGTTATGGAGGACAAGTCCCTAGGAGAACGAGCAGATGAATTCGATTCACTTCCCATTATGGGACCTCCAACTAATGAGGCTTTTGAAAAGCCAGAAAAGAGAGGGGGCAAGGAATTACCACCCCAGAGTTCAAGACTCTACCAGATAATCTTAAATACAGGTTTTTAGATGATACAAATAAATTTCCTATTATTAATAGTGCTAAATTTTCAGGAGAAGAAGAAAAAGAACTCATGAAGATACTTAAGGAGCATCGCAAGGCCTTTGGGTACTCAATGGATACTTTGAACGGCATTAGTCCCATGATAACCGTCCATCGGATATTCATGGAAGAAGGTGCTAAACTAGTTGCGGAATTTCATAGAAGATTGTAGCATGAAATGAAGGAAGTGGTAAGAAAGGAAATTGTATGCCTATTGGATGCAGGTATAATCTATCCTGTTAAAGAAAGTGAATGGGTAAGTCCAGTTCATTGTGTCCCAAAGAAGGGCGGTTTTACTGTTGTTCCTAATGAAAACAATGAATTGATACCTACTAGAACTATTGTTGGGCATAGGATGTGCATAGACTTCAGGAAATTAAACAAATAAACTAGGAAAGATCACTATCCTTTCGAATTCATAGACCAAAACTTTAGAAAGGTTAGCAAACCACACTGATTTTTTCTACTTGGATGGATACTCTGGTTTTTCTCAAATAGTTGTTCATACGAATGACCAACTTAAAACAACTTTCATTAGTCCTTATGGTTTACATGCTTACCGACGTATGCCTTTTGGTTTATGTAATGCTCCAGCTACTTTTCAAAGATGCATGACTGCTATTTTTACGGATTTTATAGAACTGATAATGGAAGTATTTATGGATGACTTTTCTATCTATGGAACTTCGTTTACTAGTTGCTTGGATAATATCAAAAGAGTTGTGCAGCGTCGCGAAGAAACCAATCTTGTTCTAAACTGGGAGAAGTTCCATTTATGGTCAAAGAAGGAATAGTCCTTGGACACAAGGTATTAGGTAAGGGAATTGAAGTGGATAGAGCTAAGGTTGAGGCAATAAAGAGAATGCCACAATGTATGGATATTAAAGGTATAAGAAGTTTCCTTGGTCATATGGATTTTTATAGAAGGTTCATTAGAAATTTCTCTAGAATATCTAAACCTTTGACTAACCTCTTACAAAAGGGAGTAAGATTTAATTTTGATGATAAATGTCTTGAAGCCTTTGATAAACTCAAAAATGCTTTATCCCGTGCTCCTATCATTGAACCACCTATCTAGGATACAACCTTTGACTTAATATGTGAAGCTAATGATGATGTTGTAGGAGTAACTCTGGGACAACATATTGGTTGCAAATTTAATATTATACATCATGCTAGTAGAACTCTTAATGGTGCTCAAAAGAATTACCCTAAGGAAGAAATGGAACTTTTTGCTGTATTATTCTCTTATGATAAATTTCGTTCCTATATAGTTGATGCAAAAGTAAGAGTTCATATGGATCGTGATGGTTTAAAAGAACTCCTTAAGAGGAAAGACCATAAGCCAAGATTGATCTGTTGGATTCTTTCACTTCAAGAATTTGAGTTCTAGATTATGCAGAGGCAAGAAATAAAGATGTTGGATGCAATGTCCATGTTTTCCCAGCAAGACACCAATCTTGTCGAGAGGAACTTTAGTCCTAGTGATTCTCGTTTACGAGAATTATTCAATGAACTAAGGTCAATTCCTCCAAAAGAGAAGAAGTCTTTATTGTTGGAGGAGCTTTTCATCCCCAAATAAGCAAATGGTAAGTGCAAGGTAAGTGTTATTACCCAAATAAGTGATTTGTTCTCATAGATTTCACTTCTAAATTTTTTTATTATTGAAATCCTCATGTTTTTCTAAAGTTTCTGAGGGTTTTTACTAACTATACGGGCGGAACTATACGACCGGAGAGGAAGCTCCGGCCGTATAGTTGGTCATTAAACTCTCTATATCATGTTCGTGAAATTGTTTTTGAAGTCTGGACCTATACGGCCGGAACTATACGACCAAAGCCAAAATTCTGGCCGTATAGTTGGTCATTAAAATCTCAGACACTTTTGATTTTTGATGTCTCTATCTATACGGTCGCAACTATACGACTGAAGCAAAATTTCTGGCCGTATAGTTGGCCATTAAACTCTCAGACACATTTGATTTTTGATGTCTGTATCTATTCGGTCGCAACTATACAACCGAAGCCAAAATTCTAGTCGTATAGTTGGTTGTTAAACTCTGAGACACTTTTCGTTTGTCTTTTCATTTTTATTTCCATGACAAAAATGATTATTGTCGGTTCTGAGTCATGATTTAACCGACCCAGACTCGAGATATTTGGAAATATCTGCCTGGAACCAACTATACGGCCGGAGCTATACGGGTTGCGCCCGTATAGTTGGTCATTACGCGGAAGGACTCTTCCAAATCTGTGATTTCTTTCCTTGTTTTGTTTAGATTCTTTTCTTGGGCAACAATTTGGTGTTTCTCGCGAGTTTTACCGACCTCTGACCCCCCCTTTATAGACTACCATTGTCTCTCTCTCTAAATCTGAATCTCCAGAAACCAATCTACCTCTTATTCGCATGTGAGGACACGCAACCAGGGGAAAGAAGCCAAGAAGAAAGGCTCCTATGGAGATCAAGAGCAATAGCGATCAAAGCAAGGAGGTGAAGACCATCCTTATGGAGTTCCTTGACACCGACAATGCATGCAGGAAGATGGATTTGAAGGCCCTCGAGCTGAAGATTGAAGAGATGGACAAGGAGAAGCTAGGGGAGCTCAAACACCTTCGATTGCTGTGACTTTATCTTGAGAAACTTGATGAAGATATCAAACAGACAACCGAAGCAGGTTTTTCTATGAGTTTTAAGGCACTACAAACACTTTAGGAGAACAATAAGTTCATTAAAGAACAAGTGAAAGTGCTAGAGAGGAATAATCTTTTCTACAAGATACATGTTAAAGAATTAGGAGATGTCAATCAATCCCTCTGTCTCAAGCTGGCCTGTGAGGAGAAGATACTACGCGCCATGGCACCATAGTGATCTTCAATAATCACGGTATCAAATAATCGCAAGGGATTATTTCATCCCACCTGGCTTGCTTCCAAGTTTGGGGAGATCTTTAAGACCTTGTAATCTATCTTATAAGTTTTACATTACTATTTTAGTTTTTCATTAGTTCAAACTAGCAATAAAGCTTGCATCATTAGAATTCCCTTCAGGAATAGTCGATCCCTTTTATGAAATTCCGAGTTTATTATTATATATGGAGCAATATTGAGTTTGGTTTTGTTTATTGGATATATGAATGACTTGAGTATAATTTTACTTGCACTTGATGATAGCAATAGGATTCTTCCACACCATTGGTATTAATGGAACACATAAAGATAATTTGGTCAATATGTTGTAAGTATATGGTTTGATTTACAAAGAAAAAACTATCTATACAATTGAGTTGAAAAAGAAACCGTGAACAAAGGAAAATGAAAGTGCTACCAAAATAGAGTGAGAACAAGTCGAGGTAGAATCTTCAAGTCATAATAATGCTTCATATACAATTGGAATTTGATAATTGAGATCATTAAACTTTGAATTCCTACATGAAGTGGAATGTATGGCTAGCTCCTTTGCACAGCACTTAAACAAAAGTGTGAGCATATATACAAAAGAGAATAAAAGAAAGAAGAAAAAGAGCGAGTGTGTAAAGAGAAAATAGGCATATACCACTATATTGTAGTATGACAAAGGGACACTTTTGAGGTTTTGAATCCCACGTGAATATGTTAATCCTAAAACACTTGGGACTACCTTGCTAACTCATTCGGTTGAACCGAATACTTTTACATTATGTTGAGATTCATCTTTTATGAACTGTGATCACTAAGCTGTGGAAGCCTTCTAATACTACTCAGATGGTTTGAGTAAGGTACTATTCATGAACTTATTCCTATGTATCACATATGATAAACACATGTTGCAACTGCCTCATTTATTTTATCGACTCAGCTTCATGAATATGAGGATCAAATCCATTAAGATAAACTTGCTCAGGACGAGCAAGAGTCTAAGCTTGGGGAAGTTGATGAGTGCATATTTTCATCATATTTTACACTATTATTTTGCATTGTAGATGTAGGATCTTGGTATTTTAAGGCGCTCGTGCATGCATTTTATGTCTGTTTTCACCAGGATCAGGATAGATGATGGATAAAATTATTGGAGCAGTTGTACTGAGGTGAAAAGGTGTCAAAAACAACATAAATCGCTTATTTGGGAAATATTAATAATACTAGCAGAAAACCCGAAGCAAAAAAAGGAGAGAGACGGTTCAACGACCAACTATACGACCGGAATAAATTTTCCGGTCATATAGTTGGTGCCGCCACCGCCTCCTCAAATAGTTTCACCCTGTGCATTTGGATCAGAGAGACGACATACAGAACACCCAGAAATCGCCGAAACCTCACCTCCGGAAGGAATATGGAGGGGGAACTCATCCACCGGGGATCCATCTTCACCCTGCGCAGATCCAGGAGGCGAAGGCATCGATCTTCATCATCACCAGCTGCATCACCACGATCTCCATCCATCACATCTACATCTTGTCTAGATCTTGTTGTAATTTTCGTACTCGTTGTGGATTTATACAAGTACTATTGATCTATGATAGATTCCATTGTTATTGCGATGATGTTGATTTCCTCCATGTCTGAGTTGATCATTAGTTCTTGGGGAGATGGAGAAACCCTAGTATGAGATTGAAATAAGATAAAGTTTATTATGATATTAATCGTTGTGACCATGTGTTTGATTGTCTTTATCTTGATGTTGAGAGAAGTCGACCTCTCAATATTTGCCTCTTACGGGGACTTGATGGAAGGAACTAATTGTTGGTAGACGGAGGTGTGCTAGCACTTACAGTGACTATAAAGTTGTTGGCACTCCTTACGTACCAACTTGGGAAACCGAGGAAACTCACGGAACACAATCCATGACATGGGATACGTCCTACGGGATTACGTCCCTTAATAGCGCAGTAATTCGATTGATGTCGATTGCTGACTGATGTGGTTATGAGGATGACATGAGCAGGGGTTGCTGCATATTTTTCCAAATAAGGAGTTCCTCCCACACATACACAGTTGAGAATATTCATGATAATAATCTATATCTTAGCTCCTTATAATGCTAGTGGTGTATCCGTGATGGCTCTGAGTATGGATCCCAGAAAAATGTTGGAGCAATGATGATGTAGAGCTCATTGGGAACCCTAAGAGGAAGGTATAATGAGCACAGCAGCAAGTTTCTCTCAGTTATGAAACCAAGGTTTAATCAAACCAATAGGAGCAAGGAAACACCCCAAAGGTGTTACTAGCTGAGCTTTGGCAGGGTGCACTATCGGTGCTAGTAGCAACGTGGAGACCTGCACAACACAACCACAGAACTTTGTCCCCAACTTGCGATGAGGTTGTCAATCTCACCGTGTTTTGCGGAAAATAAAGGATTAAACGTATCGAATGGAAAGAAGTAAAAGTTTGCAGAAAGTAAACACAAAACAGTAAAAGATTGTAGATTGAATGTAAAAGACAAGGACCGGGATCCATAGTTAACTAGAGGTGACTCTCCTTAAGATAGATAACATGCTGGGTGAACAAATTATAGCGGGGCAATTGACAAACACCGAGAAAACAATACATGCATATACTAATCATCTTGACTCCTTTGAGACTTGATTGGGCATTACAACATTATACATAGACCGCCATCCAACTGCATCTATGACTAATAATCCACCTTCAGGTTATCATACGAACCCCCTCCAGTATTAAGTTGCAAGCAACAGATTATTGCTTTACAAACTACATGTAAAGTAAACAATACGATTGTTCTATGAACAAAGGATTGTTGTTTTCTCCCTAGTAGCAACAACACATCTAGTACCTTAGAGATTTCTGTCACTTCCCCACATTGCCAGAGGCATGAACCCGCTATCGAGCATAAATACTAACTCTTGGAGTTGCTAGCATCTACTTGGCCAAGATAGCTACTAACAACGGAAAGCATGCAAGATCACAAATAACAAAGACATGATAGAATCAATAATCAATCTGAAATAGCATCTCAATATCCATCGGATCCTTGCAAACACAACATGTAGAATTACAAATAGATGATCTTGATCATGAACAGAGCTCACAAGATCTAAACATGAAAGCACAAAGGAGGAGAACTAGCCATCTAGCTACTACATGGATCCGTAGTCCAAGGATGAACTACTCACGCATCACACCGGAGGCTTGCATGGTGATGAGGAAGGCCTCCAGGGTGAATTCCCCTCTCCGGCAAGGTGCCGGGAAGAGCTTCAGATCCCTCCCGATCTAGGTATGGAGATGACAGCGGCTACAGACTCTTTCGTGGATTTTTGATCGGGTACTTAGGGTTTACGTCCCGAGGGAATATTATAGTTAGAAGGGGAAGCCGAGGGGGTGCCTGGGCTGGCCACACCACCCCCTGGCGCGGGCCAGGCCTGGTCGCGCGGCCAGGTGGTGTGGCCGGCCCCCAGCCCTTCTCCGTCTCGTATTTTGGCACTTGATCCCTTCCGGAAAAATAGGCACTTTGGATTTTGTCCCGTCCAATTCTGAGAATATTCATTTTCTGACTTTTCTGGAACCAAAAACAACAGAAAACAGGCAGCTGGCACTGTGGCTCTTGTTAATAGGTTAGTCCAAGAAATCATAATAAAAGTACTCCAAAGTTGGAACAAAACACAAGAAAGTGGATAAAACTAAGCATGGAACATCAAAAATTATAGATACATTTCCAATGCAAATGTATCTATAATTTTTGATGTTCCATCCTTGGTTTTATCCACTTTCTTGTGTTTTGTTCCAACTTTGGAGTACTTTTCATGCGCCAGGGGGTGGTCTGGCCTACCCCAGCACCCCCTCGGCCTCTCCTTCCGCCTATAAGTTGCCCTCGGGACAAAAACCCTAGGGACCCAATCAAAAATCCACGAAAGAGTCTGTAGCCGCCGTCGTCTCTGTCCCTAGATCAGGGGGGATCTGAAGCTCTTCCGGCACCCTTCCGGAGAGGGGAATTCACCCTGGAGGCCTTCTTCATCACCATGCAAGCCTCCGGTGTGATGCGTGAGTAGTTCATCCTTGGACTATGGATCCATGTAGTAGCTAGATGGCTGGTTTCTCCTCCTTTGTGCTTTCATGTTTAGATCTTGTGAGCTCCGTTCATGATCAAGATCATCTATTTGTAATTCATACATGTTGTGTTTGCGGGGATCCGATGGATATTGAGATGCTATTTCAGATTGATTATTGATTCTATCATGTCTTTGTTATTTGAGATCTTGCATGCTTTCTGTTGTTAGTAGCTATCTTGGCCAAGTAGATGCTAGCGACTCCAAGAGTTAGTATTTATGCTCGATAGTGGGTTCATGCCTCTGGTAATCCGGGGAAGTGACAGAAATCTCTAAGGTACTAGATGTGTTGTTGCTACTAGGGAGAAAACAACAATCCTTTGTTCATAGAACAATCGTATTGTTTAGTTTACACACAGTTTGTAAAGCAATAATCTGTTGCTTGCAACTTAATACTGGAGGGGGTTCGGATGATAACCTAAAGGTGGATTATTAGTCATAGATGCAGTTGGATGGCGGTCTATGTATTATGTTGTAATGCCTAATCAAGTCTCAGAGGAGTCAAGATGATTAGTATATGCATGTATTGCTTTCTCGGTGTTTGTCAATTGCCCCGCTGTAATTTGTTCACCCAGCATGTTATCTATCTAAGGAGAGCCACCTCTAGTGAACTATGGATCCCGGTCCTTTACTTTACATACAATCTATAAACTGTTTCTACTTTGTGTTTTCTTTCTGCAAATTTTACTTATTTCCATTTGATACGTTTAATCCTTTGTTTTCCACAAAACACGGTGAGATTGACAACCTCATCGCAAGTTGGGGACAAAGTTCTGTGGTTGTGTTGTGCAGGTCTCCACGTTGCTACTAGCACCGGTAGTGCACCCTGCCAAAGCTCAACTAGTAACACCTTTGAGGTGTTTCCTTGCTCCTACTGGTTCGATTAAACCTTGGTTTCATAACTGAGGGAAACTTGCTACTGTGCTCATCATACCTTCCTCTTGGGGTTCCCAACGATCTCTACATCAACACCACGCACCAAGCACTTTTCTGGGCACCGTGCATTGAGCCATCAAGCGATTTTCTGGCGCCGTTGCCGGGGAGTCAAGGACATCTTCACAAGGGGAGTCCCTCATAACTTTGTTGTTTTTGTTTTTCTCATCATACCTTACTTTGTGCTCATCATACCTTACTTTGTTGTTTTTGTATTGCTTAGTTTCTTTTTCCTTTGTTTGCTTGTTTTGTTCTTCAAAAAACACAAAACAATTAGTTTTACTTGTTTGCTTTCTTATTTGAAAACACACACAAAATTAGTTCCTATCTTGAGTTGTCACTATGTCTAGCCTTGCTCCAATCACCATGTCACCCAAGGAAATGATTCTCACTTTTAAACAAGGAATTGAGGAAAGTTTTAAGGAAGCTTGGTCTAGAATCTCTGATCTACATGAAAATACTAAGCCTAAAATGATTCAAGGATTGTTCCTTAGCAGTTTTTACCTTGGGATTGCTCTTTGATATAGATATGCTTTAGATGCTATTGCGGGAGGAGATTTCCTCCAAAGTAATGAGGATGATGCCATTAATGCTATAAAGAAATTAATCCTCACTTACGACTTGCCTAGCCAAACTAATACTTCTTTCACAAAAATATTTGCTAGGTTGGACACTCTTGAGGCTAGCACTACTAGATTACAAGGGTGCTATAATACGCTTAGGGAGCAACAATATTATGTTCCAATAAACTCTGAACCATCAAAGTGGTTCGCTACAGTAAAGATTGAGATAAACACTGAAACTTTTCAAGCTCGCTGTGATATCATGTCTAAATTTTGTCTTATGCCCAAAGTTATTTATGAATCTCTGAATCTTTGGGGGCTCACTGAAGGAGGAAAAGAAATATCTCTCACCAATAATACTACCATATTACCTCTTGGAATAGTTGAAGGAGTGTTTACAAAGATCATTGGGAAAATGATTTCTATTGATTATCTTGTTATTGAATGTGCAGGAAAAGGACAAATTACACTTGGAAGGTCCCTATTAGGACTCCTTGGAGCAATAATATATGTGGGAAAGGGGACCATGCACCTTTCTTCTCCACCAAACAATCATATTTTCCCCAAGGTTAAGAATAAAAATAAGAGAGGTAAGGGCAAAAAAGTTGGCCTTAATGCTTCTTCATTTGAGAACACTTGATTCTTTCTTTGGTTCTTATGCCTAACTTAAAGGCGTTAAAGAAAAGTACTTGTTGGAAGATAACCCAATAGTTTTAGTTGAGTCTTGAAACTTATTACCTCTGTAATAACCTCTCCTTATCCTTTTTATTTTCTTTTTGTGCCAAGTGTAATCTCTAATGAGAGTGAAGTAATGATTGGGAAAGTTGTTGTCCTGAAACGGATTTGTGTGCTTAACCATAAAAATTCCTGAGAGAGCTCTGTATGTCCGATTGAGCTGTAACTTTTTGTGATTCTGCCCCAGGTTGTTATATTACTTTCGTTAGTTCAACACTTTTTGATTTGAACAACAGAAGGTCTTCGAAAAAATTCGTCTTTACCTGCTGGTCTGTTTTGACAGATTTCTGCCATTTTCTGCATTTGCTTCTTGTTAGTTCCTTCTTGAGTTCCTTTGGAGAATTGAGCTTTTTTAGGGAAGTGCTATAGTAGCTAGTGTTCTAATGGAAGTTTATTTGGTGTTAGAACTGAACCTTGAGACTTATTTATCTTAAGTGCACTAATGTTGCTAATGAGATTGTGTGAAGTTTTGTATGAAGGAAAAATTTCAGGTGTATGGAAGGAATGAGTACTGAGATGAAGGATGGACTAAAGCTCAAGTTTGGGGATGCCACGCGTGTCACCCCAAGAAATATCCAAGAAGTACAAGCTTCAAAGCTTGGGGATGCCCAAGGCATCCCCTTCTTCATCAATAAAAATTCCAGGTTTCTTCCAAACGCTTCATTTTTATTGTTTCGTGCACAGTTGTGTTTCTCTTGGAGCATCTTCTTTTTCGTTTTCGTTTTGGTTTTTAGTTTTCTTGGTTTGCTTAGTTTTCTGAATAAGTTGGTTGGACCCCCTCTTTCACACTTTGGTTTACAAATAGTTTGGTTTGGTTTGGAAAAGAGTAGGAAAGTTTATGCTTATGTGGTAAAAAGAGCTCGTTTTTGACTGTGGCCTATGCTTTGTCATTCCATGCTCGATATTGTTTTGGATTTATGCTTACTATTATTTGGTGTAGCATGACTTGCTATAAACAATTGAGATTGCTTAATGTGCCTTGGATGAATCATGCGTTGTTTTAGCATATTAAAGCATAGTATAGTGGTATTCTCCTTTGATGCTTTATTTGGGTTGACTTGGCGCATGCTCCACCATGTTATGGCTATCTCAAGTCACCATAGCCTTTATGATCCTTTAGTTTTCAACTTGTAGTATCACTTTATGCTATGATCAATAATGTTTTGTCACTCTGCATGATTATGGCCATTATTACTCTCTTAGTTTGTCGCTCCTAGTCTTTTGCTAGCCACCACAACCAAGTATGAGTTCCACTCGTGCATCCAACTCCCTAAACCAAGTTATTCCAAAGATTCCACCATACCTAGCTACTATATTATGCTATTCCAAGTATATTCATGATTTTGTTTACCTTTCACTTGTTATGAGAAAACTAGTGATTAAAGCTCTCACGAACTTGATGGCACACTTTACTTTTTTTCCCCTAATAAACTTGAACCATTGGGTCCTTCTTTGTTGCGTATATGCTTGCGCTTTATAAGTTGAAATTAGCAGAACCATGTACCATGGGGAACGCTTTCAACATTGCACTTGTACTTTGTACCCCGTTGATATTATGTTCTTTTGCTTACGGATCCCGGAGATGTGAAATAAAAGTGGAACTTGTAAGATCATGGAGTTTGTATATGTGTTAGAGAAACGCCTGGGCCGCTAGCCTAAGCCATGCCTAATCATGGTGGAAACTTGCAGCATCACCATAATGAGCACTCTATGGAGCATCCTCAATAAAAACCTATGCAAATAGCAAATAAAAAGATCGTTGAGATGCTCATTGTCTGCTTGCCTTGTCATTTTGGTTATGGGAAAGCTCCCGTATCATGTGCAAGGGGTACCCCGTTGGCAGTTCTTAATGATACACATATACTTACAATGACAAGAGCTTACTCGTGACTAAAGTTGAGTAGCATGAGGATCGGTCTTCGTAAGTAAGGGGCATGAGATTTTGGTTTATAACTTGTCAAGCATATCCTCTTAGTTGTGTCACTTTAACCTTAATCACCTTCAAGATGCTTATGATAGGGGCAATGAGAGCTGAAAGCTATAAGTACCATAATTTTTGGAAGCTCTTTATGAGACTTGAATACCTACTTCCTTTTACAAAGGGTTTTCTTCCACCATTATATTGAGTGTCCACCTTCTATATTTATGCACTATTTAGAGAGCATAGTGGCCATTCTTAGTTCTATGTGCATTGTCCCAAGACTAGTTGATTGATGCATAACTTGTTATTGCTTGTTTGAAACTATTGTATCTAGTCACTCTTATGAACTTTGAAGGTGTCCTATGCATTTATATTTGCTACTCTATTGAGGGACAAGCTGAATGCCACTTTGCTATGTTTTCTTTATGTGAAACAAACAAACGTCTTGCTAAGCATTGTTATTCATGAATCTTTTGTTTGTGCCTTTTCATGTTGCATCATAGTTGATATGTCTTATTGCTAGAAGTTTGTCTTTCATGCTATGATTGAAGTACTATGATCCCAGCTTTGAATGTTTTATGAATACTTTGATCAAGTCTTTGATGGTGCATGTCACCTCAAAAATTATCCTTTCTTTTTATCACTTACCTACTCGAGGACGAGCAGGAGTTAAGCTTGGGGATGTTGATACATTGCAAATGTATCTATAATTTTTGATGTTCCATGCTTGGTTTTATCCACTTTCTTGTGTTTTGTTCCAACTTTGGAGTACTTTTATTATGATTTCTTGGACTAACCTATTAACAAGAGACACAGTGCCAGCTGCTTGTTTTCTGTTGTTTTTGGTTCCAGAAAAGTCGAAAATGAATACTCTCGGAATTGGACGGGACAAAAGCCAAAGTGCCTATTTTTCCGGAAGGGATCAAGTGCCAGAATACGAGACGGAGAAGGGCTGGGGGCCGGCCACACCACCTGGCCATGGGGCCAGGCTTGGCCGGCGCCATGGGGTGGTCTGGCCGACCCCAGCACCCCCTCGGCCTCTCCTTCCGCCTATAAGTTGCCCTGGGGACAAAAACCCTAGGGACCCGATCAAAAATCAACGAAAGAGTCTGTAGCCGCCGTCGTCTCTGTCCCTAGATCGGGGGGGATCTGAAGCTCTTCTCGGCACCCTGCCGGAGAGGGGAATTCACCCTGGATGCCTTCTTCATCACCATGCAAGCCTCCAGTGTGATGCGTGAGTAGTTCATCCTTGGACTACGGATCCATGTAGTAGCTAGATGGCTGGTTTCTCCTCCTTTGTGCTTTCATGTTTAGATCTTGTGAGCTCCGTTCATGATCAAGATCATCTATTTGTAATTCATACATGTTGTGTTTGTGGGGATCCGATGGATATTGGGATGCTATTTTAGATTGATTATTGATTCTATCATGTCTTTTTTATTTGAGATCTTGCATGCTTTCCGTTGTTAGTAGCTATCTTGGCCAAGTAGATGCTAGCAACTCCAAGAGTTAGTATTTATGCTCGATAGTGGGTTCATGCCTCTGGTACTCCGGGGAAGTGACATAAATCTCTAAGGTACTAGATGTGTTGTTGCTACTAGGGAGAAAACAACAATCCTTTGTTCATAGAACAATCGTATTGTTTACTTTATGCGCATTTCGTAAAGCAATAATATGTTGCTTGCAACTTAATACTGGAGGGGGTTCGGATGATAACCTGAAGGTGGATTATTAGTCATAGATGCAGTTGGATGGCAGTCTATGTATTATGTTGTAATGCCCAATCAAGTCTCAGAGGAGTCAAGATGATTAGTATATGCATGTATTGCTTTCTCGGTGTTTGTCAATTGCCCCATTGTAATTTGTTCACCCAGCATGTTATCTATCTAAGGAGAGCCACCTCTAGTGAACTATGGATCCCGGTCCTTTACTTTACATACAATCTATAAACTGTTTCTGCTTTGTGTTTTCTTTCTGTAAATTTTACTTCTTTCCATTCGATACGTTTAATCCTTTGTTTTCCGCAAAACACGGTGAGATTGACAACCTCATCGCAAGTTGGGGACAAAGTTCTGTGGTTGTGTTGTGCAGGTCTCCACGTTGCTACTAGCACCGGTAGTGCGCCCTGCCAAAGCTCAACTAGTAACACCTTTGAGGTGTTTCCTTGCTCCTACTGGTTCGATTAATCCTTGGTTTGATAACTGAGGGAAACTTGCTGCTGTGCTCATCATATCTTCCTCTTGGGGTTCCCAACGAGCTCTACATCAACACCACGCACCAAGCACTTTTCTGGGCGCCGTGCATTGAGCCATTAGTACCCCTTTCCCGATGATATGGAAGAATCCCCATATCAAAATGACAAGGCAAGCAGACAACGAGCATCTCAGCATTCTTCTTATTTACCATGGGAATATTGTGCTTTTTTCTCTCTTTCCTCTTTTCATAGTATCTCTTTTTTTCTTTTCTCTTTTTTTCTCAATATAGGACTATTTTTTTATAAGAAGAATGCTTCACAAACAGCTCATTATGGTTACGCTGCAGGTTTCCACCATGTCAGCATGGATTAGACCAGCGGCCCAGGCGTTTCTCTAACACATATACATAACTCCATGGACTTACAAGCTCCCCTTTCATTTCACACCGACGACATCCATATACAAAAGAGCATGATATCAACTAGGTACAAGTACCAAGGGCAATGTTGAAAGCGTTCCCCATGAAAGCATGGTTCTGCTAATTCCCGACAAATAAGTGCAAGCATATACAACATAGAAGACACAATGGTTCAATTTTATTAAGGGCAAGTAAAGTAAAGTGTGCCATCAAGTTCGTGTGAGCTTTAATCATTAGTTTTCTCATAACAAGTTTAATTTGGAAGGTAAACAAAAGCATGAATATACTTGGAATAGCATAAGCTAGTAGGTAGGTATGGTAGACTCTTTGGAATAACTTGGTTTAGGGAGTTGGATGCATGAGTGGAACTCATACTTTGTTGTGGAGGCTAGCAAAAGACTGGGAGCGACAAACTAAGAGAGCAATAATGTCCATAATCATGCAGAGCGACAAAACATCATTGATCAAAGAATAAAGTGATACTACAAGTTGAAAACTAAAGGATCATAAAGGCTATGGTGACTTGAGATAGTCATAACATGGTGTGAGCATGCGCAAAGTCAACCCAAATAAAGCATCAAAGGAGAATACCACTATACTATGCTTTAATATGCTAAAACAACGCATGATTCATCCAAGGCACATTAAGCAATCTCAAATGTTTATAACAAGTCATGCTACAGGAAAGAATACTAAGCATAAAGCCAAAACAATATCAAGCATGGCATGACAAAGCATAGCCACAGTCAAAAATGAGCTCTTTTTACCACATAAGTATGAACTTTCCTACTCTTTTCCAAACCAAACCAAACTATTTGCAAACCAATGTATGAAAGAGGGGGTCCAACTAATTTATTCAGAAAACTAAGAAAACCAAGCAAACGAAAAAGAAGACGCTCCAAGAAAAACACAACTGTGCATGAAACAATAAAAATGAAGCGTTTGGAAGAAACCTAGGATTTTTATTGATGAAGAAGGGGATGCCTTGGGCATCCCCAAGCTTGGACGCTTGTACTTCTTTGATATTTCTTGGGGTGACACGCGTGGAATTGCCAAGCTTGAGCTTTAGTCCATCCTTCATCTCATTACTCATTCCTTCCATACACCTGAAATTTTTCCTTCATACATAACTTCACACAATCTTTATTAGCAACATTAGTGCACTCAAGATAAATAAGTCTTAAGGTTCAGTTCTAACACCAAATAAACTTCCATTAGAACACTAGCTACTGTAGCACTTCCCTCAAAAAGCTCAATTCCCCAAAAGAACTCAAAAAGGAACCAACAAGAAGCAAATGCAGAAAATGGCAGAAATCTGTCAAAATAGACCAGCGGGTAAAGAAGAATTTTTTTGAAGACCTTATGTTGCTCAAATCAAAAAGTGTTGAACTAACGAAAGTTCGATAACAACCTGGGGTAGAAGAACAAAAACTTACAGCTCAATCTGACATATAGATATCTCTCTCGAATGTTTACGGTGAAGCACAAAAATCTGTTTCGGGACAGTAACTTTCCCAATCATTACTTCACTCTCCTTAGAGGTTACTCTTAGTACAAAAAGCAAATAAAAGGATAAGGAGAGGTTATTAATAGGTAATAACTTCCAATACTCATCTAAAACTTTCGGGTTATCTCCCAATAAGTACTTTTCTTTAACGCCTTTAAGTTAGGCATAAGAAGCAAAGAAAGAATCAAGTGTTCTCAAATGAAGAAGCATTAAGACCAAATTTTGTTTTCATAGGAGAAGCAAAAGAAATCTTTTATCTATTTTTAGGGAAGTGTTCGGTACCTTTCTTGAGTGGGAGTTGATATTTAATGGTGCCTTCTTTCATATCAATGATGGCACCAACAGTTCTAAGAAAAGGTCTTCCCAAAGTAATAGGACAAGAAGCATTGCGCTCAACATCCAAAACATAGAAATCAACAGGAACATAGGCATTGTTAACTATAATAAGAAGATCATTAAGACTCCCCATGAGTTTCTTTTTAGCATTATCATCAAGTGGGACATTCAAATAACAATCTTCAAGTGGAGGCAAATCAAGAATATCATAAATCCTTCTAGGCATAATAGAAACACTACTATCAAGATCACATAAAGCTTTGAAATCAAAGTCATTCACTTTCATATTGATGATGCGTTCCCAACCATCCTCTTGTTTTATAGGAGTAGAAGCTTTATGTTTCATCTTTTCTTCTTTAATCTTTATGAGAGCATCAGTAATGTGTTTTGTAAAGGTCATGTTCATAGCACTGGAATTAGGACTTTTAGCAAGCTTTTGTAGGAACTTAATAACTTCAGAGATGTTGCAACCATCAAGATCAAAATCTAATTTATCATCTAAAGTAGTAGAACTATTACTAGCCTCAACACTAGTGGTGGTAATAGTAGAAACACTAATGTTTCTAGCAATTTCATCTTCTCTTTCACACTTAGCATGTAATTCAGCTAATAGTCTAACATTTTCATCCATTCTTACTTGTATGGCATTAGTAGCTGCAAAGGGATTATCATTAGTTTCAGGTTTAGCAGCCATTTTATTCAAAGTAGATTGAGCTTCAGCCAAAGATGCTATATTTCTTTCAGCATTAGAGAGTTTTTCCTCAATAGTTTTATTGAAAGCAGTTTGTTTACTAATAAACTCTTTAAGCATAACTTCAAGTTCAGAGGGAGCACTCCTATTATTGTTGTAAGAATTTCCATAAGCATTACCATTGTTGGGACGATAAGGCTTATAATTGTTGTTACCAAAATTGTTCCTATAAGCATTATTACCATAAGCATTGTTGCCAAAATTGTTATTTCTTATGAAGTTCACATCAACTTACTCTTCTTGAGCAACCAAAGAGGCTAAAGGAACATTATTTGGATCAATATGGGCTTTCCCATTAACAAGCATAGACATAATAATATCAATTTTATCACTCAAGGAGGAGGTTTCCTCAACAGAATTTACCTTCTTACCTCGTGGAGCTCTCTCAGTATGCCATTCAGAATAATTAACCATCATATTGTCCAGAAGTTTTGTTGCAGCACCCAAAGTGATGGTCATAAAGGTACCTCCAGCAGCAGAATCGAATAGGTTCCTTGAAGAATAGTTCAATCCTGCATAAAAAGTTTGGATCATCATCCAAGCACTCAGTCCATGAGTGGGACAATTCTTTACCAAAGATTTCACTCTTTCCCAAGCTTGAGCAACATGCTCATTATCAAGTTGTTTAAACTTCATTATTTCACTTCTCATGGATATAATCTTAGCAAGAGGATAGTATTTTCCAATGAAAGCATCTTTGCATTTAGTCCAAGAATCAATACTATTCCTAGTTAAGGAATTCAACCATTCTTTAGATTTTCCTCTCAAAGAGAAAGGAAACAATTTCAGATTAATATATCACCATCTATATCCCTATGCTTTTGCATCTCACAGATTTCAACAAAATTATTTAGATGGGAAGCAGCATCTTCATTACCAATACCAGAAAATTGTTCTCTCATAACAAGATTGAGTAAAGCTGGTTTTATCTCAAAGAAACTATTTTCAGCCACAGGTGGAGCAATAGGTGTGCTCATAAAATCATTGTTGTTGGTGCTAGTGAAGTCACACAACTTAGTGTTTTCAAGAGTAGTCATTTTTTGGGGTTTTCAAATAAGAAAGCAAACAAGTAAAACTATTTTTTTTGGGTTTTTGAATAAAGAAAACAAGCAAAAAAAGCAAAAAGAAACTAAGCAAAACAATAATAACAAAGTAAAGAGATTGGTTATGAGGGACTCCACTTGTGAAGATGTCCTTGACTCCCCGGCAATGACGCCAGAAAAATGCTTGATCGCTCTAAGTATGGCGCCTAGAAAAATGCTGGAGCAATGATGATGTAGAGCTCGTTGGGAACCCCAAGAGGAAGGTATGATGAGCACAGCAGCAAGTTTCCCTCAGTTATGAAACCAAGGTTAAATCGAACCAGTAGGAGCAAGGAAACACCCCAAAGGTGTTACTAGCTGAGCTTTGGCAGTGTGCACTACCGGTGCTAGTAGCAACGTGGAGACCCGTATAACACAACCACAGAACTTTGTCCCCAACTTGCGATGAGGTTGTCAATCTCACCGTGTTTTGTGGAAAACAAAGGATTAAACGTATCGAATGGAATGAAGTAAAAGTTTGCAGAAAGTAAACACAAAAGATTAAAAGATTGTAGATTGAATGTAAAAGACAAGGACCGGGATCCATAGTTCACTAGAGGTGGCTCTCCTTAAGACAGATAACATGCTGGGTGAACAAATTACAGCGGGGCAATTGAAAAACACCGAGAAAGCAAGACATGCATATACTAATCATCTTGACTCCTTTGAGACTTGATTGGGCATTACAACATATTACATAGACCGCCGTCCAACTGCATCTATAACTAATAGTCCACCTTCAGGTTATCATCCGAACCCCCTCCAGTATTAAGTTGCAAGCAACAGATTATTGCTTTATGAACTGTGTGTAAAGTAAACAATATGATTGTTCTATGAACAAAGGATTGTTGTTTTCTTCCTAGTAGCAACAGCACATCTAGTACCTTAGAGATTTCTGTGACTTCCCCGGATTACCAGAGGCATGAACCCACTATCGAGCATAAATACTAACTCTTGGAGTTGCTAGCATCTACTTGGCCAAGATAGCTACTCACAACGGAAAGCATGCAAGATCACAAATAACAAAGACATGAAAGAATCAATAATCAATTGGAAATAGCATCTCAATATCCATCGGATGCCCGCAAACACAACATGCACAATTACAAATAGATGATCTTGATCATGAACAGAGCTCACAAGATCTAAACATGAAAGCACAAAGGAGGAGAACCAGCCATCTAGCTAATACATGGATCCGTAGTCCAAGGATGAACTACTCACGCATCACATCGGAGGCTTGCATGGTGATGAACAAGGCCTCCAGGATGAATTCCCCTCTCCGGCAGGGTTCCGAGAAGAGCTTCAGATCCCTCCCGATCTAGGGATCGAGATGACGGCGGATACAGACTCTTTCGTGGATTTTTGATTGGGTACTTAGGGTTTACGTACCGAGGGCATCTTACTCGGAAGGGGAGGCCGAGGGGGTGTCTGGGCTAGCCACACCACCTCCTGGCGCAGGCCAGGCCTGGCCGTGCGGCCAGGTGGTGTGGCCGCCCTCTGGCCCCTCTCCGTCTCGTATTCTGGCACTTGATGACATCCGGAAAAATAGGCACTTTGGATTTTGTCCCGTCCAATTCCGAGAATATTCATTTTCTGACTTTCCTAGAACCAAAAACAGTAGAAAACAGGCAGCTGGCACTATGGCTTTTGTTAATAGGTTAGTCCAAGAAATCATATGAAAAGTACTCCAAAGTTGGAACAAAACACAAGAAAGTGGATAAAACCAAGCATGGAACATCAAAAATTATAGATACATTTGCAATGTATCAATCCGCTACTCCCTGAGAACGATTTTTCCCTATTGCAGTTCCAATCTCTCTTACATACACGATACTTACTTTCTGTGTTCAGTTGTTTTACTTTATTGTTGCTCTTATACCTAAAACCCCAAAACACATTTTTACACAATACTCGCATTTTATCTTGTCACTTAGAAATTTATTTAGCATTTCTATTATAATATTTATTTCAAGAGTTATTAGACTTCAAACTCCTCCTCCCTATGGGATTGATATCTTTATTTCGAAACTAGCTACAAATGATCTGTGCACTTGTAGTCATTGATGACCCACAAATATAGGGGGTGTATTGCAGTATTTTCGAGGGAAGTGAAAGCTAATTTATTGATTCGACACAAGGTGAGCCAAAGAATATTTATTAGCCTTAACAACTGAGTTGTCAATTCAGCTGCACCTGGAAACAATCTTGCTCACAGCAGTTTATCAGTAGCAATAGTTTTTTAGTAGGAATAGTAAAGTAACAGCAGTAGCAAAACAAAGACAATAGTAATGAAAGTAGTAAACAGTGGGATTCGAGTCCGGTAGGCATAGGAATGGATGGACGGGCGTTGCATGGACAAGACAATTCACATAGCAATCAGAACATAGGGCAATTACAGATAAATAAGATAAAGCACCCAAGTACTAGACAATCCTAGGCATGTGTTCCATATATAGTCATACGTGCTCGCAATAAGAACTTGCACAACATCTTTTGTCCTGCCAGCCCGTTTGCAGCGGGGCCTCTAGGGAACTACTGGCAATTAAGGTGCTCCTTTTAATAGAGCACCAGAGCAAAGCATTAACACTCCGTGAACACATGTGATCCTCACGTCAAAGCCTTTCCCTTCCAGTTATCCCGATTTTTGTCACTTCGGGGCCATACTTTCCAGACAACAACGTGTGTATACAACTTGCAGATAAGACCAAAAACAATATTATGATAATGAATCAATAATAAGTTCAGATCCCTAGTGACAAGCATTAAGCACAACAAGTTGCAACAAAGTCATAAAGCACTATGAAAGATACTAGGCACCATGCCCTAACAATCGTATGCCATTACATGAACGATCTCATCCAATCCCTACCATCCCCATAGCCTACAGCGGGGGATTACTCACTCATAGATGGGGGAAAGATGGATGGTCGATGGAGATGATGGTGGAGGTCGATGGAGATGGCTCCGGGAGCACTTCCCCGTCCCGGAAGGGTGCCGGAACAGAGACTTTCTATCCCCCGAATCTCCCCTTCGGTGGCAGCAGCGCAGCGGAACTTTTCGTGGAAAAACGTCGAACCCCTCGAAGTTTTTATGTCAGAAGGCTTCTTATAGGAGAAGAGAGAGGTCGAGGGGGTTCCTAGGGCCACCACACCATGCCCTGGCGCGGCCAGGCCCAGCCCGCGCCTAGGGGTGGTGTGGCCAGCCCCTGGCCCTCCTCCGTCTCATATTCTGGCTCCATAAGTCTTCTAGAAAAATAGGCACTTTGGCTTTTGTCCCGTCCAATTCCGACAATATTCATTTTCTGACTTTCCTGGAACCAAAAACAGCAGAAAACAGGCAGCTGGCACTGTGGCTCTTGTTAATAGGTTAGTCCAAGAAATCATATGAAAAGTACTCCAAAGTGTGCACAAAACACAAGAAAGTGGATAAAACCAAGCATGGAGCATCAAAAATTATAGATACATTTGCAATGTATGAACATCCCGAAGCTTAACTCCTGCTCGTCCTCGAGTAGGTAAGTGATAAAAAGAAAGGATAATTTTTGAGGTGACATGCACCATCAAAGACTTGATCAAAGTATTCATAAAACATTCAAAGCTGGGATCATAGTACTTCAATCATAGCATGAAAGACAAACTTCTAGCAATAAGACATATCAACTATGATGCAACATGAAAAGGCACAAACAAAAGATTCATGAATAACAATGCTTTGCAAGACGTTTGTTTGTTTCACATAAAGAAAACATAGCAAAGTGGCATTCAGCTTGTCCCTCAAAGAGTAGCATACATAAATGCATACGACACCTTCAAAGTTTACAAGAGTGACTAGATACAAATAGTTTAAAACAAGCAATATCAAGGTATGCATCAATCAACAAGTATTGGGACAATGCACACAGAACTAAGAATGGCCACTATGCTCTCAAGAAAGTGCTCAAAGAATAAGTGGAGACTCAACAAGGAAATGAAAAGGTTTTGAATAGTTTGAAAGGCTTCCAAATGCTGAAAGTATGGTACTCATTAGCTTTGAGCTCTCATTGCCCCTATCATAAGCATCTTTAATGTGGTTAAGGTGAAAGTGAGGTCCAATCTGAGTTATATGCTTGACAGACTATAAACTGAAAATCCCAAGTCCCTTGAGTACGAGGGCCGCTCCTCATGCTACTCAACTTTAGTTACCGGTAAGTTCTTGTCATAGTAAGTATGTGCATATCATTGAGAACCGCCAACGGGGTACCCCTTGCTCGATGATACGGATGAATCCCCATATCAAAATGACAAGGCAAGCAAACAATGAGTATCTCAGCAATCTTCTTATTTACCATGGGAAAATGGTGCTTTTTTCTCTCTTTCCTCTTTTCATAAATCTCTTTTTTTTCTTTTTCTCAATAGTTATCTTTCTCTTTTTTTATAACAAGAATGCTTCATAGATATCATTATGGTTATGCTGCAGGTTTCCACCATGTCAGCATGGATTAGACCAGCGGCCCAGGCGTTTCTCTAACACACATACATAACTCCATGGACTTACAAGCTCCCCTTTTATTTCACACCGACGACATCCGCAAACAAAAGAGCAAGGTATCAACTGGGTATATATTTACAAGTGTTGAAAGCGTTCCTCGTGACAGCACGGTTTTGCTAATCCCCAGCCTATAATTTGCAAGCATATAACTTTCATGGAGAGTTCACAATGGTTCAGGTTTATTAAGTGCAAGAAAATAAAGTGTGCCATCTAGTTCGTGAGATCTTTACTAACTAACTTTCTCATAACAAGCAAACATTTTATTCGGAAGAAAACAAAGCATATTGAATATGCGCGGAAGTAGCAAATGATGCTAATAGGTAGGTATGGTGGACACTTTGGAGATATTTGGTTTTAGGGAGTTGGAAACATAAGTAAAACATACTCAGTGAAAGTGAAGGCTAGCAACAGTAAGGGAGCGACAAACGAGAGAGCAGTAATGGCCATAATCATGCAGAGCGACAAAACATCATTGATCTAAGCATAAAGTGATACTACAAGTTGAAAACTAAAGGATCATAAAGGCTATGGTGACTTGAGATAGTCATAACATGGTGTGAGCATGTGCCAGGTCAACCCAAATAAAGCATCAAAGGAGAATACCACTATACTATGCTTTAATATTTTAAAACAACGCATGATTCATCCAAGGCACATTAAGCAATCTCAATTGTTTATAACAAGTCATGCTACAGCAAAGAATACTAAGCATAAAGCCAAAACAATATCAAGCATGGCATGATAGAGCATAGGCCACAGTCAAAAACAAGCTCTCTTTACCACTTAAGCATGAGCTTTCCTACTCTTTTCCAAACCAAACCAAACCATTTGAACACCAATGTATGAAAGAGGGGGTCCAACCAATTTATTCAGCAAACTAAGCAAACCACACAAACTAAAAACCAAAATGAAAACAAAAAAGAAGACGCTCCAAGAACAACCCAGTTGTGCATGAAACAATAAAAATAAAGTGTTTGGAAGAAACCTGGGATTTTGATTGATGAAGAAGGGGATGCCTTGGGCATCCCCAAGCTTTGACGCTTGTAATTCTTGGATATTTCTTGGGGTGACACGCGTGGCATCCCCAAGCTTGAGCTTTAGTCCATCCTTCATCTCATTACTCATTCCTTCCATACACCTGAAAATTTTTCTCCATACAAAACTTCACACAATCTCATTAGCAACATTAGTGCACTCAAGATAAATAAGTCTTAAGGTTCAGTTTTAACACCAAATAAACTTCCATTAAAACACTAGCTACTGTAGCTCTTCCCTCAAAAAGCTCAATTCCCCAAAAGAACTCAAAAAGGAACCAACAAGAAGCGAATGCAGAAAATGGCAGAAATCTGTCAAAACAGACCGGCAGGTAAAGACGAATTTTTTCAAAGACCTTCTATTTCTCAAATCAAAAATTGTTGAACTAACGAAAGTTAGATAACAACCTGGGTCAAAAGCACAAAAAATTATAGCTCAAACCTACATACAGAGCTCTTCATATATTGTCTAAGAATTGTAATGCTACTTGTCCTAGTAAGATATTGGCTACTTCATATATATTATTGTTGCATCATAATTATATCATGCTCATGTCATCATGCCACCTTGCATTTGAGCATCATATAAAACCCTTTTTCTCTTGGTTCTTCTCTCACATGCATTATTAATTGTATTTGCCTCTTGATATTGTATTTGGTTATTGATATATTGTTCAAATGCCCAAGTTGAGTTGGGGGCATATCTTTTATTTCCATTCCACCACCTTTCTCTTCCACCACTTTATAATTCCACCATCCTACTAGACCATGAGCTTGTTTGTCTTTATTTTGGTTTTATCTAGCTCATGGGCAATAGGGTGGATCTAGTCCTTTAATTTCCTTTGCTTGGCTTTATTCCACGTATGGGAAATGCATAAGAACAATGCCATCCTATTATTATTGTTTTCACAAAATAATTCATGGCATTATTATTTTTGCATGGGCCATGCAAGCTTTACACCACCTTTTTACTCCAGTGGATTTTCTTTGGATTTAATGGATCCTATCTTGGGAAACCATCTCCTACCATTCCACCATCCCCTTAGTCTCACCCACATCTCTTTTATTTTATTTTCTACATGTATGATCATATGTGACTCTTTCCACCTATTTCTTTTCTTCCTCTTTCTTTCTTGTTTCTCCTCCACATTATCTCAAGCAAGATCAAGCTTCATGTTTCTTCTTGGTTTGGCCCCATAAACCAAATTAAAATCTAAATACCTAATAAGAATCTAAATCTAGCTTTTCTCTTTATAATTCTTTTACACTTAATTTACACTAAACCCTAACATTGATCTCCCGTCTCTCTCTCACACCCCCTCTCTCTCTAACATGCTGGCCCCACCTCATCTAACCCTAACCCCCTCCCCAACCCTAGCTAAGCCTAACCCGAGCCCATGTCTACCCTAGCCGAGCTACCCCCCTCTCTCTCTTTCTTTCTCTACCGGCCGAGCTAGCCCACCCTGCAGCCACACGCCGCCCTGGTCCACCTGCAGCCCCTCCCCGCCGTGCCTACCAGCCCCAGGTCGAGTCCCAGCTCGAGCCAGCACGTGAGGAGAAGGAAAAAGGTGGCACCGAGGCCACCTTTATCTACCCCCCGCCACAGCTGGCCTCCTCCCTCTCCCTCCTTTTTCCTCCTCCCACACGACTCTTCTGGCTCTCCAGATCTGCCCCGAGATGCCCCTCCTCTTCTCCTTCTTCCTCTCCGACCACAACATCTGCCGCCGGTCGCCGCCAGCACCACCTCGTCCCCGTCGTTCCAGCCGAGCAGCTCGACCTGGAGGTGGCCTGGAAGCTCGAGGAGGTTCCTCTACGACGCCCTGTCCACGCTGACGTGAAGGAGAAGCCCCAGCACCGCCAGTACCTCGCCGCACTGCAGCAAACCCTAGATCCGGGGCGCCAGCGATCTCGTCGCTCCGCCGCTCCTCGCTCCGATCCGAGCCTGCCGTCGAGCCCGCGGTGAGTCTCTCTCCCTCCCGGACATGCTCCGCCTCGCCGTACCGCTCTAACCCCGCCGTTCGTTTCGTCAAACGCCCACCGTGCGCGCCGTTTTCCGTTGTCTGCAAGCCTCCCCGCGCCGCGCAGCACCCTAACTAGGCCCCCGCCACCCTCCTGACAGCTACCCGAGCCAGCTGCACCGGTTAGCCCCCTCTGCGTGCACGCCCGCGTCCCGGGATCGAACCCCCGCTCCGCGGCGCGTGAACACTTGCCGTCAGACCGCGAAGACGAAGAACAGTACGGGCCAGTGGTAAAATTACATTAAGCCCCCCACCTTTTTGACTCTTGCAACCCGCGCTCCTAGAGACCCCACCTACCAGTCGCTCTAGCCATCTTGCAGGAAGCCCCTCCGCTTTCTCGTGCCGTAACCCGCAGTCCAGCGAGGCCCCACCTATCAGCCTCAGCCATCTTCACCGCTGTCACGTGGGCCTGCGTCAGTCGACCCCACCCCGCAGTCTCAGTGGCTAGCCAGAGCCCGGTGACAAAAGTATTTTTTCGCGCGCGTGGCCTAGTTAGCGCAGGCCCACCCGTCAGTGGCTGCGGCTATATCTGACTGAGTAAGAAAAGTATTTTTCCGGCTGTCTGTTTTATTTAAACATTTTTTTCCAAATTGATTTAAATTCAAATCCAATTCAGATTCAAATAATTTTTAAAATACAAATCCAAATAATACAAGTAATATATGTTTTGGAATCAGAAAAATGTGAGGAATTCAAATATGCCCTTCAAAATATGTTTTGAACACTTTAAATTTCGAGATGATTAAAATTACAATAAAATGCCCTTTTCCTTAATTAATTAATAACTTTTGTTTTTTAACTCCAAATTTAAAAAAATAATATGTCTAAATCGATCAGCGCGATGAGCCCGTTCTATCTATGCAGTCCTTGTTCTGAATTGAAGCATGCATCATGTTGTTAATAAAATTCTGAACTGTTTATGACAATAAAACTTGGTTAAATAAATAGAAAAATGCTTTATTTCTTGCATCCACACCTCACCTTTGCCATGCTACTTTAATGCCATGCAAATTGTGCATCATTCATCATGGCATGCTTGTTTGCTTGTCGCATTTTAATTCATATGCTTGTGCACTTTATTTATGTTGGCTCTTGTTTGTTTGGTTCTTCTTCGAATAGACGCCCAGCAGGAGAATTAGCAGGAATCACAGGAGTACTAACCAGATCCATCTCTCGCTTCAACTGAGCTGCCAGGCAAGCACTACCACATGCTTTCATACATACAGTACCTATTGCCTCTATATTATTCTTGCATCATTGAGTCGCAAATGCATTAAATTGAATCCCAAGTACTGCATAGCCTTTACTTTTAAACCCCACGGAAGCTTGTTCCTCCATCTCATGAGCCATTACTATAGGAGTTGCTTGAGCCATGCGAGTCGTAGAAAAGCATGTGTAGGGTATGTGAGTGTCTGGTGAATAACGAGGTACCTAAACAACATAACCTGAGTAGTAATGGGATAACTAATGAAAGAGGCACCGGTGAGCAATATCTGCTATTTGGTTTTTCATGCTCACTTGTGTCCCGTAGGACCCCGAGTACTTGATTCCTGTTCCTTGACTATTCGCACTATCCACATCCGGGAGGCCTTATGGACCCCCCTGAGCCAGAACTTGATTCATTCTTATTTCTTGGGGCCACAATTAGTTTGGGGCTTTATTACTATCCTGTACTTATGCCATGCTACTGCTTTATTTAAGATTGTGCGAGGAGCACCTGTACTGTTTTGGATCGCGCCATGTTTTCGCGGTATCGACAAGCCCAGTCACATTTTCGGGTTCCCAGTCGTTTACAGCCGTCGTCGCAAACCCTGGGTCTGTCTCGGAGCCGGCCAACTTCGTTGCGGGTAGCTTATTGGGGTGGCCCCCTGAAATATTTCTGAATCCCGTGATTTCTTTGTCGTGAATGCCTCGTTGGGTTTTGATTGGTTTTTCCGTGGTTGATCGAGTGTTTGTTGCTCTTCGTGCACCCCTGCAGGGTAAATCTTTCTGAAAGCCGTGTCCGCGGTTATGGATGACTTGGAGCACAGTTTCTCGATCATAGACAAGTATAACTAAAGTACCACTTTTAAATTGACTAAGTACTTGACTAGTAAATAGTGCAATACTCACGGAATGGTTAATAAAACTGCCAACGGATGATGGGGGTTGTTCGTCCGCTTCCTCGTTGGTAAGCGAGGAGGAGGATGGATCTGTTAATTATACTGTTATAACTGTTGTTCTTAATTCACGGACTTCCATCTATCATTGGTTAGGCGGAAGGTTAGCGAGTATCTGTAGAATTGCTAGGTATTATCTTTTGCTGCAATTGCGTCACCCCAGGTTGTGTCCCCTTTAGTGGCATAAAGACTTGCTGAGTACCCCTAGGGTCTCACACGATAAATTGTTTGATTCAGATGAACAGGTGTACCCGCAAGATGGATATTGGGTGGAAGAGACAGATGATGTTGGCAACGATCATTCGGTGTAGAGATTCCGGGAATGGGGATCCGTGAGATCTGTGGGCGGGATGTGTTTATTTATGGGGCAGCTTATGCCAATTTGCTTCTTATCCGTACTCGGATCTTATTTTCCGCTTCCGCCTGATACTCTGATGTGTGATGTATGAGGAGCTATCCTAAATTATTATATCTATCTAGGACATTTGGATCTTGCCGTATGGCGTTGCAATATTTCTATTTCTTTTAGATGGAATGGCTCTGAGGACTGTTGTATGTGGCTTGCATACATACTCATTTGTGTATGTAGTTGATCCCTTCGCCTGCCGATTACGCCGCTCGTTCTTGTCCCGTTGTCTGGAAGTGGTTAGGATGGTCGAAAGGTCTACCGTGAGTGGCCCTGGGCCCCACCGTACTATTTTAACCACTTTCGTTCATCCAGGCATTAACTAAGAGCGTAATTCACCAAGGTAGTTACAATTGGTATCAGAGCCATCCCGCCCTTCAGGGTCTCAGCCAAAATGGTCGTTGTCAGTCTAGCAAATATTTTTGTAGTTATGTATACTAGGGAAAAACAAAACGTGAGAGTAGGACTGCTTCCATTTTTCTTCTTACCCACCCACCCACCCTTTTCTGGTAAGGAAGTGTAACGTTTTCAATCCTCTTCTAAAATTCAAACTAGGATTCACGTGTTCTGGGTTCCGTAGTACCATAGGTTATGTTTGTGTGTGTGTTGTGTGTGTGTGTGAATTCCTTGTCTATCTGTTGCATCCAAAAGTTATCACTATCTGCCTTTTGGTTATCAACTGTTGGTACATTCCATACCGATAGGCCTCTGTAAACCGACGCGATCTATTCTGTTTCGTTGTACACTGATGCGATCTATCTTACTCCTTGTTATCCGATGTTATCTTGTTGGGGTGTTCGTTTCCGTAGTTACCAATCTTTAGGTTCATCTTAAGAAGAAGGTGTTGAGATATGTGTTTTACTGATTCATGTGCGGAGTAATGATTTGAGTGCGGGATGGAGTCGCGACCATACCACTAGTTTTATCATTTGCTTTTGTATATTGAACTAGTAGAGTTACTAATCTTGATTCATTAAGTGGTTTTGCGCATATAGTGGTATTTTAATGCCGAAATTTGCGGAAATTTTTTCTTTGTTAGTTGTGTACCACACTCCTTGTTCAGTCGTGTGTGTTATGCTTAATATCTTCTAATTGCCTTGAACTTTGTTGATATTTTAATATCATCTCAGTGAATTGCATTCTTTAATCTTGATTAATTCCATTTTGGTACTATTTTGGATTATAATCATTTTCCATTATAGTACTGACTTGTGTTTTATATCAATCACAGGATGGCACCACCACGCCGTTCTGAGGAGGACATACCACCTGAACTCGGGGCCGCTTTGGCAAGTATTGCAAATGCTTTGGGCACTATGCAGCAGAACCAGCAGCGCTTCGAGGAAAGCGTGAGGAGGAATGAGTTTGTTCCGCTACCTCCACCTCCCAAGCGAGGAGACATCAAGAGTTTTCTCAAGTTCAACCCACGCCAATTTGAGGTGTCTGATCAGCCACTTGATGCGGATGATTGGCTTCGTGAAATGTCAAGATTGCTGATGACTGCGGATGTTCCCGAGCAAGAATGGGTCAAATGTGCCACTCACCTTATGAAGGGAGATGCAGCTCTCTGGTGGGAAAATTACCTCAAGGCAGATCTTTCTGGTTTTCAGCCTACTTGGGAGCGGTTCACTGCTGCTTTCAAAGAGCAATATCTGTTAGAAATTGTCATGGAAAGGATGAAGGAAGTGTTTCTCAACCTCAAGCAGGGCACTGACAATGTCAACACTTACATCAGAAACTTCATGAACCTTTCTCGTTATGGAGGCGATGAGATCTCTGATGACAAGAAAAAGCAAAAGAGGTTTCGGCAAGGCCTCAATGCTTCCATCAAATATGCAATCACTCATGCAAGGCCGGCATCTTTCCTGGAACTTCAACACACAGCTCTGCAGGAAGAAGCAAGTAGGCAAGTGTTTGAGGAGTCAAAGAAACCTAGCCGTGATACAGCAAGTTCTTCTGTTATGACAGCTCCTTCTAAGCGTCGTGTCTGGGTTCTTAACACCCCACCGTCGCTCCCTGCTCCACCAAGACCATCAAGCTATGCCCCAAGGCCACCAAACTCCTTCACTGCGGATCCCAGGGGCTACAACCACAACTACCCTGGAGTCCCTGGCTACGTTGCTCCACGTCCACCTGGTGCTTGCTATACTTGTGGAAACACTGGGCATCAGCACTGGAATTGTCCAATGAACAACAAAGCTCTTCCACCACCACCTCCAAGACCTGCAGCAAGTTCTCCTATGATTCGTGCACCTCCACCGCGGGCTCTCAACATCAACACTAAGCCGGGGACCACGGTTTCTTGTGCCAACTGTGTCAACGTCGCTCAAGCTGAGCATGCACCTGGAGTTGTCATGGGTATGCTTTCTGTTAACTCAGTTCCTGCACGAGTTTTATTTGATTCTGGTGCTTCACATTCTTTCGTGTCATACAAGTTTGCGGAGAGTAATGGGTTACCTTCTGATGCTTTACCAACTCGCCTTATGGTGCAATCTCCTGGTTCAAACATGAGGGCTTCTAAAATCAGCCGTGACAATCAAATTGAGATTGGTGGCTCTTCGTTTCCGGCTTCCTTAATTATTCTGGGCAATTCTGATATTGATGTTATCTTGGGCATGGATTGGTTGACAGCAAATGCAGCTGTGATTGATTGTGCTGAACGTTCGGTTTCTCTGAAAATTCCTGAAGGCCATATAGTCTATTCTCCAAGTCTGACTCCTGCAATTCAGCTTTATTCTTTGGCGGCTCTGAATGATGATGCTATGGAAGGTATTCAGAGTGTTCTGGTAGTCTGTGAGTTTCTAGATGTTTTTCCTGAAGAGTTGCCAGGTATGCCTTCGGATCGTGAGGTTGAGTTTGTCATTGAACTTGAACCTGGTACCGCTCCTATCTCCAAGCGGCCTTATAAAATGGGTCCTGCTGAATTGGCTGAACTCAAACGTCAGTTGGATGAACAAGAGAAGTTGGGTTTCATTCAGCACAGTACTTCTTCTTGGGGTAGTCCAACCATCTTTGTGAAGAAGCGAGACAAGACTGATAGACTTTGTGTTGACTATCGGGCACTCAATGCTAAAACCATCAAGAATAAATATCCCCTTCCACGGATTAATGATCTCTTCGATCAGCTAGCTGGAGTTGTGGTATTCTCTAAGCTTGATTTGAGAAGTGGTTATCATCAAATCAAGATCCGCAAGGAAGATGTTCCTAAAACAGCTTTCACCACCCGCTATGGCCTGTATGAGTACACGGTCATGTCTTTCGGTCTCACCAACGCACCTGCCACCTTCTCGAGGCTTATGAACTCGGTTTTCATGGAGTATCTTGATAAGTTCGTTGTGGTCTATCTGGATGACATTCTAGTCTATTCTAAGTCAAAAGAACACATGAAGAACACCTTCGATGTGTCCTAAACAAGCTTCATGAGAACCGCCTGTATGCAAAGTTCTCCAAGTGTGAATTCTGGCTGCCTCAAGTCACCTACCTTGGTCACGTCATCTCTGCCAAGGTCATTGCCATCAACCCAGAAACTATTAAGACAATTATGGACTGGCTTCCACCCATAAATGTCAAAGAAGTACGAAGTTTCCTTGGTTTGGCCAGTTACTGCCGTCGATTCGTTCAAAACTTCTCAAAGATTGCGAAGCCTCTTACCGATCTCCTCAAGAAAGGCAAGAAATATCTTTGGACTCCTGCATGTAAAGCAAGCTTTGAAACACTCAAAGAGAAGCTCACTTCCACACCAGTCTTAGTTCCTCTAGATACATCAAAGCCTTTCCAGATTTTCTGTGATGCTTCATTGCAAGGATTGGGTGCGGTCCTTATGCTAGAAAAGCAAGTTGTTGCTTATGCATCTCGTCAGTTGAAGACGCATGAGATCAACTATCCTACACATGACCTCAAACTCGCAGCAGTTGTATTTGCTTTGAAAGTATGGAGGCATTACTTGCTGGGCAACCGTTGTGAGATCTTTTCTGATCACAAGAGTCTGAAGTATATCTTCACACAGCCTGTTCTCAACCTTCGCCAGAGGAGGTGGATTGAAACAATCAATGATTTCTATTTGACCATCAACTACACCCCGGGCAAAGCCAATGTCATGGCAGATGCTCTCAGCCGAAAAGCTTATGTCAACAACCTCATGGTGGAAGAACAACAGCCTCTCTTGTGCGAGGAATTCCGCAAGCTAAACCTTGAAATTGTGGATCAAGGGTATCTTCTGAACCTTCTAGCAACACCTCTCTTGGAAGAAAAGGTCCGTTCCATTCAGCTTGGGGATCCTTACACTAAAAAGATCATCTCCAACATTCAGCTTCCGAAGTATGAGTCTTTCCACGTAGATGACCAAGGAACTCTTTTCTTTGAACACCGGATGTTTGTTCCGAACTACCCAGGTTTAAGAGAGCAAGTTCTCAAGGAGGCGCATGATTCTGTTCTTTCTATCCACCCTGGCAGCACTAAGATGTACATGGACTTGAAAACACAATATTGGTGGCCTGGTTTGAAACGATATTGTGCCAAGTATGTCTCGGAGTGTGATGTTTGTCGCAGAGTTAAAGCTGTCCATCAGAAACCTTTCGGTCTTCTACAACCATTGAAGCCTCCAGAATGGAAATGGGAGAAAGTAGAGATGGACTTCATCACTGGTTTTCCAAGGTCGCAGAAGGGCAACAATGCAATCTTTGTTGTCATTGACAGGCTTTCCAAAGTAGCTCACTTCATTCTAGTCAAGGAAACAGTTTCTGCAATTCAGTTGGCTGAGCTCTATATCAACAGAATTGTCTCTCTGTATGGAGTTCCTCTTGAGATCAGCTCAGACCGTGGAAGCATCTTCACTTCCAAGTTCTGGGGAAGTTTCCAAAATGCTTTGGGAACAAAACTAAACTTCAGCACAACTTACCACCCTCAGTCGCAAGGACAAGTTGAAAGGATCGATCAGATTCTGGAAGATATGCTCCGTGCTTGCGTTATCTCTTTCGGCATGAAGTGGGAAGAATGTCTTCCTTATGCTGAATTCTCTTACAACAACAGCTTCCAGAAAAGTCTAAAGATGGCACCATTTGAGGCTCTCTATGGTCGCAAATGCAGAACTCCGATTGGTTGGTCAGGCGCAGGTGAAAGAATATTGTTTGGCCCCGACATTGTAACTCAAGCGGAGGAGAAAGTTCACATCATTCTTGAAACTCTGAAGATTGCTCAAAGTCGCCAGAAGAGCAATTATGACAGAAAGCACACGGATATGGAGTATGTCCCTGGTGATCTCGTTTACCTTCGTGTCACTCCCATGAGAGGCACGCACCATTTTGGTATCAAAGGAAAGCTGGCTCCAAGATACATCGGTCCTTTCAAAATTCGTGGAAGAAGAGGAGAAGTTGCTTATGCTCTTGAGCTCCCTGAACAACTCAAAGTCCATGATGTTTTTCACATCTCTCAACTCAAGAAGTGCTTCAAGGATCCCGGCAGGACCGTGGACCATGAACTCATCAATCTCCAAGAAGATCTGTCTTATCAAGAACACCCCACAAAAATTCTTGAAGTCGCAGAAAGAAGGACTCGCAACAAGTCCATCAAGTTCTGCAAGGTGTAGTGGTCGCACCATTCCGTTAATGAAGCCACCTGGGAACATGAAGATGAGCTCTGTGCCAAGTATCCTACCCTCTTTGAGTCTTCTTCTTCCTAGAATCTCGGGGCGAGATTCCTGTTTAGTGGGGGAGAGTTGTAGCATCCCAATTGTCTAAGAATTGTAATGCTACTTGTCCTAGTAAGATATTGGCTACTTCATATATATTATTGTTGCATCATAATTATATCATGCTCATGTCATCATGCCACCTTGCATTTGAGCATCATATAAAACCCTTTTTCTCTTGGTTCTTCTCTCACATGCATTATTAATTGTATTTGCCTCTTGATATTGTATTTGGTTATTGATATATTGTTCAAATGCCCAAGTTGAGTTGGGGGCATATCTTTTATTTCCATTCCACCACCTTTCTCTTCCACCACTTTATAATTCCACCATCCTACTAGACCATGAGCTTGTTTGTCTTTATTTTGGTTTTATCTAGCTCATGGGCAATAGGGTGGATCTAGTCCTTTAATTTCCTTTGCTTGGCTTTATTCCACGTATGGAAATGCATAAGAACAATGCCATCCTATTATTATTGTTTTCACAAAATAATTCATGGAATTATTATTTTTGCATGGGCCATGCAAGCTTTACACCACCTTTTTACTCCATTGGATTTTCTTTGGATTTAATGGATCCTATCTTGGGAAACCATCTCCTACCATTCCACCATCCCCTTAGTCTCACCCACATCTCTTTCTTTTATTTTATTTTCTACATGTATGATCATATGTGACTCTTTCCACCTATTTCTTTTCTTCCTCTTTCTTTCTTGTTTCTCCTCCACATTATCTCAAGCAAGATCAAGCTTCATGTTTCTTCTTGGTTTGGCCCCATAAACCAAATTAAAATCTAAATACCTAATAAGAATCTAAATCTAGCTTTTCTCTTTATAATTCTTTTACACTTAATTTACACTAAACCCTAACATTGATCTCCCCTCTCTCTCTCACACCCCCTCTCTCTCTAACATGCTGGCCCCACCTCATCTAACCCTAACCCCCTCCCCAACCCTAGCTATGCCTAACCCGAGCCCATGTCTACCCTAGCCGAGCTACCTCCCTCTCTCTCTTTCTTTCTCTACCGGCCGAGCTAGCCCACCCTGTAGCCACATGCCGCCCTGGTCCACCTGCAGCCCCTCCCCGCCGTGCCTACCAGCCCCAGGTCGAGTCCCAGCTCGAGCCAGCACGTGAGGAGAAGGAAAAAGGTGGAACCGAGGCCACCTTTATCTACCCCCCGCCACAGCTGGCCTCCTCCCTCTCCCTCCTTTTTCCTCCTCCCACACGACTCTTCTGGCTCTCCAGATCTGCCCCGAGATGCCCCTCCTCTTCTCCTTCTTCCTCTCCAACCACAACATCTGCCGCCGGTCGCCGCCAGCACCACCTCGTCCCCGTCGTTCCAGCCGAGCAGCTCGACCTGGAGGTGGCCTGGAAGCTCGAGGAGGTTCCTCTACGATGCCCTGTCCATGATGATGTGAAGGAGAAGCCCCAGCCCCGCCAGTACCTCGCCGCACTGCAGCAAACCCTAGATCCGGGGTGCCAGCGATCTCGTTGCTCCACCGCTCCTCGCTCCGATCCGAGCCCGCCGTCGAGCCCGCGGTGAGTCTCTCTCCCTCCCGGACATGCTCTGCCTCGCCGTACCGCTCTAACCCCGCCGTTCGTTTCGTCAAACGCCCACCGTGCGCGCCGTTTGCCGTTGTCTGCAAGCCTCCCCGCGCCGCGCAGCACCCTAACTAGGCCCCCGCCACCCTCCTGATAGCTACCCGAGCCAGCCGCACCGGTTAGCCCCCTCCGCGCCGCGCGAACACTTGCCGTCAGACCGCGAAGACGAAGAACAGTACGGGCCAGTGGTAAAATTACATTAAGCCCCCCACCTTTTTGACTCTTGCAACCCGCGCTCCTAGAGACCCCACCTACCAGTCGCTCTAGCCATCTTGCAGGAAGCCCCTCCGCTTTCTCGTGCCGTAACCCGCAGTCCAGCGAGGCCCCACCTGTCAGCCTCAGCCATCTTCACCGCTGTCACGTGGGCCTGCGTCAGTCGACCCCACCCCGCAGTCTCAGTGGCTAGCCAGAGCCCGGTGACAAAAGTATTTTTTCGCGCGCGTGGCCTAGTCAGCGCAGGCCCACCCGTCAGTGGCTGCGGCTGTATCTGACTGAGTAAGAAAAGTATTTTTCCGGCTGTCTATTTTATTTAAACATTTTTTTCCAAATTGATTTAAATTCAAATCCAATTCAGATTCAAATAATTTTTAAAATACAAATCCAAATAATACAAGTAATATATGTTTTGGAATCAGAAAAATGTGAGGAATTCAAATATGCCCTTCAAAATATGTTTTGAACACTTTAAATTTCGAGATGATTAAAATTACAATAAAATGCCCTTTTCCTTAATTAATTAATAAATTTTGTTTTTTAACTCCAAATTTAAAAAAATAATATGTCTAAATTGATCAGCGCGACGAGCCCGTTCTATCTATGCAGTCCTTGTTCTGAATTGAAGCATGCATCATGTTGTTAATAAAATTCTGAACTGTTTATGACAATAAAACTTGGTTAAATAAATAAAAAATGCTTTATTTGTTGTATCCACACCTCACCTTTGCCATGCTACTTTAATGCCATGCAAATTGTGCATCATTCATCATGGCATGCTTGTTTTCTTGTCACATTTTAATTCATATGCTTGTGCACTTTATTTATGTTGACTCTTGTTTGTTTGGTTCTTCTTCGAATAGACGCCCAGTAGGAGAATTACCAGGAATCACAGGAGTACTACCCAGATCCATCTCTCGCTTCAACTGAGCTGCTAGGCAAGCACTACCACATGCTTGCATACATACAGTACCTATTGCCTCTATCTTATTCTTGCATCATTGAGTCGCGAATGCATTAAATTCAATCCCAAGTACTGCATAGCCTTTACTTTTAAACCCCACCAAAGCTTGTTCCTCCATCCCATGAGCCATTACTACAGGAGTTGCTTGAGCCATGCGAGTCGTAGAAAAGCATGTGTAGGGTATGTGAGTGTCTGGTGAATAACAAGGTACCTAAACAACATAACCTGAGTAGTAACGAGATAACTAATGAAAGAGGCACCGGTGAGCAATATCTGCTATTTGGTTTTTCATGCTCACTTGTGTCCCGTAGGACCCCGAGTACTTGATTCCTGTTCCTTGACTATTCGCACTATCCACATCCGGGAGGCCTTATGGACCCCCCTAAGCCAGAGCTTGATTCATTCTTATTTCTTGGGGCCACAATTAGTTTGGGGCTTTATTACTATCCTGTACTTATGCCATGCTACTGCTTTATTTAAGATTGTGCGAGGAGCACCTGTACTGTTTTGGATCGCGCCACGTTTTTGCGGTATCGACAAGCCCAGTCACATTTTCGGGTTCCCAGTCGTTTACAGCCGTCGTCGCAAACCCTGTGTCCGTCTCGGAGCCGGCCAACTTCGTTGCGGGTAGCTTATTGGGGTGGCCCCCTGAAATATTTCTGAATCCTGTGATTGCTTTGTCGTGAATGCCTCGTTGGGTTTTGATTGGTTTTTCCGAGTTTGATCGAGTGTGTTTTGCTATTCGTGCACCCCTGCAGGGTAAATCTTTCTGAAAGCCGTGCCCGCGGTTATGGACGACTTGGAGCACAGTTTCTCGATCATAGACAAGTATAACTAATGTACCGCTTTTAAATTAACTAAGTACTTGACTAGTAAATAGTGCAATACTCATGGAATGGTTAATAAAACTACCAACGGATGATGGGGGTTGTTCGTCCGTTTCCTCGTTGGTAAGCGAGGAGGAGGATGGATCTGTTAATTATAATGTTATAACTGTTGTTCTTAATTCACGGACTTCCGTCTATCATTGGTTAGGCGGAAGGTTAGCGAGTATCTGTAGAATTTCTAGGTATTATCTTTTGCTGCAATTGCGTCACCCCAGGTTGTGTCCCCTTTAGTGGCATAAAGACTTGATGAGTACCCCTAGGGTCTCACACGATAAATTGTTTGATTCAGATGAACAGGTGTACCCGCAAGATGGATAATGGGTGGAAGAGACAGATGATGTTGGCAACGATCTTTCAGTGTAGAGATTCCGGGAACGGGGATCCGTGAGATCTGTGGGCGGGATGTGTTTATTTATGGGGCATCTTATGCCAATTTGCATCTTATTCGTACTCGGATCTTGTTTTCCGCTTCCGCCTGATACTCTGATGTGTGATGTATGAGGAGCTATCCTAAATTATTATATCTATCTAGGACATTTGGATCTTGCCGTATGGCGTTGCAATATTTCTATTTCTTTTAGATGGAATGGCTCTGAGGACTGTTGTATGTGGCTTGCATACATACTCATTTGTGTATGTAGTTGATCCCTTCGCCTGCCGATTACGCCGCTCGTTCTTGTCCCGTTGTCTGGAAGTGGTTAGGACGGGCCAAAAGGTCTACCGTGAGTGGCCCTGGGCCCCACCGTACTATTTTAACCACTTTCGTTCATCCAGGCATTAACTAAGAGCGTAATTCACCGAGGTAGTTACAATTGGTATCAGAGCCATCCCGCCCTTCAGGGTCTCAGCCAAAATGGTCCTTGTCAGTCTAGCAAATATTTTTGTAGTTATGTATACTAGGGAAAAACAAAACGTGAGAGTAGGACTGCTTCCATTTTTCTTCTTACCCACCCACCCACCCTTTTCTGGTAAGGAAGTGTAACGTTTTCAATCCTCTTCTAAAATTCAAACTAGGATTCACGTGTTCTGGGTTCCGTAGTACCATAGGTTATGTTTGTGTGTGTTGTGTGTGTGTGTGTGAATTCCTTGTCTATCTGTTGCATCCAAAAGTGATCACTATCTGCAGTAAACAGTGGGATTCGAGTGCGGTAGGAATGGGGATGGATAGATAGGCGTTGCATGGACAAGACAATTCACATAGCAATCAGAACATAGGGCAATTGCAGATAAATAAGATAAAGCACCCAAGTACTTAGGCATGTGTCCCATATATAGTCATACATGCTCGCAATGAGAACTTGCACAACATCTTTTGTCCTGCCAGCCCGTTTGCAGCGGGGCCTCTAGGGAACTCTGGCAATTAAGGTGCTCCTTTTAATAGAGCACCGGAGCAAAGCATTAACACTCCGTGAACACATGTGATCCTCACATCAAAGCCTTTCCCTTCCGGTTATCCTGATTTCTGTCACTTCGGGGCCATAGGTTCCAGACAACAACGTGTGTATGCAACTTGTCGATAAGACCAAAAACAATACTATCATAATGAATCAATAATAAGTTCAGATCTGAAATCATGGCACTCGGGCCCTAGTGACAAGCATTAAGCACAACAAGTTGCAACAAAGTCATAAAGCACTATAAAAGATACTAGGCACCATGCCCTAACAATCTGATGCCATTACATGAACGATCTCATCCAATCCCTACCATCCCCATACCCTACAGCGGGGGTTTACTCACTCTTAGATGGGGGAAACATGGATGGTCGATAGAGATGATGGTGGAGGTCGATGGAGATGGCTCCGGGGGCACTTCCCCGTCCCGGCAGGGTGCCGGAATAGAGACTTTATGTCCCCCGAATCTCCCCTTTGGTGGCGGCGGCACAACAGAACTTTTCGTGGAAAAACGTCGAAGTCGGAAGGCTTCTTATAGGCGAAGAGAGAGGTCGAAGGGGTGCCTAGGGCCACCACACCATGCCCTGGCGTGGCCAGGCCCAGCCCGCGCCTAGGGGTGGTGTGGCCAGCCCCTGCCGCTCCTCTGTCTCGTATTCTGGCTCAGTGAGTCTTCTGGAAAAATAGGTACTTTGGCTTTTGTCCCGTCCAATTCCGAGAATATTCATTTTCTGACTTTCCTGGAACCAAAAGCAGCAGAAAACAGGCAGCTGGCACTGTGGCTCTTGTTAATAGATTAGTCCAATAAATCATATGAAAAGTACTCCAAAGTGTGGACAAAACACAAGAAAGTGGATAAAACCAAGCATGGAGCATCAAAAATTATAGATACATTTGCAATGTATCAGTCATCATTACCTCCAACCATGGGTCGGTGATGCTGGTGTCTGATACTTTCGATCCGGATTATGGATGTAGTATAGCTCTTTTTCCCTAGTAGTCCTAGGTTATCGAATCCTCGGGAAGAAGATGCATAGTGAAGTTACTTTAACGGACCTTCGGGAGTTTTAGAATTCCTTTTGTGTTTTTACGGGACCAAGAGTTTGTGTCTTTTTGTTGTTGCCGATGATGGAGAGAGAGGGCCTAGGGCATTCGGTTTCACCTGTAGCTGTGAAAAACATCTGATGGGAATAAAAGATAGAAATAAAGTATGCATGTAATTGTTAGAGCAAGATAAATTATATGTGGGAAGTGCATCCATAATTGCTATTGCCTCTATAACCACTTATAGCAATAACCTACTAGTCTCATCCATAGAAGAAAGAGAACTAATTATATGCATAGTGATGTCACCGTTAATCCCAAGTAAATCCCTCACAAACAGCCGTACTACCCCGTTTGTCACTCGGGTTCCCAACCTGCTCATACTCCCTATACCTGGCTAAATACTCGGGGTCTTGGGTACCTGACAAGTCCTTAGATTTAGGAAAGAGAGGATACAATAATCATCATGTCATACAAACTAATACATGATCCCATCTATGATAAATAACATGCACAAACGCTACATGGCTAGGCCGTAGCCCTTAGCCCAAGGAGAATTACTCACATATAGAGATGAGATCAACAATCACAAACATAGTAATGGACATCATGAGATTGATAGAAAATAGTCTTACAATGTCACCAATCGAAGAAGAAATCTACTATTACAAGTGGTGGAATATGGCTATGGTGGTGGAGAAGGATTTGGAGATTAGATCTAAGTCTATTCCTCTGACGGCTAATGATTTGGAGCAGGGACTCTCGAATGCTCTTTTCTCGTCACCCGAGGCCCCTTTATATAGGGATCCCTTCACGGAAGTTGTTATGTTGGACCTAGCGGTATCGATGGCAACTATACGACCAGAACTATACGGCCAGAATTTTGTTCCATTCGTGTAGTTGGTCGTTAAAGCGTCTGCCTTCGACCCATGACTGCTAGTTTCTTCTAGTTGTTGGAAATCTCGTATCTTTGACTTTAATGTAGTGATTCCCATCATAAAACGTCATTATCTACGCAGGAAAAAATAGAAGGAAAGGATTGTATACCCCTTTGAATATTAGGCATTAGTGGCAGGGTTTAGAGAGATATTTCATCAAAAATATGAACAATATCCTATTTAAATGTGGACGTAGATGGCTATATTTCAGAGCCATCAACCTCCCCAAGCTTAAACTTGATCGTCCCCGAGCAAGAAAACCAAAATCAAAAAGGAACTCGACATTTAAACTGAAATAACAAGATGATGATCTTACTCATGATTGGTAGTCTAATGTTTCCTCCACTTCATAAATCTGAAAAACTTCAGCATAGATAGAGTAATGGCAAGCATATCATATGGGTTTTATGCATCCTTATAGTGCAATAAAAATATTATTAACATGGATGATTCAAATGATTAAACTTTATTCCATGTCATGTAATCAACTCATATGCTTGCCGTTGAATAAAGTATAATCATGTAAATTGAGAGTGTGAGAGTTGTCATTAAAATCATATACACTAGAGTATCTCAATTTTCCCACATTAATAAATCAAGACTTTTCAAGCACTACTTTTCTATTCATTGTCCTTCAAGAATTTCAGTTCTTGAGTAATTGAGAGCATGCCAAAGATTTTTATTAGTTTATCGGGCTATGATGGACACTCGTGGCATAACTAAGGTTTTTGTTCCTTTTGCATGATGATTACTTATAACATCCAGAGGAGTGATTCCATCATGATTACAGCTACCCGGGAGTGCCAAGAATCTTACCCACTATGGCATTGCTGCTACATGTTTTTAATCAACTCATAGCTGAAATCTAGGAGTTTCCTCCATGAAGATCATTCGTAGGCCACTGGAGTTGTTGGCATCCCATGAAGTTTGACACGCATAAATCTATATCATTCTTATGATTAACAAGTTAAACTTTGGCATGCTCACAAAAACCGCTAAACATTAATTCAATTGAACAAATCCTTCTAAAGAGAGCTATCAAGTCAATCAACATTTTCAGTGGTGTTGAGTGTCTCTAGAAATAAGCCTTCAAGACTAAGCACTACAACACCTAAGCCTTCAATTGTGAGACTTTTTCTTATTACAATTGTTTAGCAATTTTTAGGCAAGACTTGGTTAATTAGGAGAGCTAGAACAAAACATATCCAACTAAATACTCATGCAAACAAGAATCTTAGTACAATACAAAGACTCACTCCACCAATATAATATCTCAACATTTACTACTAACTAGCATGGGTTTCTCAAACTTTAAAAGTGGGGAGTCATAAGGCATACCTCTCATGTTTAGTTCCACTTCTCTCTTCCCTTTTTTATTTCCTTCTTGGAAACTCGAAGTCGATCACTCTCCTGCAAATACATGAAAACTTCGAGGCGGAAAGAAAATAAAGAAAAATGGAGAAATCTTTTTGTGGTTTTTAAGAGAGGGAGTTTAAAGAATAGAAAATTGGCGGCAAAGCTCGGCTAGAAAATCTCGAAAGCAAATAGAAAGAACTAAAAATAAAGTGTTGGGGAAACCAACATGAGTGCTCATAAACTCAAATTTAAAAATGCAACCTCGAAATCAATAAAAGCAAATGAAAGCCAAATAAATATACATGAGGAAACTTTGCAAGCCCTTCAAATCATTGTGGTGGCAGGAAAAAATCGTTACTCCAGTTCGCAAATTGAGTTGAGAGGTTACTAGTTGCTCCTTGGAGGTTCAAAGAGAGGCTATGCATCCTCTCCACAGTCCCTCCAAGTTCTTCGAAGTCTTGGTATGTGGTGAACCGGGTTTGTGGCTGCTCCTCTTGATAAGGAACTTCTTGCTCCTCTTCTTGGTCCTCATCCTCCTCCGGAATCTCCTCCTCGGGTTGGTGTTGCTCAACCTGCAAGTCATATAGCAAACGTCCTTCCTCGATAGATAAAATACCATTAGCCATAGGAGCGGAGTAGAGACGCCCAGCTCCAGCAATATGTATGTAATAAACACCAATCTCCTAGTGAGCATTCCACAAGCTTTTAAAGTAGAGAAACCAACACGTCGGTCACCTAGCACAGGTTGCAACTCACCTAGGTCGATGCCTAGGGCAGTGGCAAGCACGGTGATGACGCCTCCACCTATGATTGGTCCTTGGCTTTGGGAGGATTGGTGCTCTAGGTAGCGCACAAGGATTGCGCCGAAGTTGAGTGACAAGTCACAGTTGATGTAAGCAGCCTTTGCAAGAACTAAGATGTCCTCCTCGCTGAGTCTCGTTAACTCATTACGTGCCTGCAAGGTGTTAGCAATAACATAGAACAAATAGCGAATTGCAGGATGTTGAATATTCTTCCCCTTCCTCACTCTAGTAGTGAAACTCATTCCATTATAATATTGTTCAAGGGAAGGTTCTAAGCCAGTAAAGGATGCGCGTAAGGCATTAACATCATTGTTTGGGAAATTAAAACATGTGCACCATTCATCTAATGTTAAAGTGTAATTGTTGTTCATAAGTCGGAAAGAAATCGTGTCCTCTCCTTGCCATAGTTTAACGGTGCTTTGCAACGAACTTAGGAATTCAATAGTTAAGCAGCAATAAGTAGGCACATCATTGTACACAAAGTTTTGCATGCAAGCTCTATTGCAAAGTATATTGAAGTCATTAGAAATACCGAGATGGTTCAATATAATGGGGCAAGCCCAATTGGTGGCCTTCACTTCGTGGTTCTTGATCTTGTTGAAGCGATCACATTGGAGCTAATTCCTGAACTGTATCCCCATGTGTTCTTGAGCGATAGCCCGAGAAGTGCTAGTGGTGTCACGAGTTTGGATTCTTGTGTTCAACATTGAAGAAAGACAAAAATAAAACTTTTTGATCCAACAATGGAAAGTATAACATATTCCTCATCATAGCACACTAAAGAATCTCCTCAAAATAATAATCTAGGCAAGAGAATCATGGAAATTAGTTCATAGTAGGTCTCACCCTAGATTGATAATGACAATAGATCGAAGATGAATTTACAAAAAGTAATTGGAGGATCGGAGGAGAAACATATCGTAGATCACTTGTGTGCGAGGAAATCGAACGAAATTGAGTAGAGATGAAGATGTCTTGAGGTTTTGAGAAGGTTTGGAGGTAGTAGAGAGAAAAAGGATTGAAGTTTTGGGGTTGGAGGTACCTTCCCGTGCGATTTTGTGGTTGGACGCAACTATACGGGCGGAACTATACGGCCGGAACAAAACAATGTGTTCATGCCGTATAATTGCCCTGTTGTCAAACTTTTAGGGTTTCCACCTGGTGGCGCGGCTATACGGCTGAAACTATATGGCCAGAACAATATCTTCCCACCGTATAATTGGTCGTCAAACTGTCTTTACCTAGGAAAAGAAATTATACAAAGGCATCGATATCTATATGACTAGAACTATACGGCAAGAATTTTTATTCACGCCGTATAGTTGGTCGTTAAACCTTCAGTACATTGGAAAAGAATATGTATGAAAGCACCGATATCTATATGACCGGAGCTATACGGCCGTAATTTTTATTCCCGTCATATAGTTGGTCATTAAACCATCAGTACATATGAAAGAAAAATTGTCGTTGGCAAAGATATCTATACGACCGGAACTGTTGGGTCCGCAACATAGAAAACAAAAAATTTCCTATGATGAGAACTATGAGTCAAGATCTATAAACTACATACAGAGCAACGGGTGGACATACATCCATGGAGAACTTACCCTCGAAGACAACGATTTTTGTTAACGGGTCGGAACTCGTGGTTGATGTAGTCGTACGCTTGCCGATCTCAAGATCGTGTGGAAGTCCGAGCGCCGCAAACCAGTAGCGCATCCGTCCTCGCACACACGTCCAAGCCACCAGACAACCTCCACCTCCTCGTTCCAGCAAATCAGCGGAAGCAGCAACTCCTTCCAGATGCATGGCCACGGGAACATGTATCTCGCTAATCCGAGACCATGGGGGAATATCTAGAGGGGGAGAGATCCTTCACGAGGAGGTGTGTTTTGTGAGAGGGGAGAGGGGGGCTTTATATAGGAGGGAGGGATACCCCTCCCCTCCCATAGCCGGCGCATGGGGGGGGGACTCCTCCCCTCATGTGGTGAACCTCCACTCACATAAACATGGCCTCCACCCAAAATCCCACTCACATAAACATGGCCTCCACCCAAAATCCCACTCACATGTATTTAATTTCCTCCAAATTAAATGCAACTCTCAATTTAATAAAACTCTTTATATATTTTATTCAGAATTTTGTTAATTACTTTAATTAAAAAACATTCATATAAAACCCCTTGCAACATTTCAATATCACATGCAGAACCACTTTCTGCAATTTCACCCAAAACAATTCTGGTTTCTATCAAAACAATTCCTGTTTCTATTGAAACATTTCCTGCGCTTTGCAAACCTTTTGTCTGAAACCTATGTGCTCCTAAATGGTTTCCGGCAACCCTTAAGTGTGTCACCCTATAGTTCGCGAATAATGTAGACATGATTGAGACTCCTCTCAGATCAATAATCAGAAGCAGGACCTGGAGATCCATACTGACTCCTGCACATCCAACGATGACTTCTGTGATCGTGAGAACCTTTAACTCTAGTAATTTAATCCCTTTGTCTCATGATATAATACATGTCTGAGATTCGATCATCGGTATCCAAATACCTAGTTTGATCTCGTTACCGACATGCACTCTTTTCTCGTTCCCGTGATATAACATTCTAGTGATCACATCACTTGCTTGCAAGCTATCTTAATGTGATATCACCGAGAGGGCCCAGAGTATATCTATCCGTCATCGGGATTGACAAATTCCACTCTTGATCCATGAGCCTCAACATAACACCTTCATAGCACTAAACCCACCTTTATAGTCACCCTGTTACGGTGTGACGTTTGATGTTATCAAGATACTGTTCCGGTGTTAGCAATTAACATGATCTAAGGACTAAGCCTACTTCGTATGATGTTATAGCAATATAAACATAATGGCTTGATCGTAATGCTATACTTCGGATGAATGTTCATCACATCATTGCACAAATGTTGTGACCTTGTTATTAACAACATCCAATGTCCATGATCAGGAAACCTTGATCATCTTGTAAATCAACAAGCTAGTCTATAAGAGAGGCATAACTAGGAACCCTTTTTGTTTATTAAACACACATGTATTGACGTTTCCTATCAATACAATTATAGCATGCAAAATAAACATCTATCATATACAATGAATACATAATAACAACTTTATTAGTGCCTCTCAGGGCATATTTCCTTCAGTCTCCCACTTGCACTAGAGACAATAATCTAGTTTACATAGTGATAAATCTAACACCCATGGATTTCTGGTGTTGATCATGTTTTGCCCTATTGAGCACTTTAGTCAACGGATCTGCTACATTCAGGTTCGTGTGCACTTTACAAATCTTTATATCTCCATCCTTGACATGCTCGTGGATGGAGTGAAACCGACGCTTAATATGCTTGGAATTCTTGTGAGACCTTGGTTCCTTAGCGTTCGCTATGGATCCATTGTTGTCACAATAGATCACCATTGGGTCCAACACACTAGGAACCACACCTAGTTCCGTTATGAACTCCTTCATCCAAACCGCTTCCTGCGCCGCTTCTATAGCAGCAACATATTCCGCCTCCGTCGTTGATCCAGCCACCACAGGTTGTTTGGAACTCCTCCAACTAGCTGCTGCTCCGTTCAAGAGAAATACGTATCCGGATTGAGACTTAGAGTCATCCAGATCAGTGTCAAAGCTAGCATCGACATAACACTTAGTGACTAGCTCTTCTTCACCTCCGTATACAAGAAACATATTCCTAGTTCTTCTCAAGTACTTAAGGATATTCTTGACTGCTATCCAGTGTTCCGAACCTGGATCAGATTGGTACCTACTAGTCAAACTAATAGCATGTGCCACATCCGATCTTGTACATAGCATGGCATACATTATAGAGCCTATGGCTGAGGCATAGGGGATCTTGTCCATTCTCTCTCTTTCTTCCGATGTAGCCAGACTTTGAGTCTTACTCAATGTATTGCCTTGCAACATAGGTAAGAACCCCTTCTTACTTCCGTCCATATTAAACTTCTTTATCTTATAAAGGTATGTACTTTGCGATAGCCCAATTAGGCGTCTTGATCTATCTCTATAGATTTTAATGCCCAATATATATGAAGCTTCTCCAAGGTCCTTTATCGAAAAATTGCTATTTAGATAACTTTTAACACTGTTTAAAAGATCTATATCATTACCAATCAATAATATGTCATCCACATATAATATTAGAAATGCCACATTGCTCCCACTCACTTTCTTTTAAATACAAGCCTCTCCATAAGTTTGGACATATCCAAACTCTTTGATCACCTCATCAAAGCGGAGGTTCCAACTCCGGGATGCTTGCTTCAGTCCATAGATGGATCGCTGAAGCTTGCATACCTCACCAGCATCCTTAGGATTGACAAAACCCTTAGGTTGTATCATATACAACTCTTCTTCAATATTACCATTGAGGAACGCAGTTTTGACATCCATCTGCCATATTTCATAATCGAAATATGCAGCAATTGCTAACATAATCCTAACCGACTTAAGCATCGCTATGGGAGAGAATATCTCATCGTAGTCAACTCCTTGAATTTGTTGAAACCCCTTTGCGACAAGTCGAGCCTTATAGATGGTTACATTACCATCGGCATCAGTTTTTCTTTTGAAAATCCATTTATTCTCAACGGCCTTTCGATCGTGAGGTAAGTCCACCAAGGTCCAAACCTGGTTTTCATACATGGATTCCATCTCAGATTTTATGGCTTCTAGCCATTTGTTGGAATCAGGGCTCATCATCGCTTCTTCATACGTCGCAGGGTCATCTATTTCATCAATCATGAAATTCATAACAAGATTGTCGTACAGTTCAGGAGCTGCACGTGTCCTGCTTGACCTGCGAGGTTCGGTAGTGTCCTCTTTCGGAGTTTCATGATCAATATCATTAGATCTCTCTTCATTAGGTGAATTCAACTCTGAAACAACTTCTGGTGCTGCGCTACTCGCCATTTCATGAAGAGAAGGTTCAATAACCTCTTCGAGTTCTACCTTCTGACTACTCACACCTTTCCCGAGAAAATCCTTCTGTAATAGAAGGTATACCCAACCGTTTCCTTAGGGTATCCTATGAAGACGCATTTTTCCGCTTTGGGTTCAAGTTTATCCAGTTGAAGTTTCTTCACATAAACATCGCATCCCCAAACTTTAAGAAATGACAGCTTAGGTTTGTTTCCAAACCATAATTCATACGGTGTCTTTTCAACGGATTTAGATGGCGCCCTATTTAAAGTGAATGCAGCGATTTCCAGTGCATAACCCCAGAATGACAGTGGCAAGTCTATCAGAGACATCATAGATCGAACCATATCCAATAAAGTACGATTACGACGTTCTGACACACCATTACGTTGTGGTGTTCCGGCAGGCGTGAGTTGTGAAACTATTCCACAGTCTTTCATATGTGTGCTAAACTCGTAACTAAGATACTCTCCTCCACGGTCGGACCGTAGAAATTTGATCTTTCTGTTACGATGATTTTCAACTTCATTCTAAAATTCCTTGAACTTTTCAAAGGTTTCAGACTTATGTTTCATCAAATAGATATACCCGTATCTACTCAAATCATCCGTGAAAGTATAAAAATAACAATATCCACCTCGCGCCGACACATTCATTGGTCCACACACATCAGTATGTATGATTTCCAATAAATCTATCGCCCGTTCCATTGAACCGGAAAACGGCGTTCTAGTCATCTTGCCCATAAGGCATGGCTCACATGTATCAAATGATTCAAAATCAAGTGATTCCAAAAGTCCATCAGAATGGAGTTTATTCATGCGTTTAACGCCAATATGACCTAGACGGTGGTGCCACATATATGCAGATATATCATTATCAAGCTTAATCCTTTTAGCATCAACATTATGAATATGCGTAATACTACTATCGAGATCCAACAGAAATAAACCATTCAACACAGGTGCATGACCATAAAATATATTATTCATATAAATCGAACAACTATTGTTTTCAGACTTAAATGAATAACCACTTTGCATCAAACACGATCCGGATACAATGTTCATGCTCAGTGCAGGCACCAAATAACATTTATTCAGGTTTATAACTAATCCCGATGGCATATGGAGAGGCAGCGTTTCCGACGGCGATCGCATCAACTCTTGATCCATTGCCGACCCGCATCGTGACCTCATCCCTTGATAGTTGTCGCTTGTTCCACAGCCCCTAAACCGAGTTACATATATTAGCAACCGATCCCGTATCAAATAACCAGGTGCTATTGCGAGTACTAGTCAAGTACACATCAATAACATGTATATCACATATACCCTTGTTAGCCTTGCCGGCCTTCTTGTCCGTCAAATATTTGGGGCAGTTGCGCTTCCAATGGCCAGTCCCCTTGCAATAGTAGCACTCAGTATCAGACTTAGGGCCAGCTCGGGGTTTCTTTTCAGGTGCGGCAACAGATTTGCCGCCCTTCTTTCCCTTCTGCTTGCCTTTCTTGTCCTTCTTGAAACCGGTGGTCTTATTCATCATCAACACTTGATGTTCTTTCCTAATCTCCACTTCTGCAGTCTTAAGCATTGATAGAAGCTCGGGAAGAGACTTCTTCATGCCCTGCATATTATAGTTTATCACGAAGCTCGTGTAGCTAGGTGGCAGAGATTGGAGAACACGATGTATGCTTAAGTCAATGGGAATCGTTATTCCCAAGGACACAAGCTTATCGGCGTACCCAAACATTTTGAGTACGTGCTCACAGCGGAGTTGTTCTCCTCCATCATGCAGCTAAAGAACTTTCCAGAAGCATTATAACTCTCTACAACAGCATGCGTATCGAAAATCATTTTCAATTCTCCCATGGTATCAAAAGCATTGCCAGTTTCGAAACGCTTTCGAAGTTCTGTCTCTAGCCCATACAGTATGCCGCAATGAACTAAGTTGTGGTCCTCCTGACGAGTTATATAGACGTTCTTTTCCTCGTCAGGGGCATCAGGAGCTGGTGGGGGGCCTAGCGGCGCCTCTAGCACATATTTCTTTTGCGCAGTAGTGAGGAGAATCCTCAAATTCATAGCCCAGTTGGTGAAGTTGCTACCATTCGCAGCAAGTTTCTCTTTCTCCATGAACACATTGAAATTAAAACCAGGTGGTGCCATCTACAACAGAATTTTAAAGTATATTTAGACTAAGTTTATGATAGATTGAGTTCAACTAATCCAAATTACTAATAAACTCCTACTCAAAAACAACATCCCTCGTGTCCTTTTGGTGATTACATGAACCAAATCCACTACACCAAGTCCGATCATCACGTGAGTCGGTGTAGCTTCAAAGGCGAGCATCTATATGGGCAACATATCAGCTATATGACTCATGCTTAACCTTTTGGTCCGTGTTCCGAGGCCATGTCTGTACATGCTAGGCTCGCCAAGTAAGAACCTTAGTATTGCGTGTGTAAAACTGTCTTACACCCGTTGTATGAAAGCGTAGAGTCGAAAACACCCGATCATCACGTGATGCCTCAAAACACGATCCACAAAACGGTGCATACTTAAGGAAGAACACATTTTATCTTGATATCTAAATGAGGATCATCTTATAATGCTACCAAAAGCGCCAAACTAGCAATATAAGATGCTAACATCTATGAAGTGAGATGATATGGTCCATGCATTTGATCTTTATCATTTGCATCGTGGTATGATCTCTATCATTCCTTTGTGTGTAAGGCCAAGGTCTATGGAACTTACACGTTAAGTGAGTTGTAAGAGTATCTATCATACATCTACTTACAACAATACCATATCAAGACACTAGCCCAGCAACGATCTAAACTAGACGCCTCTAATTTATCAATTGCAAGTTTTACATGGCTTAGGGCTTTCGGAGATAGAACCGTTCTTACCTACGAACATGAACCACAACGAGGATAACCAAGTTATTAGCAACTCGTTGTAAATCAGATGTTGACTATAGTAGGAGGGACAGACACCCGCTAGCCACTTATGCAAAACTAGTTGCATGTCAGTCGTGGAACTGGTCTCATGTAAGATGACATGTAAGGTTGGTCTGGGCCGCTTCATCCCACTATGCCACCAATATCCAAAGTACATAGAAGATGCAATAACATGATCATCATCGCACACAGATAAACATATGTGTACTACCCATGCAAAGCACCTACGCATAGATCAGGCTCTGATAACACTGTTGGGTCCGCAACATAGAAAACAAAAAAACTCCTATGATGAGAACCTATACGCCAAGATCTATCTACTAGATACAGAGCAACGGGTGGACATATATCCATGGAGAAATTACCCTCGATGACAACGAGTTTTGTTAATAAGTAGGAACTCGTGGTTGATGTAGTCGTACGCTTGCCGATCTCAAGATCGTGTGGAAGTCCGGGCGCCGCAAATCAGCAGCGCATCCATCCTCGCACACACGTCCAAGCCACCGGACAACCTCCACCTCCTCGCTCCAGTGAATCAGCAGAAGCAGCAACTCCTTCCAGACGCAAGGCCACCTTGAACATGTATCTCGCTAATCCGAGACCATGGGGGATTATCTAGAGGGGGAGAGAGATCCTTCACGAGGAGGTGTGTTTTGTGAGAGGGGAGAGGGGGCTTTATATAGGAGGGAGGGAGACCCCTCCCCTCCCATAGCCGGCGCATGAGGGGGGACTCCTCCCCTCCTTCATTCATGTGGTGAACCTCCACTCACATAAACATGGCCTCCACCCAAAATCCCACTCACATGTATTTAATTTCCACCAAATTAAATGCAACTCTCAATTTAATAAAACTCTTTTATTTATTTTATTCAGAATTTTGTCAATTACTTTAGTTAGCAAACATTCACATAAAACCCCTTGCAACATTTCAACATCACATGAAGAACCACTTTCTGCAATTTCACCCGAAAGAATTCCGGTTTCTATCGAAACAATTCCTGTTTCTATTGAAACATTTCCTACGCTTTGCAAATGTTTTGTCTGAAACATATGTGCTCCTAAATGGTGTCTGGAAACCCTTAAGTGTGTCACCCTACATTTCACGAATAATGCAGACATGATTGAGACTCCTCTCAGATCAATAATCAGAAGCGGGACTAGGAGATCCATACTGACTCCTGCACATTCAACGATGACTTCTAAGATCGTGAGAACCTTTAACGCTAGTAATTTAATCCCTTTGTCTCATGATATAATACATGTCCGAGATTCGATCATCAGTATCCAAATACCTAGTTTGATCTCGTTACCGACATGCACTCTTTTCTCGTTCCCATGATATAACATTCTAGTGATCACATCACTTGCTTGCAAGCTATCTTAATGTGATATCACCGAGAGGGCCCAGAGTATATCTAACTGTCATCGGGATTGACAAATTCCACTCTTGATCCATGAGCCTCAACATAACACCATCATAGCACTGAACTCACCTTTATAGTCACCCTATTAAGGTGTGACGTTTGATGTTATTAAGATACTCTTCCGGTGTTAGCATTAACATGATCTCATGGTCTAAGGACTAAGACTACTTCGTATGATGTTATAGCAATATAAACATAATGACTTGATCGTAATGCTATACTTCGGATGAATGTTCATCACATCATTTCACAAATGCTATGACCTTGTTATTAACAACATCTAATGTCCATGATCAGGAAACCTTGATCATCTTGTTAATCAACAAGCTAGTCTATAAGAGAGGCATAACTAGGAACCCTTTTTGTTTATTAAACACACATGTATTGACGTTTCCTATCAATACAATTATAGCATGCAAAATAAACATCTATCATATACAAGGAATACATAATAACAACTTTATTATTGCCTCTCGGGGCATATTTCCTTCAGGAACTATACGGCCGGAATTTTTATTCCCATCGTATAGTTGGTCGTTAAACTCTCTGTATGAATCAAAGAAATTGTTTCTTTGAAAATTATGTCTTATCCTGTAACTTAGTGATATACCTTGTTTCTAATAGAAAATTGATAGTAAATATTGTTGACCAACAACATCATGAATAAATGAGGATTTTTAGTACTACCGAACTTCTTCTCCTCAATTGGAATTTTCTAGCACTCTTTATTAAACATAAACTTAAACTAAAACTTAAAAACTTTACTCAAACCTTTATTTCACATGGGTTGCCTCCCATGAAGTGCTCTTCTATGGTCAATAGCTTGACTTTGGTGTTGCTCACTTAGGCCAGATTAGTGGAACACCCATTCCAAAATAGTTGGCCTTCAAAGTGATGGCCTCCTTTTCATCATGCTTGGCTTTCTTCTTCCTGGGGAAATGAATAACAAAAGGATCCCGTGAAGGCAATTGAAGCTTCACATTCCCTTCATGTAGATTAATCAAAGCCTTAATATTTCTTATGAAAGGACGGCCTAATATAATAGGAGTAGTATCATCTTCAGGCATGTCAACAATAACAAAATCAATAAGAGCAGGACAACCTTTAATGTATACTAAAGTATTCTCCTTAATTCATACAACTTGTTTGTAGGTAGAGTCTTCTAGATGCAATTTTAACTCGTTGATCTCAAAGGAGCCAAGATTTAACTTGTTAAAAAGACTCTTTGGAATTGTTGAGACACTTGCACCTAGATCACAAAGTGCAGCTATCTCATTGGTCCCAATTTTAAACTTAATAGTAGGCTCAAATATGTCATCAAGCTTCACAGGTAATTTTTCAGCAATTTGCTTATATTCTTCCTCAAGATCACGTACCTTTATTGCTACCCGATTAACAAAGTGTTGGTACATAGCTTTCTCATTACCTTCAATTATCTGAATCTTAACGTTCATCCTTTTTACGAGATCTTCAACAGTGAAGCTGGGTGAAGGGGCATTACTATAATCAAGTTCTTCAGGCTCCTCCCTTTGGATTCTCATCGTCTTGAGGTCTTCAATGGGATTGGGCTCAGCTTTACCTATAAATTTGGCTAGAATGAGAGTTTGACTCTCGGTTATCTTACATAGTTGTGCCTCAACGATCCTTGTTCTCTCTTGGAGGGCCTACAAATCATTTCTCAAACTTACATCTTGGTTAGACAATTTACTAATCATAGCATCATGGTTCTCCGTTATTTTAACAAGAATATTGTTTTTTCATTTTGTGAGTCTATAAAAGACTTAAGTGTTTCTTGGAGACTACCGTTACTAGTTCCCATATTATTATTAGAGTTACCTGCAGGACTAGAATAATGTTTCTGAAAATTAGGATTATAATTCTTCTTCGAAGTAGGGTTATAATCATTACAAGCTATGAAGTCTATTTCTTCATTATTTGTTTCAGGGATAGCTCTTACTTGGGTTTCCTTACCTCTTACGGCTAGTATGAGCTCATCCAACTTAGCATTGAGTTCTTGATTTTCTTGTGGTGAGACAGAGTTCACCTTCTTCATGTTTGATCTATCCACATGCCATTGGGCATGGTTGTCTTGCATATTGTCTAGCAGCTGGTTTGCTTCGGTAATATGTTTACCCATAAATGTTCCTCCAGCTGTAGTATCAAGCATAGACTTAGACACAGGGTTAAGAGCACTATAAAATAGATGGAGGATTAACCAGTCTTCCATCCCATGACTAGGACAGTTTCTGATGCATTCTTTCATCCTCTCCCATGCAAGCGCTAGTGGCTCATGCTCTTCCTGTCTACAACCAGCAATATTAGATCTGATTTGCATAGTCTTTGCAGGTGGGAAAACATTAGTCATAAATAACAAAGTGCATTCCACCCATGATGTAATAGTATTTCTAGGCAAAGATAGCAACCATTATTTTGCTCTTCCTCTAAGAGATAAAGGAAATAAATGCAATTTGACCGCATCGGGGTCGACGTCTTTTATACGCATCATATAACATATTTCAATGAAAGTATTCAAGTGCATACCTGCGTCCTCAACAGCGGAGCCTCCAAATTGATTATGTTGAACCAAACTTAAATAATAGGGCTTAATTTCATAGTCATCACCAGCAATTCCTAGCCGAGTAATAGGAGTTGATGGGTCGTGTATTAACAAGCTCGTTGGGGAACCCCAAGAGGAAGGTATGATGAGCACAGCAACACGTTTCCCTCAGTTATGAAACCAAGGTTTAATCAAACCTGTAGGAGCAAGGAAACACCCCAAAGGTGTTGCTAGTTGAGCCTTGGTAGGGCGCACTACCGGTGCTAATAGGAACGTGGAGACCTGCACAACACAACCACAGAACTCTGTCCCCAACATGCGATGAGGTTGTCAATTCACCGTGTTTTGCTGAAAACAAAGGATTAAACGTATCGAATGGAAGGAAGTAATAGTTTGCAGAAAGTAAACACAGAGCAGTAAATAGTTTATAGATTGTATGTAAAGAAAAAGGACCGAGATCCATAGTTCACTAGAGGTGGTTCTCCTTAAGATAGATAACATGCTGGGTGAACAAATTACAGCGGGGCAATTGACAAACACCGAGAAAGCAATACATGCATATACTAATCATCTTGAATCCTTTGAGACTTGATTGGGCATTACAACATTATACATAGACCACCATCCAACTGCATCTATGACTAATAATCCACCTTCAGGTTATCATCTGAACCCCCTCCAGTATTAAGTTGCAAGCAACAGATTATTGCTTTACGAATTGTGTGTAATGTAAACAATACGATTGTTCTACGAACAAAGGATTGTTGTTTTCTCCCTAGTAGCAACAGCACATCTAGTACCTTAGAGATTTCTGTCACTTCCCCAGATTAGCAGATGCATTAACCCACTATCGAGCATAAATACTAACTCTTGGAGTTGCTAGCATCTACTTGGCCAAGATAGCTACTAACAACGGAAAGCATGCAAGATCACAAATAACAAAGACATGATAGAATCAATAATCAATCTGAAACAGCATCTCAATATCCCTCCCGATCTAGGGATGGAGATGACGGCGGCTACAGACTCTTTCATGGATTTTTAATCGGGTACTTAGGGTTTTCATCCCGAGGGCATCTTATAGGCGGAAGGAGAGGCCGAGGGGATGCTGGGGTCGGCCAGACCACCCCCTAGGGCGGGCCAGGCCTGGCCGCGCGGCCAGGTGGTGTGGCCGGTCCCCATCCCTTCTCCGTCTCGTATTCTGGCATGTGATGACTTCCAGAAAAATAGGCACTTTGGCTTTTGTCCCGTCTAATTCCGAGAATATTCATTTTCTGACTTTCCTAGAACCAAAAACAGCAGAAAACATGCAGATGGCACTATGGCTCTTGTTACTAGGTTATTCCAAGAAATCATATGAAAAGTACTCCAAAGTTGGAACAAAACACAAGAAAGTGGATAAATCCAAGCATGGAGCATCAAAAATTATAGATACATTTGCAATGTATCAACATCCCCAAGCTTAACTCTTGCTCGTCCTCGAGTAGGTAAGTGATAAAAAGAAAGAATAATTTTTTGAGGTGACATGCACCATCAAAGACTTGATCAAAGTATTTGCAAAACATTCAAAGCTAGGATCATAGTACTTCAATCATAACATGAAAGACAAAGTTCTAGCAATAAGCAAAGAAACTATGATGCAACATGAAAAGGCACAAACAAAATATTCATGAATAACAATGCTTTGCAAGACGTTTGTTTGTTTCACATAAAGAAAACATAGCATAATAGTATTCAGCTTGTCCCTCAATAGAGTAGCAAATATAAATGCATAGGACACCTTCAAAGTTCATAAGAGTGACTAGATACAACAGTTTAAAACAAGCAATAACAAGTTATGCATCAATCAACTAGTCTTGGGACAATGCACATAGAACTAAGAATGGCCACTATGCTCTCGAAGTAGTGCATAAATATAGAAGGTGGAGACTCAATATAATGGTGGAAGAAAGGCCTTTTTATAAAAGGAAGTAGGGATTCAAGTCTCATAAAGAGCTTACAAAAATTATGGTACTTATAGCTTTCAGCTCTCATTGCCCCTATCATAAGCATCTTGAAGTGATTAAGGTTAAAGTGAACAAACTATGATGTACATGCTTGACGAAGTATAAGTTAGAAATCTCATGTCCCTTGTATACGAGGGCCGCTCCTCATGCTACTCAAGTTTAGTCACTGGTAAGCTCTTGTCATCATAAGTACATGTGTATCATAGAGAACCGCCAACGGGATACCCGTTGCCCGATGATACAGAAGAATCCCCATATCAAAATGACAAGGCAAGCAGACAACGAGCATCTCAGCAATCTTCTTATTTACCATGGGAATATGGTGCTTTTTTCTCTCTTTCCTCTTTTCATAATCTCTTTTTTTTTCTTTTTCTCTTTTTTTCTCAATATAGGACTCTATTTTTTTATAAGAAGAATGCTTCATAGACAGCTCATTATGGTTACGCTGTAGGTTTCCACCATGTCAGCATGGATTAGACCAGTGGCCCAGGCGTTTCTCTAACACATATACATAACTCCATGGACTTACAAGCTCCCCTTTCATTTCACACCGACGACATCCATATACAAAAGAGCATGATATCAACTAGGTACAAGTACCAAGTGTAATGTTGAAAGTGTTCCCCATGACAGCATGGTTCTGCTAATTCCCAACAAATAAGTGCAAGCATATATAACATAGACGACACAATGGTTCAAGTTTATTAAGGGCAAGAAAAGTAAAGTGTGCCATCAAGTTCGTGAGAGCTTTAATCATTAGTTTTCTCATAACAAGTTTAATTTGGAAGGTAAACAAAAGCATGAATATACTTGGAATAGCATAAGCTAGTAGGTAGGTATGGTGGACTCTTTGGAATAACTTGGTTTAGGGAGTTGGATGCATGAGTGGAAATCATACTTTGTTGTGGAGGCTAGCAAAACACTTGGAGCGACAAACTAAGAGAGCAATAATGTCCATAATCATGCAGAGCGACAAAACATCATTGATCAAAGCGTAAAGTGATACTACAAGTTGAAAACTAAAGGATCATAAAGGCTATGGTGACTTGAGATAGTCATAACATGGTGTGAGCATGCGCCAAGTCAACCCAAATAAAGCATCAAAGGATAATACCACTATACAATGCTTTAATATGCTAAAACAACGCATGATTCATCCAAGGCACATTAAGCAATCTCAATTGTTTATAACAAGTCATGCTACAGCGAACAATACTAAGCATAAATCCAAAACAATATCAAGCATGACATGACAAAGCTTAGGCCACAGTCAAAAACGAGCTCTTTTTACCACTTAAGCATGAACTTTTCCTACTCTTTTCCAAACCAAACCAAACTATTTGAAAACCAGTGTATGAAAGAGGGGGTCCAACCAATTTATTCAGAAAACTAAGCAAACAAAAGCAAACGAAAAACCAAAACGAAAACGAAAAAGAAGACGCTCCAAGAACAACAAAATTGTGCATGAAACAATAAAAATGAAGCGTTTGGAAGAAACCTGGGATTTTTATTGATGAGGAAGGGGATGCCTTGGGCATCCCCAAGCTTTGATGCTTTTACTTCTTGGATATTTCTTGGGGTGACACGCGTGGCATCCCCAAGCTTGAGATTTAGTCCATCCTTCATCTCATTACTCATTCCTTCCATACACCTGAATTTTTTTCTTCATACAAAACTTCACACAATCTTTATTAGCAACATTAGTGCACTTAAGATAAATAAGTCGTAAGGTTCAGTTCCAACACCAAATAAACTTCCATTAGAACACTAGCTACTGTAGTACTTCCCTCAAAAAGCTCTATTCCCCAAAAGAACTCAAAAAGGAACCAACAAGAAGCAAATGCAGAAAATGGCAGAAATCTGTCAAAACAGACCAACAGGTAAAGACGATTTTTTTCGAAGACCTTCTGTTGCTCAAATCAAAAAGTGTTGAACTAACGAAAGTTAGATAACAACCTGGGGCAGAAGCACAAAAATTCACGTATCAAAAAGACGTTCAGATATTTTGCACGAATGCTTACGGTGAAGCATAGAAATCTGTTTCGGGGTAGCAACTTTCCCAATCATTACTTCTCTCTCATTAGAGGTTACTCTTGGCACAAAAAACAAATAAGAAGGATAAGGAGCGGTTATTACTGTAGTAATAACTCATTACTGAAGTAATAACTTCCAAGACTCATCTAAAACTTTTGGGTTATCTCCCAATAAGTACTTTTCTTTAACGCCTTTAAGTTAGGCATAAGAAGCAAGAAAGAATCAAGTGTTCTCAGATGAAGAAGCATTAAGACCAAATTTTGTTTTCATAGGAGAGGCAAAAGAAATCTTCTCTCTCATCTTAGGGAAGTGTTCTGTTCCTTTCTTGAGTGGGAGTTGATATTTAATGGTTCCTTCTTTCATATCAATAATGGCACCAACGGTTCTAAGAAAAGGTCTTCCCAAAGTAATAGGACAAGAAGCATTGCGCTCAACATCCAAAACATAGAAATCAACAGGAACATAGGCATTGTTAACTATAATAAGAAGATCATTAAGACTCCCCATGAGTTTCTTTTTAGCATTATCATCAAGTGGGACATTCAAATAACAATCTTCAAGTGGAGGCAAATCAAGAATATCATAAATCCTTCTAGGCATAATGGAAACACTACTATCAAGATCACATAAAGCTTTGAAATCAAAGTCATTCACTTTAATATTAATGATGGGTTCCCAACCATCTTCTTGTTTTATAGGAATAGAAGCTGTATGTTTCATCTTTTCTTCTTTAATCTTTATGAGAGCATCAGTAATCTTTATGAGAGCATTAGTAATCTTTTGTAGGAACTTAATAACTTAAGAGATATTACACCCATCAAGATCAAAATCGAATTTATCATCTAGAGTAGTAGAACTATTACTAGCCTCAACACTAGTGGTGGTGATAGTAGAAACACTAATGTTTGTAGCAATTTCATCTTGTCTTTCCCACTTAGCATGTAATTCAGCTAATAGTCTAACATTTTCATCAATTCTTACTTGTATAACATTAGTAGCTGCAAAGGGATTATCATTAGTTTCAGGTTTAATAGCCATTTTATTAATCAATGAAGATTGAGCTTCAGACACGGATGATATATTCCTTTCAGCATTAGAGAGTTCCAATTGTAAACTGGGAATTTCCCTATTTAGATTCTCAAGTTGATGGCTAATGCTCATCAAAATGGTAGATTGTTCCTCCATAGTTTTAGTAAATAGTTTATTTTGCTCATATTGCATATGCATGAAGTATTTAGTGGCTCTCTCAACTTATAAAATTCTTCCTTCACTAGGTAATCCAGGTTTACCATTAGAACCATAAGTATTATTAGGAGGGTAGGGCCTATAATTGTTATTACCATAAGCATTGTTGCCAAAATTATTATTTCTTATGAAGTTCACATCAACTTGCTCTTCTTGAGCAACCAAAGAGGCTAAAGGAATATTATTTGGATCAATATGCGCTTTCCCATTCACAAGCATAGACATAATAATATCAATCTTATCACTCAAGGAGGAGGTTTCCTCAATAGAATTTACCTTCCTACCTTATGGAGCTCTCTCAGTATGCCATTCAGAATAATTAACCATCCTATTATCCAGAAGTTTCGTTGTAGCACCCAAAATAATGGTCATAAAGGTACCTCCAGCAGCATAGTCCAATAGGTTCCTTGAAGAATAGTTCAATCCTGCATAAAAAGTTTGGATGATCATCCAAGCAGTCAGTCCATGAGTGGGACAATTCTTTACCAAAGATTTCATTCTTTCCCAAGCTTGAGCAACATGCTCATTATCAGATTGTTTAAACTTCATTATTTCACTTCTCATAGATATAATCTTAGCAGGAGGATAGTATTTTCCAATGAAAGCATCTTTGCACTTAGTCCAAGAATCAATACTATTCCTAGTTAAGGAATTTAACCATTGTTTAGATTTTCCTCTCAAAGAGAAAGGAAACAATTTAAGCTTACTAATATCACCATCTACATCCATATTCTTTTGCATCTCACAAAGTTCAAAAAAGTTATTTAGATGGGCAGCAGCATCTTCATTAACAATACCAGAAAATTGTTCTCTCATAACAAGATTGAGTAAAGCAGGTTTTATCTCAAAGAAAGTATCTTCAGGCACAGGTGGAGCAACAAGTGTGCTCATAAAATCATTGTTGTTGGTGCTAGTGAAGTCACACAACTTAGTGTTTTCAAGGGTAGCCATTTTTTTTGTTTTCAAATAAGAAAGCAAACTAGTAAAACTATTTTTTTGTGTTTTTGATAAAGAAACAAGCAAACAAAGCAAAAAAGAAACTAAGAAAAACAAAAACAACAAAGTAAAGAGATTGGTTATGAGGGACTCCCCTTGTGAAGATGTCCTTGACTCCCCGGCAATGGTGCCATAAAAATGCTTGATGGCTCGTGTATTAACAAGCTCGTTGGGGAACCCCAAGAGGAAGGTATGATTAGCACATCAGCAAGTTTCCCTCAGTTATGAAACTAAGGTTTAATCGAACCAGTAGGAGCAAGGAAACACCCCAAAGGTGTTGCTAGTTGAGCCTTGGCAGGGCGCACTACCGGTGCTAGTAGCAACGTGGAGATCTGCACAACACAACCACAGAACTCTGTCCCTAACTTGCAATGAGGTTGTCAATCTCACCGTGTTTTGCTGAAAACAAAGGATTAAACATATCGAATGGAAGGAATTAATAGTTTGCATAAAGTAAACACAAAGCAGTAAATAGTTTATAGATTGTATGTAAATAAAAAGGACCAGGATCCATAGTTCACTAGAGGTGGCTCTCCTTTAGATAGATAACATGCTGGGTGAACAAATTACAGCGGGGCAATTGACAAACACCGAGAAAGCAATACATGCATATACTAATCATCTTGACTCCTTTGAGACTTGATTGGGCATTACAACATTATACATAGACCGCCATCCAACTGCATCTATGACTAATAATCCACCTTCAGGTTATCATCCGAACCCCCTCCAGTATTAAGTTGCAAGCAACAGGTTATTGCTTTACCAATTGCGTGTAATGTAAACAATACGATTGTTCTATGAACAAAGGATTGTTGTTTTCTCCCTAGTAGCAACAGCACATCTAGTACCTTAGAGATTTCTGTCACTTCCCCACATTACCAGAGGCATGAACCCACTATCGAGCATAAATACTAACTCTTGGAGTTGCTAGCATCTACTTGGCCAAGATAGCTACTAACAACAGAAAGCATGCAAGATAACAAATAACAAAGACATGATATAATTAATAATCAATCTGAAATAGCATCTCAATATGCGTCGGATCCCCGCAAACACAACATGCATAATTACAAATAGATGATCTTGATCATGAATGGAACTCACAAGATCTAAACATGAAATAACAAAGGAGGAGAACCAGCCATCTAGCTAATACATGGATCCATAGTCCAAGGATGAACTACTCACGCATCACACCGGAGGCTTGCATGGTGATGAAGAAGGCCTCCAGGATGAATTCCCCTCTCCGGCAGGGTGTCGGGAAGAGCTTCAGATCCCTCCCGATCTAGGGATGGGGATGACGTCGGCTACAGACTCTTTCGTGAATTTTTGATCGGGTACTTAGGGTTTTCGTCTCGAGGGCATCTTATAGGTGGAAGGAGAGGCCGAGGGGGTGCTAGGGGTCGGCCAGACCACCCCCTAGGGTGGGCCAAGCCTGGACGCGCGGCCAGGTGGTGTGGCCGGCCCCTAGCCCTTCTCCGTCTCGTATTCTGGCATCTGATGACTTCCGGAAAATAGGCACTTTTGGTTTTGTCCCATCCAATTCCGAGAATATTCATTTTCTGACTTTCTTGGAACCAAAAACAACAGAAAACATGCAGCTGACACTATGGCTCTTGTTAATAGGTTAGTCCAAGAAATCATATGAAAATTACTCCAAAGTGTGGACAAAACACAAGAAAGTGGATAAAACCAAGCATGGAACATCAAAAATTATAGATACATTTGCAATGTATCAGGAGTACGAAAATAATCATTGTTGGGAGTAGCAAATTTCCTATGTTTTTGGGTTTTCTTAAACATAGACTTATAATAGTAAAAGCAAGAATTTAAAGACTAAGTAATTTTTATTATTTTTCAAATAAAGACTAAAAGGAAACTAACAAAATTAAAAACAAGAATTAAAACTAGCAAGGTTCCTACTAACCTCACCAGGGTAGCTATTGCTTCCTCGGCAATGGCACCAGAAAAAGGGTTAATACCTTCGATCTGGATTACTGATGTAGTATAGCTCTTTTTCCCTAGTAGACCTAGGTTATCGAATCCTTAGGAAGCAGATGCGTAGTGAAGTTACTTTAACGGACCTTCCGGAGTTTTAGAATTCCTTTTGTGTTTTTACCGAACCAAGAGTTTGTGTCTTTTTGTTGTTGTCGGTGATGGAGAGAGAGGGCCTAGGTGTGACACCCCCGGGATTAGGGCTAAACAAATTTAGACCTTAGCCTGACATAAGCTTAACCTAGACCTCGAGGATATCCAGTGAGGAATCGGTAACACAACAGTAACCCTACGACACAAAAATTATTACAGCAAGCTCATAACTGAGCGAAGAACCAAAGTATTACAAGCAGAGGTCACTGACCACAAACATCAAACAACGGAAGGAAAATTATGCTATTAAGTATATCAAAGATAACAAATGGCCTAAGAGGCCTGAAGCATAACGATGACGTCCCAGCCCATAGATTCCAGGCTGCCGGCAGGGAACCCCAAGCTACTCGTCGGTGTCGACGTCGTACAGAACTCGTCTTCAGGGGAACACTTACTCTGAAAGTATCAACACAGCAAGGGTGAGTATAGGGTGTACTCCACAAGACTTATGGCTGGTGGGGTTATTTTGCGTAAAGCCATCTTTGGGTATAAAACAAGAGGGAGAAGAAGCTCGCCTACTCAGAATAATTTAAAAGGGGATAAGAGAGCGACATCTCCAAAGAATTGATCATCATATTTTGATATCCACCAAAGTAATCCTCATATCACAGCTAGGATCACCCCCTCGTACCCATGAGGAAGCATCCATAAGCACACGTTGATCTACCAAGTTTTACGATTAGGTTAATGTTCTCTATGATCTTCACGTCTGTTCCCAAGTCGTCCATAACCGTGGACACGGCTTTTCGAAAAGATTTAACCCTGCAGGGGTGTACAAATTTACCCACACGTACCAACTGACTCTTAATGCCACAATGATTAGCCCTCTTCCTTGGAAGGCCAGGAGAGGGTGGTTGCACACGACCTTTACCTTGCTTTTGTCGAGACCATGAGTCACGCCCTAAGGATGGTTCCGCCGTAACGGGTCAAATCCTGAAGTCGGTCCCTAGAGATGTGGGCGAGGTTGGTTTACCAGGGGCGCCATCTACCCCAAGCAACCCCGGCCACGCTTACCTACCTATATGAATGCACCTCCTTCACCTCCTCGTTCGAAAACATTTTCTATGCATATGTCGAATGGAACGCCCGAACTATGTGACTCATGGAATCTACTAGGCAAGTTAGTTACTCGTGAGGTTTTCTAGGCCCTGTGTGGCTGTACGCTCATCTTGGTTCAAGAGGCTAGAACTCGGGTCCTAGTAGTGGCGAGCATGGGACTGCAAAAACCACATCCCACTGTGGCCTCCCATACAAGCCTTAGGATATTTAACCTTTACCACTGACCTTACCTCATCAGTATACACCATTCTCCTGTCATACTAGATTCTCTGCATTTGGTACATCATCTGGATGAACCAGCACTGACAGCTAAGCATGGCTAAGCAAGACACAGATAAGCTCTAGCAGTGCACACAAGCCAAACCTAGTTATGTTAGGAGCAGTGGATCAGGTGATATAAGCTCAAGGGAGTAATACAATAGATAGGATACTCTATCTATCGATAAGAGACCATAGTAGAATCGTATGCATCATGGCAAGAATGAAATGCTTTTGAAATCATATGATTTTATAATGGTGGGGCTATGCTTGCCTTGTTTGTTGATACCTAGAAAGCAGATCTTCGGATATCTTGTACTTGACTTGATTATAGTTGGTCAACTATTGTTCATCGATCTTTGATGGTGTTGATCTCGGTCTTCGATCTTGGAGTCGGTATCGTATTCTACCGGAAAGAACCAAACACCAGAAAGAAAGGGGAAACAATAATCAACACATGGCATCTATGCAATGCTCAAGCAAGGATGATGATATGACAAGTTAATTTGTATTGAAATGAGACCCTAGGGCATGCTCGACCATTTTAAATAGGGTCCGAAGGGTGCAAACGCTAGAACAGGGGGAACCCCGGACACCTGTGAAGGGTTGATTTGTTCTTCTACTCAACTTGTTAATTAAAGTTGATTATCAATGCATGATGTTGATGCTAAAGTGTAGATCTCATTTTTCTAAACTTTTTGATATATTATACATATTTTCTGACTTATAAATAATTACTTATTGAATTTATAAGATTTATTCATTTTTTGAAATTATTAAAACAAATTTAAACCTTTACTGCGTCAGCGTGACACAAGGCTGACGTCGACACAGGGGTGTGGCTGTTTTCTACTGGGGAAGAGGCTACCCACTCCTGCTGGTAGAAGGGACCCAGCGCCACATCAGCTCCCACACCGACAGGTGGGACCCGAGGCTGACCGCGCGCTGCTGACATCTAGATGACGTCAGCGTGACGTCACACCGGCGATGAGCCACGGATCAGTGGCGGGGATCGCGAAGCGAGGCACACGGGACTGTAGGGAATAGCGCGTTCGAACGAGCGGAGCAAGGGGAGTATAACGGTGGTCGCGCCGCATTTTATTGGTCATCGGAGCGTCGTGCACGATGGCAGACGGTGGCATTCGGCGCGTGGATGGAGCGGGGCAAGAGGAAGAAGAAGGAGGGGTGCCTAAGCACCTCTGGCTCACCAGGAATGTAGGGAAGAGGTCGGCTCGTCCAGGCGAGCTTGGACGCGGCCGGAATCAATGGCGGAGGCGGCGGCCGACATCAGGGAATGAGATGGCGATTGAGGCATTTGGGGGCTTCTCCAGCTCAGGCTCTGGTATTGGAAGAACAAGGGGACGGTGGCGGTTCCGGTGGTGTGTTGGGTTGGGCGAGAGGAGGCCAGAGATGGCGGGGCTCCAGCGAGGTCCGAGCGAGGGTTTTGGGTGCCTCTGCGCGCGGACGACATAGAGTGAGAGAGAGAGGGAATTGGGGATGGGGAGAGAGAGGGCAACGAAATCGTTCTTATCCTCGACTCAGCGGGCGGCAGTGGGCATCGCAACGCAGGGGAGATCAACGGCCGGCGCATGGACCGCGAGCTGCTCACCGTCGTCAACGAAGACGACGAGTAAGCACGTCGAAGCGGTACGCGGGCCGCGGCTAGGCCTAGTTTGGGCCGCGCATGGGGTTGCAGGATGCACGCTAGGCGGCAAATAGAGAAGGGAGAGGAAGCTAGGCTGGCCTGCTGTGGGTCTGGCTCTATTTTTTATTGCAAAATCTTTTTCCTTTTTCTGTTTTCTTTTATCCCTTTTGTAAACCATTTTCAAATCTGTTTTGAATTATTTCAAAAATACCAAAACATTTGTAAAACTATGGAAAATTATTGTGGGGCCCTATTAGTCCATTTGGGCTCCACACTTTTTGAACTTTTCAAAATATGAAAACCATTTGAGAGGATTTCAAAGAGAGGGGAGGATTAGGGTTTAGGGTTTGTTTTACTTCTTCAATGCATATTTTAAAATATGATGCTCATGAATGCACAAACAACCCTAAATAAGATTAACTAAAACTGGGACATTACATCTCTATCCCCCTTACGAGAATCTCGACCCAAGATTCCAAAGGTAGGAAGAGAGACAGATAGAGAAAGAAACATGGCCACTCTAAGGATAAGAGGGAAACACACTACCATCACATAGAGCATCTCATGGTCAACTCGTGAGGGAGTGTTCAGAAACAACTTTGAGATGACGACATGAAACACATCAAGGTAACAGATGAAACAAGAGGAGATGGTGTCAAGTTGTTAGATAAATGGTCTTCATAAGGATTGAAACCATGGAGCTTCAGATGAGTTTAAACTTCTGAAGAGAAAAGCTTACAACAGAAAAAACATGACCACAGACTTCGAGATACGAAACTCTACTAGGCGGCTTAGGTAAAGCTTCCAGAGATACAAAGATACGGATAACCAAGCTGTTGAATTACTTTTTGATACAGAAGGATCACTCTTCGTTCAGCAGAAGGCCAAGACAGAAAGGTGTTTTGTGGCGAGGACTCGTAAGAGTCACAAAGAATATGTATCAAGAGGAACTTCTGATTACCAAAATCATAGTCTCTCTTCAAACATGTTTAAGAAGACGAAGGAAACTCTTTATTCATCCAGGACTACCGTAATCTTTGCCAAAGATCGTGGTATCACTTTACACCACTAGATGAATAGGTAAGAAGATTCCTGATGACATGAGGAAAAAAAACTTCATTCTCAGACTTCAATTACTTGGCACGACAAGAAGCTTGCCAACATAAAGAGTCTAGAGGATCGACCGAGAGACCTTTAGCAACACTACTTTAAATGTTCTCCTTGATGTTCGAGTCACGAAACATCAAGTAAAGGCCACACTTCGGAGACAAAGGAAACCATGAGCACAACTTCTGTAATAAATCATAGAAGAAGCCTCATGAAGAGTGGTTGTTATTGCTGATTCAACGAATATGGCAATAGGTATTCCGACTAGTTGTGTCAACCATTACAACAATCTTGTTGGACTTACAATGAAACCTATGTCAAAACCTTGAGGAACACCAACCATATATCTGCTTGAGATTCAGATTCGGTTAAGTGGAATGATACTTCAGACTCAGCATGTCCGAATAGATAGTTTGCAACATTTACCATAAGGTAAAGTTACTAGATTCTCAAGATATGGACTATAGTGTTAAGCTCTGGTAGACTGAGCTACATTGCTAGACCAATGTATTAACAATTGTTAGGGGACAACTGCTCATACATCAAGTACTTGCATCGAAACACAACTGTATCCTTAAGATACGGAGTTAACTCTACTCGAATCCATGACGAAATCTTTCAACATTTGCACGTGAATCAAAGAAGGTCACTTCTAACATCTGGAACACGTAATTAGAGGTATCACGAAGAAGGTTCTTACAAAGTTTTCCAACATTAATGCCAAATGTTCAATATGAGTCTTGTCTAACATGGAGAAGATAAGGATGTCATCGGCGGGCTCAATAACAAACTTATCCAAATACTCCACGAATATGGACTCATATGTGGTATGAACGGAACAACAATATTGGTCAGACCAAAGAACATGAAGATGTACCTAGGTGAAACATCACGAGTAAATACATCATCAGGATAGTCCTTGGAGCTGAGTTTGATTTGACGATAACCCAAATCAAATCAAAGGCGAGGGAAGATAACATATCCACGAAGGAAACACTATCTTTCTTCAGCACGAACAACACTAAACATCCCTTTAGATAAACAAAGTCAGATAGAACTTTTGTCTTACAACTCTCCAAGTTGTTGTTTAAGTGCAACCAACTAGTTCAAGGGTATCTAGTATGGATCCTTGGAGAAGAAACAGTTCATAGAACTTGCTTGCTCAAGAACTTGACAGCACGATCATGTGGCGACATGGCAATACTTCTAGAAAGACATCTAGAATATCACGAACCACCGTTATGTCACTTGGTTCGAGAGGAAACTTGCTTGGTAAGACAAGAAGACATAGTCTCAGAGCTTTGGCACAAGCCTAACTCTTTAACCAAGGAGAGTGTACCGGAATAACGGACTGGTAGCACAATTCTTTGCTTAGTGGTAGGGTTAACCATCATGCTAAGAATGACTCAAATGTCCTTCGAGTTCAAAGCAATAAAAGTTGCTAAGAATCTCAAATGGCCACATTATTACGCACACACATCATTCTCGAACACGAAAGCTCGAAGGAAGGATGGGTAAATATGTAAGAGAATCACTTCATTAAGGGGTCATAAAACTCAACACATCCTCTTAGTATAAAAGAGTGTGATACTCTAAGATAGAACAGATAGAAGCTATTAATGCCTCTTGATCTGCGGATTTCAACACTTTGACATGGTCCTAGATATGATGAGGTACGGGAGTTTGTTTCTCCTGGCATTCCGAAATGGTTTGTCATGATGGACCACAAGAGTATCTTGCATCCAGAGACACCAATGCAAATTACTACTTAGCTACCAACTGATAGACAGAGGTCGGAAACAACAAGATGAAAGGGAACATGCTCAGGATAGAATCCCAAGATGTGGATGCATAGATTATCATTCTTCCGAAAACCAATGCAAATAAGGGATGGTGTGGCAGAGTCACGAGTATAGATACGAGACTCATGAGGAGTACTCTTGTCGTGATCTATTTGGTTCCATTAAAGAACATCGGCCATAGCTAGTGGTAGGGGAAGTCCTTAATTGTCACAATTTAATCGCGACAATAACCACAAGCTTGAAGGCTAGAATTATAGTACCAGCCATTCTGAGGTAAGGTGTGATCATTAACAACAAGGGACAAAGGAACGGATCTTGGGTTAAAGATGAGCTTCATGTACAAGATTCTCTACACTAGAATCCAGCAGAATCCGGGATCTTCGGTTCAAGTCCGAGGGTTAAAACCTGAGAAAGAAATAACTACTACTTGAGTGACACAACGTACACCACAAAGTAGTAATCACGAGGTAGCTTCCAAGAGAAGAAAGAACTTCTGATGTACCCAAACAAACAAAAGGGAAGCACATGAGGCGAAAGGAAACCTCGAAGCCTAGAACAGAATATTATGGATCCTACAATTTAATATTGTGGGCCCATAATACGGAGAGATCATGATGGAAAGGAATCTCTCGGACGATGCAGAGCGAGGGGAAACAAGGAATTCACAACACACACAACTCTAGAGAACTCTCCACTAGGTCAACTGGCTGAGAAACGACCTGCCCAAAAAGGCACCTAAGTTTTGAAAGACTAGAAGAGATATCAAAACTTCTAAAAGTCAACACAAGATAAGATGACCCAAAGTTAGAGCGAAACTAGATAAGGAGAAAAGAAGCATACTAGAGTTTTTGTAAATACTTTTCATCTTTAAGATAGTTTTCACAAGCACTAGAATCAACATCGACCAATAGCAAGGTTTTCCTACAGTTCGTACTGCTCTGATACCAAGAACTGTGACACCCCCGGGATCAAGGCTAAACAAATTTAGACCTTAGCCTGACATAAGCTTAACCTAGAGCTCGAGGATATCCAGTGAGGAATCGGTAACACAACAGTAACCCTGCGACACAAAAATTATTACAGCAAGCTCATAACTGAGCGAAGAACCAAAATATTACAAGTAGAGGCCAATGACCATAAACATCAAACAACGGAAGGAAAATTATGCTATTAAGTATAGCAAACTTAACAAATGTCCTAAGAGGCCTGAAGCATAACGATGATGTCCCAGCCCATAGATTTTAGGCTGCCGACCGGGAACCCCAAGCTACTCGTCGGTGTCGATGTCGTACAGAACTCGTCTTCAGGGGAACACTTACTCTAAAAGTACCAACACAGCAAGGGTGAGTACATGGTGTACTCCACAAGACTTATGGCTGGTGGGGTTATTTTGCGTAAAGCCATTTTTGGTTATAAAATAAGAGGGAGAAGAAGCTCGCCTACTCAGAATAATTTAAAAGGGGATAAAAGAGCGACATCTCCGAAGAATTGATCATCACATTTTGATATCCACCAAAGTAATCCTCATCTCACAACTAGGATCACCCCCTCGTACCTATGAGGAAGCATCCTTAAGCACACGTTGATCTGCCAAGTGTTACGATTAGGTTAATGTTCTCTATGATCTTCACGTCCATTCCCAAGTCGTCCATAACCGTGGACATGGCTTTTCAAAAAGATTTAACCCTGCAGGGGTGTAAAACTTTACCCACACATACCAACCGACTCTTAATGCCACAATGATTAGCCCTCTTCCTTGGTAGGCCCGGAGAGGGTGGGTGGACACGACCTTTACCTTGCTTTCCCCGAGACCATGAGTCACGCCCTAATGATGGTTCCGGCGTAACGGGTCAAATCTCGAAGTCGGTCCCTAGAGATGTGGGCGAGGTTGGTTTACCAGGGGTGCCATCTACCCCAAGTAACCCCGGCCATGCTTACCTACCTATATGAATGCACCTCCTTCATCTCCTCTTTCGAAAACATTTTCTATGCATATGTCAAATGGAACGCCCGAACTATGTGACTCATGGAATCTACTAGGCAAGTTAGTTACTCGTGAGGTTTTCCAGGCCTCGTGTGGTTGTACGCTCGTCTTGGTTCAAGAGGCTAGAACTCGGGTCCTAGTAGTGGCGAGCATGGGACTGCAAAAACCACATCCCACCATGGCCTCCCATACAAGCCTTAGCATATTTAACCTTTACCACTGATCTTACCTCATCAGTATACATCGTTCTCCTGTCATACTAGATTCTCTGCATTTGGTACATCATCTGGATGAACCAGCACTGACAGCTAAGCATGGCTAAGCAAGACACAGATAAGCTCTAGCAGTGCACACAAGCCAAACCTAGTTATGTTAGGAGCAATGGATCAGGTGATATAAGCTCAAGGGAGTAATGCAACAGATAGGATACTCTATCTACCGATAAAAGACCATAGTAGAATCGTATGCATCATGGCAAGAATGAAATGTTTTTGAAATCATATGATTTTATAATGGTGGGGCTATGCTTGCCTTGTTTGTTGATACCCAGAAAGCAGATCTTCTGATATCTTGTACTTGACTTGATTACAGTTGGTCAAGTATTTTTCGTCGATCTTCGATGGTGTTGATCTCGGTTTTCGATCTCGGAGTCGGTATCGTATTCTACCGGAAAGAACCAAATACCAAAAAGATAGGGGAAACAACAATCAACACGTGGAATCTATGCAATTATCAAGCAAGGATGATGATATGACAAGTTAATTTATATTGAAATGAGACCCTAGGGCATGCTCGACCATTTTAAATAGGGACTGAAGGGTGCAAACCCTAGAATAGGGGGAACCCCGGACACTTGTGAGGGGTTGATTTGTTCTTCTACTGAACTTGTTAATTAAAGTTGATTATCAATACATGATGTTGATGCTAAAGTGTAGATCTTATCTTTCTGACCATTTTGATATATTATACATATTTTCTGACTTATAAATAACTAGCACGTTTGCGAGGGCATCCTATTTTGGTGTGTTGAAAGTGCCTGAGAAATTGATTTAGTGAAACTTAAATTACATGATAGAATGAATATTTTTTATAACCACCATAAAGAATATAAAGATACTACTTATCATATTTAATATGCTAGCAATGATTATCAAGGTCGCCTACAAAAGCGCCATACTAACTACAATATGTGTCATTTAATTACACTTCAAACCTTGAGATAGGTGATAGTTTTATGTGTGAAATTAGTTCAACATGGAAGGTTAACATCCAGATTGTTTCTTATATGTATCAGTTTGACAATTCAAAACATGATAGGATCTTATCAAAATAATAAATAGGGTCTACCTAGGAAATAACCATATAACTTTTGGATCAGATACAAAAAAATCACTTCATAAAGATAAACAAAGAAAGTTTATCTGCGTGAACTGGTGTGTTGCCTAATTTGTAGTTTTCATTTTATGTGTGTGGATCTTTTTTTCTCTCATTCACATTACATTTTAGAAATTTCATTCTGGTCTTGTTATGAAATGTGTGGCATTTTAGACATATGTAGTATTGAGGATGCAACTTTGACTATTGTTTATTATATGAATGTGTTGCTAAATATCTTAGGTAAATATATATATAAATTATACTTTATAAAAAATTAATGATATACTTTATTTTGTCTTATTCAACAATATATGGAGAGGTCGAGAAAGTATGGAATATCCACAATGTGAAACGTAGACAATGTTATTTCTATTTGTTTAGGTCTCTCTCATTGCTTCTCAGCCCACTCGATCTAGCTATTGTACACTCCGATTTCTTCTTTATTTTCCTTTTACTAGCATGACTATGCTGGCATGGACGAAATATATTTCACATCTTAATCAATTGTGGCGTGGTGGTTGCTTTACTCCATGGGTTCAGTAGTCTGTGTTTTTGTGTTGATGATCGAAAGAAGAATTAGTAGTTGGCCGTCTATTTTGCAACCGGACTGACCTGGCTATTGTGCTCAACTATTGTAGGGTTGTACTCTATAGAAGGAGGGGTTGATGGGTCTCATCAGTGTCTTCAAAATCTGTTGGTTAGTCTTGTTTTTCAGGTTATATCATTTGTGCGAGAAATGGCTACAAAAATTATTGTTTTTCAACAATCAAATATGATCCATTGATCCAAAAATTCAAAATTCATATTTACAAGATTTTTTTTGAAAATAATTTTACACGTAGACACCGTTGTATCTCACGAGCATATAAAATCGCAACACGAAATTCTTTATATTGTGCGCTACATAAAAATTAGAAAATGTGATAAAGTTTGGGAATTTCAAGAAAGCATGTACAGATCCACACTTTTGTCATTCTTGTGTAGCTCAAAATACAAAGTATTTGAAATTGATGCAAGTTTGTGGGAAAAATTATTGACTCTATCAGGATATGTTTTTCCATTTTTTGAGTCACAAATATGATTTCAGGCCAAAAATCAAAACTCCGTCATCTACCACTTTTTGTGTCCTACACTTTTTGTTTAGGACAGTTATGGTAGAGTTCATGGGGCCTAAGAAATATGCATAAAAAAATATTCAAGTGGTTAGGACTAAAGAAAAAATATATAGATTAGAGAAAAATTTCAGCATGGACAATTGGATTGTAGACGGTATGTGGGAGGACATATCAGTTAGATTATGGACTGTTGGAGTGGTCAGTATGCGCACTTAGATAACTAGATGGAATTAAAGTTCATATGCTTAAAACTCCTTAATTAATAAAACGTCAATAATCGAAAAAATTAAAGTTCATACAGTTAACTATGAGTGATCATTTATTTGTGATATCAAATAAGTAAATACTAATTTAATGTTTAAAATCTAAAAAGAGTTAGGAGCACATTGAAACGTACTATCTCCGTTAAATAATGCAGAACGATTTTGGCTAAATTAGTTTTCCAAAACCTTTAAGGAATAGATTTTTTAGTTGGCTGGTCGTATCTTGGATGATTCTACCGATGGATGCACGTGTGGATGAGTGTAGGTGTTGGTGATAAAAATGTTATCATGAGAGAGTAGGCTTAGTGTGGGTCTGGTGTAGCCAGATCCTTGTTGGCAAGGATTTCTGGTTCCTTGTAATTGTTTTGATACCTTTCATTAAACTACGGTGCTCTATTGGCGCACTCTCGGAAAAAAGAATAGATTTCCTAGTTAATATCTATTACCAGTCATTTTATTAATCCGGCTGAGTAGTTTATTGATGCTATCTATTTTTAGATTTCGATACCCCTCGTCGGTGTGGCCTTGTAAATCAGCTAATGGTGTGTCTAAAGAGTTCACTTCTACTCACTCCGTTCAGAGATATAAGATATTTTAGCTTTGTGAATCGAATGTATCTAGACGTCTTTAGTGTATAGGTTCGTAGAGGTTCGGAGTGAACTATACACTAAAAAGCATAGGATTCATTCATTTCACAAAGTTGTGTCTAAAGAATTCACTTCTACTGTAGTTCATTTTTTATAAACATTTTAACTAAATAATATTATTCATGACTTCATAATACACACTCAATCTAGGATTGCAACATGTTCAACATAAAAAAATTCCTTCTAATTTACATCTGGTCGCTCTTCATATATACGGGCTTATTAAGTTTCATAAATACAAGACAAAAGAATTTGAGTTGATTATAATCAAGGAAAAATACCTGATCAGAACATGAAGTATGAAATTAACTACAGAATAGAATCAAATGACTACTACGTGTGTAAAGCAATTCTGCCTGCAAAAAAGACTCACGTGTTAGAACTTAGAACTGACAAAATTGAAGACGATAGATTAATTAATGATGCATGCATCTAGCTGCTTTCCATGGGTAATTGAAGTGCATCTCCAACTTGTGATCTTACCGCATATGGGAACCTCATGCATCCGCGTGCATACACCCCAACAAGGAATCTGAAATTGGTCAGATCTGCAACTGATCGGGAGTCTCAGCGTCCGCTGCCGGTTTGCTTTTCGGTGTGAAGTGGCCCTTGGTGAAAGTTTTGCTGTCGCCGAAACGCATGCAGAAGATGGAATTAAATCATGACTCTCTCTCCCAGCCGATCGGGTTGTCGTCACTATACCTATGACTCTCTTTCTCAGCCGATCTGGTTGCGGCCGTCATACCTGGGGACTGCGTGCTGCTTCGGAATAGTTTGTGTGTTTTTTTTCTTCCAACGAAAGGTTTTTTCATGCGATAACTTATTCATGGAAAAGGTGGGTAATTTTGTTCAACTATCCACTATCCATATCCATTGGTCGTGGTTAGTTCGTGTATCAGATAAACGGCTAGATGTATCTGATTTTTGTGGGATTTTCTAGCTTAATTCTCTAATTTCTGGTTAATCCGTAATGTACTTTTAATATATAATAGATTACTTATTGAATTTATAAGATTTATCCGATTTTTGAAATTATTAAAACAAATTTAAACCTTTACTATGTCAGCGTGACACAAGGATGACGTCAGCACAGGGGTGTGGCTGTGTTCTACCGAGGCAGAGGCTACCCACTGCCGCTGAAAGAAGGGACCCAGCACCACATCAGCTACAACATCGACAGGTGGGACCCGAGGGTGACAGCGCGTTGTTGACGTCACACCGTCGGTGAGCAACGGATCGGCGACGGGGATGGCGAAGCGAGGCATGCGGGACTGCAGGGAATAGCACGTTCGAACGAGCAGAGCAAGGGGAGTATAATGGTGGTCGCGCCGCCGTTTAATGGTCATCGGAGCGTCGTGCGTGACGGCATCTGACGGCGGCGGACGGCGGCGTTCGGCGCGAGGACGGAGTGGGTGAGAGGAAGAAGAAGGAGGGGTGCATGAGCACCTCTGGCTCACCAGGAATGTAGGGAAGAGGTTGGCTCGGCCAGACATGCTTGGACGCAGCCGGAATCGATGGCGGAGGCAGCGGCCGGCATCAGGGAAGGAGATGGCGATTGAGGCGTTTGGGGGCTTCTCTGGCTCGGGCTCTGGTATTGGAAGAACAAGGAGACAGTGGCGGTTCCGGTGGTGTGCTAGGTTGGGCGAGAGGATGCCGGAGACGGCGGGGCTCCGGCGAGTTCCGAGCTAGGGTTTTGGGTGCCTCTGCGCGTGGACGGCACCGAGTGAGAGAGACAGAGAGGTAAATGGGGATGGGGAGAGAGAGGGCAACGAAGTCGTTCTTATCCTCGACTCAACGGGCGGCGGTGGGCATCGCAACGCATGGGAGATCGATGGCCGGCACGCGGACAGCGAGCTGCTTGCCATCGTCAACAAAGACGACAAGTAAGCGCGTCGAAGCGGTACGCGGGCCGCGGCTGTGCCGAGTTTGGGCCACATGTGGGGTTGCGGGCTACACGCTAGGCGGCAGATAGACAAGGTAGAGGAAGCTAGGCCAGCCTGCTGCGGGCCTGGCTCTATTTTTTATTGTAAAACCTTTTTCCTTTTTCTGTTTTCTTTTATCCCTTTTGTAAACCATTTTCAAATCTGTTTTGAATTATTTCAAAAATACCAGAACATTTGTAAAACTATGGAAAATTATTGTGGGGCCCTATTAGTCCATTTGGGCTCCACACTTTTTGAACTTTTCCAAATATGAAAACCATTTGAGGGGATTTCAAAGAGAGGGAAGGATTAGGGTTTAGGGTATTGTTTTACTTCTTCAATGCATATTTTAAAATTTGATGTTGATGAATGCACAAACAACCCTAAATAAGATTAACTAAAACTGGGGCATTACACTAGGGTGTTCGGTTTCACCTGTAGCTGTGCAAAACATCTGATGGGAATAAAAGATAGAAATAAAGTATGCATGATTGTTAGAGCAACATAAATTATATGCGGGGAGTGCATCGATAATTGCTATTGCCTCCGAAATTTCTTATAGCAATAACCTACTAGTCTCATCCATAGAAGAAAGAGAACTAATGATATGCATAGTGATGTCACCATTAATCCCAAGTAAATCCCTCAGATACAACCATACTACCCCTTCTATCACTGGGGTTCCCAACCTGCAGATTAGTCATTACTCATACTCCCTATACGTGGCTCAATCCTCGGGGTCTTGGGTATCTGACAAGTCCTTAGATTGTGGCAAGAGAGGATACAATAATCATCATGTCATACAACCTAATACATGATCCCATCTATGATAAATAACATGCATAAACGCTACATGGCTAGGCCAAAGCCCTTAGCCCAAGGAGAATTATTCACACACAGAGATGATATCAACAATCACAAACATTGTAATGGACATGAGATTGATAGAAAATAGTCTTACAATGTCGCAAATTGAAGAAGAGATCTACTATTACAAGTGGTGGAATATGGCTATGGTGGTGGATAAGGATTTAGAGATTAGATCAAAGTCTATTCCTCCGGCGGCTAATAATTTGGGGTAGGGACTCTCGAATGCTCTTTTATCGTCGCATGAGGCTTCCTTATATAGGGGTCCCTTCACGAAAGTTGTTATGTTGGACCTAGCAGCATCGATGGCAACTATACGGCCGGAATTTTGTTCCGGTCGTATAGTTGGTCATTAAAGCGTCTGCCTTCGACCCACGACTCCTGGTTTCTTCTGGTTGTTGTAAATCTCATATCTTTGACTTTAATGTAATGATTCCCATCACAAAACTTCATTATCTGCGTAAAAAAAATCGAAGGAAAGGATTTCATACCCCTTTGAATATTAGGCATTAGTGGCAGGGTTTAGAGAGATATTTCATCAAAAAGATGAATAATATCTAGTTTAAATGTGGATGTAGATGGCTCTATTTCAGAGGCATCAGTGTCGTAGGGGTTCTCCGGCTTGATGTAATCATCTCCTCGTAGGGGTCCTAGCCGAGAGGGATCTACCTAAGACTAGCGGGTGCCTCCTTGTCGGTGGCTATGGTGGAAGCGGGGACAGGGGTCTAGACGGGGATGGCGGCTGCCTTCGATGCCTCAGCAGGGGCTTGTACAGGGACGGGGGCCTCCTCACTGGTAGCCTTGGAGGCGATGATGGCCACCGCGCCGTTCTTCTCCATCCTCGACGTGGTTGGGGTTTTCTTGGGGGTTTGCAGAAGGTGATGGGACAGTGGAGACGGTCGCGTGAGTCAGCGAGTGAGTGATGAGTGAGAGTGAGGAGGCCTCTATAAAGTAAAATGGAAGGGACGTTTTGTTGCACCACCGTGCACCGCATAACCGCGTATGGTACTTCACCATGCACGGTCTCACGTGTGCGCTACCGCCCCGTGCACCGCGACACACATACCATGAGTCATGTTTTTCCCTCATGTTTAACCCTGACGACTTAGTTGTGCTCAGTACCCTCGAGTGTAACACTAGCAGTTTGGTTGTACTCAGTTTTGCCCTCCAGTACTAACACTGCCATGTGCAATATACTCAGTTTTTCCCTCTGGTGGCTGGTCAACGAAGAGTCAACAAATAGGATTTAGCTAGATAATTGAGTCATTTTATGCACAACAAATTCATAAAGATCAAAACATAGTGGCATCTACCCAGGGATTCTTATTATGTGACCTGCCACAATCAGAAATGTATAGAAATCAAGCTTTAACCTAAATTACCACTACTCAAATCACCTACTATCTATGAAGGTTCATGTCTTTCTACTCAATCTTCTTCCCAAAACATCCCTCCCCAAACCATAGTTTGTCTGAATGAGACAATAATTGTCAAACCGGTGTATATTTGAACTACAAATAGTTTGACGTATGCCAAGATGTGTTTTATTGTATAAAAGAAGCATTTTCCATTTTGTAAATATCTTTCTATTTCCTATTTGAATCCCTTTGTCAGTTTTGCCCTTGGTTTTTAAGTTGTACCCAGTTTTGCCCTTGGTTTTTAAGTTCTACTCAGTTTTCCCCTCTCTCTTAGTCACAAACTCTCACACATGTGCTCATCTTGGCTGCTACGCTTCGATTGGTTGAGACAATTGTCATGCAGATCGTGCTCACCAACCGTTGATCCTCTGTGATCTAGCGGACAGGATAACCCCTATATCTGTCGGGGGGCACCCCTCTATCCATGCAAAATAACGAGTTTTCCACTAGTACTTTAACTACATAAAGAAAAGATTTTGAATATAATTTGAAGGGAAAGTATTCAAAGTTGTACAATTTTCGTATATGCAAGTTTGTGCATTACATTCCACCCTATGAAAATGATAATCTCTCAAGATTCTTTTAGCATAACACTATCACGTATTAAGTGCGATTTCAAAGAGTTCAAATGTGTATAAATTTCGTATATGCAAGTTTATGCATTACATTCGACTCTATGAAAATGGGGGAGAAAATGATAATCTCTTAAAACTTTGTTAGCACATCATTATCACGTATTAAGTGCGATTTCATAGTGTTGAAAGGTTTTTAATTTTCGTATACACAAGTTTATGCATTATATTTCACTACATGGAAATGATAAATGATCAGGATTTTATTAGCACAACATTATCATGTCCTAAGTGCGATTTCAAAGAGTTCAAAGGTGTATATTATTTGTATATGCAAGTTTATGCATTCCATTTCACTATATGAAAATGATAATCTCTCAAGATTTTGTTAGCACATTATTATCACATATTAAGTGTGATTTCACAGTGATTAAATGTGTATAATTTTCATATATCCAAGTTTATGCATAATATTTCACTCCATGAAAATGACAAACTCTCAAGATTTTCTTAGCACAACATTATCATGTCCTAAGTGCGATTTCACGGTGTTCGAAGGTGTATAATTTTTGTATATGCACGATGCATAAAGATTTTAGTTTAGGGATCACTTTTCACGCTCTAAAAATGGTAAACTCCCAAGATTTTTGTAGGACAACTTTATCATATCCAAATTGTAATTTGAAAGTGTTCAAGAGTTGTGTCAATTATAAATACTCTTTTACATTAGGAGTTGTATAATTTTTTAAATTTGAAAGTGTTCAAGAGTTGTATCATTCCCTTAATTTCTTATACATCCATCTCCCTAGATATCAAAGTTTGAATTTCACCTCATAGATTCACTTGATTGCAGCTGAGACATTAATTCAATAAACGAATTAAATCGTCATAATAGCTCACTGCCCGCATTCTCCACATCAAGTACACGCCCAATTGAGCTCCCAAGTTGCGCCAATTGATTATCCACAGCAAGCGCACGGTTGCCATTGTCATCCTTCATACAGGTCAACGGGACGACACCATACTACGGCCAGGACGAACGGGAGGCTGAAGTAAAGCTAGACAAAGGGCCGCCATCATTGGAGAAGAAGAAGAAAGGGGAGGCAACAGCACGGGCACGGGCGTGGGGCTAGCTCAGGGTCCCATCTTGCAACGCCAACCTAGGTAATATGTCGGTCTGGTGCTCATGTGGATAAGCTGTGGGTCCCATGATGATCTGGATAAGTGGAGAGAGGTGTCCACTACGGGAACCAACTGAATGTGACCCCACTTGTGAGCATGTAATGACAAGGGTCCACTATGGAACCCGACAGAATGTGGCCCCACTTGTCAGCACGTAACGACGAGGATTCACTACGGAACCCGACTGAACATGGCCCCACTTGTCAGCACGTAATAGCAAGGCTGCCGCACGATGTGTTTTAGACCGTGTCAGAGTATTTTACAAGGAGATGGGCAAAAGGGAGGAAAAGTTAAGCGGCTGGGGAAAACTGAGTACAACTACGGAACCGAGGGCACGAAAATAGAAATCCCAATAAAGAAATGCCAAAAAATGGGCATATAGCTACATAGGGGCAAGAGGTACTTCAGTGATGCGGTTTCATAGACCAACATGAGTATACAATGACATGCCTAAGTTGAGTAGCATGAGGAGTGCAAGGTCATAGGCTAGTGTCGTGGAAATGGCCACGGCACTAGCTGCCACTGGCAGTGATTGAGTGTTTCGTGAGGAAGAGTTGGCGGCCATCTGCGGTGCGAGATGGGGGCGGATGCACATGGGTTTACCCAGGTTCGCCCCCCCGGAGGGTAAAGACCTACTCCTTCTAGATTAGATTATGATAGAGCAAGTTACAGGGGTGGCGAGCTAGGCGGCTAGGCAGCGAGTCGCTTGAGGGGGTGTATGATGGAACGTAAGGTCCCAGGATACCCTAGGGAGGTTTATATATGAAGCACCTCGCTAGGGTTTACAAGTTGTCCCCGAACAAGATAAGGATCCGGAGACTTTTGACCTAGTCCAACTGGGCTTCTGCTACGTTTCTGGGCTTCTGGTCGCTAGTCGTTGGGCCTTTCCTTTCTTCATAGTCCAGTCGTTGTCTTTCAGATGCACTCGTAGGCCTTCCGGCCCAATTGGAACGTCCTGCTGGGCATACCCCCTTTGGCATATCCCCATTAGTAGTCCCCGAGGCCATCGTTGATGCAGGCACAGGCGTCCTTTTGGCGTTTGGAGTAGGCGAGCCCAATTTGGGCGTCCAGTCGAGTCGGCGATGGACTCTATTAGAACCGAGGATAATTTCCCCATGTTTCCATTTGTCGCTTCAATGAATATCACTGCCGCCCAGTCATCATTTCGGCAAGAGGAAAGACCGGCGGGTGGTGGGTGGACCAAAGGAGTTGGACCTTCAAACCAGGTCCAACTATCGGTTGGAATTTCCAACGGTAACTACGGCGCAATTACCGTGAGTAACGGCTATCCCGATTTTGGCGGGTGGCGTTTCCCATATAAGGGGAGTGATGGCTCAGCTCCGCGGTCCTTCTTCGCATTCTTCATTCTTCCTCATTTGTTCTTCCTTCCTGCATCCTCCCGACTTGTTCTTCCTGCGTCGTGCGATTCCACATCTTACTCGATGGCGCCTCCCAAGGGCTCATGGGGGAAATCCAAGTGCACCACGACCCAAATTAGATCTTTCGAGGACGCCGGGGTGCTCCGCAAGGGGAATTGGCGGGTTCCCCCCTCCTCCGAGACCGAGCCGAAGCCACGACCCGGCAAGTTCATATGCTTCCCCAGTCATCTTGAGAGGGGTTTGGGGTTCCCCACCTCACTCTTCTTCCGCCTCTTCTGCGCGTATTACGCGATCAAGCCATCAAATCTTGGTCCACACAGCATCGAGCAGCTAGCGATCTTCGTCGCCTTCTACAAAAGCTACCTTGGCTGCAGGCCGTATTTCCCGCTATGGCTGGAGCTCTTCCACGGCCGCATCGGCCACGAGGCGTCCAGCGGCTTGATGCTGGCCGCAGGCGGGGTCACGTTTCAACTGAAGCCGAAGGCCAACTTCGTCAAGCTCCTCATGCCGAAGAAGGCCGCCAACGAGTGGAAGAAGAGCTAGTTCTACGTCAAGGAAGCCACTCCCTCCGGCAAGGTGTCTCTTCCCGAGTTCGTCGCCGAGAGGAGCAAGCCCCGTATGTTGGCGCCGAAGAAGCTTTCCGAAGATCAGCGGATGGCCGTCGCATAAATGATGGATCAGATCCAAAAGCTGAAGGACTAGGGGTTGATTCCGATCAACCTCTACAACTGCTGGCTCGGGCGGCGCCTGGTTCCGCTGGCGGCTCGACTGCACTGGATGTACGAATACAACAGGAAGCATGACCCATCTAGAACCAGCAAGGAGTCATGGGAGGCCGAGGACTACAAGGCCGCCCTGAAGAAGATCACCGACGCAGAGTTCATAGGCGTGGTGGTCGGGGTCGCCCCGTACACTCCTGTGAAGAATGAAGCCCCCACGTAAGTTCTCTTTCCAACCGCTATGGCTGGAGCTCTTCCATGGCCGCATCGGCCGCGAGGCGTCCAGCGGCTTGATGCTGGCCGCAGGCGGGGTCACCTTTCAACTGAAGCCGAAGGCCAACTTCGTCAAGCTCCTCCTGCCGAAGAAGGCCGCCAACGAGTGGAAGAAGAGCTAGTTCTATGTCAAAGAAGCCACTCCCTCCGGCAAGGTGTCTCTTCCCGAGTTTGTCGCCGAGAGGAGCGAGCCCCGTATGTTGGCGCCGAAGAAGCTTTCCGAAGATCAGCGGATGGCCGTCGCAGAAATGATGGATCAGATCCAAAAGCTGAAGGACCAGGGGTTGATTCCGATCAACCTCTACAACTGCTGGCTCGGGCGGCGCCTGGTTCCGCTGGCGGCTCGACTGCACTGGATGTACGAATACAACAGGAAGCATGACCATCTAGAACCAGCAAGGAGTCATGGGAGGCCGAGGACTACAAGGCCGCCCTGAAGAAGATCACCGACGCAGAGTTCACAGGCGTGGTGGTCGGGGTCGCCCCGTACACTCCTATGAAGAATGAAGCCCCCACGTAAGTTCTCTTTCCAACCGCTACGTCCGTATCTCAATTTCAGTCTTCTCGCTTGGCGTTTTTTGACTCGTGGTGGTTCTCAGCCTTTTCAGGTATTGGAGGGCTGGCTCCCTCCGCTTGATGAAGAGGTTCCCCAGGAACTGGAGGAAGACTCCGAGAGGGATCCTTCCGATAGCGACGGGGAGGAAGAAGAGGTCCCTCCCCCAGCGCATGTGGCTCCCAAGATCCGGATGCAGATACAACGAGAAGTCGAACCGAGCCGTAGCCTGGACGAGGTCGAAGAAGGCGACGAGGTCGCCCAGGAGCAAACGTCCCGGCGCACCGCTACGCCGTCGGAGCCCCCACGCCGGCCCAAGTCGCCAACGAAAAGGCCTGCGTCACCGGCCAGGTCGTCGGTGGTAATCGAGTCGGATGATGATTCCAACGACGAAGGATCTCCCGAAGTCTCGCACAAGGCCCCAAGGGTCGCAGTCTCGACTAAGGGGCTGGTGGGCGAGGACACGGAGGTGGTGGTAGAGGTTCCCCTGGCGGCGATTGCGTCGAGGACCTCGGGGGTTCCAAGCCAAGAAGCAGCTGAGGCGATGGCGTCCAAGTCGCCACAGCCGTCAAAGGCGGCCGCATCGGAGCCGGAGATCCCGGCGACTACAGCTTCATCGTCAAGGAAGCCCTCGGTTTCGTGGGCTTCAGACGTCTTCGAGAGTGGGCTCAGCCGCAAGCTGGGTCCTGAGTTGGACAAGCCCGCCCATATTAGCACTGGGCTTCGCGTCCTTCCAGTCGCTAAGTAAGTAGCGCTTCCTTATCCCAATTCGCCTTGCTCCTTTTGTGTTGTTGTTGTGTTGATTGAAGGGGCTCGTGCAGGTTGGGGGCTAAAAAGATTGGTCGCCCTTCGGTGGCTAAGATTCCACCGACCACCGACATGGGAGAGGGCGACCTACACAAGAAGAGGAAGGCCTCCGAAGATGTGGCGACCGTCGAGGTCGTGAAGAAGCAGAAGGAGGGCGTCGACGACGCTATGACCAAGGGAAGCACCGCGGAGCCAGCTGCTACGCCAGTCGCCGAAGAGGTGGCGGCGGCACGATCGGAGCCAACCTTGGCTGCATCCGTGCTGGGGGCGCTGGTCCTGACAACCAGCGCCCCCGCCAGGGCGTCGGCGATGTTCCCTCATTTTATGGCGAAGGGGTTTCCAGGTGTGGCGGACACGCAATCTCCACAGAGTCCGGAAATCATGGATGTGGACATTGGGTCCCGCCGCGGGCGCACCTCCTTCACGATCCCGTTGACTGATGCCAGGGAACTTTACAAGATGCTCGGCGCTGCTATTCAGGTATGTCCAGTCCCTGAATTCCTAGTCGCTAAATTTCAGCGGATAGGAATTGGTTTTTTTTTTCTTCCTTCTCCAGTCTCCGAGTTCCTAGTCGCTGAATTTCAGTGGCTAGGAACTGGGTTTTGCTCCTTTCCAGTCCCCAAATTCCTAGTCGCAGAATTTCAGCAGATAGGAATTGGTTTTCTTTTTCTTCCTTCTCCAGTCCCCGAGTTCCTAGTCGCTGAATTTCAGTGGCTGGGAACTGGGTTTTGTTTTGTCAAATGCTTAGGTGAGTTCTCTGTTTGCAAGGATTACAAAGGGAGTCGACTGATCAACAGGCTGCGAGAGAGCGCTTGGAGCGTGACTTGCGCGAAGCACAGGAGGTGAACCGGCGGCTTCAGGAAACTATTGGTGAGTGTATGCTTCGTCTTTGTTCTCCTCTTTCGGGTGTGAGCTGGTTGTGTATATCATTCTGATATATTCTAGTGTAGATGCTTTCCTGGCTGAGATCTCCAAGGCCCGTGAGGGGTATGTTCTGGTTACCGAGCTGGACACGGCGAATGGGCGAGTACCCTCTTTGGTCAAGGATTTGGAGGACGCGAGAGCGGCCTCGATTTCTTCAGAGGAGTGAGCGAAGGCTGCCGTTGCCGCGGCTGAGGAAGAACGCAAAGCCATGGATTCCATCATCATGGGGCTGCACAACGAGCAAACTGCCTTGGAGAAGCACGTCAAGGAGAACTACCGCAAACTCCTTGGTGAGCCTTTGTCTTCGCTTGACCCTTTCGTCTAGTCCCTGCTTTGGGGATTTCATAGTTTCACTGACGCCTGACTTTGCAGCTGTGGTAGGCCAAAGCGACCCGGTTGTGCAGACTTACAACGCCTCGCAGTGCGTGACTACCGTGGAGAATGCAGCCACGGCCTCGGTGTTGTGCGTCCAAGCGGCTCTCCAGGGCATGTCTCCCACCGAAGTTATCCCTAGGGGGCTGACGGAGGTGTGGTGCTTTCTAGAAGAGGTGCCCGCCATTGTGGAATGGATGACGCGCTCGGCGTTCAGGCGTGGGGCCGCCACGGCGTTGAGCTTGGGTCTCGCCCATTTCCCCGACGACTTTGATCTTGACGCTGTGACGAGTGGCTATCCGTCAGCGACCGGCACGGTGGAGATGTCGGAGGTGCTGAAGCTGACTGCGAAGGCCACTCCTTACGCCGATCGTGTCTTGGCGATGGGGGATCTGCTGCCATACCAGGAGACGGTTTTGGCACCTGGCGACCCCGAGTCAGAGTACCGCGACATGAAGTCGGAGCAGCCCTTTCGGTCGTCGTTGTTGAGGTCGCTGACAACGTACCCGACGAACCCGTCGCAGCCTTTTGTGCGCGTCAAGGGGGGTGGTGCTGCTTCGTCATCAGGGCCTGTGGAGTAAACAATGTAACTTTCCAAGTTGTGATGAATTCCAAGTGGCGAATGTTGTAAGATATTTTTGTAATATATGCCACGGGGGGTCGATCGACTCGTGTTTTGATGAGTAATGTATGTTGTGTTTTGCTTATGCATTGTTTTGATTGAGCGAGTCTCCGGGCGCGTCCGCCTTTTAATGGGGTATAACTTGATTGTATTCTTTTGTGTATTTGTTTTGCTTACGCGTTGTTTTTATCCCTCGCGTCTTCTGAGTGGCGAGTCCCTGAGCGCGAGTAGGACTGACTTATGAGCGAGTCCCCGAGCGTGGTGCCCGACCGTACTGGTCATGCTCCTGTTGCAGGTTGTGAGTGTGTTGTTTGTAACATGTCTCCTCCCCTGGCCCGGAGAGCCAGTCGCTTGGCGAGCCCAAGGCAGCTCTCTTACTTGGTGTGTTCCCGAGCCGCGTGGGGGTTCCCGTTTTGCAGAGTCCCCATGTGTGGTACTTAACCGTTCGAGTTGCTTTGCGCGAGGGTGGGAGGGACATATCGTTGTGAGAAGTGTGTATCGTATGTCTTGGCCCGGCGGGCCAGTCGGGCTAGGCGACTCCAATGGCGGCTCCGGGTTGGCGTTTTTCGTGGACGACCCCAGGCCCGAATATTTCTGGTGCCCTTGTGCCGCACTACTTGGCCGTGCCAGTCGCTCGACCAGAGGCTGACTTCCATAAGTAGCGTATTGCTAGCATGTACGAGTGCGAGTGGCACAAGAATATGGTGAGTGGACACAATTTGTGCGATCCGAATGAATTTCATTATATATTCCGATGGAGTACAATGTGAGGTTCTAAGTATAGAACTTTCTGAGGAGGTTTACATTCCATGGCCTCCTGACCTCCAATTGGCCATCACCCCGTATGTCGATTAGGTAGTAGGCATCGTTGCCAAGGACTTGGCCTATGGCGAATGGCCCCTCCCATAGGGGGGGAGCTTGTGCATGCCCTTCTTGTCTTGGGCCAGTCATAGGACCAGGTCGCCTTCCTGGAAGGTGCGAGTTCGCACTCGGCGGCTGTGATAGCGGCGGAGTCCTTGCTGGTATATGGTGGTGCGGGAGCGAGCCAGGTCACGTGCCTCGTTGAGTTGATCGATGCTGTCTTGGCGGGCGATCTCGTTGGACGCCTCGACGTAGTTGGCGACTCAAGGTGAGTCATGCTCCAGGTCGGTTGGCATTACGGCCTCGGCGCCATACACCATGAAGAAGGGCGTGAACCCGGTTGATCAGTTGACGGAGGTGCGAATCCCCCATATCACAGAGGGGAGCTCGTCGACCCAGCATCCTAGGGTGCTCTTGAGGGGCACCTGTAGTCGCGGCTTGGGCCCGTGGAGGACGCTTTGGTTGGCGCGCTCTGCTTGGCCATTTGATTCTGGGTGAGCGACTGATGCGAGGTCGAGTCGGATGTTGTGTTCCTCACAGAATTCCGCCATGCCCCCTTGGCAAAGTTGGTGCCGTTGTCTGTTATGATGCTATGCGGGTAGCTGTACCAGTAGATGAGCTCGCGTAGGAACTTGGTGGTCGTCTTGCCGTCGCACTTTTTTATCGGCTTGGCCTCGACCCATTTGGTGAACTTGTCGACTGCGACTAGGAGGTGAGTGGAACCAGACGGGGCCTTCTTGAATGGGCCTACCATGTCCATGCCCCATACGGCGAATGGCCACGTGATGGGGATTGTCTTGAGTGCCGAGCCAGGGAGGTGCGTCTGGTTGGCGTGCTTCTGGCACCCGATGCATCGTTGGACGATGTTGGTGGCGTCGGCGTGTGTGGTGAGGCAGTAGAAACTGTGCCGCATGGCCTTGGCGACTAGCGACTTGGCGTTGGCGTGATGGCCGTAGTCGCCAGCGTGAATGTCCTGGAGGATCTTGCGGCCTTCTTCTGGCTGTACGCAGCGCTAGAACACGCCGGTCACGCTGCGCTTGTGGAGCTCGCCGTTGATGATGATGAAGGATTTGCAGCGGCGCACGAACATTCGCACCTCTGTCTCATTGCTCGGTAGGAGTTTGTGTTCCAGGAAGGCGACGTATGGCGCTGTCTAGTCGCTAGGTTCCACAATCATGGCGACTAAGGCCAATTCTGGCTGCAGTGGGATCCCGACATCGATCTCTTGTGGTGGGTTAACCGAGGGTTTGTGGATGATGTCAAGGAAGACGCCTACTGGTGGCGCCTGTCGGGTCGATCCGATGTGGGAAAGGGCGTCTGCCTCCTCGTTTTTACGCCTGTCGATCCACTCGACGGAATAGCCGTCAAAGTGTCCTCCCAACTGGTCGACAGCTTGGCGGTACGCGATCATTGTTGGGGAGACAGCGTCGCACGTCCCGGCGACTTGGCCGGCGACTAGGCCGGAGTCTCCATAGCATCGTAGGCGGTTGACGTTCATCTCCTTGGCAGCTCTCATGCCGTGAAGGAGGGCCTCATATTCTGCCATGTTGTTGGTGCAGGGCTTGAAGTTGAGGTGGAGCACGTAGCGGAGCTTGTCTCCTTTCGGGGAGGTCAGGATGACCCCAGCCCCCGCTCTGTCGGTGTTCTTGGAGCTGTCGAAGTGGAGCGACCAGTAGTGGAGGTATGGGAGCTTCTTTGGCTGCTGTGCTTCTTCCCAGTCTACAAGGAAATCAGCCAGGGCTTGTGACTTGATCGCTTTTCGAGGCTCGTACTTGATGTTGTGGACGCCGATCTCGACGGCCCACTTGGCGACTCGCCCGGTTGCCTCGCGATTGCGTATGATGTCCTGCAGGGGCGCGGAGGAGACCACCGTGATTGGGTGCTCTTGGAAGTAGCGTGGGAGTCGCCGCTGTGCTTGGAATACCGCGTACATCATTTTTTGGTATTGCGGGTAGCGCTGTCGTGAGTCTGTTAGGACTTTGCTGTAGTATATGGGGCGCTCCTTGCCCTCTTCCGGTCGTTCGACGACCATCACGGCGCTGACGACTCGATTGGAGGCCACGACGTAAACGAGCATTGGCTCTTTGTCAAGTGGCGCGGCGAGTAGTGGTGCCGCGAGTAGCACTTCTTTGAGTGCTTTGAGTGTGTCGTCGGCCTCCGCGTCCCATTGGAACGTTGGGTTCTTGCGCATCAGGCGGTACAGGGGCATTGCCTTCTCGCCTAGTTGGGGGATGAAGCAACTGAGGGCTGCGACTCGCCCTGCCAACTTTTGGACGTCACGCAGGCACTCGGGTTTCCCGAGTCGCGCGATGGTGTCGATCTTGGTGGGGTTGGCTTCAATGCCTCGCTTAAAGACTACGTATCCTGGAAGCTATCCGGTGGCTACGCCGAAGGTGCATTTTCCAGGATTCAGCTTGATGTTGTACCTCTGCAAGTTTGCGAAGGTTTCAGCTAGATCGGCGAGCAGATCATCCGAGCGGGTGGATTTTACCACCACGTCGTCGATGTAGATGTGAATGTTGCGGCCAATTTGGCTCGCTAGACACTCCTGCATGCAACTCTGGTATGTGGCGCCTGCGTTCTTGAGGCCGAACGTCATGGCCGTGTAGCAGAATGTGCCGAATGGAATAATGAACACCGTCTTCTCCTCGTCTTCGACTGCCATCTTGATCTGGTTATAACCAGAGCAAGCGTCGAGAAAACACAGCGACTCCGATCTGGTGGTCGAGTCGATGATTTGATCGATGCGCGGTAGGACGAACTCCTCCTTCGGGCAGGCGCTGTTGAGGTTGGTGTAGTCAATGCACATTCTCCATGTGTTGTTCTTTTTGAGAACCAGGACTGGGTTTGCTAGCCACTTGGAGTACTTGATTGGCCGGATGAAGCATGCGGCTAGCAGGCGCTGAACTTCCTCGACGATTGCTCGGCGGTGCTCTTCATTGAAGGGCCGTAGCGACTGCTTTACTGGTCACACTTTGGGGTCGGCGTTGAGTTTGTGCTCAGCGAGTTCCCTCGGGACACCTGTCATGTCAGATGGCTTCCATGCGAAGATGTTGTGGTTCTCACGGAGGAACCCGATGAGCGCTCTTTCCTATGCGGGGCTCATGTGCGCCCCGATGGTGACCGTCTGGCTGGAGTCGCCTGGAACGAGCTCGACGGTACGGGTGTGTGTGGTCGCCTCGAACGTGGAGCTCGCGGCGGTTGGTTTCTCAGGATGGTGGGGTCATCCTTGTTAATGTTACCCGCGTATTTGGCGAGCTCCTCCGCGGCGATGACGGTGTCGGCGAGCTCCACGCCCTTGTCTTCGCATTCCACGGCCATGTCGGGGTCGCCGTGGACGGTGATGATGCTGCTTGGCCCGGGGAGCTTCATCATGTTGTAGGCGTAGTGTGGGGTTGCCATGAACATTGCGAATGCCTGGTGGCCCAGGACGCAGTGGTAGGGGCTGCAGAAGTTCACTATCTCGAAGACGATCCTCTCCGTGCGGTAGTTTGCTGGAGTGCCGAAGGTGACTGGCAGCGTCACTTTCCCGATCGGGTACGCCTTCCGACCGGGGACGATGCCGTGGAAGGTCGGCAGTGTTTCTGGGAGCTAGAGCCTTTGGAATGTGTCGAGGTACAAGATATTGATGGAGCTCCCACCGTCCATTAGCGTCTTGGGCAGCCAGTAGTCGGCCACCTTGGGCCTGACTACCAGGGCGACTCGCCCTGGGTACTCGATTCTTGGCGCGTGGTCCTGGCGACTCCAGGCGATGCTCTGCTCGGACCAGTTTAGGAAGTGAGGGATGTCGACTTGCATCACCGCATTGACAGCGACCGCGCGGGCGAGCACCTTCTTCTCGTGCTTGGTGCCTAGTCCGGTGAAGGTATGTAGTGAGCTGACGGCGGTTCCGAAGCCGCCGCCGTTCCCGTTGTCCCGAGGTGGGTTATTGTTGGGGTCCTCCCTTGCACGTCTCGCCTTCTCAATCTCTTTGAGAGAGTGGCAATCGGCGGTGGTGTGGGTGGCGGGTTTTCCCTCCCTGCTATGGTAGATGCAGGGTTGATTGAGCAGGGCGGTAGGGTCGAATTTCGGCCTCGTCGCGTTATTGGCGCGGTAGTTCCCGCTGTCACGGTAGTTTCCTCCGTCGCGGCGGTAGTTCTTGGAGTCGTGCTGGCCGTAGCCGGCGTTGGCGATGAAATCGACTCGCCCGTCCATGCGGCGCTTGCCGGTGATGCGGGTGTTGCTATAGCGCATGTCGCGTAGGCGCCCGCTATCGTGGATGCTAGTACTGCATCTTCCTCCCGACTCATCGTCGGAGTCTTGGTTGGGGTCCTCCTCCACGTAGCGCTTGGCAATCTCGAGGAGGTCGGGGATGTTATCAAGCATCCGGTAGACCCACTTGATCTTGGCGACCAGGGGTTTGTACCGGCACACGTTCTTGAAGCAGTGTATCGCCGTGTCTAGGTGGATGCCGGAGGCGTTTATCCACAGTTCTTGCCACCTTTGGATCCACCGGCGGGTCGACTCGCGTTGCCCCTGGATGCATTGCTCCAGGTCCTCTATGGTGGTGGCGCGGGTGTAGGAGCCCTCAAAGTGCCTGACGAAGGCGTCCCGCATTTCTTCCCATAAATCAATGCTGTCGGCGGGGAGCGTGTTGATCCACTGCCGGGTCGCACCCTCCATCATCACGGGGAGGTAGCGAGCGGCGAACAGGTCGGTGTGGCCTGCGATCCCCATTGTCATGAGGTATGTGTCCAGCCAGACAGCGGGGTCATACGTTGGGTCGTACTTCTCGATTTCCTTAGGGGCCTTGAAGTTGGCGGGGTATTTTTCCTTGCAAATCATTGGTCCAAAGCATTGCGGCCCGACCCGGTTGAGCGAGCCTCTTCTGATTGTTGATGATGTTCGTTCGGGCGTCGAGGGGCTGCCCGTTGGCAGCGAGCGTGTTGTTCCTCGGTCGCGGCTCGTTGGTTGAGAACGCAGGATTGGCGGCCCGTGGTTGGTTCGCCAGGGGCTGGGGTGGTGGGCAAACTAATGCGTTTGCCACGGTGGGGTGGCCGCTCGATGCCGCCCTGCTTGCTGAAGAGAGGGATTACATCCGCCCCCGCGGGTCGACTCCCGCGGCTTGTTGCTCGACGGCCCTAACGAGTAGGTCCTTGGCGTACTAGATCTGTAGCGCGCCGCCACCTTGGACGTCGAGCTTGGCGATCGCGGCATCGGCCACGACAACATTGTCCATCAGGGTGGAGTATAGTGGTAGCCCGTTGGCATCACGGGCTTGAGGCGAGATGATGATCCGCGGTTGGTCTGGTGGGGGCGCGCGGCCCATGGGTGGTGGGGGGGCCCCAGTCGCCGGCGCTCTAGGTGGTGGTCTTGCGGGGTTGCTCCCGCCTGGCGGCGCGTTCTCGTAGTATTCGCGCTCGGCGGCGCGTGTGGGGTCGCCCTCGTCGTTGAAATTCAGGACGCGACCCTGAACGTTGGGGTTCAGGCGGGTCCTGATGCGGCGCTGGTGATAGAGTGACATCTCTCGTGCCGTCTCTCGCTCGAGGCTGTATTTCTCGCGCTCGGCGAGTTCATTGCATTGCACCTCCACGAGCTGCAGGCGGGCTTGCTCCACCTCTGTGGCCATCGCGGTCTGCAGGATCGGCGTGGAGAACGGATCTGGTGGGGCGGTCGTGCTACCCGCCATGTAGATCACGTTGAAATGATTGGATCTGGCGCAAAAATCCTCGGGGGATTCCGAGCCGGAATCGGAGTTGAAGATCCCCAGGATGGAGGGGTCCTCAAAGTCCTCGGGGTTGGAGACTCGCGTGATGGAGTCCTCCCGTGACGCGGCGGTGATGGATCCGCCGACCGATGCAGGGGTCGCGGAGTCATCGTCGTCATTTAGGGCGTCGTCGTTGGTGGCGGTGTTAGTCTCGACCACATCACTGGTGGCTGAGTCGTACTCGGTGACGAGGCTCTTGATGGAGCGGACCTGCTCCTCCGAAAGCAGATCGCGGTGTGGCGGCAATCCGCCGACGATCACCGTCGTGGCTGGGTTGATCGTGCCGGTGAAGCCGATGAAGAGGTTGATGGAGCCGACCGGCATCACCGCGGCGTGGGTGACCGGACGTGACGTCGGGATGTAACTGCTGGGCAGGATCTGTAAGATCTTGCCGATGGCGATCATGCGACCGGTGGCGAACGGCCAGTCGATCGGCGAGTAGGGTCTCACCGCAGAACTCAGGCCAGTCCCGCTATGCCCCACGGTGGGCGCCACTGTCATGGAAATGGCCACGTAAGTCGCTGCCACTGGCAGCGATTGAGTGTTTTGTGAGGAAGAGTTGGCGGCCATCTGCGGTGCGAGATGGGGGTGGATGCACATGGGTTCACCCAGGTTCGGCCCCCTAGAGGGTAAATACCTACTCCTGCTAGATTAGATTATGAGAGAGCGAGTTACAGGGGTGGCGAGCTCGGCGGCTAGGCAGCGAGTCGCTTGAGGGGTGTATGATGGAACGTAAGGTCCCAGGATACCCTAGGGAGGTTTATATATGAAGCACCTCGCGAGGGTTTACAAGCTGACCCCGAACAAGATAAGGATCCGGAGACTTTTCACCTAGTCATACTGGGCTTCTGCTACGCTTCTGGGCTTCTAGTCGCCAGTCGCTAGGCCGTTCCTTTCTTCATAGTCCAGTCGTTGTCTTTCAGACGCACTCGCATGCCTTCCGGCCCAATCGGAACGTCCTGTTGGGCATACCCCCTTTGGCATATCCCCATCAGCTAGGTGCATGAAACAATCAACTTGTAAGATGTTTAGCACATAAACCATCTAAAGCTTTAAAATAAAGGTGAAATAAAAAGATACTTGGAACCCCATCCTTATTAGTATTGTTGACATGAATTACATAGCTCATAATTCTATTTTTTATTCTTTTTGGAGGATTAACATATGTATTCAATGCTTACTTTCGGTACGGGATGCAAAACATCTCAAGGGAAGACATAAAACTAAGAAGTGAGTCTTCCAGTCAAGGGCATGAAAATACCAATGTCAATCATGAGTTCATCAAAATGTGCTTGAAGGCTTATTTTGTTCCTCATTTGTTTTATCACACCATCACTTATTGTTTAGCATATTTATAGATGTGTAAAATATACAACTTGATAGTACACTTGCATATTATGTTTCATTTAAAGGAATTGAGCCTATGAACTCTACATGATAATGAAGGAAGCAAAGGTAACAAACTCCAAAGTGCATGTTTAGTTTTATCACCTTCATGCTAGAGGACGAGCATAAGTTAAGCTTGGGGATGTTGATGCATGTAAAATGCATACATGAACTTTCTAGTTTGTTAACATGTTTACCCACATATTTTCATCATATATAATGTCAGATCCATGTTTTACATTGATTTCGGTAATTTTCTAAACAATCCCCTCTCTTTTGGTTCTAACTTTTTCTGCCAGAAAAACCTTCAATTAGTGTTTTTGACTTTACATGATCTACTGAATTCGAAATGGATCTAGGTCCACAAGATATGTTAGATAATTTGTGTACAAATCCAACAAGCTAAAGTAGAGTCCAAGGGTCCAAACGAGCTGAAAATGGGAGCCCATTTACTAGAGGGCGCGCCACTCGGGTTATCTCAGCCGTCGAAACAACAATGTCGTCGATTCCATGACATTCTCTTCGTTTTGACCTAAAACAATCTATATATACCCCCTGGCGGCCTTTCTCGAGGGAGACGGAGGCAAGATCAAAAACCAAGTAACAGAGAGCCAGCAGGCCGTCGGCCGGAGGAAGATTGGAGGGGGAACCGCTGCCGGAATCGCCTCCGGTCGCGTCTCCTCCTTCACCAATGCCTCCTCATCACTCTCCATGATGAGAGGGCAATAGTCCACCCCCTGGACTTTGGTTTTATGGTGGTAAATTGATCTAATATCTCTATGTATGATCTTTGTTGAAGTCCATATGATGTACCTTGCATGAGTATGGATCTATCTATCTAATTCCTATGGTGGATATTGGGTTATGAGATAGTACTTGTTATTCATTTACCGTTGTGTTGGATCTTGTATGGTTTGTCATACTTTGAGAATATTCTATGATGCATGTAATGTTTTCAATCTATACATAATGCCTTGTTTATCCATATCATGAGGTGATTGACACCACCAAGTGGAGGTATATGAGAGAGATGGGATAATACTAACAACATATGAATCATTGCACTAATTTTTGGAATATTTTCCATTAAGAAGTATGATGTATGTAGGTAATGGGTGGCCGAGTGACAACAACATTTGTATTGAGTGACAGCAATGCATCCCAACATCCTTTATCTAGGCGTAAAAAGGGAGAAGTATGATGTGTGTCGTGACACAAACCAAATGCTAGCCTTATTGCAAGGGTGACCTAGCAACACAAAGGAGTACTTCTTTCAGCTATGTGTTTTACGACATGTAGTCACCATAAAAGTACCATTAAAACATTGCAATTATGTGTACATTTACTATCCATAACATGATAATCATCATAAATGGATGAGAGAGGATTAAGTGAACCCCTGAACCCATGTCCATTGTTCCCATAATAGATAACCCCTTGTATTGTCATCTTGCATTGAAGAGGATTGGGACAATTTTGCATGCTTGTTTTGTTACATTAAATTTGCATTTATTAAAACAACCATCTTATTCCTTAAAACTTGTTTAGTGCATAATCAACTAAACTTGTGACACTTTAGTTGTAGAGAATAGATAGCTTTTCCTTATTTCTACTGCGGATGGATACCCTACTTTCACATATAGAGGTACTATGGTGATCCTCTGCACTTCGGGGTTATCACACCCCACCTTGGAATCGACAATCTGCTCGACTCACAATAGCAAGAATGGATCCTTTGGGCAGGATGTATTCATTTTCATGAAGTCGACGCACATCCTTTTGTTGTTGTTGTGTGGCTTGGGTACCACGACGGGGTTCACTACCCATGTCGGGTGCCAAACTTCCCGTATGACCCGAGCAGCCTTCAACTTCCGAGTCTCCGGGATGAAGTCTTGCTTGTCCTGCACTTGGCGTTGAACTTCCTGCTTTACCGGGTGGGCTACCGGGCTCACTGCCAAACAATGCTCGATCAACTCCCACGAGACCCCGAGTAGACCCATAGGGTCCCAGGCGAACACATCAGCTTTCCCTTGGAAGAACGTGAAGAGCGTGCTTTCCTATTTGCTTGTGAGGCATGCTCCAATGGTGATGGAGCAGCCTCCCCCTAGAGCATAGGGGTATTCTTGGTGAGGCCCCAATCCTCGGTCGGGCGCTTCACTCGCATGATTAACGAACCCAATGCATTAGGGTCTCGCGAGCCCCAGGAGACCTCCGTTGCAGACTCTCGGTATGACTGCTCCATGCAAAAGACAGCGATCCATGGATCATCCTTGACTATGATGATACCTTTTGCAGCTGGGATCTTTATAGTGTTGTAGGCGTAGTGTTTAGCCTCCATGAACTTAGCCAAAGCAGGCCTCCTGAGTATGCCGTTGTAAGGCCAAAGGATATCCTCTACGTCGAACATGATGTTCTCTATGCTGAAGTTCTCCGGCGTCCCAAACATGATGGGTAGGGAGACCTTCCCTAGCGATTGGGTTGCCCCTGGGTTGATTCCCTGCAATGCTCCCGTTAGGGAGAGGCGTTCGACGTGGATCTGAAGTTGTATCATATGTTGGGCGGACATGAGGTTTAGGCTCGCACCTCCATGCACTAGCATCTTGGTTACCCTGACATTGTTGATGGTCGGGGAGACCACCAGCAGGAAGATCCCCACGCTCGTGCATCGGTTATAGTGATCTTGAGCATCAGAGGTAATCGACACGGTTGACCAATTGAGGGGCGCTATGCATCCATTCTTGGATGTATAGCACACACCTCCTAGGAGAGCCGTTTGAAGGCACTATAAGAGGGGAACGCTGAGGAGCCCCCATGGATGCATAGAACATCACGTGATCTGGGGTGTGTCTGGGCGCGCCCTCGCGACGCTTTGCGGTAAGCATTCGCCTAGGGCCTAGTACGGAAACGAACAAGGTGTAGGTTTCCTTGTCTGAAAGTTTTGGGTCTCCTTCCCTGGCTCACCGTGATGGATAGGGGAACAAGCTTGGTGGGGCGTGGGTCAGTTGGTTGTTGCTGTCATATGATGTATCCTATGAGATCCACAAGCTAAATGAGCCAAGATCCCACCCGAGGGCTATCTCCAATAGCCTCGGGCGGGAATCGAAGTAGGGCGTCAGCTGCCGCTAACGTAGCCCCCGGTCCGAGAAAATTCGTCAGGGGTGGCGGTAGCTCACTAGCGATGTTGTCTACCCTGCCTTCCAAGGCTTCTCCTAGGCAAGCCGGTTCCGCCCTACCATAGGGGGGCGGCAAAAAACACAAGGTGGGTCCTGATGCGCCTGGTTTGCTTGAGGATATGGGCGATCCTCCTTGCTCTCTTGGACGCACCGATCGTCTGTTGTCGGCTCCCCCTCTAACTCTGCGCCGCCATGCGCGAAGGGAGTGCTAGGTTGCCAGCGAAGGTGGCTTGATAAGTGCGCCCCCTACCTGGAGCATCAGATGTTGTGTCTTGATTTTCGACACCAGGGGTATGAGTCTCCCTTTGTTGTTTGCCCAAGGGCGCAACGTCCAGCGAGATCGATCGACAAGCTAGACGAACACAATCACGTAGAGAGACACAGGTTTTTTTACCCAGGTTCAGGTCCACATTGAGCGGATCCCTACGCCCTGCAACTAGCTACCATCTGATTATCACAAGGATACACTAGGTTCCTTCCCTGGGAAGGTTCTCTCTTTTCTTTCTCCTTTCCTCTCCTTCTGATATCGACATGGGCCTCCTTTTATATGGACAAGGGGACACCACAGGGGTCGTATCACACACGTTGGTGTGAGCTTTGCCACGTGGTGGGCTGCGGCCTACAACATGGCATCACAATCATGTCCCGATGCCACGTGTCATCGACTATGCATAACATACTAGCACCAGACTTGTTATGTCAGCTCGATTCTTGACTCCGGGTGTTCTAGCCGTGCTAGGGCCGCTGTCAGGGATGCCACCGGACCGTGGAGAGGCGCCGCATGCATGAAAGCCACGTGTCACCTGAGTGCTACAAGTGGTCAAGATGTGGCTTTTTTCCAACCACTGGCCCAGTGTGCAGTGTGCCCACGACATAGTTTGTGCTTGTGTCAGGCCTCACTACACAGTTGTCCAACCTTCTCTACGGGCGGTTTCCGACCCCTTGCGTCGGGAAACAAACCCGAGTATCTACCCGGGGAAGAGCTCCCCGGGTCTCCTGGCTCAACAAGTTGTGGGACACCCGGCCCGGAGCCCGTGATTCCATGAACTGTGGAGAGCACGGGACCGACAAGTGTTAATCATGATTTTCCTATGGAAGAGGCTTTGTGAATGGATCAGCTACATTCACATCTGTATGTACTTTGCAAACCCTAATGTCACCATTTTCTACATAATCTCTTATTACATGGTAACATCGGTGTATGTGCTTGGCCGTGGAGTGGAACCTCTGGTCCTTCGCATTCGCAATGCCCCCCATGTTGTCATAGTAAATGCACACAGGGTCTTGCGCTCTTGGGAACACTCCTCAGTAATGAACTTCCTCATCCAAATAGCTTCATTAGTTGGTTCTATGGCAGCCATATACTCCGACTCCATTATAGATTGAGCCACCGAGCTTTGTTTCCCGCTCCTCTAGCTCACCGCGCCACCATTCACCAGGAACATGTATCCTATTTGAGACTTTGAGTCATTTGGATCAGTGTTGAAGCTTACATCCACGTAACCTGTTACGTAAAGCTCTTCTTCATGTCCTCCATATACTATATGCATATCCTTAGTTCTTATCAGATACTTGAGGATATTTTTAACTACATTCCAATGAACCGACCTAGGGATGTTTCGGGAATGGCTCATCAAGCTAAGAGCCAAGGAAATATCTGGTCTAGTGCTCAACACAACATACATGATGGATCCAATGGCCGAGGCAAAAGCAGTTTATCTCATTTCTTCTCTATCATGATCCGCCATTGGGCATTGATTCACACTCAACTTATTACCTTTCATGATCGGCAATGAACCCTTCTTTGCCTGCTGCATTCTAAAACGTACCAGAATATTTTATAGGTAAGTTCTTTGACAAGTGCCAATATACGCTTTGATCTATATCTATAGATCCTAATGCCTAGTATGTAGGAAGCTTCACCCATGTCCGTCATAGAGAATTTACTATTTAAATAATCATTCATGCTTTTCAGAAGATTTACGTCATTCCATATTAACAATATGTCATCCACATATAGAACTAGGAATGCCACTGACTTCTCATTCACTTTCTTATATATTGTAGGGGTTCCGCACATCAAAACAATAAAATTTTACCCTACGCCCCTAAACCCCTGAAGCTGCCATGACCTATCTATTAGTAATACAGTAACGGGAGGGGCTTTTCGCGAACTTACCCTTGAAGACCGAAAAGTGTTGTCAATGCTCAGGAGAGCGTGGTTGATGTAGACGAGCCGAAGTCGACTTCAAGGTCGTGATGAAGTCCTTGCGCTCCTTCTGGCTCCAATGACTTGAGTGCCTCAAGTGCGACACCTCACGGGGAGTTACACACGTCTGGTGTCTACCGATGACTCCCGCTTCCCTGATCCAGCAGCAGTTCCAAAAGTAGAGCTCCCGGATCTGAATCTCGCAGTGCGACGGCGCTCCGTGGTGAAGATGTCTCTCGCTCGCGCAGTCTAGACTTGGGACCACGGTCACGAGAGAGAGAGAGGTGGAGAGAGAAAATATCAATTAGAGGTCCTCCCAAAAGTGGGTAGACCTTTATTGATTATTGGTGTATTTATCTTGGCCAAATACGCCACTATATATAGGGGAAGGAGGGGGTACACCCTCCCTCAAAGTCTCGGGGTGGGACTAAAGGAGAGGAGGGGGGAGGAGGTGCCCGCCGGCCACCTAGTGGGCTCCGTGCAGCGGTGCTAGGCCCAGCCGGCCTCCCCCTTGGCCCCTCTCCCTCTCTCCTTTCCCCTAATGGGCCCTCTCCCTCCGGAATTGGCCCATTAAGCTTTTGACCATTAAAATTTATTTTCTCTTTATTTAAATAATTATGAATAAAATGATTAAATCAATATTTAACATTCAGTCACACATTATTCAATCTCCGTGGCTATGGAACACCTTCCACCTCCACTCCGGACATCCTCCAAACTTACCGAAAACCTTTCGGTTTTCTCCCTTCTTTTCTTCGGCGATTCTACCGATCCTATAAAAGCTCTCTAAGCATCATCAAGCCCTTAAGCGTGATACCCCACGGTTCGGGAGCACTCCAACATGGTCGGGACACTCCCGCACCAATGATCGACAGAGGGACCTGGATGGCCATGTGACCCCTGTGTGTTCCACGAAGATCTTTCGTCGTTTGAACCGGGACAGTCGTGTCTTATTCCCTTTGTCATTCGATGCTTGCACTTCCCGAGATCTGATCCATGACATCACCATGTCGTGTTCAATATCATTACTGAACAATGCTACTTGAGTCGTTCCGACAAGTGATATCCCCGTAATCCAATCACACGATGCGCAACTATTGGATATAACTTCTCCGAGTGGGCCCTTGAGTATCTTCCCGTCACATGGACGGACAAATCCTGCTCTTGACATATATTGCCTCTACGATTTCCTCTGAATACCTGAACACACCTTTATAACCACCGTTTTACCAGATGGCATTTGATGCTATCTAAGCACTCTCGGGAGACAGTGATTGAGATAGCCTCACGGTCTAAGGAATAGTCTACGAGGATCCATTTCTAATCATCGTAACTTGAACTTCGTGACATGATCGGGTGACGATGTTTAGGTTGGGTATTGGTTCATCATCTCATTCTCTGAATGAGATGACCTCATTTCCAACTGGCATAAATGCCACATCATCAGGAAACATGATCATCTTTTGACCAATGAACCAGTGACTAGAGTTTCACTGGGAACCCCTGGTTCTTCGTATATCACACGTGTATTGATGTTTCCACTCAATACAGTTATAGCATGATATAAAACTTAATCATAAACTATAGGAAATATGATAATAGTCCTTACTACTATTTGTCTCTAGGGCATATTTCCAACAGTCTCTCACTTGCACTAGAGTACAAATACACTAGCTGCATTTTGTTCTCAATCTTTGGCATCATATACCCGGTACCCTGAACATGCTTGCTCATGGAAGAGGTTGAGTATTGGGTCTGTACATTACATTCCCAAATCCTTTGCAACTTACTAATGTTAGCTTGATTGACACTATTACTTTATCATCACATGATAGCATCTTTCTGTATGCATCATCGCTATGGCAGCATAACGAGGCCTGATTCTAGGAGCCTACAGTGAAGTTAGATCAACCTCGAGGGTTTTCTCATGGGCACTGTGCCCTGGGACACATCATTCTACGTTAAAAGCGAACTAGCCCCGCCATAACATTATACAACACCTTAGATGGTACCCTTATCTATTATTATAAATTTATTCATCGAAACACTAGTGCACTCTGCGCAACTTTCGATATTTTGTTCACCTCGCTTCCTACTTGACTTTGATCGGTATCTACAGGAGTTTCCAACGTATTCCCTTATAACGTAACTCTTTATGCTTTAAAATATGTCATCCTTTATGGATTTGGAAAACATGTCTACAATTCTCTATTAGACACTACGGACAAACTCAGCTCAACGTTCTGTGATTCGAACTTAATCACTTTTAAACATTCCTTATTCTGGATCACATATTATGATAAGTTATCATCATGGTTTACTAAGATAGAACCTGTGTCTAAACATAGTGGATGATGATCATCCTTTTCTTTCTTTCAACCATTGATGTTAAACTTAATATTATTCCTAATTTGAGTTATTAAGGACTAGTTCCTTAATTAACTTCTATTCCAAAACCCCTTTCAGAATCCCTTAAGGAATACTACATAATATCATAATACACCTGTTATCAACTTCTACGTCTTATAAATCATTATTTATAAGTATTTGCGCCTTTCATTCTTAACATACTTACGAATTACTCCTATAAGCTCCCACTCAAAATATGTTCCTACATATTTGAATTTGAGACTTATATTGCTCCCATTTAAAAATATGTCAATCACATATTGTTTTAGGAAGACTTTCATAGCTCCCACTCAATTTTATGCAAATTGCATATCCACTCACTATTTTGAACAATTTCAAAATCCTTTGATCAAATATCAAACTTGGAGATTTACTATGAGATACTAGTATGTTACTAGTTTTAAATCCACTAGACATTTAGCACACATGAATCAAATTCATTTGAATTTATCCAATACTTGACAAATTGTGCTTTTTTCATTCACCCCCCTTTTCCTACTATGGCTTTGCAGTCATTTGGGAAAATTCAAGTAACCCCTTTTACTTGTGAGATTCAGCAACGAATTGCTTTCTAATCTCAAGGGAAGTTTGCTTCTAGGATTTCTCATAATTTAGTTTACCATTATTTCCTTTGTAGTTCGTAGGTATGTCACATTCCAAGAATCATGACAAATGATTCACAAATGTCTCCATACAAGATATGGATTACATTTTGAATCCTACTTCATGTAGTGAAAACACTAGTGGGGAAAACACAATGATCAATATCATTGATTCTTTCCTTCTATGAAGAGAATTGTAGAACGTTATCCATTGCGCTTCTCAACACTCTGATGCAAGGTTTTGAATCCTCATCATGTTTTACACTATTTTCCATTTGCTTCATAATTGGGAAACATCACTAGAAGTGAGCCTTCTCAAGAATGCACCAAAATCCAAGCAATACAAGTTTTGCTTTCCTTTTGGTTTAGCTATGGATTTCGTATTCAAAGTTCCCAATGAATACTCTACAAGGACTTATTCGCTATTGTTTTGGTTATATCGAATAACCCCAAAACTTTCACGAATTCTAATGGTTTACCAATTCTAATTGAGTGCTAACTATTTCTAACTAATGGTCTCTACATCTACACTACAACGATTTATTTGGTGCCTTCTATTCAATCCCTTTGATATCTAATATCACATTGTGATGCTTTGTATTTTGACGTTTAAAAACACTTTGCATTCCACAATTTCTTTTATGCCATTCTTATAAAGTTCAATTTCATTACTATTGATCAAATCATAGTAATTGGATTCTCTTTTATAGTTATACCCAATTATTGATAAAACACTTTGATCATATCAAATAGTTTCATATTCATGTTTCCTTTGGTAACTACTTTACACATTTAAACAATCATATAATGATAATTACCATTTTCGTTAAACACAATACATCGAATATATATTTACTTTTAACAATTCATTAAACACTTCATATTTAAGTAATACACGGTGTTCAAGTTATTTTGCCGAACTTAGGCATGATTTATATGTGAATAGAAATCGAATGAATTTCACATATTATCACATAACTTTGAATTCAGACAATGGTTTCATTCATTAATGAATATATCATTAAGTTGGGTATTTTAAACAAGGCATTTTAATGTTTTACAAATGTTCATGCATTATCGATTAGTTTCAAACAAGGATAATTCACAAGTAATCAAACAAGATATGAACACGCATAGAAATCATTCATAAAAGTAGAACAATTGTTTGTTACAAACTGATATGAATAACCGTCTCACAAAGTGTGAGACAAACTAAAGAAGTTCAAATCTCTCAATTACATTAATCATCCTAAAACACAAACTAAATGATAAATGTAGAGGAAGAGTGTCGTCGGCCATCATGATCATGCTCGCCATCGTCATGCAATGTCACCTCCTCTCCGGCAAGCACCTCTCATGCAGAAGGACCTGTTTTCAGTAAAACAGAACAAGTATCAGATATACTTAACACTGCAAATGTGTTTGCGAGATTATACCATTTATAAAACTGTATGTCAAATATATACCTTCATCATCGATGACCTCTCCGGTGATTGGTTCAACCTTTACGTTCTTGAAACGTAATATGAACTCATGGAAATCCAATGTTTATGTATCACCACTCATGATGCTACTCCGGACATGTCCTTCGTAGATGGGAGGTAACGACCCAAGCAGTACGTCTATCGCAAATGGATCGGCCATCCAGTAATCCACGAAGTGAACCAGTCTTGTGTGTGCATCAAGAATGCGCTCCAAGTGACTCTTCAGACATGTATGCTCCTCCATCTGTATGGAAAGGAACTCTCCAAGCAACTCGTGCTTCCACATGCGCAGATGGCCTATGAACTCTGCTCTCAGTTGATCCACCATCAAATATGGGTCAAGATCACCCATGAGCGGATGTGGTTCATCCACCATCCCATAACACATTATTTTCTGAATGTAGGTGGACATCTCTTGGAAATAGTAGCGGTCTGCCAGCTCTTGTGGGGTCTCATAGTAGTCTGGCTCAGTCAAATCCATTGTGCGGCGTATGTAGTCTACCACATGATTCCGAGTAAGGAGATCATCTAGGTGCACAAGCCAACTAGGGAAGTTGGATCCATCAACTCTAAGTTTTTAACCCTTTACCCAATCCTCAATGGCAAAGTAAGCTTCATGCTGAGCCATCTACATTTATAATTTGCAAAAGGAATTTAGACTAAGTTTATAATTAAATGAGTTAATAATAACTCCACTCAGAAACACCTATCCCCAAAAGGGTTCCTAGTGATAACACGACCCCTATCAGCCACATTTCCCCTGATCGTCACGGCCATCAATGTGGGTTCAAGGGTGGACGCTAAACGTCGGTCACATCATTCATGCGACTCGTGCTCGATCTTTCGACCATCCGTGTTCCGAGGCCACGCTTCTCTAGCGTGCTAGGCTCTCCAACTCAACCTTAGTGTATTTGCTGTGCAACATGGCTTGCACCCACTATATGCGAACGTAGATATGTCTGACACCCAGGCCTGTAACCCTGGATCGCCTCATACCGAAGAACTTTCTTGGTGGTGCACACTAAGGGGGAACACAACCGTTGGTAATTTTTAACAGGGATCATCTTATTAGGCTACTGTCGAGTATCTAATACTAGCACACAATAAGACATACAAACAATAACATTGAATGTAAATGCTACGTGATATGGTCCTTCACGTCGTGATCTCCATCCGCCGTCATCGGGTTCCGGCGCCAGGGTTCCGGCGCCGTAGACACCAGGGTACCGGTGTCATTTTGGCATGGTAGTCCGTCACCTCTGTGACTATCTACTACTATGTAACAAAAGGTAATCACTTTACCTTTGCCACAACCATATCACAAAGCAACGCCCCCCTACAAAACAAAGTTAGACGCCTCTACTTTATCTTTGCATGTTTTACGTGGCTGAATGGGCTTTCGCACAAGAACCGTTCTTACCTACGAACTTTCAGCACAACGCTGATCAAGTAGTTGTCTCTACTACACCCCTTTCGGGGCCCTCCGTTGCAAATGGCATACCAACTAATGCAAGAGAGACAGACACCCCCCTGAGCCACTTTATACGGTACAAGCCGTATGTCCAGCGTGGACCAATCTCACGAATGACCGCGTAAAGTCGGTTGGGGGCCGCTTCATCAAGCATTACTACGGTATACACAAGTACACGTGGGAGGGTAACAACTAGAATATCAACGCCCACACGCTACATCTCGTGTGTTCTACCTGTACTAGAATTACTACGCACAGATTTGGCTCTGATACCACTGTAGGGGTTCCGTGAATGAAAACAATAAAATTTTAGCCTATGCCCCTGAACCCCTGAAGCTGCCAGGACCTATCTATTATTAATACAGTAACATGAGGGGCTTTTCGCGAACTTACCCTTAAAGACCGAAAAGCGTTGTCAACGCTCAGGAGAGCGTGGTTGATGTAGACGAGCCGAAGTCGACCTCAAGGTCATGATGAAGTCCTTGCACTCCTTTTGGCTCCAACGACTTGAGTGCCTCAAGTGCGAAACCTCATGGGGAGTTACACATGTCCGGTGCCTGACGATGACTCCCGCTTCCCCAATCCAGCAGTAGTTGCAGAAGTAGAGCTCCCGGATCCGAATCCTGCAGCGCGACGGCGCTCCGCCGTGAAGATGTCTCTCGATCGCGTAGTCCAGACTTGGGACCACGGTCACGAGAGAGAGCGGGAGAGAGAAAATATCAATTATAGTTCCTTCCAAAAGTGGGGAGACCTTTATTGATTATTGGTGTATTTATCTTGGACAAATACCCCACTATATATAGGGGAAGGAGGGGGTACACCCTCCCTCAAAGTCCCGGGGTGGGACTAAAGGAGAGGAGGGGGAGGAGGTGGCCGCTGGCCACCTAGTGGGCCCCGCGTGGGGGGCTAGGCCTAGCCGGCCTCCCCCTTGGCCCCTCTCCTCTCTCCTTTCCCCTAATAGGCCCTCTCCCTCCGGAATTGGCCCATTAAGCCTTTGACCATTAAAATTGATTTTCTCTTTATTTAAATAATTATGAATAAATGATTAAATCAATATTTAACATTCATTCAAAATTATTCAATCTCCGTGGCTATGGAACACCTTCCACCTCCACTCCGGACATCCTCCGAACTTACCGAAAACCTTTCGATTTTCTCCCTTCTTTTCTTCGGCGATTCTACCGATCCTATAAACACTCTCTAAGCATCATCAACCCCTTAAGCGTGATACCCCAAGGTTTGGGAGCACTCCAGACATGGTCGGGACACTCCTGCACCAATGATCGACAGAGGGACCTGGATGGCCATGTGACCCATGTGCATTCCACGAAGATCTTTCGTCGTTGGAACCGGGACAGTCGTGTCTTATTCCCTTTGTCATTCGATACTTGCACTGCCCGAGATCTGATCAATGAAATCACCATGTCGTGTTCAATCTCGTTACTGAACAATTCTACTTGACTCGTTCCGACAAGTGATATCCCCGTGATCCAATCACACCTTGTGCAGCTATTAGATATAACTTCTCCGAGTGGGCCCTTGAGTATCTTCCCGTCACATGGACGGACAAATCCCGCTCTTGATATATATTGCCTCTACGGTTTCGTCCGAATACCTGAACACACCTTTATAACCACCATTTTACCAGATGGCGTTTGATGCTATCTAAGCACTCTCGGGAGACAGTGATTGATATAGCCTCACGGTCTAAGGAATAGTCTACGAGGATCCATTTCTAATCATCGTAACTTGAACTTCGTGACATGATCGGGTCACGATGTTTAGGTTGGGTATTGTTTCATCATCTCATTCTCTAAATGAGATGACCTCATTTCCAACTGGCATAAATGCCACATGATCAGGAAACATGCTCATATGTTGACCAATGAACCAGTGACTAGAGTTTCACTGGGAACCCTTGGTTGTTTGTATATCACACGTGTATTGATGTTTCCACTCAATACAGTTATAGCATGATATAAAACATAATCATAAACTATATGAAATATGATAATAGTCCTTAGTACTATTTGTCTCTAGGGCATATTTCCAACATATATGCAGGCTTCTTCTTCGTTTTGGACAACTCCAAAACCTTTGACGACTTCATCAAATTGAAGTTTCTAGCTCCGAGATGCTTGCTCTAGTCCATAAATGGACCTTTGAAGCTTGCATACTTTACCAGCATCTTATGGATTAACAAAACCCTCTGCTTGCATCATATACAACTATTCCTGAATGTTGCCATTAAGGAAGGTGGTTTTCACATACATCTGCCATATTGCATAATTGAATGTGCAACAACTGCTAGTATAATCCGAATAGACTTCAGCTTCACTACGGGAGAGAATGTCTCTTTGTAGTCAATTCCTTGAATTAGTAGGAAACCTTTTGCGACAAGTCGAGATTTGTAGACAGTGACTTTTCCATAAGTGTCCGTCTTTTTATTGAAGATCCACTTATTATCGATAGCCTTTCGGCCTTAGGGAATGTCGACCAAGGTCCATACCTGGTTGTCATACATGGATTTCATTTTGAATTCCATGACTTCTCGCCATTTCTCAGGTTCAGGGGCTTCCATTGCTTCCATGTAGGTTGCAGGTTCATCATGTTCAACCAACATGACCATGTTCACAAGATAACTGTACCAATCAGGAGTGGCATGTTTTCTTGTTAACCTGCGTGGTTCGATGGCTATTACCTCATGAGGTTCATGATCATCATCATTTTCTCCTACTTCAATTTAAGAGGGTGGCTCTGGAATTTCTTCCATTGTGACACTCGGTATTTTAAGATCAGGGTCGATAATCTCATCGAGTTCTATCTTCCTTCCACTTACAGCTTTCGTGAGAAAAAATTCTCGAGGAAGCTACCGTTCTTCATGACAAACATTTTGCCCTCACCTTTGTTGTAGAAGGTATATCCAATAGTTTTGTTTTTTCCTCTTTAGGTTCAACTTTGTCAGGATGTAGTTTCTTAACGTAAGCCTCACAACCCCAAACCTTCAGAAAAGATAACTTTGGCTTTGTGCCATGCCATATCTCATACGGCGTTGTCTTCACATCTTTGGACGGTGACCTGTTTAAAATGAATACACTAGTATCGAGTGAATATCCCCATAATGATACAGATAACTCGGTAAGAGACATCATAGACTGTACATTGTCCATCCAATAGAGTGCGATTATGTCACTCAGATACACCATTATGTTGTGGTGTTCTAGTAGGCATAAGTTGTGGTACAATGCAACAAGCCTTTAGATGTGTGCAAAACTCGTGACTCAAATACTCGCCCCCTCAATCAGTACGAAGGTACTTGATTTTCTTGTCGAGTTGATTCTCACCACTCTAAAATTCCTTGAACTTTTCAAAGGTTTCAGACTTGTGCTTGATTAAGTAGATATACCCGTAACTACTCAAATTGTCAGTGAAGGTGAGAAAGTAACGATAACCATTGTGCGTGGAGACGCTCAATTGTCCGCATACATCTGAATGTATGACTCCCAATAGGTCTGTAGGCCGTTCCACCATTCCATTGAATGAAGTGTTGGTCATTTTACCCATGAGGCATGGTTCACACGTGTCAAGATATTCAAAATCTAACGACTCCAGAAGTCCAGCAGAGTGGAGCTTCTTCATGTGTTTCACACCTATATGACCCAGATGAAAATGCCACATATACATGGAGTTATTGATGGGGTTCGTTGCATATAAAGCAAAAAAATCCTACGGTTGCAACCACCAAGATCATATCTAGGAGATACATGTAACAGTTTTAGATGGACTCACCCTCGAAGACCATAATGTAGGATAACGTTCCCGTAAACAAACATGGATGGTGTAGAATGTACTCGACCGTCCTCAAGGATACGCAGACGATCAACACCACAAGAGGCAGCACCTCCGTAATCGGTCACACATACGGTGTGCCGACGACTCCTGATCCTTTGCTCCAGCCAGGAAGCAGAAGTAACGGATCCCCAAGAACTCCAACAGCGCTACGCCATGGTAGTGGTGGTGGAGGGGAATGTTTAGAGAAGGGCTTCGCCGATCACCTTTTCTAGTGGCAATGGGGAAGGCAAGCAAGGGGAGAAGATGCCAACCAAATGGCATATGAGAGAGGCAACTGAGAGTGTGTGAGAGGGAGGAGGTATCCACCTCATTTTATAGGGGAGAGGGGCCAAGCCCCCCTCCTTGTCCGGCGCCATGGGCAGCCCCTAAAAGAACATTTCATGATTTCCCATGTTTTGTGTGTTAGATAACAATACCATGGATTATTCTAATGTGCACTAAGTGTTGCAGGAAGTTTTGAGAGTTTTGGGGGCCGGATTATCCGCCTCCATCATGGGCCAGATAATCCGGCCAGACCACCTTGGGCAAGGATGGCTCTGCGCAAGTCTCTGTCTGGGGGCGGATTTTCCCCCGAAATATTCCGGCTCTAGGGCAGATTTTCTCCCTAGACCGGATAATCCGGCCCTCTTGTTGGGGCAGATCATCCGGCCCTAGGGAAATCGCCCAAGTGAGCTCATGCGCAAGCTTCTGTCTGGGGGCGGAATTTCCTCCGGATATTCCGTGGCTGGGCGGATTTTTCCCCCAGCCAGATAATCCAGCCCTTCCCTAGGCCGGATAATCCGGTCCCCAGAGGAAAGTGTGAAGGGCAAGTCTGCATGAGCTTCTGTCCGGATAATCTGAGTCTAGGGTGGAGTTTTCCCCAGGCCGGATAATCCGGCCCCCCGAAAGCTCCAGCGACTTGGTTTTGGAAGGGGTATAAATATCCCTTCTTCCCCAACGAGCAGTCTTCTTGATTCACTCAAAATTGTTCAGACCCTTTGAAAGAGCTCCCATTCTAGATCTCCCACTTCAACCACCCGAAGCCTTCGATCTTTGGGGGAATTGAAGGAGGAGAGAATCATCATCGTCATCACGAATCAAGCGCATCAACTCCTCTCCATTCATTTGGAGAAATCCCTGATCTAGTATTCTTGTCAATATCTAGATCTTGTTCTTTGTTATTGATAACTTGTTATTGTGGTAGCTTGTTGTCATTACGGGAGCCTCCAAGTTGATTGTGGAGTTGTGCCCCGCTAGTTGTGTAAAGGCACCAGTACCCGCCTCGAAGGGTCCCTATAGTGGAAAGGTGGATCATGCCTTTGGTGGCGGGATCCATCGGAGAACAGGGTTAGGCCTATTGTGGCGTGGTGGTCTTAGTACCGCCCACCCCTCCAACGCAGATGTACTTCCCTTAACAAGGAAGGAACTGCGGTAAAACAAATCCTGTGTCTCCGCGTGCTTCACTACGGTTTACCCGTTCCTCTTCCACTCGCTCTTTACTCGCTAGTAGATAGGTTTGCATATAGGGAAATTCCACCTAATAGTTTATCTAGAAAATTTACCCTTTGTCTTAAGCCTAAAATTGAAAAAGCATTAAAATTTGAAGTAGCACCTATTCACCCCCCCCCCATCTAGGTGCCCATACGATCCATTTCAAGTGGTATCAGAGCCCCGGCTCTTTATTCGGGCTTAACCGCCTAAGAGAAGTATGGGTACCAAGGGAGATGGGGATGAGGCTGTGGATAAAGTCACAATGGATGACCTCAAGACGTTGGAAACAACCTTGTTGGAATCCTTTGAGGCCAAGATGGAGGAGATGAATCAAATGATTGCTCATCTCACATCATCCATAGCCCCATCTCCATCCTCCTCAGAGGCCGCCACACCATCATCCAAGGATAAGGCTAACACCGGATCCAAGGATGATGAAGTGTTAGGTGAAAAACATAATGGTTCCACCTCCAAGAAGGGAAGTGGTAAGGAGGAATATAGTGAGGTTCATCACGTATATTTCCCCGAACCACCTATCCCTCATCCTCATATAAACAATAGGGGTGATCCACCCAAGCTTACTGCATCCTCTTTTAATCAATGGCAATTCTTAATGAAGTCTCATGTCTGCAGCTCCTCTATTGAACTTTGGAGGATTATTGAAGAGGGTCTTCATATTGGAGATCATTCCAACCTAACAAGAAGAGAAGTTGTGGACAACCAATTGAATGCTATGGCTCTCCACATGATACAGCTCGGTGTGTGTCCCAAGGACATGCCTGATGACCCACAAGTATAGGGGGTGTATCGCAGTATTTTCGAGGGAAGTGAAACCCAATTTATTGATTCCACACAAGGGGAGCCAAAGAATACTTATCAGCCTTAACAACTGAGTTGTCAATTCAGCTGCACCGGGAAACAATCTTGCTCACAGCAGTTTATCAGTAGCAACAGTTTTGTAGTAGGAATAGTAAAGTAACAGTAGTATCAAAGCAAAGACAGTAGTAACAAAAGTAGTAAACATTGGGATTCGAGTGCGATAGGCATAGGTATGGATGGATGGGTGTTGCATGGACAAGACAATTCACATAGCAATCAGAACATAGGGCAATTGCAGATAAATAAGATAAAGCACCCAAGTACTAGACAATCATAGGCATGTGTTCCATATATAGTCATACGTGCTCGCAATGAGAACTTGCACAACATCTTTTGTCCTGCCAGCCCGTTTGCAGCGGGGCCTCTAGGGAACTACTGTCAATTAAGGTGCTCCTTTTAATAGAGCACCGGAGCAAAGCATTAACACTCCTTGAACACATGTGATCCTCACATCAAATCCTTTCCCTTACGGCTACCCCGATTTCTGTCACTTCGGGACCATAGGTTCCGGACAACGACGTGTGTATACAACTTGTAGATAAGACCCAAAACAATACTATCATAATGAATCAATAATAAGTTCAGATCTGAAATCATGGCACTCAGGCCCTAGTGACAAGCATTAAGCACAACAAGTCGCAACAAAGTCATAAAGCACTAATAAAAGATACTAGGCACTATGCCCTAACAATCTGATGCCATTACATGAATGATCTCATCCAATCCCTACCATCCCAATAGCCTATAGCGGGGCATTACTCACTCATAGATGGGGGAAACATGGATGGTCGATGGAGATGATGGTGAAGATCGATGGAGATGGCTCCGGGGGCACTTCCCCGTCTCGGCAGGGTGCCGGAACAGAGACTTTCTGTCCCTCGAATCTCCCCTTCGGTGGTGGCGGCGCAGCGGAACTTTTGGTGGAAAAACGTCGAACCCCCCGAAGTTTTTAGGTCAGAAGGCTTCTTATAGGCGAAGAGAGAGATCGAGGGGATGCCTGGGGCCACCACACCAGGCCCTGGCGCGGGAAGGCCTAGCCCGCGCCTGGGGGTGTGGCCAGCCCTTGGCCCTCCTCCGTCTCGTATTCTGGCTCCATGAGTCTTCTGGAAAAATAGGCACTTTGGCTTTTGTCCTGTCCAATTCCGAGAATATTCATTTTTTGACTTTCCTGGAACCAAAAACAGCAGAAAACAGGCAGCTGGCACTGTGGCTCTTGTTAATAGGTTAGTCCAAGAAATCATATGAAAAGTACTCCAAAGTGCGGACAAAACACAAGAAAGTGGATAAAAACAAGCATGGAGCATCAAAAATTATAGATACATTTGCAATGTATCAACATCCCCAAGCTTAAATCTTGCTTGTCCTCGAGTAGGTAAGTGACAAAAAGAAAGAATAATTTTTGAGGTGACATCCACCATCAAAGACTTGATCAAAATATTTGTAAAACATTCAAATCTGGGATCAAAGTACTTCAATCATAACATGAAAGACAAAGTTCTAGCAATAAGAAAAGAAACTATGATACAACATGAAAAGGCACAAACAAAAGATTCATGAATACATGCTTTGCAAGACGTTCGTTTGTTTCACATAAAGAAAACATAGCATAAAAGTATTCAGCTTGTCCCTCAATAGAGTAGCAAATATAAATGCATATGACACCTTCAAAGTTCATAAGAGTGACTAGATACAATAGTTTCAAACAAGCAGTATCAAGGTATGCATCAATCAACAAGTCTTGGGACAATGCACATAGAACTAAGAATGGCCACTATGCTCTCAAAGTAGTGCATAAAGATAAAAGGTGGAGACTCAATGTAATGGTGGAAGAAAAGCCTTTGTAAAAGGAAGTAGGGATTCAAGTCTCATAAAGAGCTTCCAAAAATTATGGTACTTATAGCTTTCAGCTCTCATTGCCCCTATCATAAGCATCTTGAAGGTGATTAAGGTTAAAGTGACACAACTAAGAGGATATGCTTGACAAGTTATAAACCGAAATCTCATGCCCCTTACTTACGAAGACGGATCCTCATGCTACTCAACTTTAGTCACGAGTAAGATCTTGTCATTGTAAGTATATGTGTATCATTAAGAACCGCCAATGGGGTACCCCTTGCAAATGATACGGGAGCTTTCCCATAATCAAAATGACAAGGCAAGCAGACAATCAGCATCTCAGCGATCTTTTTATTTGCTATTTGCATAGGTTTTTATTGAGGATGCTTCATAGAGTGCTCATTATGGTGATGCTGCAAGTTTCCACCATGATTAGGCATGGCATAGGCTAGCGGCCCAAGCGTTTCTCTAACACACATACAAACTCCATGATCTTACAAGTTCCACTTTTATTTCACACCAGCGGGATCCGTAAGCAAAAGAACATGATATCAACGGGGTACAGAGTACAAGTGCAATGATGAAAGCGTTCCCCATGAAACATGGTTCTGCTAATTTCAACTTATAAAGCGCAAGAATATACGCAACAAAGAAGGACCCAATGGTTCAAGTTTATTAGGGGCAAAAAGTAAAGTGTGCCATCAAGTTCGTGAGAGCTTTAATCACTAGTTTTCTCATAACAAGTGGAAGGTAAACAAAAGCATGAATATACTTGGAATAGCATAAGCTAGTAGGTAGGTATGGTGGACTCTTTGGAAAAACTTGGTTTAGAGAGTTGGATGCATGAGTGGAACTCATACTTTGTTGTGGAGGCTAGCAAAAGACTGGGAGCGACAAACTAAGAGAGCAATAATGGCCATAATCATGCAGAGCGACAAAACATCATTGATCAAAGCATAAAGTGATACTACAAGTTGAAAACTAAAGGATCATAAAGGCTTATGGTGACTTGAGATAGTCATATCATGGTGTGAGCATGTGCCGAGTCAACCCAAATAAAACATCAAAGGAGAATACCACTATACTATGCTTTAATATGCTAAAACAACGCATGATTCATCCAAGGTACATTAAGCAATCTCAATTGTTTATAAAAATTCATGCTACAGCAAAGAATACTAAGCATAAAGCCAAAACAATATCAAGCATGGCATGGCAAAGCATAGGCCACAGTCAAAAACAAGCTCTCTTTACCACTTAAGCATGAGCTTTCCTACTCTTTTCCAATCCAAACCAGACTATTTGAACACCAATGTATGAATGAGGGGGTCAAATCAATTTATTCAGCAAACTAAGCAAACCACGCAAACTAAAACCAAAACAAAAACGAAAAAGAAGACGCTCCAAGAACAACACAACTGTGCATGAAACAATAAAAATGAAGTGTTTGGAAGAAACCTAAGATTTTTATTGATGAAGAATGGGATGCCTTGGGCATCCCCAAGCTTTGACGCTTGTACTTCTTGGATATTTCTTGGGGTGACACGCGTGGCATCCCCAAGCTTGAGATTTAGTCCATATTTCATCTCATTACTCATTCCTTCCATACACCTGAAATTTTTCCTTCATTCAAAACTTCACACAATCTTTATTAGCAACATTAGTGTACTTAAGATAAATAAGTCTTAAGGTTCAGTTCTAACACCAAATAAACTCCCATTAGAACACTAGCTACTGTAGCACTTCCCTCAAAAAGCTCAATTCCCCAAAAGAACTCAAAAAGGAATCAACAAGAAGCAAATGCAGAAAATGGCAGAAATCTGTCAAAACAGACCAGCAGGTAAAGAAGAATTGTTTCTAAGACCGTCTGTTGCTCAAATCAAAAAGTGTTGAACTAACAAAAGTTATATAACAACCTGGGGCAGAAGCACAAAAAATTTCAACTCAATTCGACGTACAGAGCTCTCTCAGGAATTTTTACTGTGAAGCAAAAAAATCTATTTCAGGACAGCAACTTTACCAATCATTACTTCTCTCTCATTAGAAGTTACTCTTGCCAAAAAGCAAATAAAAAGGATAAGGAGCGGTTATTGCAGAGGTAATAACTTCCAAGACTCATAAAACTCTTGGGTTATCTCCCAACAAGTACTTTTCTTTAACGCCTTTAAGTTAGGCATAAGAAGCAAAAACTAAAATGGATAGAATAGAAGTAAGCGGACATAATCATGGTGAAAACATTGTTTTGTTCAATGAAATCCTTTTGTTAACAAGGTTGATCAGGTCTTGTTACCAAAACAATTCCATATGAGACAAAACTTTGTATCCCACTAATGATTATGTTACCTCAACTTTAATAGCAATGGTCCCAATCATAATAGTTTCACATTTTTCTCTTCGTATGGGACAATATATTTCTCCAACTTGAATGCCCTCAGCATGTTCAATTGAATTCAATCCATAAGTCCTTTCAGTATTCTTGAGGAAATAGACAATGTGTTCATTAAAGGTCACCTTTCCTTGATTACAATTAACAACAGCTCCTACAGTATTTAAGAAAAAGTCTCCCAAGAATAATAGACATATTATCATCTTCAGGCATAAAAGTTTGAGAGGATGCTCTCATAAGAAATATGAGTTGAAGTAAAAGAGAGCATCAAGAAGCATTCAAAACACATTTAAATCTAACCCACTTCCTATGCATAGGAATAATGTATGTAAATAAATTCGCAAAGAACAAAGTGACAAGCATAGGAAGATAAAACAAGAGTGACTTCAAAACTTTCAGCACATAGAGAGGTGTTTCTATACCATGAAAACTTCTACAACCATATTTTCCTCTCTCATAATAATTTTCAGTAGCCTCATGAATAAACTCAACAATATAACTATCACATAAAGCATGCTCTTCATGATCTACAAGCACTAGAGCTTTATAATAAACACTATCAAGAGAAACCTCAGGAACATAACATTCATTCTCCTTTAGTAAGCAAGGGGGACAATCAAATAATGTAAGGGATAAAGAGTTACTCTCATTAGAAGGTAGGAATGAGTAGCTAATCCATTCTTCCTCCTTTTGTTCATCACTCTCCTCCTCTTTTTCATCTAATGAGATTTCAGGTTCATCAATTTCTTCTTCCATAGGATCCTGCAAGGCATTAGTCTCTTCCATTTGTGGAAAGCATCTATTAAAATATTCAAGAATATAGTCATTTTCATCCTTGTAATTATCAAAGCAAAATTTAAGCATACCATACACCTCATATTTGTAAGGTGAATCATCAATATTTTCAAGCAAACCAGAAAGTTCAAAAGCACTCTTCCAAGCAATAAATTCTTCAATTTGTTCCGCATCATAAAAGTCATAAATTCCTTTAGCATAGGAAGATATGGTATCATTATCACTATACTCACATTGAAAAGGGAGGTGTTTATACCTCTTTCTGCAACAAGACTCATCATAGTAATAAGTAACATTATAAGTAGAGCACACGTTCCTAGCAATGGTATACAATCTATCAATTTGTTCCCATAAGTGTTTCACTTTTTGTGACAAGAGGTGTTCCTTATAATAATATTTTTGATCTTTCGTGAACGCACCTTGCCAATAAGATTCAGTTTCAAAGAAACCAACCATTGAGATCCAGCATGATAAAGCAAAACAATAACAGACCAATGAAAATAACAACTAGAGTAGGAATTATTTTTTTTTTGTATTTTTGATAAAGAAACAAGCAAACAAAGAGAAAATAAACTTAGCTTGAACAATAGTAAATCCAATTGAACTTCATAAATAAAGCTATGCTCCCCGGCAACGGCGCCAGAAAATAGTCTTGATGACCCACAAGTATAGGGGGTGTATCGCATTATTTTCGAGGGAACTGAAACCCAATTTATTGATTCGACACAAGGGGAGCCAAAGAATACTTATCAGCCTTAACAACTGAGTTGTCAATTCAGCTGCACCTGGAAACAATCTTGCTAATGCAGTTTATCAGTAGCAACAGTTTTGTAGTAGGAATAGTAAAGTAACAGTAGTAGCAAAGCAAATACAGTAGTAACAAAAGCAGTAAACAGTGGGATTCGAGTGCGGTAGGCATAGGGATGGATGGACGGGCGTTGCATGGACAAGACAATTCACATAGCAATCAGAACATAGAGCAATTGCAGATAAATAAGATAAAGCACCCAAGTACTAGACAATCCTAGGCATGTGTTCCATATATAGTCATACGTGCTCGCAATGAGAACTTGCACAACATCTTTTCCTGCCAGCCCGTTTGCAGCGGGGCCTCTAGGGAACTACTAGCAATTAAGGTGCTCCTTTTAATAGAGCACTGGAGCAAAGCATTAACACTCCGTGAACACATGTGATCCTCACATCAAAGCCTTTCCCTTCCGGCTATCCCAATTTCTGTCACTTCGGGACCATAGGTTCCGAACAACGACGTGTGTATACAACTTGTAGATAAGACCCAAAACAATACTATCATAATGAATCAATAATAAGTTCAGATCTGAAATCATGGCACTCGGGCCCTAGTGGCAAGCATTAAGCACAACAAGTCGCAACAAAGTCATAAAGCACTAATAAAAGATACTAGGCACTATGCCCTAAAAATCTGATGCCATTACATGAACGATCTCATCCAATCCCTACCATCCCCATAGCCTACAGCGGGGGATTACTCACTCATAGATGGGCGAAACATGGATGGTCGATGGAGATGATGGTGAAGATTGACGGAGATGGCTCCGGTGGCACTTCCCCGTCCCGGCGGGGTGCCGGAACAGAGACTTTCTATCCCCCAAATCTCCCCTTCGGTGGCGGCGGCGCAGCAGAACTTTTCGTGGAAAAACGTCGAACCCCTCGAAGTTTTTAGGTCAGAAGGCTTCTTATAGGTGAAGAGAGAGGTCGAGGGGATGCCTGGGGCCACCACACCAGGCCCTAGCGTGGCCAGGCCTAGCCCGCGCCTGGGGGGTGTGGTCAGCCCCTGGCCCTCCTCTGTCTCATATTCTGGCTCCGTGAGTCTTCTGGAATAATAGGCACTTTGGCTTTTGTCCCGTCCAATTCCGAGAATATTCATTTTCTGACTTTCCTGGAACCAAAAACAGCAGAAAACAGGCAGCTGGCACTGTGGCTCTTGTTAATAGGTTAGTCCAAGAAATCATATGAAAAGTACTCCAAAGTGTGGACAAAACACAAGAAAGTGGATAAAAACAAGCATGGAGCATCAAAAATTATAGATACATTTGCAATGTATCAATGCCCCACATTGAACATCTCAACACAACTAAAGAAGCTTTGGATGCCCTCGCCGATCTCTTTATTGGGAATGAAAGCATGAGAAGGAATAGGTACGATGCCCTTAGTAATGAAGCTGAAGGATTCTCCATATTGGATGGTGAAAACCATGAAGACATGTATAGAAGACTCAAGGGCATTGCAACAACATTTAGAAAGCATGGATCCACCCACATTGATGATGCATGGATAAAAAGAAAATATGTGAGTGCCTTAATGCCTTTCGAGCCAACGGATTTGAAGAGCTTGCAAGGTAGACACAACTACCATCAAATGACATCCAATGAAGTCATGCAAGAAATGGCATCATTCAAAGTTTTCGCGAAGAATGCTGAAGATGCCCGTGCTCGTGCCATTGGAATGCAAAAGGGAGTCAATGTTGCTCAAAAGGCTAATGTTGTTGAGCAAGATGAGGATGAAAGAGCTTTTGAGGAGGCCTCCATGGACTACCCCGATGAAGTCAAACATGCACATGGTGAGTACATGGCGTTTTACGCAGGGAACTTTTGGAAGGATCCTGCCAAGGCCAAGTCGGAACTCGAGCGCAAGAATGGGTCAAGTGGAAGAAGAGAAAGTGGCCCAAAACTGAGAACATGCTACAATTGTGGAGATAGGCTGCACTTTGTAGCCGAGTGTCCTTATCAAAATAGAGAAGACAATGGTGGCAGGCTCATTCTTAAAGAAAAATCCAAGGCACCTAAGAAGAAGCCATGTATTAAAATAATGGCCCCTACAAGAAGCAACCCAAGATTGTCTTGGTGGCACAAGAAGAATACTCCTCTACAAGTGAAAATGAAGAGGATGCAGATAATTCTCGCGAGGTGGCTGCTATAGCCACCACATCGACTCCATCATCTCTCTTCGACTCTCCAAACAAAAACATCATCAACAATAACGCCACTTGCCTTATGGCAAAAGGGTCCGAGGTAACAAGTTATAGCTCTTCATTTCCTAAGACTAACATAAATTTGGATATGGATGATCATGCTAGTCTTAAAATGAAATAAGAAGCTATTGCCTTGGACAACATTTTCACTAACCTACAAGGTGAGCACAAACTTCATTTTGATGCTCTTATGAGTCAACTTGCTCAAGCCGAATATCTTCTTGAAGATAAGGGCCGAACCGAAAGAGAAGATGCCTTGGAGATAGCCTTTTTGAAGAATGCCTTGGAAGAAGAAGAGGAAGCTCGAGTATCTTTGGAAGAGAGACTCGAATCCATTGAGGAGTCACATGAAGAAGTTGTAGCTCAGATCATCAAAGAATGTGACAATGCTCTTGCCAAGGTAAAGAAACTAAAGAAAGAAAAGATTAAATTTGGGGCTGCTCATGCTAGACTCTCGGAGAAGTTTGATAAACTTGACAGTGCTCACAAGGCATTGGAGAGTGATCACTCGACTCTAAATGAGTCTCATGACCAGCTCCAAACTCAATTGAAGATGTATGATGTGCCAAGCACCTCCACATCATTCTATGGAAAAGAAGGACTTGCGAGAGGTTCTCAACACAAAGGTAAAGAAGTCTTAGACGAGATACTGAGCAAGCAAAGGACAAACAATGGAAAAGAAGGTCTTGGTTATATCCCCAAGAGAAAGAACAAGAAAAACAAGTAGACGAAGAAGAAGAGCAAGACTGCTCAACCAAAGACTAGCACCACCACTAATGACAAGTCTAATTATGATGGTTTTGCAGGGGCTAACAATCCTAACTTTGAGTTATATTGCGATCATTATGGTGATGTTTATGCTAGTTATGTAGGTTCTTATGATTGTTACATTCCTTGGTCTATTTGGGTCCCCAAGACCCTTGTCACTAACATGAGAGGACCCATTGAAAAATGGGTACCTAAAACCAAGAAGTAACTTTCTTGCAGGGCTATGCTTCCGGTGAGTCTGAATGGGTACTCGATAGCGGATGCACGAGTCACATGACCGGAAGCAAGGAGATCATCACGGAGATGCGGCCAAATCATGCTCATATAACTGTCTCCTATGGTGACAAGTCAAAATTTGAGGTATTGGGTCTCGGCAAAGTTGTGGTGGCTCACCATATCTCTCTCGTGGACGTCATGCTTGTTGAGACCCTCGGGTACAATTTACTTTCAGTTCGCGCCCTTGGTAAGATGGGCTTTGCAGTTTTTATTGATGCTGATTTGGTGGTACTCTTGTGGAGCAAGTCTCTAAAAGTCTCTTTCGTGGGATATGTCGAAAATGACATGTATGTGGTGGACTTTTCGGGGAAAACCACTACAGACCCGATGTGTCTTTTCAGAAAGGCTGACGTGTGTTGGTTATGGCATCACCGACTAGCCCACGTCAATATGAGAACTTTGCAAAGTCTCCACAAGGGTGGCCACATCCTTGGACTAAAATAAAATGTCTCCTTTGCCAAAGATCGTGTGTGCGGGGCTTGTGTTGAAGGGAAAATGCATGACTCTCCTCATCGAAGGAAGACTATTATCTCGTCAAAGAGGATCTTAGAGCTCCTTCATGTGGACCTCTTCAGACCTCCATCTCATGCAAGCCTCGGTGGGAAGAAGTATTGTCTCGGGATCGTTGATGATTACTCTAGATATACTTGGGTGTATTTCTTCAAGTTGAAGAGTGAAACTCAACAAACGGTCATCGACTTCGCCAACGAGGTTCAACGTCAACATAATGTCCCTATTCTGGCTATAAGAAGTGATAACGGCTTTGAGTTTAAGAACTACACCTTATATGAGTTCCTAAGTGAAGAGGGGATCAGACATCAATATTCTGTTATGTACACTCCTCAACAAAATGGTGTAGCCGAGAGGAAGAATCGGACTCTAATGGATATGGCAAGGTCAATGCTAGCCGAATTCTAGTCTCCTTATAATTTCTGGGCTGAAGCAATCTCTACCTCTTTCCATTCATGCAATCGATTATACCTCCGTAAAATCTTGGACAAGACTCGATCTGAAATACTTACCGGTAACAAGCCAAACATCTCATACTTTCGGGTATTCGGGTGTAAGTGTTTCTTTCTCATCAAGGGAGTTCGTTTATCTAAGTTTGATTCTAAGGCTCTAGAAGGTATTTTTGTTGGTTATGGTGCTGAATCCCACACTTATAGAGTCTACAGTAAGCTCTCCGGAACTGTTGTAGAATCTTGTAGTGTGGTGTTCGAAGAAAATGATGGCTCCCATGCGGGGCAAGTTGATGTTTGTGATGCAGATTTTGAAATACCCCAAGATGCGATAAGAAAAATGGGCGTGGGATTTTTCTGCCCCATTGAGGAACCCCTTGTGGCGGATCGGGAAGGACAATGCTCTACTCATGAAGAGCCCTCATCTACACATACTCATCATGTTCCAACCACGGGAGTAACTTCTACTCCATCTCCATCATCTACTGAAGGTCAAGATGTTCCAGAAAGCTCCAGGCCGGATTGTCCGGCCAACCCCATCCTGACGAACAGCCTGCTCCTGGTGTTGAAGAAATTGCTGCAAGCTCCAGGCTGGATTTTCCGGCTGACCCCGGATTATCCGGCCCCTCACCAGCTCAAGCAAATCCCAGGCAGCCTGATGAAGCTGCAACAAGTTCTCCCAGGCCGGATTATCCGGCCTCACCCTCGGCCGGATTATCCGGCCCTGAATCACCAGTTGTTCAGCAGCCTCCTATTATGGCTGCTAACCCTCCTCAAGGAAATGCTTCATCACCTCCTACTTCTGTTAACCCAGATTCTAATCAAGGTCGAGCAAATGATTCCAATGAAGATTCAAGTGATGAAACTATTCCACCAAGAGACAACAAACTTATTGAACTTCGTCGCAAGCCTCATGCTGATCGGAACCTTGAGTTAAGGGGTCACACCCTCGACAAGGTTGTAGGTGACCTTCGACGAAGGGTTTCTACAAGAAGGGAATTGGCAAGTTTTGGAGAGCATCAAGCTCACATCTCAATGGTGGAACCCAAGAAAGTATTTGAAGCTCTTGAAGATCTGGACTCGGTTGTTGCTATGCATGAAGAATTGAATAATTTCGAGCGCAACAAGGTCTGGAAACTCGTGGAGAAGCCCAAAGATTGCTGCAATGTTATCGGCACTAAATGGATATTTAAAAACAAGCAAGATGAGAATGGCATTGTTGTGAGGAACAAGGCGTGAATTGTGGCACAAGGCTACTCTCAAGTTGAGGGCATTGACTTTGGCGAGACCTATGCTCCTGTGGCTCGACTTGAGTCCATCCGTACCCTTCTTGCTTATGCCGCCCATAACAATTTTAAATTGCAGCAAATGGATGTCAAGAGTGCTTTCCTTAATGGTCCTCCACATGAGTTGGTATATGTAAAGCAACCCCCGGGATTTGAGGATCCTAACTTCCCGAACCATGTCAACAAACTCTATAAGACACTCTATGGCCTTAAACCAGCCCCACGTGCATGGTATGAGCACCTTAAAGAGCTTTTGCTAGACTGTGGCTTCGAAGTTGGGCAAATCGATCCCACTCTTTTTACTAAGAAGGTTAAGGGGGAGCTCTTCGTATGCCAACTATATGTAGACGATATTATCTTTGGTTCTACTAATAAAGCTTTTAATGATGAATTTTCAAAGCTTATGACTGACAGGTTTGAGATGTCTATGATGGGGGAATTACGGTTCTTTGTTGGATTCGAGATCAAGCAACTTAGAGAAGGAACCTTCATCAATCAAGCAAAGTACATCCAAGACATGCTCAAGAGATTCAAGATGATGGATCTTAATGGTGTCGCCACTCCAATGCAAACAAAATGTCACCTTGAACTTAACCCCCATGGTAAAGATGTGGACCAAAAGGTATAGCGGTCCATGATCGTCTCTCTTCTTTACCTCTGCGCATCTAGACCCGATATTGTGTTGAGTGTGGGGGTGTGTGCAAGGTATCAAGCAGCTCCTAAAGAAATCCACTTAGTGGCGGTTAAGAGGATCTTTCGATATTTGGTTCATTCCCCTAACTTTGGTCTATGGTATCCCAAGGGCTCCAATTTCTCTCTATGTGGTTATACTGATTCAGATTGGGCTGGTGATAAGGATGATCGGAAATCCACTTCTGGAGCTTGTCAATTCTTGGGAAGATCTCTAGTCTGTTGGTCATCTAAAAAGCAGATTTGTATATCACTCTCCACCGCCGAAGCTGAATATGTTGCGACTGCTAGTGCTTGTACTCAGTTATTGTGGATGAGGCAAACTTTAAAGGAATACGGTGTTAATTATGACAAAGTGCCTCTTTTATGTGATAATGAAAGTGTAATCAAAATTGCATATAATCCGCTACAGCACACAAGGACAAAGCATATTAAGATTCGGAATCATTTTATTCGTGACCATGTTGCTCGAGGCGATATTGATCTATCTTTTGTGAGCACGAAGAACCAACTTGCTGATATTTTCATGAAGCCACTTGATGAAGCAAGATTCTGCTACTTGAGGAATGAGCTAAATATCATTGATTCCAGGAGTTTTTCTTGATTACCCATGCACTCACTCATACATATCAGTCTTATTTGGTCTAGATGTGGGCATGGATATAGGGGGAGTGTGGTCCTAATTAATTGGGCTAACCCTCCCCCCATAATGCCAAAAGCAAGATAAATCATTTCTCTTAATATGATTTTGTGATATGTGAGCTTATTGATGAGTATTGGTCGTGAACCCAAGATATATCTTCGCGGTGTCACACCATACACTCCAACAAGGTGGCTTCGGCCACCGCCCTCTCCCTTGAGGAGAATTGGATTTCTGTGGATCTTTTTGGTTTTTTTTGCTCATCTCATGTTCTTATGGGAATCACACTCAATTTTGGCTCTTATTTGATTTGGTTCTTGCAATCTTGAGTGTATAGTACCATCCCAGTTTGGCTCACTTAATCCTAAGCCATCTATTCTTGCACACAAGTCCCTTGAACACCTTGTGGGGGTGTTGTTTGGGGACGCGCGGGCCTAAATCTGTATAACAGAAATTCAGATTTGAGGCCGGATAATCCGGCCCAAGTGTAGGCCGGATAATCCGGCCCTGGCAGATTTCATCTTAAAGGGCAGGAATCAGGGGAAGGGCTCATAACGAGCAGCACTTCTCCCCCAACCTTCTCCTCCTCCTCAGTCGCCGCCTGCCATCCCCCACCCTCCCCGGAGCCTCTCCAGCCAACGGATTTTCTAGGCCTCCCCGGATCTTCTTCTCCGCGCCTCCGGGTACCTTCTCCTCCGTGTTCTTCCTCCAATGAGTGAGGGTAACTCCCTCTCTCCCCATCTTTGGCTAGATGTGTCATTTGTTGGGTGGAACATTGTCTAGAAGGATATGGTTTCGCGTAGAACTCGTAGTCTTAAAGTTTTTAGGCCCGATCTACTTCCTTGCACTCAATCTAGGCTTGTTGAAAAATTTCTGCCAGGGCCGGATTATCCGCCCCTGGCCAGGCCGGATAATCCGGCCTGACAGAATCGAATCTGGTTCAATTTCGCCTTAGTTTGTGCATTGAGTGGAATTGTCCTATGAACTTCTTGACTACCTTTTCCACACTCTCCCTTGGACTTGTGTGTATGCTTATCCCCATGCTATCGCCATTGTTCTCTTCACAGGTGATTCCAGTGCTCCCAAGACTTATAAGCGTCGTCCTTGTACTATCTATTTCGGAGTAGACAATGAGGGTCATATTGTGGACAAGGTTGAGCTGAGGAGAAGAGAAAAAGAGGCTGAACGTATGGCAGAACAAGAGAAGCAGGAAAGATTCAGGAGGGGTGTGTCCAAGAGGAAGGGCAAAGAGCCCAAGATCAACTATAAGGTTATGGATCATGTCACTTATTCCTCTATCCGTCACCGTGATTTATTTGCAGAGCTGCCCCGTGATTCTGAGCTGGGGGATTCTCGCTTTTGGTGTGCTGAACAGAAAGGGATATATGAAGATGTGTATGTCAGGCTGAACACTAGGCCTATGCACCCGATGATTCTTGTTGAGGCTTTGGAGAAGCCTCACCTTGTTGATGCCATGTACGTGGCTGAGCGAATGGGGCTGCACCATCTCATGGCTCTCCTGTGCTCATATGATTTTGAGGTGGTGAAGAAGTTCTTTTCCACTTTGGTTATTTGTGGAGATGAGCATCGTACTATGAAGTGGATGACTCGTGACAGGCCTATGTCTGCTGATTTCCATGTGTTTGCTGAGGTACATGGAAACCCTTTCCGCAGCAGGGATAGGGCTAGTGGCCACCGCATCATCACTCAGCTGAAGCCCAACAAAGATGCTATTATCTCTCCTTGCACGATGGACAATGGCATTGTGAGCACCCTTGCTGGTCTTGCTCCTATCTATGCTGCCTTGGTGGCCTCTTCCGAGACTCCATCACTCCGAGTGGAGGCAACAATGATAGCATCCATGGTCACCTTGTCCAGCTCCTAGCCTTCTCTCATTAGGTTGCCTCGTGCGAGGATGAGTCCGTGCAGTACAAGATGGATGTGATGGACTTCATCTACCATGAATTGACTAATGCTATGTTCAACCGTCTATCCATTCCCTGTGCACCCTATATTATGCTGCTCATCAGGCACATGCTTCCCTCTGAAGATTTCAACATTGATGTTGTGCATAAGGCAAAGAAGATCTACAACAAGGTTCGGAAGACCTCTCACCCCTCTTCTGCTCATGAGGGATGCTCGCAGGCCTCCAGTGCCTCCTGTTGCTCGTGAGATCAAGCAGCTGAACTGGTTCCAGCGTCACATTCTTTGCATGGGCGTGGACACATGCAAGGGACAGTATGAGGCCTACAAGCAATGCCATGAGTTTTCTCATTCTCAGCAGCTCATCCTTCACCATGTGACTGGTGCCTCTAGTGATCCCCCAGCTCCTACTCCTCCCACACCATATGCCCGGTGTTTCTTCTGGGCTGAACTAAGCGCTAGAGCGTCACTTGTTTCCTTCTGCGGCCACTGCTGATGATGAGGACGATGACACTGAGGAGCTCGAAGATGAAGATGATGATGGGAATGAGTACGAGGACGAGGACGAGGATGAGGACTACAAGTGATACCTTGGGGCGCTAGCATCGCTCTTCTTCCTTTTTGGCGTCTCAATGCTAAAGGGGGAGAAGTAGTTCTATTAGGACTTCGAGGATTTGCATGGGTCGGGCACAAGCATTTGCACTTTTGCATTTTTCGTTTTCTTGCTTGTGTCCATTTAGCGTTAAACTTTATTTGTGGTTTGTGGTGTGTTTGAGACTTTGTGTCGGTGGACGTATGGATTTATCTCATGGATTGTGCCTATGGATTCATTTACTCATATCCTATTATGCTGGTAATCTATCTCAAGGAAGGCATGTATATTGGTTATCACGTTGATAATTGTGGATATTTCAAGGACGCCTCTCTCATTATCTCGGTGGTAGGGTTGTGTTGTTTATATTTCAATGGAATAGACTTTCACCTACTTGTGTGCATTTGTATTCAAATGCAAATCTCTAATATGCACACATTGAGGGGGAGTATCTTCCATGTTTTGTTGGTGGTCTTTTAATCCTTCTGGCAAATCCTAGTATTATCATCTAACACCAAAAAGGGGGAGACTGAAAGAACATTTCATGATTTCCCAGGTTTTGTGTGTTAGATAACAATACCATGGATTATTCTAATGTGCACTAAGTGTTGCGGGAAGTTTTGAGAGTTTTGGGGGTTGGATTATCCGCCCCCATCATGGGCCGGATAATCCGGCCAGACCACCTTGGGCAAGGATGGCTCTGCGCAAGTCTCTGTCTGGGGGCGGATTTTCCCCCAGAATATTCTGGCTCTGGGGCGGATTTTCTCCCTGGACCGGATAATCCGGCCCTCTTGTTGGCGCGATAATCCGGCCCCAGGGAAATCGCCCAAGTGAGCTCCTGCGCAAGCTTCTATCTAGGGGCGGAATTTCCCCCGGATATTCCGTGGCTGGGGCGGATTTTTTCCCCAGCCGGATAATCCGGCCCTTCCCTAGGCCGGATAATCCGGTCCCCAGAGGAAAGTGTGAAGGGCAAGTCTGCGTGAGCTTCTGTCCGTGGCCAGTTTTTCTGCCGGCTAATCCGCGTCTGGGGCGGAGTTTTCCCCAGGCTGGATAATCCCCCCCCCCTCGAAAGCTCCAACGGCTTAGTTTTGGAAGGGGTATAAATATCCCTTCTTCCCTAACGAGCTGTCTTCTTGATTCACTCGAAATTGTTCAGACCCTTTGAAAGAGCTCCCATTCTAGATCTCCCACTTCAACCACCCGAAGGCTTCGATCTTTGGGGGAATTGAAGGAGGAGAAAATCATCATCGTCATCACGAATCAAGCGCATCAACTCCTCTCCATTCATTTTGGAGAAATCCCTGATCTAGTATTCTTGTCAATATCTAGATCTTGTTCTTTGTTATTGATAACTTGTTCTTGTGGCAGCTTGTTGTCATTACAGGAGCCTCCAAGTTGATTGTGGAGTTGTGCCCTGCTAGTTGTTTAAAGGCACCGGAACCCGCCTCGAAGGGTCCCTATAGTGGAAAGGTGGATCAGGCCTTTGGTGGCGGGATCCATAGGAGAACAGGGTGAGGCCTATTGTGGCGTGGTGGTCTTAGTACCGCCCACCCGTCCAACACAGACGTACTTCCCTTAACAAGGAAGGAACTGCGGTAAAACAAATCATGTGTCTCCGCGTGCTTCACTACGGTTTACCCGTTCCTCTTCCACTCGCTCTTTACTCGCTAGTAGATATGTTTGCATATAGGGAAATTCCACCTAATAGTTTATCTAGAGAATTTATCCTTTGCGTTAAGCCTAAAATTGAAAAAGCATTAAAATTTGAAGTAGCACCTATTCACCCCCCCCCCCTCTAGGTTCCCATACGATCCATTTCAGCCCCTTCCCCTCCTCCCATTCATTTGAGTGGCCTCTCCACTCACATAAATTCCAATTCCACTTTCTCCCATTTAATCTCTAGTCAAAAACCAAAGGTCCTTCCATTAAAGCAATTTAATTCCCTTGTTTTAATGCAACTCTATTTAATGAACACTTCATTTAATGAGTACTTCATTTAATGAACACTTCATTTACTGAACACAGCAACATTTTGATCCCTTGCTTTGTTTCGATACCCTGAACTATTTTGGCAGATTCGGCAGAACAATTTTCTGCGATGTCCATTGACTTCCCCTATGTTTCCTATCCGCTCAAATGCGTCGGTTAACCTTAAGTGTGTCTCCCTACGGGCTCGAGAACTATGTAGACATGATCTAGACTTTCTCCTATCAATAATCATTAGCGGGATCTGGAGATCCATAATGACTCCCACTAGTTCCATGAAAATCCAATGATCGTATGAACTGTTTCGCTGTAATCAAATTCCTTTTGTCTCGCGATATTTTAATTGTCCGAGATTCGATCACTTGGTATCAACTATACCTTGTTTAATATCATTCTCGACAAGTACTCCTTTTCTTGTTCCTATGATATAACATTCTAGTGATCAAATCACTTGCTTGCAAGCTATGTCAATGTGATATCACCGAGAGGGCCCTGTGTATATCTATCTATCATATGGACGGAGAAATTCCATTATTGATCCATGAGCCTCAACTAACACTTTCCAAGTACGCGATGACACGATTATAATCACCTAGTTACGAAGTGACGTTTGATGGAATCAAAGTACATTTCATGTGAAAGTGATTGACATGATCTCATGGTCTAATTAAGGACGTTGAATTACTACGAATGTGGTAACAATATAAACTTGAGGACATGATCATATTGTTAGATCTACTTCGGGTGACTATTCATCATATCATTCTCCAATGATATGACCCTGTTATTAACAACATCTAATGTTCATGATCATGAAACTTGTGATCATTAGTTAATCAACAAGCTAGTATTAAGAGAGGCATTACTAGGAACCTTTTATTTTGATTATAAGTCACACGTGTATTAACGTTTCCGGTTAACACAATTATAGCATGAGAAATAAACATTTATCCCACTTCATTATTTCCTCTCAGGCATATTCCTCTCAGTCTCCCACTTGCACTAGAGTCAATAGTCTAGTTTGAAAAAACTTTCACATTCAACACCTATGCCACTTTGGTGTTGTATATACGCGTTTTCTAGTGGTAAACATAATCCCCAGATCTGGCACTTTCAGGTATGTGTGTGTTTTGATGTCTTTGCGTCTCCATGCATCACTCATTCTCAAATGAGGTGCCTTTGTATAAATTTGGTGAGACCTTAGTCCCTTGGAGTTTTAAAACATGTTGACATAATTGGCATACAATATATCTTCATACTACTATCCCATCAAACAACACCTAGTTCCTTTGCCATAGTAGTCTTATACTTAGCCTTTCATTGTAGTATCTGTCACAATGCCCATAACTTTGGAACTCATCCATATCCATCATGGAACTTACTTCCATTATTACACTATGCCACCTTCACCTATAGCCTAAATTGAGATAAACTTAATTTATATATTGTGACGAAACTAGTACCAAACTTTACAATGAACTATTTGTATAGTGCCAATGTAACACTTTACAATGAACTATATGTATAGTGTCAACGTAACAGTTTACAATGAACTATATGTCACTTCTTTATACAAAATATATTCTTAGTTCTTCCAAAGATCATAAGAATATCCTCACTATCGTACAATGATCATCTTATGAGTCACCTTGGTATATTCTCATAACATTTAGAACATAGGACATATCTGGATATGTACATATCACGGAATGATTGATTAAGATATTCATGTGATTTCAGTCACCAAGTGTCAAAACACTTGAATCTCATTTATCAATATATCCATGTGATTTTACTCACCAAGTGTCAAAGCACTTGAATCTTGATTCAAACTTTTCCATGTGGCAAGAACCTTTCTTGTTGTTTCCATATTGAACTCATTCAATATTTCATCTATGTACATTTGGCATAACCATATTAGCATCTCAATCTATCCATATAGTCATTGATGCCTAATATCCGGGTTTTGCCTAAGTCTTTCATCCAAATCTAATTTCAATGAAATTTTTAACATGTGTCAATAAAAGATATATGTTTTCCAATCAATAATATGTCTTATACACAATGTATTAGAAATTTTTCTCGGCTCTCCCACTTAATATCTTGCAAAAGAAATCATCTTCATCATCTCCAGTGAAACTAAACCTTTTAACAACCTCATCATGGTGAAGATTCCAACTCTGTTATGCTTACTTCAACCATTGAAGTGTGCATGCCTTTTTAGCATCCTTTGATTTAACAAAACCCCTCGGACCGTGTCACGTACATGTCCTAGGTAACCATTCTATTAGAAGAATGTTGTTTTGTTTGTTCAACTAGCATATACAACATATGTAGTGGTTGCTACACTAAGGCATCTAGACTAAATATTGCTATGAAAGATTGAATCTTGTCGTATTCAACTCATTGAACATTTTCGTAAACACTTTACCGACATGTCAACTCTTTGAACATTGTCGTAAACTCTTTACCAATATGTCGACTATTTCATAGATGGGAAACATCCATGTCTATTTCTTTATAGATCCAAATACAACTGATAGGCTTCATGCCTTCCAGAGGTTCTTCCAAGTTTAGTAACTTGGTTTCTCGTGTATGAAAATATCATGGATTTTATGGCTTCAAGCCATTTGATGGAGTTAGGGCCCATCATCGCTTCTTTGCATGTAGTCGGTTCATCATTGTCAAACAATAATGATTTAATCTCAAATCTTACTATTTGATTATTTAACCGACCTACGAGGTTCAATAGGAACTTAGATCTTTGTGACCACAAATTTTGAGGCATGTGAGATATGAGCATTATGGCTACCTCCGGGACACTTTAGGTGCTGCGCAACTCAGCACACATATCTTAGGTTCGATAACCTTATAAAAGTTCTATTGTCCTCCCACCTAACTTTTCACGAGAAATTCCTTCTCAAGAAACTTGATGTTCTAAGAGACATACACTTCTGTCTTCATTGCTATGGAGGAATACCCAACGGTTATTTGGAATAACCTACAAAGACATGCTCATCCAACTTTGGTTGTAAACATTTTACTTATGGCTAGAATACCAAAATGTAAGAAAGGACAACTTGGGTTTTATCCCAATCCATAACTCATATGGTGTTATTTCAATGGAACACAATGGAGCTCTTTTCAGTGTAAAAGTCGTAGTCACAAAATCTTAATCTTTAAAATATAATGGAAATTTTATAAATAACACCATTGATCCTACCATGTCAAATACGGTTTAATCACATTTCGCGACCTCTCCATATTTCTATGGTGTCTCGAGAAACACAAGTCAACGGAACCATTCCTCAAATCATAGGTGTTTTGCTAAACTTGTAACTCAAATATCTTCCTTGATGATCCAATCATAAATTCTTTATTTTATTGTTACAATGATTTTCCATTTCATCTTGAAATCATTTGAACATTTTCAAATGTTTCATACTTCTACCATATTAAGTAAATATAGACATGTATTTACTCAAATTTCGGAGAAAGCATATGAAGTTTAAATCCATCGCTCACGACTACATAATGGACAATATACATCAACATGAACTATGTCTAATAGGTTACTAGTTCGTTCTTATTTGTCCCTTGAACAAGATTTTAATTATCTCTAGGAAAGTTTCACAAGCGTCAATTGATCAAAATCAAAAGACCCCAAAAATCCACTAACATGGAGTTTTATTCTTGTTTTCTTTCCAATATAATTTAAACAGTGATGTCACTCAATAGTGATATTTCAATCATTCGTCTTTTGACTTTTTAGCATCATTGGTTATGGACGTGATTTATCCAACTAGATATGTAAAACTTCATCCATCTTCTATGGAAATACGGTAATTATTTGAATAACCATTATTCTCATAATACCAGGAAAAATAACAATTATTAATACAACTCTTGAAGGCAAGGTTTGATGTCAATGAGAAACACAATAACACTTTATTTGTTTTCAATAAAAATCATCACATATTCTTTTGCTAGTTAATTAGGCCATTGCAGTTCATGAATTGTGTTGTTCTATATGACACTTCATACCAAAAAAAATTGGTATCCAATACCCAAGAACCACATTGTTTAACAAGCAAAGAATACACCCATAACATGTATATAATTCATATACCTAAGGTGGGCATTTCTAGACTTTTCTTTTCTTCCAAATATTTACCAGATTCTCTTTCAGTGTTACCTTTTCCTTCTTAAAAGAATCTATCAACATCAATATTGGTGCCATACATATGACACATATTCCAAAGCATGTTAGTCAAACACTAATATCCTTGTAGTTGCACTTTGAAGTTGATCACCATCATCAAATGATTGGCATTCTTTCAAAATTTCATTCCTTTTAGTAATCCTTTTAATGTAGTAAAAAATTTACATACATATTTTATCCATCCTTATCATGACAACTTTCATGATAAAGCTACTATAGCTTATAAAGGTGAATCGCGGATATTATGTTAGTTCCCAAAACCTTTTGGGAGATCAGGATGCCTAGCATCTCCAACCTACACAAATTCTCATACTCTATGAGAACATGTATCTTACTAAAATTATATTCTATCATATTGCAACCAAACATTGTTTTAGATATCACAATATCTTTCACACATGATGGTTTCTGAAACAATTCTTTCAGCTCCAAGATAACCTTGATACTGAAACAACTTTCGAATATCAAAGATGATGGAGGCAAGCATGATACTTGGATACTAACGTTGGAACTGTTACTCTTGATTCAATACTACTTACTGAATTTCATGGAGTAAGTGAGGTTTTGCTAAAAGTTTGCAATATTACTTTAAGCTTTAGATTGACACTCATAAAACAATACGATACCAGTTCGTAAAGTAAAAATTCCAGAATCCTATAGTTATATTATCTCAATCATAGCTAAACATAAGGTAGTAAATGAATGCCAGTAGCTACAACAAACTATGCAAATTCACATCGATTTAGTTTATGATAAATTGAGTTCAAATTAACCAAAATACTAAATTGAACTCCCACTCAAAACAACATCCCTCGAGTCGTTTTGGTGATTACATGAACCAAATTCACTGCGCCATGACCAATCATCACGAGTAGTGGCACAACGCCAATGGCGAGCATCGTATGGGCATCATATCATCCATATGCCTCGTACTTTACCTTTCGGTTCATGTTTCGAGGCCATGTATGTACATGCTAGGCTCACCAAGTAAGAACCTTAGAACTCGCATGTGTAAAAACTGTCTTACACCCGTTGTATGCGAACGTAGAGTCTATCACACCCGGTCATCACGTGGTTCTTCGAAATGACAAACTTTCTTAATGGTGCATACCGAGGAAGAACATATTATTATATTGATATTTAATAGGAGGGATCATATTATAAGGCTACCTCCAAGTTCTAAGCTATACATAAGAAAAATAAGTTGCAAACAAACATCATATGTAAAAGTGATATGATATGGTTCTTGCACTTGATCACTATCTTGTGCATCGTGGTATGATCTCTATCATTCCATTTGTGTAGTACCAAGGTCTATTGCGCTCCCACTTTGTTATAATTCTTGAGAGTATCCCACCATAGTAAAATTATAACATTTACCATATCATGACACAAACCCAGCAAAAATAAAACTATACGCTTCTAATTTATCTTTGCATATTTTACATGGCTTTTGGCTTTTGAAGATAGAATCGATCTTACCTACGAACAAGGAATCACAACGATGATAATCAAATTATTAGAAACACGTTGTAAATCAGATATCAACTATAGTGGTAGAGATATACACCCGCTAGCCACTTATGCAAAACTAGTTGCATGTCAAGCGTGGAACGGGTCTCATGTGAGAGGACATGTAAAGTTTGTCCGGGTCGCTTCATCCTATTATGCCGCCAATATCCAAAATACATGAAGGATGTAATAACATGATCATCAATACCCACATATTCATATGTGTTCTAACCGTACAAAACATCTATGTATAGACATAGCTCTGATACCACTAATGGGGTAAACATGTATGTAATAACATGACCATTGCAAAGAAAACAAAAAATTCCTATGATTGCAACCACCAAGATCATATCTAGGAGATACATGTAACGGTTTTAGATGGACTCGCCCTTGAAGATTGTAACACGGGATAACATTCCCGCAAATGAACGTGGATGGTGTAGAATGTACTCGGCCATCCTCAAGGATGCACAGATGACCAGCACCATAAGAGGCAGCGCCTCTGTAATCGGTCACACGTACGGTGTGTTGCCGACTTCCGATCCCTTGCTCCAACCGGGCAGTGGAAGTAGCAGATCCTAGGGAACTCCAACGGTGCTATGCCAACTCTTGAAAATGCTCAACTTAAAGTTCAGAAGGATGAACCGGGCAGTTCAGTAAGTTTTACAACTATCTCTTCTCAGAATTTTATGTTTTAGCCAAATTATGAATTCGACTAACTTTTTCTTCCTTGCTCCAGGTTTGCTGGCTCAATCATTCACACTTGTGGAGCAAGCTAAAAAAATTAGAGCTTTAGAATCCAAGAATGCTAGTATGTGCGAGAAACTTAAAAAATTGCAGGAGGACCATGGGCATAGTGTCAACAATATCCTTGAGTCCAGCAACATGGCCACCGAAGAACGTGATCGGACCATTGCTTGCGAGGCAAGGAAATTTCGGAATTGAAAGCAGACTTGGATAGGCAGAAGGATACCACTCAGGCCCTACAGGATGAACTTCGGAGTCTGCGAGAGGAGAAGACCAAAGTAGACGAAACTATCTTCAGTATGCTTGCTCCCATTCCACCTCCCTGTTGGATTTTTCCGACTTTGCTAGTTAGAATTTTGTTAATGATGCTTGTTGTACATGACCTCTCAACCTCCTCGATTTGTCTTTGACTGAGCCACATGCCAGCCGACTTGTCGTAGTTGGAGATTTTCTTCATGATTTCCGCCAATCTCTTGAAGATATTGGTGAAACTGTTAATCTAGTGAATGATATCCCACAGCTAGTCGAGGATTGGAAAATGCCCCGCACCCACACAGTGGCGCAGAATGCCCTTACTATGATAATGATGAGCCACCATGGAAACACGGAAATCTAGCAAGTTACCAAGGGATATTCGACTGTTGATGAAGATGGTGAGCTTCAAAATGTAGGTGAGAACTAGGATTCTTGTGCCAGACATGCTTGCTGTGTGGCCGATGCGACCAACTGATACGTCCAAAACGTATCTACTTTCCTGAACACTTTTTCTATTGTTTCTCCTCTATACTTGTGTGATTTGGATGCAACTAATGCCAACTGACGCTGTTTTCAGTAGAATTGCCTTGGTGTCTACTTTTTGTGCAGAAAACCAACTATCAGGAAAAATCCCAGAAAATATGCTGAAAATCCTATTTCACCCGAAAACTCCAGGAGCCAGAATACGAGACGGAGAAGAGCCCTGGGGTGGCCACACCACCTGGTGGTGCGGGCCAGGCCAGGCTGCGCCAGGGGGTGGTGTGGGCCCCCAGGCACCCCCTCGGCCTCTCTCTTCGCCTATAAGGAGCCTTCTGACCTAAAAACTTCAGAGGGTTCGACGTTTTTCCAGAAGGAGTTCCGCTCCACCGCCACCACCAGATTCCATGAAACAGCACCAGAAACTCTGTTCTGGCACCCTGCCGGGACGGGGAATTGGAGGAGATCATCGCCATCATCATCACCATCGCTTCTCCATCGACCATCCATGTTTCCTCCATCTATGAGTGAGTAATCCCCCGCTGTAGGCTATGGGGATGGTAGGGATTGGATGAGATCATTCATGTAATGGCATCAGATTGTTAGGGCATGGTGCCTAGTATCTTTTATTAGTGCTTTATGACTTTGTTGCGACTTGTTGTGCTTAATGCTTGTCACTAGGGCCCTAGTGCCATGATTTTAGATCTGAACTTATTATTGATTCATTATGATAGTATTGTTTCTGGTGTTATCTACAAGTTGTATACACACGTTGTTGTCCGGAACCTATGGCCCCGAAGTGATAGAAATCGGGATAACCGGAAGGGAAAGGCTTTGATGTGAAGATCACATGTGTTCACGGAGTGTTAATGCTTTTCTCCGGTGCTCTATTAAAAGGAGCACCTTAATTGCCAGTAGTTCCCTAGAGGCCCCGCTACAAACGGGATGGCAGGACAAAAGATGTTGTGCAAGTTCTCATTGCGAGCATGTATGACTATATATGGAACACATGCCTAGGATTGTCTAGTACTTGGGTGCTTTATCTTATTTATCTGCAATTGCCCTATTTTCTGATTGCTATGTGAATTGTCTTGTCCATGCAATGCCCGTCCATCCATCCCTATGCCTACCGCACTCGAATCCCACTGTTTACTGCTTTCGTTACTACTGTCTTTGCTTTGCTACTGCTGTTACTTTGCTATTCCTACTACAAAACTGTTGCTACTGATAAACTGCTATGAGCAAGATTGTTTCTAGGTGCAGCTGAATTGACAACTCAGTTGTTAAGGCGGATAAATATTCTTTGGCTCCCCTTGTGTCGAATCAATAAATTGGGTTTCACTTCCCTCGAAAATACTGCGATACACCCCCTATACTTGTGGGTCATCCAGACTAATTTATGGCGCCGTTGCCGGGGATCATAGCTTTATTTATCAAGTTCACTTGGATTCTCTATTGTTCGCTGCTTTCCATCCATCATGGGTAAGTCTCGTGATGGCAAGGTTCCTATTTTACCATCCACTACAAGAAGAGGTACGGTTCTAAACACCTCTGCTGCTCTTGATTCACCGTCTGTTATAAGTAAGCTCGTTACACCACCACATACACATGCTACACACACTGCAACTACTGCTGAATCTAAATTTCTGATGCTTATGATGCTGTTTCTACTGTGCTTGATAAGAGTGGTTCATTAGGTCCTTTCCTAGATGCTACGATTGCTAGAACTATAGCTGGAAATACCGAAACTCCTAATGAAGACACTACCACACCTGTTAGCTCACCTGAGTCTAGTGAGAGTTATGATACTGAAGAAGATTATGTTGAGATGACCGATGAGTTTACTGAAGAATGTAAGAACACCCATGATAGGAGCGCTGCTAAGAGTCTCCTTGAGAGGCGTACTATTAGACCCAAATTATCTCTTGATGCTAAGTTTGTTGCTTCTCCCATAAACATTATAGATGAAGATTATGATTTCTCTCTCGATCTATCTTACATAGCTATTGTCGAGAAAGAACTTTTTTGTGGGACTAAGAATGAAAGTGCGGTAGCACATTTGAATGAACTTTCTACCATGAGTGGCTTGTTTTCTGATGATATTAAGATGCGTACTTACTTTGTTGCTAAGATTTTTCCCTTTTCACTGAAAGGAGAAGCTAAAACTTGGTTTAGTAATTTACCTCATGGATCTATTGATAGCCCTGAGTGCTTGATTAGTACTTTCCTGTAGACATATTTTCCTCCCAGTGCTAGAGATGCTATTTTGCAGGAACTTTTTGATTTTAAACAGGGAGAAAAAGTGGTATTGCCCGAATCATGGGCAAGGTTTTGTGCTTTGATTCATGCATAGGCTGGAAGTCCTTTACCTAAGAATGAGCTTCTTGATATATTTTATAATGGACTAACCGAGTAATCTAGGACATACCTAGATAGTTGTGCTGATTGTGTTTTCAGGAATAGGACTCCTAAGGAAGCTGAGGAATTAATGGATAGAATAAGCAAGAATTATGAAGATTGGACTCCTCCTAAACAAGTTACACCTGAAGTAATTGTACCTGAACCATCTATTCCTGTGCCTATTCCAACATCAAAGAAGAGGGGAGTTATTGAATTAAATGATGAAGTGATGAATGAAGCTAAGAAATGTCTTAAGGAGAAGGGAATTAAAGCGGCAGATGTCAAGAATTTACCTCATATAGAAGAATTATGTAAGCCTATTCCCTACTCTCCCACTATTGAGGTACACTCTCTCCAACACTTTGATGAAGGTGATATCCCTTACTTGAAACCTCCTGATCAATGCTTAGAAGAATTTGATATCTTTATTGTTAAACAAGATAAGTTTAATAAAAAGGTGCAAAATCATCTAATGGAAAACACTAGAGGTATTGTTGAGTTGAAAGATATTGTGGAAAGAACCTCTAATGATGTTAAAATGATTGTTAAACACTTTCAAATGGTCCAAACTCAAATAGATCAACTCGTTAAAGTGCAAAACGACTTGCTAGTTAATGCTGCTAAGGAAAAACATGCTTATGAAATTAGAACTAGAAGTGGTGCTACTACCCAGGATCCTCTATATCCTGAGGGGCATCCCAAAAGAATTGAGCAGGATTCTCAACAAGCTGAAAATAGTGGTTCTACCCGTAAGAAAAGGAAAAAAGAAACATAAAATTGTTGTAGAACCCTATGAACCTGCTTTAGATCCTAAGAGTATATCCATCTCTGATGCTGAAACTGAAAGTGGTAAGGAAGAAAATGAAGCTCCTAATGAAGAAAAAGTTGAAGAAGAACCTGAAAACCACACTAAGACTACTAAATACACTAAAGAAGATTTTATTGCTAAGAAACATGGTAGTGAAAGAGAACCTTGGGTCCAAAAACCTATGCCTTTCCCTGATAAGAAACACAAGTCAAAGGAAGATGAACACTATAATAAGTTTTGTGAGTGGATGAAGCCTTTATTCTTGCAAATTCCTTCGATTGATGCTATTAAATTGCCTCCTTACTCAAAGTATATGAAGGACATTGTTTCGAATAAAAGGAAGATCCCTAATGAAGAAATTTCTACTTTTCTTGCTAATTATTCCTTCAATGGTAAGGTTCCTAAGAAACTTGGAGACCCAGGGATTCCAACTATCCCTTGCTCTATTAAGAACAGTTATGTTAGAACTGCTTTGTGTGCTTTGGGAGCTGGAGTTAGTGTTATGCCTTTCTCTCTCTATAAGAGGCTTCAACTTGAAAAATTAATACCGACTGATATATCCTTGCAAATGGCTGATAAATCTACCACTATTCATGTGGGTATATGTGAGGATGTACCTGTTTAGGTGGCTCCCAATTGCTTGATATTAACTGATTTTGTTGTACTTGAAATGCATGAAGATGATAATATGTCTATTATTCTTGGGAGACCTTTTCTTAATACTGCAGGAGCTGTTATTAATTGTAATCAAGGAAAGGTGACCTTCAATGTTAATGACAAGGAACATACTGTCTATTTCCCCAAGAAGATTTAAAGGACTTATGGTTTGAATTCAATTGAACATGTTGAAGGCATTCAAGTTGGAGAAATATATTGCCCCATACCAAGAGAAAAAGTTGAAACTATTATGATTGGGCCAATTGCTATCAAGGTTGAGGTAACATAATCATTAGTGGAGTACAAAGTTTTGTCTCATATGCAATTGTTTTGGTAGCAAGACTTGATCAACCTTGCTAACAAAAGGATTCCATTGAACAAAACAATGTTTTCATTATGATTATCTCTGTTTATTTCTATCCTTTGCATTTTAGTTTTTTATTTCGTTTAGTTTTATTTATGTTGTTAGTTGCTTGCATGCTAGAACTTCTGTAGTTCTAGCCTTGTTTTGTCCTTGCATCATGTTTCCAAAAGAAAAAAAACTTTCTGTCAAAAAAATCATTCTTCTATTTCTGAAAAATGCCCAAAAATAAAGTGTCTCGAAAAATTCCAGAAAATTCATATTAAATTTTTACGTGAAAAAAGGGGCATAGGAGTACCTGGTAGGTACCAGGGGGGGCCCACCAGGCAGGCACACCATGTGGTGGCGCGGCCAGCCCTGGGTGGCGCCATGCCCTGGTGTGGGCCACCCCTGGCCCTCCACTAACTCTCTCCCCTGCCACTTTCTTCTCTCTCCCGAGTAAGCTCTAGTTCATAGCTCAAAATCGCATTCCTTCTGTGCTTGCTCTCGATTTCTTCGATCTCCTTGCTCAGCCCATCTTTCTTGCTGAAATTTGGAGCATTTGTTCCCTGGTATGTGACTCCTCCCCTTGTCCTAGTAGATTTGTGTTTGGTGGATTATATGTTGAGTATTTTGTTGTTGTAGGTGACTGGTTTTGAGTGCTTGTAAGCTTTTTTTATGCTTAGAGATATAGTTTTGATGCATGTTTAGGCCTCTTGCAAGTCCCTATGAGTAGATTCCTTCATTATATTTACTTTGCAATCACTTGTTTAATAGGTGTTTAAATTTCAGAATACCAAGCATGAACAACCGTACTTTTGGAGAGATATTTGAGAGTGATGCACCTAGGAGGTCGAGGCCCTCAAGAACAGCCTCTCAAGCTAGGCCATTGTATAATGAAGACGTCATTGCAACACGCATTGGCAGTGAAAGGGATGATGGGGATGCTCACCCATCCTCTTTTCCTTGTTTTACTTTCTTGCAAGCTGCAGGTATTCTTGATGATTTCTTGCTACTGATTGAGAGGGTTGGTTGGACCTCTTATATGCAAGATGAGAGTGCACAATACGCTATGCTCACCAAAACTTTTGTTGAGAGCTTCTCATTTACTAACACACCCTATCAATCTACTGTCTCTTTTAAATCTATGGTATACCCTTCACCATGCCATTGGAGAGATTTTGCAGTATTGTAGGTGTGCGTATGAAAGGGACCGTGAAGAAAATTCAAGGGCGACCCGCTGATTTATTGGAGCTTTACCGAGGGGTGACCAATGATGATGACCACGTGGCGCAGCGTGGAAAGATAAGAAATATCCAACTCCCTGCTCTTAGATACTTTGCATATTATCTTGCCACTAGTGTATTAGGTAGGGAGAACACTAGCAATATCTCCAACTATCATTTAGCTTTCCTTGCTGCTGCGCTTAACAATGATACTCGGTACAATCTTGGCTCGCTTATTGCTCGCCGCCTAGCTTCTAGGGGGCCTATCTATGGGGGCATCATTGCATCGCGCATGGTCAATGCATTAGGTCTTTCAGTGAATCCTGATGATGCTATGCTGGCACCACAGAGGCTTGACCTTGTTGCCATGAAAACTCATCACTTCGTCACTACTACCTCTAATTTGAACAATCTAGTATATAGGATGCTTTTCACTGACGGGGATGAAAGGGAGATCCTTTTGCCACAGCTTGCTTTGTTTAGTGTTCACAGGAGACCGTGGTCGCGCTCCAAGGAGGAGGTGGACAAGCAGCTTCGCTTCCTGGGCTTCCACGAGCAGCACCAGGAGGATGTGCCCTCCTATGATTACTCTGCGCACTACGGAGGGACGTACTCGAGCTCGCACCAGGACGAGGGTACCTCCTCGTCGTACCACGGTGATACTTCATTCTGGCCAGCTTGGGATTGATACCCACTTAGGCCAAAAGCCTAAGCTTGGGGGGAGGTACGCCGACACCGCACTCATCTCCATATCATGTTGCGTCGGTACTTTGTATATTCATGTTTTCGTTCTCTTTTTAGTTTTTGTTCTTCTTTGCTTTTTCTTTCCAAAAAACACAAAAAGACCAAAAATATTTGTGTTGTTTCTCTTTGGTTTGCTTCTTCTTTTTGCCTTGGTTTGTTTTTTCCCTTTTTTGCTTTGTTTGAACTATTCAAAAACCCAAAAATATTTTGCTTTGTTTGTTTTTCCCTTTTGGTTCTTGTTAAAAAAATCGAAAACACCAAAAAAATATTTGTCGTTCTTCTTTGGTTTTTGCGAGTTTGCTACAGGGTTCGGTGGTCCTCAGTGGATATTGGTTTCATATTATTATTCAAGCCACACAAGTGAAGAGCAATAATGAGGATCAATGACAACTTGAGGCGTGGTAAGAGGCTGGTAACGAACTCTATTTGTTTTCATTGTTGTACATATACTCATCACCGTGGGCATGCTTAGTCTGTTCATGTAGAGTGTATGTTTTCTTTGGATGCTTAGTAGTTCTTGCTTTCTTATGATTAGCTCCAGCTCTCTAATAGTTGGTAGCATGTCTTATGAATATTTGCTTGCATTGCTCTATTCATAAATTGGTATGACACCGCGGTATCCTCCTCTGAATGTTTCATTTGATTGACTTGGCACATGCTCATGCATGCACATGACCTGTTTTGTTGCAAGCATGATAATGACAGCTATTGCTCTCTTGTTTGTCGCTCCCTTAATATTGCTAGCCTTCACTTTCACTGAGTATGTTTTACTCAAGTTCCCAACTCCCTAAACCAAATATTTCCAAAGTGTCCACCATACCTACCCATTAGCATCATTTGCTACCTCCGTGCATATTCAATATGCCTTGTTTTCTTCCGAATAAAATGTTTGCTTGTTATGAGAAAGTTAGTTAGTAAAGCTCTCACGAACTTGATGGCACACTTTATTTTCTTGCACTTAATAAACCTGAACCATTGCGTCCTTCTTTGTTGTGCATATGCTTTCGCTTTATGAGTTGAAGTTAGCAGAACCATGTATCATGGGGACCGCTTTCAACACTTCATAGGTACTTTGTACCTAGTTGATATCATGTTCTTTTGCCTATGGATCCTGGCGGTGTGAAATAAAAGTGGAACTTGTAAGATCATGGAGTTTGTATGTATGTTAGAGAAACGCCTGGGCCGCTACCCTAAGCCATGCCTAATCATGGTGGAAACTTGCAGCATAACCATAATGAGCATTCTATGAAGCATCCTCAACCAAAATCTATGCACATAGTAAATAAAAAGATCGCCGAGATACTCATTGTCTGCTTGCCTTGTATTTTGATTATGGGATAGCTCCTGTGTCATGTGCAAGGGGTACCCCGTTGGCGGTTCTCTATGATACGTATATACTTACAATGACAAGAGCTTGCTTGTGACTGAAGTTGAGTAGCATGAAGATCGGTCTTCGTAAGTAAGGGGCATGAGACTTCAATTTATAACTTGTCAAGCATATCATCTTAGTTGTGTCACTTTCACCTTAACCACATTAAAGATGCTTATGATAGGGGCAATGAGAGCTCAAAGCGAACGAGTACCATACTTTCAGCATTTGGAAGCCTTTCAAATTATTCAAAACCTTTTTCTTCTACTTGTTGAGTCTCCACATATTCTTTGAGCACCTTCTTGAGAGCATATTTGTCATTCTTTGTGTTTGTTCCATTACTTGATTATGTGTGTTATGACTTTGATGCTTGTATCTTTGATATCTTTACTTCTAGACATCACTTGAACTTCAGAGGTGCCTTGACATTCATAATCAAAGGCAAGCGAGATACCACTCTATCATACCTTTTTATGAGCATTGTAATGTTGCTTATGTTCGTGCTTCATGCTACTTATTATTCTTGAGTTGGAATCTCTTCATAGCTTGCAATGACTATTAAGTAGACTTGGTTGCATACTCTTTATTATGAATTGTCTAGGTAGTTGATCACATTGCTAAGAATATTTACATCGTATGAAGAAAATGTGTTCGTGAAAGTTCTTTTATCGCACTTAGTTTTCAACTGAATTGCTTGAGGACAAGCAATAAGCTAAGCTTGGGGGGAGTTGATACGTCCAAAACGTATCTACTTTCCCAAACACTTTTGCTATTGTTTCTCTCTATACTTGTGTGATTTGGATGCAACTAATGCGAACTGACGTTGTTTTCAGCATAATTGCCTTGGTGTCTACTTTTTGTGCAGAAAACCAACTATCAGGAAAAATCCTAGAAAATATGCCGAAAATCCTATTTCACCCAAAGACTCCAGGAGCCAGAATACGAGACAGAGAAGAGCCCTGGGGTGGCCACACCACCTGGTGGCGCGGGCCAGGCCAGGCCGCGCCAGGGGGTGGTGTGGGCCCCCCAGGCACCCCCTCGGCCTCTCTCTTCGCCTATATGGAGTCTTCTAACCTAAAAACTTTGGAGGGTTCGACGTTTTTCCAGAAGGAGTTCCGCTCCGCCGTCACCACCAGATTCCACGAAATAGCACCAGAAACACTGTTATGGCACCCTGCCGGGACGGGAAATTGGAGGAGATCATCGCCATCATCATCACCATCGTTTCTCCATGGACCATCCATGTTTCCCCCATCTATGAGTGAGTAATCCCCCGCTGTAGGCTATGGGGATGGTAGGGATTGGATGAGATCGTTCATGTAATGGCATCAGATTGTTAGGGCATGGTGCCTAGTATCTTTTATTAGTGCTTTATGACTTTGTTGCAACTTGTTGTGCTTAATGCTTGTCACTAGGGCCCGAGTGCCATGATTGCAGATCTGAACTTATTATTGATTCATTATGATGGTATTGTTTCTGGTCTTATCTACAAGTTGTATACACACGCTGTTGTCCAGAACCTATGGCCCCGAAGTGACAGAAATCGGGATAACCGGAAGGGAAAGGCTTTGATGTGAGGATCACATGTGTTCACGGAGTGTTAATGCTTTGCTCCGGTGCTCTATTAAAAGGAGCACCTTAATTTCCAGTAGTTCCCTAGAGGCCCCGCTGCAAACGGGCTGGCAGGACAAAAGATGTTGTGCAAGTTCTCATTGCGAGCACGTATGACTATTATATGGAACACATGCCTAGGATAGTCTAGTACTTGGGTGCTTTATCTTATTTATCTGCAATTGCCCTATGTTCTGATTGCTATGTGAATTGTCTTGTCCATGCAACGCCCGTCCATCCATCCATATGCCTACCGCACTCGAATCCCACTGTTTACTGCTTTCGTTACTACTGTCTTTGCTTTGCTACTGCTGTTACTTTGCTATTCCTACTACAAAACTGTTGCTACTGATAAACTGATGTGAGCAAGATTTTTTCCAGGTGCAGCTGAATTGACAACTCAGTTGTTAAGGCGGATAAATATTCTTTGGCTCCCCTTGTGTTGAATCAATAAATTGGGTTTCACTTCCCTCGAAAATACTGTGATACACCCCCTATAGTTGTGGGTCATCACCAACTACGAATAGCCATTTTTCAATCCCGTCGAAGTGTCTCCAAGCCCCCCAGCCGAAGACGATGAAATTCTCAACGATGACAACGAAGAGACAAAAGCTGATGTCCTCGTCTCAGAGAAAGATTAGAGTGACCTTGGTGGTAACACCAGTGGGCCAAAAAATCCTTCTCCTTCAAGATGAAATTTTCCAGAAAAAACTCAGCATTATTCTGAAACATGTTGGATGTAATATTTAAACTTATTTTATTTTGTGGTGCTGCTATGTAAGAACTGATGCTTTACTTATAACATGTATATATTTTTCTTTTGTGCTTGAAAAATACTTAAGAACTTTTTGTTCATACTTATTGTTTATCTAGATTTCTTCCTCGTCCCTTTCGAGATCCGGCAAACCTTTAGCATAGAAACTTTGTCGAGCAATGGAGCTCAATCGCTAATCCAGTTTAAACCCGAAATCAAAGCTAGCCTCCAGTACCTAAAAATCACTACTCGAAAAATACCTGTGTCTAGCGATCAGACAAAAACCAAAGTATAAACATAAAATGAGACTTACACCAGAAGGTAGCTTTTATTTAGAATCATAAATCTAACCAAAACAAACATGAGCATAAAGTACATTCAAGTATCCTAGGATTTCAGATTATGACATGATCATTCGGAAATAAGAAGGCACTTAAAAACTTCTCAGAAAAAACATTGAGGGGACCAATACTTTATTTCACTATGAACATGTACATTAATATGATTGCAAAGGAATAAATTTTAAGAATAAAAGGGACATGGCAGAGCAATATTCTAGGGACAGTCTATCACATCCAGGTTTGTATTGCCTCCAGCTCTCTTCCTCTTCTTAGTAGAGGGTCTTTCTTTGTCCGGCTTCAAGTCTGTTAGATAGTACGAACCATGTGCAATACTCTACGAATTATAAAGGGCCCTTCCCAAATTGGGGAAAGTTTGTGATTTCTTTTTTGCTCTAGTCGGAGAACTAGATCGCCCTTTGTGAAAGACCACGTTTTGACTCTCTGACTATGATACTTGCGTAACTTATGCTGATAAGTTGTAGATCTCTGCTCAACAATGACACGAACTTCCTTGAGTATATCGAGGTCATCTTGTCAAGAAACTTTGGCATCTTCTTCGACTTACACAGCGACTCAGGGAGAAAGATGGATAAGATCACTCGGAAGAACTGTCTCTACACCGTAGACCAAGAAGAAAGGTGTATATCCGATTGACTTATTAGGATTAGTTCATAAACTCCATACAACATACGGAAATTCATCCACCCAAGCCCCCACAACACGATGAAGTGGTGCTCCGAGTCTAGGACGAAGGCCTTGAAGAATTAAACCATTTGCCCTTTTGACTTGTCAATAGGCTTGTGAATGAGCGACTGATGCAATATCGACCCGGATCACCTGATATTCGCAAAATTCGGCAAGTTCTCCCATTGAAAATTTGCTCCCGTTTTCCGTAATAATACCATGTTGATAGCCGAATCAGATTATGACGTCCTCCGTGAATCTTTTGGTTGTTGCTCCATCAAAACTTGTGTCATTTTAGCCTCAATCCATTTTGTAAATTTATCCACCATCACTAGTAGGTTAGTAAATCCACTTGAAGCCCGTTTAAACGGTCCTACCATGTCAAGCTCCCAGACTACAAAGGTCCATGAAATCGGAATTGTTTGCAGCTAATCAGCCGGAATATGGGATTATTTGGCATATTTTTGGCAGCCTTTTCACGGCTTGACCAGTTTGTTGACATTTGCCTTAGCTGGAAGCCAGAAAAATCCATGTCGGAGAGTTTTGCCACTAAATATTTGGTTGCGGCGTGATGTCCGCATTTGCCTTCGTGGATTTCCCTTAGGATTTCCACTCCTTATTCTAGAGAAACACGATGCTGAAAACCCCCAGATACACTCTGCCTATAGATCTCACCACTAATTACTCTACAGGACTTTGCTCGTCGGATGATCTGTCGGCTCAGAACTTCATCTTCGGGTATTTTTCTGTCTACCAAAAATCCATGGTCTGCTTCATAACTGTGAAATTTTTTGGTGGTGCACACTTGTGGGAGAACACGAATATTGGAATTACAGTATGAAGGATTATCTTATTATGCTACCATTGTAAGTATAATACTAGCACAAAAATATTCACACAATAGTTAACATCTAACGTAAATAGTTATAAATGTGTGATATACAGTGGTTTTGTCGCGTCTTGATCTCCATCGAGAACGCTGGCATTTGCACCAGGTTTACGGTGCCACCTTGCCTTTGGTTGTTCATCCCATAAACACTTACCTAAAACCACACATGTCACTTGCCCTCCTTCAAAACAAAGTTAGACACTTCTACTTTATCTTTGCAAGTTTTACGTGGTTGATTGGGATTTCGCATAAGAACCGTTTCTTACCTATGAATCCAACCACAACATGGATTAAATAGTTGCTGCTTTTAATACCTTTTCAGGGTTGTCCTTTTAAATGCCATATATACTAACTTTAGATAGACAAACACCTGCCAGCCACTTATATGGTACAAGCCATATATTAGTCGTGGAACCGGTCTCGTGTAAGGTTGGTCTGGGCCGCTTCATCCGACATTGCCATGATATTAGCAAGTACACGTGGGAGGGTAGCAATTAGAAAATCAATGCCCACACAATCCACATGTGTTCTACTCTTACTATTACATCTAGGCATAGATTGATTTGATACCACTGAAGGGGTTCTTTGGCAGAAAACAAAAAAAATCCTACTACGAGAATGCACAAACTTAAGATGTATATATGGATAAGTACAGTAATCAGTGGGATATAGTGTTCATACCTTTGAAGACCGGACATGGGATTACGTTCGTGCACAAATAGTGTTGATGAAGCCGAGCATAGCAAACCTCGAGATCTAGAAGGCTTCAAGCATCCAACACCACTAACGGCAGTGCCTCATCGCGTTTTACATGCGTACGGTGTAAAGACATCTCCTGGGCCCCGGTCTAGCAAGCCAGCAGAAGAAGAAGATCCGGACTGATTCCAACAGCACGACGGCGTGCGCTGGGTGGAGAAAACTCTACCTCATAGAGCATGTTCCAAACTTGGGAACATGCTTGAGAGAGGAGAGAGAGAGGGAGAGAGATAATGGCAAAGGCCAATTGTGGGATGAGGATTTGGGGTAAATTAAACCCCTATATATAGGAAAAAACTAGGCACTCGCACCCTCCAAGTCCCGGGATGGGATTAAACTTTGGAGAGGTGGGAGAGGGGGCTGGACAGCGGTGGGGAGTGGTCCCCATGCATGTTAGGCCTACCTAGTGGCCGACAGAAGTGGGAGCCCCCCACCTGCGCGCCCAAGCCCACCAAGGCCCGCCGCCTCCCCCTCTTGGGTCGCCTCCCTCCTAGGGAGCGCCCATGTGGGTTTTTCCTTTTTCTTTTATTTAAGTAATTGTATTTAATATTAATTCTCAATTAAATATTAAATACACTTTATTTAATTCCTCCTTATTCAAAACTCCTTTTGAAATAGTGTTTCAACACTTCGGTATCACTTAGGAACACTTCTAGTTTTCTCTCTTCCTATTTCTCTATCAGAATCAGATCAACCCACATCATCTTTACCTTTAAGCATGGCACCCATCCGGTTCGGGAATATTCATACATGATTGATACATCTCTCCAATCAATGACCAACAATGGTATCTGGAAACACATGATAGCCCTTGTATATTCCAGGAATTTGGTTGTTTGCTTGAACCTTCTAAATGTCGAGTCGTATTCCTTTTGCACAATGATACCTGGTTTTTCCAAGACCTGATCTCATGTATCCATATACAGTTCGATCTTGTTACTGAAAACAGGTTTACTCGTTTATGATATATTACATCCTTTGGCCTAGTCACATGCTTGCAAGCTCATTGATACAATCTCACCAAGTGGGCCTAGAGTATCTATCTATCAATCGGATAGGAAAATCCCGATCTCGATACATACGCCTCAACTATTCCTCTTGAATACCCAATGCATACCTTTATAGCCACCTAGTTACGGTCATGGCGGTTGATGCCATCAAAGTAGTCACAGGAGATAGTGATTAAACATGATCTCGCGGTCAAAGGATTAAGTCAATATGCTTTGCTAGATATCGCAATGTTGAACATTGTGACTGGATCACACTGAAATTCTATGGTCGGGTGTGTCCATCACTTTACTAAGTGACCTCATTGTGAGTTGACCTTTTAGTCAAATCATGATCAGGAAACCTCGATCATCATCTGCCCAATGAACTAGTACTAGAAGATACTAGGGACTTGTTTGTTTATATACCACACATGTATTAATGTTTCTGCTTAATACAATTATAGCATGATACAAAACTATTAGAAGTCATTTAGCATGATACAAAACTATGGATTCATTTCATTTATATTATGATTCAAAAAACACCCTTGTGTTTGGTGGCCACCGAAATTTGCAAATGACGTGTCTGAGATAGGAATCGGGTTTACACATGGGGATATTTCGGTAGATTTGCCAAATGAAATGATAGCCCAATTCCGTGCCAACCAAACAACATAGGTGTCAACACCCAGATTTTTAATCCCAGATGCCTGTTATGCCATACATCGCAATCCCAGGATTACCATTTTTGCGAGACATAACAGATTGGATATCACAGTACATCATCCATTACAAACCATTATAAGGTCTTACACGAATAAAGGATCTCATGATCCAGTCTTAATACAACAAGATGCGGAATAAATAATAAGCGTAGCGGTGGGGTCCATCTTCAGGGTCACAGGCAATGCTGACGATGGAAGATAGTCCTATTTATCATAGCCGTCCTGCTGTCCTTCATCTTGGTAGTCTCCTTCATAGTCTGTCCATAAGAATAGCAGGGAGAAAAGCCATGAGTACTCTTTAAGTACTCGTAAACTATCACCAACAAGTAAGGTAGTTCTAGTGGGAAATGCTAACCCTAAGTTTATTTGTAAAGTTAAGTCTGAAACCTAAGCTGAGTTCAGAAACAAAGAAAGTTTAAAATAAAGTTTAAAATCACCTAAGTGGGAACTTAATTTTCATAGTCACAACTCTGTTGTGGTCAAGTCATGTCACAATTCATTTCATAAGTAGTTTTGAAAACATCTGACAGCAGAACAGTATGGCCACTCCAACCGTCCATAACCGTGGACGCGACTATTCGAATAGTTTGACACTCTGCAGAGGTGGTACACTTTCACCACAAGATTCGATACATCTATCAGGGATAACCCTGAATCATCATACTTAGTATGCAAGTAATCAAACATAACCTTTCCTTTACACACTCTAGTATAAGCACCTCTCCTATGAGTATGGCCTCCCAACCATGACCATCTATCATCTTGGGCACTACATAGGTGGACAACATTGAGAGGTAGCATCAGCTCAAGCTCTCCCGCGAGGGAACTAATACTAATGCATATCAACTTCTGGCGAAGCCTTACCCGATTTAGGTATTGTGGTTGTACGGTAAACTTGGAATGGTATCGCATCCGAACCCAACCATCAGTTTTGTAAAAGGGCTAAGGCTCATGCCTCAACATTTTCATCATCATAAACCATTTGTGTTTCTCAACACATGTCAAAACATATCAATAGAATGACTCATCATTCCAAGGTTTTCATAATTCATTTTCACCAAGTATTCCCATCTAAAGTGACTCAAGTTCTAGTTTACCTCTAAACTACTAGGTTAAGAGTGTTCACTAATGTGGGATGCTAAGATCAATCTCATGCCATAAAATGACATCTAAGTCTAACTAGATAGGTCAAGTTTTATACTTTTTATGCTACCTTTAAACAAGTAAAGGACTTTAATGAAGTAAGGAAAGTAAAGCATTGGACATAAAACTTGGGGTAGGTAATTGATACGTCCAAAACGTATCTACTTTCCCGAACACTTTTGCTATTGTTTCTCCTCTAAACTTGTGTGATTTGGATGCAACTAATGCGGACTAACGCTGTTTTCAGCAGAATTGCCTTGGTGTCTTCTTTTTGTGCAGAAAACCAACTATCAGGAAAAATCCCGGAAAATATGCCAAAAATCCTATTTCACCCGAAGACTCCAGGAGCCAAAATACGAGACGGAGAAGAGCCAGGGGGTGGCCACACCACCTGGTGGCGCGGGCCAGGCCAGGTCGTGCCAGGGGGTGGTGTGGGCCCCCCAGGCACCCCCTCGGCCTCTCTCTTCACCTATAAGGAGCCTTCTGACATAAAAACTTCGGGAGGGGGGGGGGGTCGACGTTTTTCCAGAAGGAGTTCCGCTCCGCCGCCACCACCAGATTTCACGAAACAGCACCAGAAACTTTGTTCTGGCACCCTGCCGGGACGGGGAATTGGAGGAGATCATCGCCATCATCATCACCATCGCTTCACCATCGACCATCCATGTTTCCCCCATCTATGAGTGAGTAATCCCCCGATCTAGGCTATGGGGATGGTAGGGATTGGATGAGATCGTTCATGTAATGGCATTAGATTGTTAGGGCATGGTGCCTAGTATCTTTTATTAGTGCTTTATGACTTTGTTGCGACTTGTTGTGCTTAATGCATGTCACTAGGGTCTGAGTGCCATGATTTCAGATTTGAACTTATTATTGATTCATTATGATAGTATTTTTTCTGGTCTTATCTACAAGTTGTATACACACGTTATTGTCCGGAACCTACGGCCCCGAAGTGACAGAAATCGGGATAACCGGAAGGGAATGGCTTTGATGTGAGGATCGCATGTGTTCACGGAGTGTTAATGCTTTGCTTCGGTGCTCTATTAAAAGGAGCACCTTAATTGCCAGTAGTTCCCTAGAGGCCCTGCTGCAAACGGGCTGGCAGGACAAAAGATGTTGTGCAAGTTCTCATTGCGAGCACGTATGACTATATATGGAACACATGCCTAGGATTGTGTTCCATCTATAGTCATACGTGCTCGCAATAAGAACTTGCACAACATCTTTTGTCCTGCCAGCCCGTTTGCAGCGGGGCCTCAGGGGAACTACTGGCAATTAAGGTGCTCCTTTTAATAGAGCACCGGAGCAAAGCATTAACACTCTGTGAACACTTGTGATCCTCACATCCTCCGGTTATCCCGATTTATGTCACTTCGGGGCCATTGGTTCCGGACAACAACGTGTGTATACAACTTGCAGATAAGACCAAAAAAAATACTATCATAATGAATCAATAACATGTTCAGATCTGGAATCATGCCACTCGGGCCCTAGTGACAAGCATTAAGCATAATAAGTCGCAACAAAGTCATAAAGCACTAATAGAAGATACTAGGCACCATGCCCTAACAATTTGATGCCATTACATGAACAATCTCATCCAATCCCTACCATCCCCATAGCCTATAGCGGGGGATTACTCACTCATAGATGGGGCAAACATGGATGGTCGATGGAGAAGCGATGGTGATGATGATGATGGCGATGATCTCCTCCAATTCCTTATCCTAGCAGGGTGCCAAAATGGAGTTTCTGGTGCTGTTTCGTGGAATCTGGTGGTGGCGGCAGAGCGGAACTCCTTCTGGAAAAATGTCGAACCCTCCTAAGTTTTTAGGTCAGAAGGTAACTTATAGGAGAAGGGGGACACCGAGGGGTAGTCTGGGGTGGCCAGACCACCCCCTGGCGCGGCCTTGGCTTGCCCGCACGGCCAGGTGGTGTGGCATGGGCCCAGCCCCCCTCTGTCTCGTATTCTGGCTCTGGGAGTCTTCTGGTGAAATACGATTTTTGGCATATTTTCCGTGATTTTTCTTGATAGCTGATTTTCTGCACAAAAAGTAGACACCAAGGCAATTCTGCTGAAAACAGCGTCAGTCCGTGTTAGTTGCATCCAAATCACACAAGTTTAGAGGAGAAACAATAGCAAAAGTGTTCGGGAAAGTAGATACGTTTTGGACATATCAACTCCCCCAAGCTTAGCTTATTGCTTGTCCTCAAGCAATTTAGTTGAAAACTGAGTGCGATAAAAGAACTTTCACGAACACAATTGCTTCATAAGATGTATATATTCTCAGCATGTGATCAACTACTTAGACAATTCATAATAAGGAGTATGCAACTAAGTTTACTTAATAGGCAATGCAACCTGTGAAGATATTCCAACTCAAAAATAATAAGTAGCATGAAGCATAAACATAAGAAACATTACAATGCTCATAACAAGGTATGATAGAGTGGTATCTCGCTTGCCTTTGATTATGAATGCCAAGGCACCTCTGAAGTTCAGGTGAAGACTAGAAGTAAAAATGTCAAAGATACAAGCATCAAAGTCATAACACAAATAATCAAGTAATGAGACAAACACAAAGAATGACAACTAAGTTCTCAAGAAGGTGCTCAAATATTATATGGAGACTCAACAAGTAAAAGAAAAAGGTTTTGAATAGTTTGTAAAGCATCCAAATGCTGAAAGTATGGTACTCATTAGCTTTGAGCTCTCATTTCCCCTATCATAAGCATCTTTAATGTGGTTAAGGTGAAAGTGAGGTCCAATTTGAGTTATATGCTTGATAGACTATAAACTAAAAATCCCATGTCCCTTGAGTACAAGGGCCTCTCCTCATGCTACTCAACTTTAGTTACCGGTAAGTTCTTTTCATCGTAAATACGTGCCTATCATAGAGAACCGCCAACGGGGTACCCCTTGCCCGATGATACGAAAGAACCCCCATATCAAAATTACAAGGCAAGCAGACAATGAATATCTCAGCAATCTTCTTATTTACCATGGGAAAATGGTGCTTTTTTCTCTCTTTCCTCTTTTCATAAATCTCTTTTTTTTCTTTTTCTCAATAGCTATCTCTCTTTTTTATAAGAAGAATGCTTCATAGATATCATTATGGTTACGCTGCAGGTTTCCACCATGACGGCATGGATTAGACCGGCGGCCCAGGTGTTTCTCTAACATACATACATAACTCCATGGACTTACAAGCTCCCCTTTTATTTCACACCGACGACATCCGCAAACAAAAGAGCATGGTATCAACTGAGTATATATTTACAAGTGTTCAAAGCGTTCCCCGTGACAGCACGGTTCTGCTAATCCCCAGCCTATAATTTGCAAGCATATAACCTTCATGGACAGTCACAATGGTTCAGGGTTATTAAGTGCAGAAAATAAAGTGTGCCATCAAGTTCGTGACAGCTTTACTAACTAACTTTCCCATAATAAGTAAATATTTTATTCGGAAGAAAACAAGGCATATTGAATATGCACGGAAGTAGCAAATGATGCTAATAGGTAGGTACAGTGGACACTTGGAAATATTTAGTTTAGGGAGTTGGAAACTTGAGTAAAACATACTCAGTGTAAGTGAAGGCTAGCAATAGTAAGGGAGCAACAAACGAGAGAGAGCAATAGCTGTCATAATCATGCTTACAACAAAACAGGACTAATCATGGCATGAAAGTGATCCAAGATCCTCAAGGCAAAATAATTCATCGAGTCTTAACTGATTATTTCAGTCATATGCATGCGTGAGCATGTGCCAAGTCAATTCAAATGAAACATTTAGAGGAGGATACCACGGTGTCATACCAAGTTATGAATAGAATAATGCAAGCAAACATTCATAAGACATGTTACAAACTATTAGCAAGCTGGAACTAATCATAAGAAAGAAAGAACTACTAAGCATCTAAAAATAGCATACACCTTACATGAACGGACTAAGCATGCCCACAGTGATGAGTATATGTACAAAAAATGAAAACAAATAGAGTTTGTTATCAGCCTCTTACCATGCCTCAAGTTATCATTAATCCTCATTATTGCTCTTCACTTGTGTGGCTTGAATAATAATATGAAACCAATATCCACTGAGGACTACTGAACCCTGTAGCAAACTCACAAAACCAAAGAAGAATGACAAATATTTTTGTTGTTTTCTATTTTTAAAACAAGAACCAAAAGGAAAAACAAGCAAACCAAAATCTTTTTGGGTTTTTCGAATAGTTCAAACAAAGCAAAAGGGAAAAGCAAACCAAGGCAAAAAGAAGAAGAAAAGCAAAGAGAAACAACAGAAATATTTTTGGTCTTTTTCTGTTTTTAGAAAGCAAAAGCAAAGAAAGAGCAAAAACTAAAAAGAGAACGAAATATGAATATACAAAGTACCGACGCAACAGGATATGGAGATGAGTGCGGTGTCGGCGTACCTCCCCCCAAGATTAGGCTTTTGCCCTAAATGGGTATCAATCCAGATCCGGGTAAGGGTTCCAAGTAGGAGGATCATGATAAGAATGGTCATAGTTGGGGTCGTGGGAAGAAGAAGAAGCTCCCCAATCATAAGCAGGCTGCTGATATGAAGAATCTCCCTCATTCGAGGGCTGGACCGAATCATCCGTGACCTCCCTTCTAGTATCCTGCTCCTGTTGGGAGAGCTCTCCCAAGTACGTGTCAAGCTCCTCCTCCGTGAGGGACCATCCTTCCCTGTTATCAAGGTTAAACAAAACAGGTGCAGGCAAAAGAACAACACGCTCGGACTTGCTTTTTCTCCAACTAGCTTTGAGAAAGGTTATTTCATAAGATAACTCATTCAAACTAGCCCACGAGGAAACAAATTTATGATGTATCATGGAATTAAAATCAAGTCTTTCTATGGGGAACTGTAGGTCTAGATGATGAAGCACTAAACCATGCAATGCTAGTAAACGAGAAGCAATGAGGCCTCCACAAATTCCACCTTTCTCACGGTTAGCAGCAAGACGGAAATCTATCAAAGCACCTAAGTTGTACGACCTATCTCGTTTAAGAGTAGCAGAGATAAATGCTAGATCATATGAAGATAACTTATTGGCAGTTTTCCTAGCAAGAACACACTTGGCAACAAAGTAGGCAAAGTAACGAATGGAGGGAAGATGAATGTTACGGATTTTTCCATTCTCCTTCAAGAAGCTGCTCCCTTGGCAAATTTCTACGTATAAATCCATGAGTGGTTCAGGTCTCTCTTTAATCCTTCTACATGATCCCCATTGAGGTACCTTAATAACTGCACAAAAGTCATCGAGAGAAAGGTCAACAGCAATATTGTAAATTTTGTAGTGGACCATGGGGTTAGGCAAAGAGTGACTAAATTGAAAGTCCTGCACCACAGACATGGTTAGCTTCACAAATTGACAAGGTTCATCTTCCAAAAAGTGCTCCAGCCCTGCATTAGAAACCAAAGTGTGGAAATCTTGGAGAATTCCTGCAGCTCTCATGAACTCAGAGCATGGATAAATGGAAGGAAAAACTTCCTCCTCCTGGTGGAACTTCATGACCTCAGGCACCCATGGTTCATGTTGGTTTAGTTGATGCTCATTCATCTTCTATTCTGAAATTTAAACACCTATTAAACAAGTAATTGCAAAGTGAATATAATGAAGGATACTACTCATAGGGACTTGTAAGAGGCCTAAACATGCATCAAAACTCTATCTCTAAGCATCAAACAAGCCTACAAGCCCTCATAACCTATCACCTACAGCAGCAAAATACTCAAGATATAATCCACTAAACACAAATCTACTTGGACAAGGGGAGGAGTCACATACCAAAGAACAAGTGCTCCAAATTTCAGCAAAAGATGGGCTAAGAAAGGAGATCGAAAAAATCGAGAGCAAGCACAGCAAGAACGCGATTTTGAGCAATGAACTGGAGCTTACTCGGCAGAGAGAAGAAAGTTGCAGGTGAGAGATTTAGTGGAGGGCCAGGGGTGGCCCACACCATGGCATGGCGCTAACCAGGGTACGTCATGCCACCAGGTGGTGTGCCTGCCTGGTGGGTCCCCTTGGCACCTCCCAGGCACTCCTCTGCCCCTTTTTTCACATAAAAATTTAATATGAATTTTCTGGAATTTTTCGAGACACTTTATTTTTGGGCATTTTTCAGGTATAGAAGAATGATTTTCTAACAGACAGATTTTTTTTTGGAAATGATGCAATGACAAAACAAGGCTAGAACTAAAGAATTTCTAAGACGCTCTAAAATGCAAACAACTAACAACAAAGAAAACTAAACAAAAACAAAAACTAAAATGGATAGCAATAGGAGTAAACGGAGATAATCATAGTGAAAACATTGTTTTGTTCAATGAAATCCTTTTGTTAACAAGGTTGATCAGGTCTTGTTACCAAAACAATTTCATATGAGACAGAACTTTGTATTCCACTAATCATTATGTTACCGCAACCTTGATAGCAATGGTCCCAATCATAATAGTTTCAAATTTTTCTCTTGGTATGGGACAATATATTTCTCCAACTTGAATGCCCTCAACATGTTCAATTGAATTCAAACCATAAGTCCTTTCAATCTTCTTGGGGAAATAGACACTATATTCCTTGTCATTAACATTGAAAGTCACCTTTCCTTGATTACAATTAATAACAGCTCCTGCAGTATTAAGAAAAGGTCTCCTAAGAATAATAGACATATTATCATCTTCAGGCATTTCAAGCACAACAAAATCAGTTAATATCAAGCAATTATGAGCCACTTGAACAGGTACATCCTCACATATACCAACATGAATAGTGGTAGATTTATCAGCCATTTGCAAAGATATATCAGTTGGTATTAACTTTTCTAGTTGAAGCCTCTTATAGAGAGAGAAAGGCATAACACTAACCCCAGCTCCCAAATCACACAAAGTAGTTCTAACATAACTATTTTTAATAGAGCAAGGGATAGTTGGAATCCCTAGGTCTCCAAGTTTTTTATGAACCTTACCATTAAAGGAATAATTAGCAAGCAAAGTAGAATTTTCTTCATTAGGGATCTTCCTTTTATTCGAGACAATATCCTTCATATACTTTGAGTAAGGAGGAAATTTAATAGCATCAGTCAAAGGAATTTGCAGGAATAAAGGTTTCATCCACTCACAAAACTTATTATAGTGTTCATCCTCCTTTGACTTGTGTTTCTTATCAGGGAATGGCATAGGTTTTTGGACCCAAGGTTCTCTTTCACTACCATGTTTCTTAGCAATAAAATCTTCTTTAGTGTATTTAGTATTCTTAGTGTGGTTTTCAGGTTCTTCAATTTTTTCTTCATTAGGAACTTCATTTTCTTCATTACCACTTTCAGTTTCAGCATCAGAAATAGATATACTATTAGGATCTATAGCAGGTTCAGAGGGTTCTACAATAGTTTTATGTTTCTTTTTCCTTTTCTTACGAGTAGACCCACTATTTTCAGCTTGTTGAGAATCCGGCTCAATTCTTTTCGGATGCCCCTCAGGATAAAGAGGATCCTGGGTACCAGCTCCACTTCTAGTTCTAATTTCATAAGCATGTTTTTCTTTAACAGCATTTACTAGCAAGTCTTTTGGCACTTAAACGAGTTAATATATTTGAGTTTGAACCATTTGAAAGTGTTTAACAATCATTTTAACATCATTAGAGGTTATTTCCACAATATCTTTCAACTCAACAATGGCTCTAGTGTTTTCCATTAGATGAGTTTGCACCCTTTTATTAAAATTATCTTGCTTAACAATAAAGATATCGAATTCTTCTAAGCATTGATCAGGAGGTTAAGAGTAAGGGATATCACCTTCATCAAAGTGTTGGAGAGAGTGTACCTCGATAGTGGATGTGTAGCGAATAGGCTTACATAATTCTTCTATAGGAGGTAAATTCTTGACATCTGCAGCTTTAATTTCCTTCTCCTTAAGACATTTCTTAGCTTCCTTCATCACTTCATCATTTAATTCAATAACTCCCCTCTTCTTTGATGTTGGAATAGGCATCGGAATAGTTGGTTCAGGTATGATTACTTCAGGTATATCTGATTCAGGAGGAGTCCAATCTTCATAGTTCTTGCTTATTTTAGCCATTAATTCCTCAACTTCCTTGGGAGTCCTATTCCTGAAAACACAATCAGCACAACTATCTAGGTATGTCCTAGATTCCTCGGTTAGTCCATTATAAAATATATCAAGAAGCTCATTCTTAGGTAATGGACTTCCAGCATGTGCATGAATCAAAGCACAAAACCTTGCCCATGATTCAGGCAATACCTCTTTTTCTCCCTGTTTAAAATCAAAAAGTTCCTGCAAAATAGCATGTCTAGCACTAGGAGGAAAATATTTCTACAGGAAAGTACTAATCAAGCAATCAGGGTTATCAATAGATCCAGGAGGTAAATTACTAAACCAAGTTTTAGCTTCTCCTTTCAGTGAAAAGGGGAAAATCTTAGCAACAAAGTAAGTAGGCATCTTAATATCATCAGAAAACAAGCCACTCATGGTAGAAAGTTCATTCATATGTGCTACCGCACTTTCATTCTTAGTCCCACAAAAAGGTTCTTTCTCAACAATAGCTATGTAAGATAGATCGAGAGAGAAATCATAATCTTTATCTATAATGTTTATGGGAGAAGCAGCAAACTTAGAAATAGGAGATAATTTGGGTCTAATAGTACGCCTCTCAAGGATACTCTTAGCAGCACTCCAATCATGGGTGTTTTTACATTCTTTAATAAATTCATCGGTCATCTCAACATAACCATCTTCAATATCATAACTTTCACTAGACTCAGGTGAACTAACTGGTATGGTAGTGTCTTCGTTAGGAGTTTCAGTATTTCCAGCTATAGTTCTAGCAATCGTAGCATCTAGGAAAGGACCTAATGAACCACTCTTATCAAGCACAGTAGAAGCAGCATCATAAGCATCCGAAGTTTCAGATTCAGCAGTAGTAGTAGCAGCGTGTGTAGCATGTGTATGTGGTGGTGTAACGAGCTTACTTATAACAGATTGTGCAGAGGTGTTTAGAACCGTACCTCTTCTTGTAGTGGATGGTAAAATAGGAACCTTGCCATCACGAGACTTACACATGATGGATAGATAGCAGCGAACAATAGAGAATCCAAGTGAACTTGATAAATAAAACTATGCTCCCCGGCAACGGCGCCAGAAAATAGTCTTGATGACCCACAAGTATAGGAGGTGTATCGCAGTATTTTCGAGGGAAGTGAAACCCAATTTATTGATTCGACACAAGGGGAGCCAAATAATATTTATAAGCCTTAACAACTGAGTTGTCAATTCAGGTGCACCTGGAAACAATCTTGCTCAGAACAGTTTATCAGTAGCAACAGTTTTGTAGTAGGAATAGTAAAGTAACAGCAATAGTAAAGTAAAGACATTCGAGTGCGGTAGCCATAGGGATGGATGGACGGGCGTTGCATGGACAAGACAATTCACATAGCAATCAGAACATAGGGAAATTGCAGATAAATAAGATAAAGCATCCAAGTACTAGATAATCCTAGGCATGTGTTCCATATATAGTCATACATGCTCGCAATGAGAACTTGCCCAACATCTTTTGTCCTGCCAGCCCATTTGCAGCGGGGCCTCAAGGGAACTACTGGCAATTAAGGTGCTCCTTTTAATAGAGCACCGGAGCAAAGCATTAACACTCCATGAACACATGTGATCCTCACATCAAGGCCATTCCATCCGGTTATCCCGATTTCTGTCACTTCGGGGCCATTGGTTCCGGACAACAACGTGTGTATACAACTTGCAGATAAGACCAAAAGCAATACTATCATAATGAATCAATAACATGTTCAGATTTGAAATCATGGGACTTGGACCCTAGTGACAAGCATTAAGCATAACAAGTCGCAACAAAGTCATAAAGCACTAATAGAAGGTACTAGGCACCATGCCCTAACAATCTTATGCCATTACATGAACGATCTCATCCAATCCCTACCATCCCCATAGCCTACAGCGGGGGATTACTCACTCGTAGATGGGGGAAACATGGATGGTCGATGGAGAAGCGATGTTGATGATGATGGCGATGATCTCCTCCAATTCCCTCCCGGCAGGGTGCCAGAACGGAGTTACTGGTGCTGCTTCGTGGAATCTGGTGGTGGCGGTGGAGCGGAACTCCTTCTGGAAAAAAGTCCAACGCCCCTGAGTTTTTAGGTCAGAAGGCAACTTATAGGCGAAGAGGGAGATCGAGGGGCAGTCTAGGGTGGCCTAACCACCTCCTAGCGCGGCCTGGGCTTGCCCGCGCGGCTAGGTGCTGTGGCCTGGGCCCAGCACCCCTCCGTCTCGTATTCTGGCTCCGAGAGTCTTCTGGTGAAATAGGATTTTTGGCATATTTTCTGGGATTTTTCCTGATAGTTGATTTTCTGCACAAAAAGTAGACACCAAGGTAATTCTGGTGAAAATAGCCTCAGTCCATGTTAGTTGCATCCAAATCACACAAGTTTAGAGGAGAAACAATAGCAAAAGTATTCGGGAAAGTACATACGTTTTGGACGTATCAATTTGTCAAGTGAAATGACAGCCCAATTCCGTGCCAACCAAACAACATAGGGATGGAATTGCAAAATTAATTCCAGGATTGCAGGCCCCAATGATGGATACCAAACGACCTTAGAGATATCAACAGAACAACTTTATTTATTGGCCTCTAGGGCATATCTCCTTCAAGCATCACCTACGTTGCCCATCTCTAGCCTCCCTTTGCCATCGCCCGAGGAAGAAGAGCTCGTCGTTGCTCACGCTATCGAGATCCCCTTCACCCACTGCAATTCGTTGTTTAGTACCCTTTCGCAAGTAACCATCATGGCCGCCACCATCGTCGCTATCAGAATTGCTACCGCCGCTCGCCAATGACACCACTGATGAGCTCAGATGCTTGCCCTCCCGTGCTCCCAATCGGGAATTTACAACAGCGATTATAACACCCTCTGAACCGGTATAGGAGAATAATGTGAAACTATGTGTCATGCATAGTCAGCCCGCCTTGCCGGTGCCACGTCATGCCTCATCAGCATCTAGTCAGCAGGTCAGCGCTCAGTCAGCATAGTCAAAGAAACCATTTAAAATTGAATTAAGAATAGACAGAAAATAGGCAGACATTATAAAATTTATATAAAATGATTTGTAAGTCCAAAAATTAAAAAAATATTGTATGCGGAAAATAAGAGGAACATTATATGCAATAAAATCTACACATTTCCCAATGTATACTTTCTAACATATTTAAACCTCCATAATGGTATTTAAGCAATCGAAAAAAATGGGTCCTAAAAATACAAATAATATTCCCTTGGATTCCAAATTTCATGTAGAGTACAAATCTTTAGTTAGATCTAAGTTTTACGGAAGCAAAAAATTAAATAATTTAAATCCTCTTAATTGATGTTTCAATCATAAGAAATCATCTACAAGTCCAAATCAAGTGAAACCAATTGCTACTATTTTGTCTTGACCATATCTAAACATAAAAATTGCGTTGAAAATTATTTGGTACTGTTTAATAGGTGATCTTGCAGAAAACTATAAATACATTGAAATAATAATTAAATCATAGAAAAGATCTATTAATCCTTTTTAGTTGATTCCAGCAGCTACTGGTTCTAAATTGAACTACCTATACCATGTTATTTAATTCGGAATTTAATTCAATATAAACATTAGAAGTTGAATTAAAATGATTGAACCCCTATTTAAACCAATATAGTTTTAATGATAAATATTTTTATGCATTAAAATCATTTCCATATGCATCATCTGATATAATAATGTCTAGAGAACTAAATACAACCATTATGACCTATTAAATCATCATGCATCCTTTTGTTCATCATTGTTTTGTTGTATTGTTGCATAATTGCAATGTTATGAAATGGTGTGTTTGTTGTGCATTTATTTTTGGAAAGATAGATTGCGAGGACTATAACTACTATGATGGCAAAGTACTGTGATTGAATGAGTGTCTGAACAACTTCATCAACTAAATGCAAGTGGTGTTATCTTGGTCATAAATGTCATCTTGTTTTCCTATGCATTGTAGATGTTTTTTGTAGAATTCCATGTGTATAAATTGATGTGTATAGGGCATGTTATATCCCATGTTATTCACATTGTATTCCTTATTTATGAGCCATCGTATTTGTAGATTGCTTAGCCATGATATATACACAAGGATGAGAATCACATCATGAAAAATTATGTGTTTTGAACGATTATATTTTGCTAAATAAAAAATATAATTTCGATGAACATCTTGACCAAATTGGTTTGATTGTCATCAGTGTGTAGATTTATGGTAGGGAATGCCGCCTAGGTAATTGAGAAAGGGTTGGTTTCTTTGTTTAGTACCATACATGTGCAACCATGTGCCAATGAGTTATGGGTGGTTGGCTAGACTTAGTAGGTTGTGGTGACTCGAACCCTTCGTATCTAGAGATGTGGATAATGTATGTTGGTATGGTGCATGGATGGGTTTGGGAAGCTCTTCCGGATTGTCTTGTTGTGTACTTCTCCCTACCATGGCACAAAATGTGTGCCGTGGTAAGAGCGGGTTGACCATGTCACATGGGTAAAATGTACTAACCCCTGTAGGGTGTCTAATCTAAGTACTTAGTCGAGTCCCCAGTTATGCACAATTTGAGCAACCTAATTCTGATTTATGACCTATTTCTCACTCATCCCAATTTCTCAATTACTAAAAATATTTTGGGTGAACCTAATCGGGTAGGAGGACCTGAGAGTGAACCATAGTGTCCTATTTACCATACTAGAAAACTAGTTTGTTACAAATGTTAGGATAAAACAATTGCTTTATGCAAATGAGCCTGGACTCCACCTAGCCAAATAAGCATGTAGTTTCTAGGTTTTTTGTAATCCACTTTAGCCTACTTGCCATACATTCAATGTATTGACGATTCGTGGCTGCAACGTTTCATGTTGCAGGTTATTTCGTTACCAAGTGATCGTTCATAGGTCATGAGACTCCACTTAATAACTTCTCGCATGTGGCACATTTGAAATATGGAGATCTACCTTGTTATTACTTTTTCTTGTGTATTTGAATATATAATATAAATTCTATATCATATTTGTTATATTTATGATGCACGGTTATATTGGGTATCATTTTGTATTGTGTGTGCTGGTGAACCAATCCAGGGATTTGCACTATACACAGGAACTCGGCCTTATCAGGAGAGGGTGTTACAATCTTTGTTTGTTATGAATGGAGAGGTTGTTAGATGGAAGAGTTCCAAGCAAGATACGATGGGTTTGGGAAGCTCTTCCAGATTGTCTTGTTGTGTACTTCTCCCTACCATGGCACAAAATGTGTGTCGTGGTAAGAGCGGGTTGACCATGTCACATGGGTAATATGTACTAACCCCTGTAGGGTGTCTAATCTAAGTACTTAGTCGTGTCTCCAATTATGCACAATTTGAGCAACCTAATTCTGATTCTATGACCTATTTCTCACTCATCCCAATTTCTCAATTACTAAAAATATTTTGGGTGAACCTAATCGGGTAGGAGGACCTGCGAGTGAACCATAGTGTCCTATTTACCATACTGGAAAACTAGTTTGTTACAAATGTTAGGATAAAACAATTGCTTTATGCAAATGAGCCTAGACTCCACCTAGCCAAATAAGCATGTAGTTTCTAGGTTTTTTGTAATCCACTTTAGCCTACTTGCCATACATTCAATGTATTGACGATTTGTGGCTGCAACATTTCATGTTGCAGGTTATTTCGTTACCAAGTGATTGTTCACAGGTCATGAGACTCCACTCAATAACTTCTCGCATGTGGCACATAAGAAAGATGGAGATCTACCTTGTTATTACTTTTTTTGTGTGTTTGAATATATAATATAAATTCTATATCATATTCGTTATATTTATGATGCACGGTTATATTGGGTATCATTTTGTATTGTGTGTGCTAGTGAACCAATCCAGGGATTTGCACTATACACAGGAACTCAGCCTTATCAGGAGAGGGTGTTACAATCATTGTTTGTTATGAACGGAGGGGTTGTTAGATGGAAGAGTTCCAAGCAAGATACGATGGGTTTGGGAAGCTCTTCCAGATTGTCTTGTTGTGTACTTCTCCCTACCATGGCACAAAATGTGTGTCGTGGTAAGAGCGGGTTGACCATGACACATGGGTAAAATGTACTAACCCCTATAGGGTGTCTAATCTAAGTACTTAGTCGTGTCGCCAATTATGCACAATTTGAGCAACCTAATTCTGATTCTATGACCTATTTCTCACTCATCCCAATTTCTCAATTACTAAAATATTTTGGGTGAACCTAATCGGGTAGGAGGACCTGCGACTGAACCATAGTGTCCTATTTACCATACTGGAAAACTAGTTTGTTACAAATGTTAGGATAAAACAATTGCTTTATGCAAATGAGCCTGGACTCCACCTAGCCAAATAAGCATGTAGTTTCTAGGTTTTTCATGTTGCAGGTTATTTCGTTACCAATTGATCGTTCATAGGTCATGAGACTCCACTCAATAACTTATCGCCTGTGGCACATTTGAAAGATGGAGATATACCTTGTTATTACTTTTTTATGTGTATTTGAATATATAATATAAATTTTATATCATATTCGTTATATTTATGATGCATGGTTATATTGTGTATCATTTTGTATTGTGTGTGCTAGTGAACCAATCTAGGGATTTGCACTATACACAGGAACTCAGCCTTATCAGGAGAGGGTGTTACAATATTTGTTTGTTATGAACGGAGGGGTTGTTAGATGGAAGAGTTCCAAGCAAGATACGATGGGGTTTGTTGCATAGAAAACAAAAAAATTCATATGGTTGCAACCACTAGATCATATCTAGGAGATACATGTAACAGTTTCAGATGGACTTACTCTCGAAGACCGTAACGTGGGATAACATTCCCGTAAACAAACGTGGGTGGTGTAGAATGTACTCGTCCGTCCTTAAGGACGTGCAAATCATCAACACCACAAGAGGCAGTGCCTTTTGGGTCCGCAGCATAGAAAACAAAAAAAATTCCTACGGTGTGAACTACACGCCAAGATCTATCTACTAGGTACAAAGCAACGGGTGGACATACATCCAACGAGAACTTTCCCTCGTAGACAACAAGCTTGGTTAACGAGTAGGAACTCGTGGTTGATGTAGTCGTACACTTGCCGATCTCAAGATCGTGATGAAGTCCAGCAGGTCCGGCTCCAGCACGTCCATCAGATCCAGCTCCGGCACCACCAAGTCCAGCACCACAAAGCAGCGGTGCATCCGTGATCGCACACACGTCCGGTACCCCGACAACCTCCGTACCTCGCTCTAGCAAAGCAGCGGAAGCAGCAACTCCTTTCCAGATAAAGCCACCGGGAACATGTATCTCGCTAATCCGAGACCATGGGGAAATAATACTAGAGGGGGAGAGAGATCCTTCACAAGGAGGTGTGTTTGAGAAGTGAGGAGAGGGTGGCCTTTTATAGGAGGAGGGGGGTGCCCCTCCTTCATGGCCAGCGCATGGAGGAGGTGTCTCTTCACCTCCTCCATTTATGTGGTGGTAACCCCTCCACATTAAAATGCCTCTTCACATTCCCTTTTAAAGTCTCCACTTTAAATGCATTAAATTTCTCCAAATTTAATGCTCTCTCATTTAATAAAACTCTTTTATTATTTTTATTCAGAATTTTGTTAATTACTTTAATTAACAAACATTCACATAAAACCCCCTTCAACATTTCAATATGACATGCAGAACCAATTTCAGCAATTTCACCCGAAACAGTTTCGGTGTCTATTGAAATAATTCCAGCGCTTTCTTAAATCTTTATCTGAAACATATTTGCTCCAAATGGTGTCGGTATCCCTTAAGTGTGTCACCCTATGGTTCAAGAATAATGGAGACATGATCGAGACCCCTCTCAGATCAATAATCAGAAGCGGGACCTGGAGATCCATACTGACTCCTACACATTCAACGATGACTTCTGTGATCGTGAGAACCTTTAACGCTAGTAACTAAATCCCTTTGTCTCGCGATATATTACATGTCCGAGATTCGATCATCGGTATCTCCATACCTAGTTTGATCTCGTTGCCGACATGCACTCTTTTCTCGTTCCCGTGATATAACATTCTAGTGATCACATCACTTGCTTGCAAGCTATCTTAATGTGATATCACCGAGAGGGCCTAGAGTATATATATCTGTCATTGGGATTGACAAATTCCACTCTTGATCCATGAGCCTCAACATAACACCTTTGTAGCACTGAACCCACCTTTATAATCACCCTATTACGGTGTGATGTTTGGTGTTATCAAGATACTCTTCTGGTGTTTGCAATTAACATGATCTCATGGTCTAAGGATAAAGATTACTTCGTATAGTGTTATAGCAACATAAACATAATGACTTTGATCGTAATGCTATACTTCAGATGAATGTTCATCACATCATTCCACCAATGTTGTGACCTCGTTATTAACCACATCCAATGTCCATGATCAGGAAACCTTGACCATCTTGTTAATCAACGAGCTAGTCTATAAGAGAGGCATAACTAGGAACCCTTTTTGTTTATTAAACACACATGTATTGACATTTCCGATCAATACAATTATAGCATGCAAAATAAATATTTATCATAAACATGGAATGAGATAATAACCACTTTATTATTGCCTCTCGGGCATATTCCCTTCAGTCTCCCACTTGCACTAGAGTCAATAATCTAGTTTGAAAAACTTTGCGTATTGAACACCTATGGATTTCTGGTGTTGCATATACGCTATTGCTAGTGGTTAACATAATCTTCAGATCTGACAGTTTCAGGTCCGTGTGTATTTGCATGTCTTTGCGTCTCTACGCATCACTCATTCTCAAATGAGATGGCATTGTATAAATTTGGTCCTTTGGTGAGACCTTTAGTTCGTTTGGCTTAAAATATGTTGATATTATTGTCACACAATATATCTTCATAGTATTAGCCCACTTTGAACCACACCTAGTTTGATAACAAACTACTTAACACAAATGCCCTCCTATGCTGCTACTACATCAGTCATATACTTAGCCTTTTGTTGTAGTATCCGTCACAATGTCTCCACTTTGGAACTCATCCAAATCCATCATGGAACATCCTTTCCATTACATTGTGCCACCCATAGTATAAATTGAGATAAATTTAATTTGTATCTTGTGACAAAATTAGTATCAATGTAACACTTTACAATGAACTACCTTTAACTATTTATCACTTATACATGATATATTCTTAGTTCTTCCAAAGCTCATAAGAATATCTTTACTATTATCCAGTGATCATCTTATGAATCATTCTGGTATATGCTCATAACATTTAGAGCATAGGACATTATGGATATATACATATCATGGTATAATCGATCAAAATCTTCATGTGATTTTACTCACCAAGTGTTGAAACACTTGAATCTTGATACAATTCTTTCCATGCAACAAGAACCTTTCTTGTTGCTTCCATATTGAACCCTTTCAATATCTCATATATGTATGTCTGGCACAACCATATTTGCGCCTTAATCTATCCATATAGATATTTATGCCAAATATTCCAGGTTTGCCCAAGTCTTTCATCGAAATCTTATTTTAATGAAATTCTTAACTTGTGTCAATACAAGATACATCATTTCCAATCAACAATATGTCCTCTACATAATGTATTAGAAATATGTCTCAGCGCTCCCACTTAATTTCTTGCAAATGCAAGCATCTTCATCATCTCCGATGAATTTAAACTCTTTTAACAGTTTCATCATGGTGAAGATTCCAACTCCGCTATGCTTACTTCAACTATTGAAGTTTACATGCCCTTTTAGCACCCTTTGAATTAACAAAACCCTTCGAACCATGTCATGTACATGTCCTAGGTTACCGTTCTATTAGAAGAACCTTGTTTTGTTTATTCAACTACCATATACCAAATTATATGTAGTGGTTGCTACATTAATCCGTCAAGACTATATATCGCTATGAAAGATCAAATCTTGTCATAGTCAACTCCTTGAACATCGTCGTAAACTTCTTTCCAACATGTCGACTATTTCATAGATGTTAAACATCCATGTCTTATTTCTTTATAGATCCAAACACGACCGATAGGCTTCACGCCTTTCCGGAGGGTCTTCCAAGTTCAGAAACTTCATTTCTCGTATATGGATACTATCATGGATTCTATGACTTCTAGTCATTTTATGGAGTCAGGGCCCATCATCGCTTCTTTGCATGTAGTCGGTTCATCATTGTAAAAACAATAACGACTTGCTTATCAAATCTTACTATTTGATTCTTACCAACCCACACGGTTCTATAGGAACTCTAATCTCTGAGATCACACCTTTTGTAATCACGGAAGCCATGAGCATTGTGGCCGCTACCGGGACACTTTCCGGCGCTACGCTGCTTAGCACATATAGCTAAGGTTCAACAACCTTATCAAAGTTCTATTGTCCTCCCACTTAACTTTTCGCAAAAAATTCCTTCTTAAGAAACTTGACGTTCCAAGTAACAGACTCTTTTGTCCTCGGTGTTATGGAGAAATTCCCAACAAATTCTTTGGGATAACCTACAAAGACGTGCTTATCCGACTTTGGTTGTAAACATTTTACTTATGCATAGCATACCAAAATTTAAGAAAAGACAATTCGGGTTATATCCCAAACCATAACTCATATGGTGTCATTTCAATGGATCACGATGGTGCTCTTTTTAGTGTAAAAGCGGTAGTCTCTAAAGCTTCAATCCTTAAAACATAATGGCAGTTTTATAAATGACACCCTTGATCTTTCCTTGTCAAACATGGTTTGATTTCATCTCTCGAATATGCCATACTCCTATGGTTTATCGGGAAACACAAATCATGGAACAATTCCTCAAGTCTTAGGTGTTTTTGCTAAACATGTAACTTAAATATCTTCCTTTATGATCGAATCATAAACTCTTTATTTTCTTGTTACAATGATTTTCCACTTCATCTTGAAAGTCTTTGAACAACTTTCAAATGTTTCATACTTCTTCCTTATTAAGTAAATATATAGATAGATTCACTTAAATTTCTGGAGAAAGCATATGAAGTAAAAATATGGATCGCATATGGCTACACATAATGGACTATGTACATCAGCATGCACAATTTCCAATAAGCTAGTCATCCGTTCCTCTTTGGCCTATGAACGGAGTTTGAATTATGTCGAGGAAAGTCTCACATGCATCAATTGATCAAAATCAAAGACTCCAGAAATCCATCAACATGGAGTTTCTTCATGTTTTCTTTGAAATATAATTTAAACAGCGATGTCACTTCATAAGTGATCTTTCAATCATTTGTCTTGCGACATTTTAGCAATAGTGTTTATGGATGTGATTTCTCCAACTAGACTTATAAAAGTTCATCCATCCTTTATGGAATACGGTAATTATTTGAACAACCATTGTTCTCGTAATATCGGAACAAAATAACAATTATTAAAACAAATCTTGAAGGCTAGGTTTGATGACAACGAAAAGCACAATAACACTTTATTTGTTTTCGATGAACATCATCACTCATTCTCTTGCTAGTTACTTAGGCCATTGTAGTTCATGAATTGCGTTGTCCTGTATGACACTTCATACCAACCAATTCGGTATCCAATACCGGTATACAATACCTAAGAACCACATTGTTTAACAAGCAAGGAATACAGCCATAACATGTATATCTTCTATATACCTAAGTTGGACATCTCCAACCTTTTATTTTCTGCCAAATATTTTATAGATTCTCTTTCAACAATTCCTTTTCTTTTAAAAGAATATATCAACATCAATAGTGGTGTCATCGACATGACACATGGTACAAAGCTTGTATATAGTCAAATACTAATACCTTTGGACTTGCACTTTGAAGTGGATCACCATCATCAAATGTTTGGCATTCTTTCAAAAATCCATTCTTTAGTAATCTATTAGTGTAGTAAACATTTTACTTACATCTTCTATTCATCCTTATCATGACAACTTTCATGATCAAGCTACTATAGCCTATAAGGAAGAATCGCGAGTATAATATCAGTTCCCAAAACCTTTTTGGTAGATTAGGACGCCTAGCGTCTCCAACCTTCACAAATTCTCATACAATATGAGAACATGTATTTTGCTAAATTACACTCTATCATAATGCAACCAAAAACATTATTTCAGATATCACAATATCTTTCACACATGATGGTTTCTGAAACAATTTTTAGCTCCAATATAATCTTGATATTAAAACAACTTTTGGATATCAATAATCATGGAGGCAAATATGATACTTTAGATAATAACATTGGAATTCTTACTCTTGATTTAATACTACTTATTAAACTTCATGGAGTAAATAGAGTTTGCCGAAAGTTTGCAATAGGACTTATAAACTTTAAATTGACATTCAAAACACTAGTTCATAAAGTAAATATCCAAAATTCTATAGTTCTATTATCTCAAATAAAAACTAAGCCTAAGGTAAAAAATGAATGCCAATGACTACAACAAACTATGCAAATTCACTTTGATTTAATTTATGACAAATTGAGTTCGACTAATCCAAATTACTAATGAACTCCCACTCAAAAACGACATCCCTCGTGTCTTTTTGGTGATTACATGAACCAAATCCACTACACCAAGTCCGATCATCACGTGAGTTGATGTAGCTTCAAAGGCGAGCATCTATATGGGCATCATATCAACTATATGACGCATGCTTAACCTTTCGGTCCGTGATCCGAGTCCATGTTTGTACATGCTAGGCTCGCCAAGTAAGAACCTTAGTATTCGCGTGTGTAAAACTGTGTTACACCCGTTCCTATGAAAGCGTAGATTCAAGTACACCCGACCATCACGTGATGTCTCAAAACACGATCCATAAAACGGTGCATGCTTAAGGAAGAACACATTTTATCTTGATATTTAAATGAGGGAACATCTTTTAATGCTACCAAAAGCGCCAAACTAGCAGTATAAGATGCTAACATCTAATGTGTAAAGTGAGATGATATGGTCCATGCATTTGATCTCTATCACTTGCATCGTGGTATGATCTCTATCATTCCTTTGTGTGTAAGGCCAAGGTCTATGGAACTTACATGTTGAGTGTGTTGTAAGAGTATCTATCATACATCTACTTACAACAATACCATATAAAGACACTAGCCCAGCAACGATCTAAACTAGACGCCTCTAATTTATCAATTGCAAGTTTTACGTGGCTTAGGGCTTTCGGAGATAGAACCGTTCTCACCTATGAACATGAACCACAACGAGGATAACCAAGTTATTAGAAACTCGTTGTAAATCAGATATTGACTATAGTAGGAGAGACATACACCTGTCAGCCACTTATGCAAAACAAGTTGCATGTCAGTCGTGGAACCGGTCTCATGTACGATGACATGTAAGGTTGGTCCGGGCCGCTTCATCCCACTATGCCACCAATATCCAAAACACATAGAAGATGCAATAACATGATCATCATCGCCCACATATAAACATATGTGTACTACCCGTGCAAAGCACCTACGCATAGATCAGGCTCTGATACCACTGTTGGGTCAGCACCATAGAGAACAAAAAATTTCCTACTGTGTGAACTACACGCCAAGATCTATCTACTAGGTACAAAGCAACGGGTGGACATACATCCAACGAGAACTTACCCTCGTAGACAACGAGCTTTGTTAACGAGTAGGAACTCGTGGTTGATGTAGTCGTACACTTGCCGATCTCAAGATCGTGATGAAGTCCAGCAGGTCCAGCTCCAGCACGTCCATCAGATCCAGCTCCGGCACCACCAAGTCCAGCACCGCAAAGCAGCGGTGCATCCGTGATCGCATACACGTCCGGTACCCCGACAACCTCCGTCCCTCGCTCCAGCAAAGCAGCGGAAGCAGCAACTCCTTTCCAGATAAAGCCACCAGGAACATGTATCTCGCTAATCCGAGACCATGGGGAAATAATACTAGAGTGGGAGAGAGATCCTTCACAAGGAGGTGTGTTTGAGAAGTGAGGAGAGGGTGGCCTTTTATAGGAGGAAGGGGTGCCCCTCCTTCATGGCCGGTGCATGGAGGAGGTGTCTCTTCACCTCCTCCATTCATGTGGTGGTAACCCCTCCACATTAAAATGCCTCTTCACATTCCCTTTTAAAGTCTCCACTTTAAATGCATTAAATTTCTCCAAATTTAATGCTCTCTCATTTAATAAAACTCTTTTATTATTTTTATTCAGAATTTTGTTAATTACTTTAATTAACAAACATTCACATAAAACCCCCTTCAACATTTCAATATTAAATGCAGAACCAATTTCAGCAATTTCACCCGAAACAGTTTCGGTGTCTATTGAAATAATTCCAGCGCTTTCTTAAATATTTATCTGAAACATATTTGCTCCAAATGGTGTCGGTATCCCTTAAGTGTGTCACCCTACGGTTCGCGAATAATGCAAGCATGATCGAGACCCCTCTCAGATCAATAATCAGAAGCGGGACCTAGAGATCCATACTGACTCCTACAAATTCAACGATGACTTCTATGATCGTGGGAACCTTTAGCGCTAGTAACTAAATCCCTTTGTCTCCCGATATATTACATGTCCGAGATTCGATCATCGGTATATCCATACCTAGTTTGATCTTTTTGCCGACATGCACTCTTTTCTTGTTCCCGTGATATAACATTCTAGTGATCACATCACTTGCTTGCAAGCTATCTTAATGTGATATCATCGAGACGGCCTAGAGTATATCTATCCGTCATCGGGATTGATAAATTCCACTCTTGATCCATGAGCCTCAACATAACACCTTTGTAGCACTGAACCAAACTTTATAGTCACCCTGTTACGGTGTGACGTTTGGTGTTATCAAGATACTCTTCTGGTGTTAGCCATTAACATGATCTCATCGTCTAAGGATAAATATTACTTCGTATAGTGTTATAGCAATATAAACATAATGACTTTGATCGTAATGCTATACTTCGAATGAATGTTCATCACATCATTCCACCAATGTTGTGACCTCGTTATTAACAACATCCAATGTCCATGATCAGGAAACCTTGACCATCTTGTTAATCAACGAGCTAGTCTATAAGAGAGGCATAACTAGGAACCCTTTTTGTTTATTAAACACACATCTATTGATGTTTCCGATCAATACAATTATAGCATGCAAAATAAACATTTATCATAAACATGGAATAAGATAATAACCACTTTATTATTGCCTCTCAGGCATATTCCCTTCAGCGCCTCCGTAATTGGTCAAACGTACGGTGTGTCGACGACTCCCAATCCCTTGCTTCGGCCGGGCAGTGGAAATAGCGGATCCCCGTGAACTCCCATAGTGCTACGCCATGGTAGTAGTGGTGGAGGGGAATGTTTAGAGAAGGGCTTCGCTGAGCATCTTTTCTAGTGGCAAAGGGCAAGGCAAGCAAGGAGAAGAAGATGCCAACCAAAGGGCATATGAGAGAGGCTATGGGAGATTGTGTGGAGAGGAGGATAAGGCCACCTCCTTTTATAGGGGGAGGGGGAAAGGCCCTCTCCTTGGTCGGTGCCATGGAGATGCCCCCTCACCTCCTCCATTCATGTGAGTGATCCCTTCACTCACATAAATCTCCACTCAAAAATCTCCCATTAAATCTCCACTCAAAAATCAAAGGTATTTCCATTAAAGTATTTTAATTCCCTTGTTTTAATGCAACTCAATTTAATGAACACTTCATTTACTGAGTACTTAATTTAATGAACACTTCATTTAATGAACACATTAACATTTTGATCCCTTGCTTTGTTTGGATACCCCAAAACTATTTCGGCAGATTCGGCAGAACAATTTTCTACAGCAAAACAATTTTCTATGATGTCCTATCCACTAAAATGCATCGGTTAACCTTAAGTGTGTCTCCCTACGGGTTCTAGAAATATGTAGACATGATCGAGACTTTCTCCGATCAATAATCATTAGCGGGATCTGGAGATCCATAATAACTCCCACTAGTTCCATGAAAATCCAATGATCGTCTGAACTTTTTCGCTGTAATAAAATTCCTTTTGTCTAGCGATATTTTACTTGTCCGAGATTCGATCACTCAGTATCTTCTATACCTTGTTTAATCTCGTTCCCGACAAGTACTCTTTTTGTCATTCCTCTGATATAACATTCTAGTGATCAAATCACTTGCTTGCAAGCTATGCCAATGTGATATCATCGAGAGGGCCCTAGGTATATCTATCCGTCATCTAGATGGAAAAATCCCATTCTTGATCCACGAGCCACAACTAACACTTTCTAAGTACCCAACGACACCTTTATAATCATCCAGTTACGAAGTAACGTTTCTGGAATCAAAGTACCTTTCCGGTGAAAGTGATTGACGTGATCTCATGGTCTAAGGACATTGAGTTACTACAAATGTGATAACAATATAAACTTTAGGACATGACGGAGGCGGCAATTCAGCTCATAGGTGCAAATGCACCCATTGTGAGAAAACTAATTTTGAAATGTCAAAAAAATCGAAACAAAAATTCTACATGTACATTCAAACATTTTAGGTTGGTTCACAAGTTTTTGGGTGAAAGAACATTTTATGTGTTGTGTATAAAAAGACAAAAAAATGTCATGTGAATAGTCGTATTTCTATAACACATTTTGTCTTTTTTATACACGACACATAAAATGTTTTTAATCCCAGAAACTTGTGAATCAACATAAATTGTTCTAATGTATACGCGGATTTTATTTTTGAAATTTTTGATATTTTAAAATATGTTTTCTCACAATGGGTGCATTTGCACCTGCGAGCCGAAATGAATATCCAAGGACATGATCGTATTGTTATATCTACTTCGGGTGACTATTCATCATATCATTCTCAAATGATATGACCTTGTTATTAAAAACATCTTATGTTCATGATCAGGAAACCTATGATCATCAGTTAATCAACAAGCTAGTATTAAGAGAGGCTTTACTAGGAACCTTATATGTTTATAATTCGCAGATATATTAACGTTTCCTTATTAATACAATTTTAGCATAAAAATAAACATCTATTATAAACCTGGAATAGCATAATAACCACTTTATATTGCCTCTTGGGCATATTCCTTTCAAGATATTGTGCAATCATCCACAATAGAGGTGGATTACATTGTTGCCTTGGAGGCAGAAAAGGAAGTCATTTGGATTAGGAATTTCCTGATTGATCTTGGTGTGGTTCAGGGCGCGTCCAATCCATTAGACGTGTATTGTGACAACGATGGTGCTATTCCACAAGTAAAGTAACCTAGACAACTGTAGAAGAACAAATATATACTCATGTGTTACCAGCTCATTCAAAAGTTTGTCGATCAAGGTCATGTTATATGCAAGGTACACATAGATGCAAACATTGTGGATCCGTTGACACATTCGCTACCACAGCCTACGCATGAGGCGCACCCGAGAGCTATGGGCATTAGATGACTAGACATGTGATTGCGTGATGATTGACTCAAGTGCAAGTGGTGAAGGGAATATGCCCTGAGAGGCAATAATAAAGTTTTTATTATATGTATTCCAAGTATATGATAAATGTTTATTTTGCATGCTATAATTGTATTAATACGGAAATCTTAATACATGTGTGTTTAATAAACAAATAGAAAGTTCCTAGTTATGCCTCTCTATAAACTAGCTTGTTGATTAACAGGATGATCAAGGTTTCCAGATCATGGACATTGGATGTTGCTAATAACAAGGTTACAGCATTGGTGAATGATGTGATTAACATTCATTCGACGTATAGAATTATGATCAAAGTCATTATGTTTATATTGATATAACATCATACGAAGTAATCTTTATCCTTAGACCATGAGATCATGTTAATTGCTAACACCGGAAGAATACTTTGATAACATCAAATGTCACACTGTAACAGGGTGACTATAAAGATGAGTTTGGGTATTCCGAAGGTGTTATGTTGAGGCTCATGGATCAAGAGTGGAATTTGTCAATCCTGATGATAAATAGATATACTCTAGACCCTCTCGGTGATATCACATTAAGATATCTTGCAAGCAAGTGATGTGATCACTAGAATGTTATATCATGGGAACGAGAAAAGGGTGCATGTCAATAACGAGATCAATCTAAGTGTGGAGATACTGATGATCGAATCTCAGACATGTAATTTATCGCAAGACAACAAGATTTAGTTACTATCGTTAAAAGTTCTCTCGATCACAAAAGTCATCATTGAATGTGTGGGAGTCTTATGGATCTCCAGGTCCCGCTTCTGATTATTGATCTGAGAATGGTCTCGATCATGTCTACATTATTCGCGAACCGTAGGGTGACACACTTAAGGGTTGCCAAAACCATTTGGAGCAAATATGTTCTAGACAAAAGAATTGCAAAGCGCATGAATTATTTTAATGGACACCGGAATTGTTTTGGGTGAAATTGCTGAATTTGGTTCTGCATGTGATATTGAAATGTTGCAGGGGTTTTATGTGAATGTTTGTTAATTAATGTAATTACCAAAATTCTGAATAAAATAAATAAAAGAGTTTTATTAAATGAGAGTTGCATTAAATTTGGTGGAATTTAATGCATGTGAGTGAGATTTTGAGTGGAGGCAAAATTGATGTGAGTGGAGCTTCCACCACATAAATGAGGAAGAGGTGGGGGCACCCCCATGGATGGCGTCCATGGGAGGGTAGGAGCTGCCCTCTCCTCCCTCTCAAAACACACCTCCTCGTGAAGGATCTCTCTCCCCCTCTAGAATTATTCCCCCATGGTCTCGGATTAGCGAGATACATGTTCCTGATGGAATTTCATCTAGAAGGAGTTGCTGCTTCCACTGCATCACTGAATCGTGGAGGTGGAGGTTGTTTGTTGGCCTAAACGTGTGCGCAAGGACGGATGCGCTGCTGATTTGTGGCGCTAGGACTTCCACACGATCTTGAGATCGACAAGCGTTCGACTACATCATCCACGAGTTCCATATCGTTACACTTTGTCGGTCTTCAAGGGTATGTTCTCTATGGATGTATATCCACTCGTTTCTTGTATCTACTAGATAGATCTTGGCGTATAATAGTTCCCATCATAGGAAAAAAATTGTTTTCTATGCTGCGAGCCCAACAGTGGTATGAAAGCCTGATATATGCGTAGATGCTTTGGACGGGTAGTACACATATGAGTATGTGGGCGATGATGATCATGCTATTGCTTCTTTCATGTATTTTTTATATTGGTGGCATAGTGGGATTAAGCGTCCCAGACTAACTTTACATGTCCTCGCACATGAGACCTATTCCACACTTCACATGTAACTAGTTTTGCATAAGTGGCTAGAGGGTGTCTGTCTCTCTTACTATAGTCAATATCTGATTTACAACGAGTTGCTAATAATTTGGTTATCATCGGCGTGGTTCCATGTTCATAGGTAAGACCGGTTCTATCTTTGAAAGCCCTAAGCCACGTAAAACTTGCAATTGATAAATTAGAGGCGTCTAGTTTAGATCATTGCTAGGCTGGTGTCATGATATGGTAATGTTGTAAGTTGATGTATAGTGGATACTCTACAACACACCTAACATGTAAGTTCCATAGACCTTGGTCTTACATACAAAGGAATGATAAATATCATACCACGATGCACATGATGGTGATGAACTGCAAGAACCATATCATTTCACTTTACACATTTGATGCTTGCATCTTATATTGCTTGTTTAGTTTTTTAGTAGCATTATAAGATGATCCCTCGTTTAGATATCAAGATAAAAATGTGTTCTTCCTTAAGTACACACCATTCTATGTTTCGCCGCTTCAAGACATCACGTGATGATCGGGTCTACTTGAATCCACGATGATAAACAGGTGTAAGACAGTTTTACACACACGAGTGCTAAGGTTATTACTTGGCGAGCCTAGCATGTACAGACATGGCCTCGGAACATGGACCGAAAGGTTAAGCATGAGTCATATAGTTGATATGATGCCCATATAGATGCTCGCCTTTGAAGCTACACCGACTCACGTGATGATCGGACTTGGTGTAGTGGACTTGGTTCATGTAGTCACCAAAAAGACACGAGGGATGTTGTTTTTGAGTGGGAGTTCATTCATAATTTGATTAGTTGAACTCGATCAATCATAAACTTAGTCTAAACTTTAAAAATTCTGTTGTAGATGGAGCCACCTGCTTTTAATTTCAATGTGTTCATGGAGAAAGAGAAACTTGCGAAAAAAGGTAGCAACTTTACCAACTGGGCCATGAATTTGAGGATTGTCCTCACTGCTGCACAAAAGCAATATGTGCTAGAAGCGCCGCTAGGCCCCTACCAGCTCTTGATGCCCCTGATGAGGAAAAGAACGTCTATTTGACTCGTCAGGAGGACGACAACTTAGTTTATTGCGGCATACAGTATGGGCTAGAGCCGGAACTTCGAAAGCGTTTGCAAAATGGCAATGCTTTTGATACCATGGGTGAATTTAAAATGATTTTCAATACCCATGCTACCGTAGAGAGTTATGATGCTTCCGAAAAGTTCTTTAGCTGCATGATGGAAGAGAACATCTCCGTTAGTGAGCACGTACTCAAAATGTCTAGGTATGCTGATAAGCTTGTGTCCTTGGGAATAACGATTCACATTGACTTAGGCATACATCGTGTTCTCCAATCTCTATCATCTAGCTACAAGAGCTTCGTGATGATCTATAATATGCAGGGCATGAAGAAGTCTCTCCCCGAGCTTCAATCAATGCTTAAAACTACAGTGGAGATTAGGAAAGAACATCAAGTGTTGATGATCAATAATACCACCGGTTTCAAGAAAGACAAGAAGGGTAAACAAAAGGGAAAGAAGGGCGGCAAATATGTTGCCGCGCCTAAAAAAATCCTGAGCTGGCCCTAAGTCTGATACCGAGTACTATTATTGAAAGGGGACTGGCCATTGCAAGCGCAACTGCCCGAAGTATTTTGCGGACAAGAAGGCCGGCAAGGCAAACAAAGGTATATGTGATATACATGTTATTGATGTGTACTTGACTAGTACTCGTAGTAGCACCTGTGTATTTGATACTGGATCGGTTGCTAATATATGTAACTCGAATCAAGGGCTGCGGAACAAGCGACAGCTAGCAAGGGGTGAGTTCAAGATGCGTGTCGGTAATGGATCAAGAGTTGATGTGATCGTCGTCGAAACGCTACCTCTCCACCTACCATCGGGATTAGTTATAAATCTTAATAATTGTTATTTGGTGCATGCGCTGAGCATCAACATTGTATCCAGATCATGCGTAACATTGTATCCAGATCATGTTTGTTGCGAAGCATTTATTCATTTAAATCTGAAAACAATGGTTGTTCAATTTATATGAATGATATCTTTTATGGTCATGCACTTGTGATGAATGGTTTATTTCTATTGGATCTCGATAATAGTGTTATGCATATTCATAATGTTGATGCTAAAAGGATTAAACTTGATGATGATATATCTTCATAAATGTGGCACTACCGTCTAAGTCATATTGGCGTTAAACGCATGAAGAAACTCCATTCTGATGAACTTTTGGAATCACTTGATTTTGAATCATTTGATACATGTGAGCCATGCCTTATGGGCAAGATGACTAGAACGCCGTTTTCCGGTTCAATGGAACGGGCGACAGATTTATTGGAAATCATACATACTGATGTATGTGGACCAATGAGTGTGTCGGCGCGAGGTGGATATTGTTATTTTGTTACTTTCACAGATGATTTGAGTAGATACGGGTATGTCTATTTGATGAAACACAAGTCTGAAACCTTTGAAAAGTTCAAGGAATTTCAGAATGAAGTGGAAAATAATCATAATAGAAAGATCAAACTTCTGCGGTCTGATAGCGGAGGTGAGTATCTTAGTTACCAGTTTAGCGCACACATGAGATATTGTGGCATAGTTTCACAACTCACACCTATCAGAACACCACAACGTAATGGTGTGTTGGAACGTCGTAATCGTACTTTATTGGATATGGTTTGATCTATGATGTCTCTGAGTGACATGCCACTGTCATTTTGGGGTTATGCACTGGAAACTACAGCATTTACTTTTAATAGGGCACCATCTAAATCCGTTGAAATGACACCGTATGAATTGTGGTTTGGAAACAAACCTAAATCGTCATTTCTTAAAATTTGGGGTTGCGATGTTTATCTGAAGAAACTTCAACTTGATAAACTCAAACCCAAACCGGAAAAATGTGTCTTCATAGGATACCCTAAAGAAACAATTGGGTATTTCTTCTATCACGGATCCAAGGGCAAGGTTTTCATTGCCAAGAATGGATCATTTCTAGAGAAAGAGTTTCTCGTAAGGCGTGTGGAGTCGGAAGGTAGAAATCGAAGAGGTTATTGAACCTTCTCTTCATGAAATAGCGTAGCGCAGCGCCGGAAATTGTTCAGGAGTTGACTTCACCTAATGAAGAGGGAACTAATAATAATGATCATGAAACTCCGAAAGAGGACACTACCAAACCTTGCAGGTCAAGCAGGACACGTGTAGCTCCTGAACTGTATGGAAATCCTGTTATGAATTTCATGGTTGATGAAATAGATGACCCTGCGACGTATGAAGAAGTGATGATGAGCCCGGATTCCAAAAAATGGCTAGAATCCATGAAATCCGAGATGGAATCCATGTACGAAAACCAAGTTTGGACCTTGTTGGACTTACCTCACGACCAAAAGGCCGTTGAGAATAAATGGATTTTCAAAAGAAAAACTAATGTTGATGGTAATGTGACCATCTATAAAGCTCGACTTGTCACAAAGGGGTTTCGACAAATTCAAGAAGTTGACTATGATGAGACATTCTCTCACGTAGTGATGCTAAAATGTTAGCAATTGCTGCATATTTCGATTATGAAATATGGCTTATGGATGTCAAAACTGTGTTCCTCAATGGTAATATTGAAGAAGAGTTGTATATGATACAACCTAAGGGTTTTGTCGATCCTAAGGATGTTGATCAGGTATGCAAGCTTCAGTGATCCATCTATGAACTAAAGCAAGCATCCCGGAGTTGTAATCTCCGCTTTGATGAGGTGATCAAAGAGTTTGGATTTGTCCAAACTTATGGAGAGGCTTGTATTTACAAGAAAGTGAGTGGGAGCAATGTGGCATTTCTGATATTATATGTGGATGAAATATTATTGATTGGAAATTATGGAAATGGTGTTAAAAGTTATCTAAACAACAAATTTTCAATGAAGGACCTTGGTGAAGCGTCATATATATTAGGCATTAAGATCTATAGTAATAGATCAAGGCGCCTAATTGGGCTATCGCAAAGTACATACCTTGATAAGATATTAAAGAATTTTAATATGGACGGAAGTAAGAATGGGTTCTTACCTATGTTACAAGGCAAGACATTGAGTAAGACTCAAAGTCTGGCTACGGCAGAAGAAAGAGAGCCAATGGATAAGATCCCCTATGCTTCATCCATAGGCTCTATAATGTATGCCATGCTATGTACAAGACCAGATGTGGCACATGCTATTAGTTTGACTAGTAGGTACTAATCTGATCCAGGTTCAGAACACTTGATAGCGGTCAGGAATATCCTTAAGTACTTAAGAAGAACTAAGGATATATTTATTGTATACAAAGGTGAAGAAGAGATGGTTGCTAAGTGTTATGTCGATGATAGCTTTGACACTGATACGGATGACTCTAAGTCTCAATCTTGATACGTATTTCTCTTAAACGGAGCAGTAGTTAGTTGGAGGAGTTCCAAACAACATGTGGTGGCTGGATCAACGACGGAGACGGAATATGTTCTGCTTCAGAAGCGGCACAGGAAGCGGTTTGGATGAAGGATTTCATAACAGAACTAGGTGTGGTTCCTAGTGCGTTGGACCCAATGGTGATCTATTGTGACAGTGGAGCCATAGCCAACGCCAAGGAACCTAGTTCTCACAAGAATTCCAAGCATATTAAGCTCCGGTTTCACTCCATCCACGAGCATGTCAAGGATGGAGATATAAAGATTTTTAAAGTACATACGGACCTAAATGTAGCAGATCTGTTGACTAAAGTTCTCCCTAGGGCAAAACATGATCAACACCAGAACTCCATGGGTGTTAGATTTATCACTATGTAAACTAGATTATTGTCTCTAGTGCAAATGGGAGACTGAAGGGAATATGCCCTGAGAGGCAATAATAACTTTGTTATTATATGTATTCCAAGTATATGATAGATGTTTATTTTGCATGCTATAATTGTATTAATACGGAAACCTTAATACATGTGTGTTTAATAAACAAATAGAAAGTTCCTAGTTATGCCTCTCTATAAACTAGCTCGTTGATTAACATGATGATCAAGGTTTCCTGATCATGGACATTGGATGTTGTTAATAATGAGGTCACAGCATAGGTGAATGATGTGATGAACATTCATTTGAAGTATAGCATTATGATCAAAGTCATTATGTTTATATTGCTATAACATCATACGAAGTAATCTTTATCCTTAGACCATTAGATCATGTTAATTGCTAACAGCGGAAGAATACTTTGATAACATCAAACATCACACCGTAACAGGGGCACTATAAAGATGGGTTTGGGTATTCCAGAGGTGTTATGTTGAGGCTCATGGATCAAGAGTGGAATTTGTCAATCCCGATGATGGATAGATATACGCTAGGCCCTTGGTGATATCACATTCAGATAGCTTGCAAGCAACTGATGTGATCACTAGAATGTTATATCACGGGAACAAGAAAAGAGTGCATGTCGGTAACAAGATCAAACTAAGTATTGAGATACTGATGATCGAATCTCAGACATGTAATATATCACAAGACAAAGGGATTTAGTTACTATCGTTGAAGGATCTCTCGATCATAGAAGTCATCGTTGAATGTGTGGGAGTCAGTATGGATCTCCAGGTCCTGCTTCTGATTATTGATCTGAGAGGGGTCTCGGTCATGTCTGCATTCTTCGTGAACCGTAGGGTGACACACTTAAGGGTTGCCAAAACCATTTAGAGCAAATATGTTCTAGACAAAAGAATTGCAAAGCGCTGGAATTATTTCAATGGACACGGAATTGTTTCGGGGGAAATTGCTGAAATTGGTTCTGCATGTGATATTGAAATGTTGCAGGGGGTTTTATGTGAATGTTTGTTAATTAAAGTAATTAACAAAATTCTGAATAAAATGAATAAAAGAGATTTATTAAATGAGTGTTGCATTAAATTTGGTGGAATTTAATGCATGTGAGTGGGATTTTGAGTGGAGGCAAAATTGATGTGAGTGCAGCTTCCACCATATGAATGAGGAACAGGTGGGGGCACCCCCCCCCTCCCCCATGGATGTCGTCCATGGGAGGGGAGGATCCCGCCTCTCCTCCCTCTCAAAACACACCTCCTCATGAAGGATATCTCTTCCTCTCTAGAATTATTCCCCCATGGTCTCGGATTAGAGAGATACATGTTCCTGATAGCATTTGGTCTAGAAGGAGTTGCTGCTTCCGCTGCATCGCTGGAGCAAGGAGGTGGAGGTTGTTTGGTGGCCTGAACGTGTGTGCGAGGACGGATGCACTACTGATTTGCGGCGCTAGGACTTCCACACGATCTTGATATCGGCAAGCGTTCGACTACATCATCCACGAGTTCCATATCGTTACACTTTTTCGGTTGCTGACTCGTGTAATAACGAGCTCGTTGAAAGTATGATGAGCACAACAGTAAGTTTCCCTCGGTTATGACACCAAGGTTATTGAACCAGTAGGAGAAAGGAAACACCTCCAAGGTGTTGTTTCCAACTTGGAATCCTGCACAACACAAGTACAGAACTTTGCCCCCAACTTAAAGTGAGGTTGTCAATCTCACCGGTTTTGCTGAAAACAAAGGATTAAACGTATTGTGTGGAAGAAAGTAAAAGCTTGCAGAAAGTAAACAGAAAGCAGTAAACAGTTGTAAATTGATTATAAAAGAAAGTACGGGGGTCCATAGTTCACTAGTGGTGGTTCTCCTTAAGATAAATGACATGTTGGGTGAACAAATTAGAGCGGGGCAATTGACAAACATTGAGAAAGCAAACATGCATATACTAATCATCTTGACTCCTTTGAGATTCGATTGGGCATTACAACATTAGACATAGACCGTAATCCAACTGCATCTATGACTAATAATCCACATTCAGGTTATCATCCGAACCCCCTCTAGTATTAAGTTGCAAGCAATAGATAATTGCATTACACATTGCGTGTAAAGTAAACAATACGATTGTTCTATGAATAAAGGATTGTTGTTTTCTCCCTAGTAGCAACAGCACATCTAGTGCCTTAGAGATTTCTGTCACTTCCCCAGATTACTAGAGGCATGAACCCAGTATCGAGCATAAATACTAACTCTTGGAGTTGCTAGCATCTACTTGGCCAAGATAGCTACTAACAATGGAAAGCATGCAAGATCACAAATAACAAAGACATGATAGAATCAATAATCAATCTGAAATAGCATCTCAATATCCATCGGATCCTCGCAAACACAACATGTAGGATTACAAATAGATGATCTTGATCATGAACAGAGCTCACAAGATCTAAACATGATAGCACAAAGGAGGAGAACTAGCCATCTAGATACTACATGGATCCGTAGTCCAAGGATGAACTACTCACGCATCACACCGGAGGCATGCATGGTGATGAGGAAGGCCTCCAGGGTGAATTCCCCTCTCCGGCAAGGTGCCGGGAAGAGCTTCAGATCCTTCCCGATCTAGGTATGGAGATGACAGCGGCTACAGACTCTTTCGTGGATTTTTGATCGGGTACTTAGGGTTTACGTCCCGAGGGAATATTATAGTTAGAAGGGGAAGCCGAGGGGGTGCCTGGGCTGGCCACACCACCCCCTGGCGCGGGCCAGGCCTGGCCGCGCGGCCAGGTGGTGTGGCTGCCCTCTGGCCCCTCTCCGTCTCATATTCTGGCACTTGATGACATCCGGAAAAATAGGCACTTTGGCTTTTGTCCTGTCCAATTCCGATAATATTCATTTTCTGACTTTCCTAGAACCAAAAACAACAGAAAACAGGCAGCTGACACTATGGCTCTTGTTACTAGGTTATTCCAAGAAATCATATGAAAAGTACTCCAAAGTTGGAACAAAACACAATAAAGTGGATAAAACCAAGCATGGAACATCAAAAATTATAGATACATTTGCAATGTATCAACATCCCCAAGCTTAACTCTTGCTCGTCCTTGAGTAGGTAAGTGATAAAAAGAAAGAATAATTTTTTGAGGTGACATGCACCATCAAAGACTTGATCAAAATATTTGCAAAACATTCAAAGCTGGGATCATAGTACTTCAATCATAACATGAAAGACAAAGTTCTAGCAATAAGCAAAGAAACTATGATGCAACATGAAAAGGCACAAACAAAAGATTCATGAATAACAATGCTTTGCAAGACATTTGTTTGATTGACATAAAGAAAACATAGCATAATAGTATTCAGCTTGTCCCTCAATAGAGTAGCCAATATAAATGCATAGGACACCTTCAAAGTTCATAAGAGTGACTAGATACAATAGTTTCAAACAAGCAATAACAAGTTATGCATCAATCAACTAGTCTTGGGACAATGCACATAGAACTAAGAATGGCCACTATGCTCTCGAAGTAGGTGCATAAAGATAGAAGGTGGAGACTCAATATAATGGTGGAAGAAAGGCCTTTTTATAAAAGGAAGTAGGGATTCAAGTCTCATAAAGAGCTTCCAAAAATTATGGTACTTATAGCTTTCAGCTCTCATTGCCCCTATCATAAGCATCTTGAAGTGATTAAGGTTAAAGTGAACAAACTATGGAGTATATGCTTGACAAAGTATAAGTTGGAAATCTCATGTCCCTTGAATACGAGGGTCGCTCCTCATGCTACTCAAGTTTAGTTACCGGTAAGTTCTTGTCATAGTAAATACATGTGTATCATAGAGAACCGCCAACAGGGTACCCCTTGCCCGATGATACGGAAGAATCCCCATATCAAAATGACAAGGCAAGCAGACAATGAGCATCTCAGCAATGTTCTTATTTACCATGGGAAATGGTGCTTTTTTCTCTCTTTCCTCTTTTCTCATCTTTTTTTTCTTTTTCTCTTTTTCTCAATCTCTATCTCTTTTTTTATAAGAAGAATGCTTCATAGATAGCTCATTATGGTTATGCTGCAGGTTTCCACCATGATTAGGCATGGATTAGACTGGCGGCCCAGGCGTTTCTCTAACACACATACATAACTCCATGGACTTACAAGCTCCCCTTTCATTTCAACACCGACGACATCCATACACAAAAGAGTATGATATCAACTAGGTACAAAGTACAAGTGCAATGTTGAAAGCGTTCCCCATGACAGCATGGTTCTGCTAATCCCCAACATATAAGTGCAAGCATATACAACATAGACAACACAATGGTTCAAGTTTATTAAGGGCAAGAAAAGTAAAGTGTGTCATCAAGTTCGTGAGAGCTTTAATCACTAATTTTCACATAACAAGTTTAATTCGGAAGGTAAATAAAAACATGAATATACTGGGAATAGCAAATACTAATAGGTAGGTATGGTGGACTCTTTGGAATAACTTGGTTTTAGGAGTTGGATGTATGAGTGGAACTCATACTTGGTTACGGAGGCTAGCAAAAGACTGTGAGCGACCAACTATAAGAGCAATAATGACCATAATCATGCAGAGCAACGAAAAATCATTAATCAAAGCATAAAGTGATATTATAAGTCGAAAAATAAAGGCACATAAAGGCTATAGTGACTTTGGATAGCCATAACATGGTGTGAGCATGCGCCAAGTCAACCCAAATAAAGCATCAAAGGAGAATACCACAATAATATGTTTTAATATGCTAAAACAACGCATGATTCTTCCAAGGCACATTAAACAATCTCAATTGTTTATAACATGTCATGCTACAACAAAGATCACTAAGCATAAAGCCAAAACAATATCAAGCATGACATGACAAAGCATAGGCCACAGTCAAAAACAAGCTCTCTTTACCACTTAAGCATGAACTTTCCTACTCTTTTCCAATCCAAACCAAACTATTTGAAAAGCAATGCATGAAAGAGGGGGTCCAACCAATTTATTCAGAAAACTAAGAAAATCAAGCAAATGAAAAACCAAAATGAAAACGAAAAAGAAGACGCTCCAAGAAAAACACAATTGTGCATGAAACAATAAAAATGAAGTGTTTGGAAGAAACCTGGGATTTTTATTGATGAAGAAGGGGATGCCTTGGGCATCCCCAAGCTTTGACGCTTGTACTTCTTGGATATTTCTTGGGGTGACATGCGTGGCATCCCCAAACTTGAGCTTTAGTCCATTCTTCATCTCATTACATCATTCCTTCCATACACCTAAAAGTTTTCCTTCATACAAAACTTCACACAATCTTTATTAGCAACATTAGTGCACTTAAGATAATAAGTAGTTGGGTTCATTTGCAACACCAATAAACCTTCCATTAAAACACAAGCTACTGTAGCACTTCCCTCAAAAAGCTCAATTCCCCAAAAGAACTCAAAAAGGAACCAACAAGAAGCAGATGCAAGTAATGGCAGAAATCTGTCAAAACAGACCAGCAGGTAAAAACCAATTTTTTAGAAGACCTTATGTTGCTCAAATCAAAAAGTGTTGAACTAACGAAAGTTATATAACAACCTGGGGCAGAAGCACAAAAATTCGCGTCTCAAAACGACATACAGATATTTTACACGATTTTTCACGGTGAAGCACAAAAATCTGTTTTGGGACAGCAACTTTCCCAATCATTACTTCTCTCTCATTAGAGGTTACTCTTGGCACAAAAAGCAAATAAAAAGGATAAGGAGCAGTTATTAAAGAAGTAATAACTTTCAAGACTCATCTAAACTTTTGGGTTATCTCCCAATAAGTACTTTTCTTTAACGCCTTTAAGTTAGGCATGATAATTTCGATGATGCTCACATAAGAAATATGAATTGAAGTAAAAGAGAGAATCAAGAAGAAAATACAAAATACATTTAAGTCTAACCCACTTCCTATGCATAGGAATCTTATACGCAAATAAATTCACAAATAACAAAGTGACAGGCATAGAAAGATAAAACAAGAGTAATTTCAAAACTTTCAGCAAATAGAGAGGTGTTTCAGTACCATGAAAACTTTTACAACCATATTTTCCTCTCTCATAATAATTTTCAGTAGCCTCATGAACAAACTCAACAATATAACTATCACATAAAGCATGCTTTTCATGATCTACAAACACATAATTTTTATCAAGCTCAAAAATAGTGGGATTAAAACCTTCAAATCCACTTTAAAAAAATTTATAACAAGATGACTAATCAATCTCATTTTCAATAGTAGTGCAATTAATATTATCAGCCAATATAGGACCATCATCTAGAGCTTCATTATAAACATTTTCAAAAGAATCCATAGGAACATAACATTCATCCTCCTTTGGTAAGCATGGGGGACAATCAAATAATGTAAGGGGTAAAGAGTTACTCTCAATAGAAGGTAGGAATGGGTAGATCCATTATTCCTCCTCTTGATCATCACTCTCCTCCTATTTTTCATCCAATGAGCTTCCCATTTCAGCAATTTCTTCTTCCATAGGCTCCTACAAGGCATTAGTCTCTTCCGTTAGTGGAGAGCATCTATTAATATATTCAAGAATGTAGCCATTTTCTTCCTTGTAATTATCAAAGAAAAATTTAAGTATATCATAAACCTCACATTTATAAGGTGAATCATCAGTATTTTTAAGCAAACTAGCAAGTTCAAATGCACCCCTCCAAGCAATAAATTCTTCAATTTGTTCCACATCACAAAAGTCATAATTTCCTTTAACATAAGAAGATATGGTAACATTATCATTATACTCACATTGAAAAGGGAGGTGTTTATACCTCCTACAGCAACAAGATTTATCAACGCAATAAGTAACATTATAATTAGAGCACATGTTTCTAGAAATGGTACTCAATTTATCAATTTGTTCCCATAAGAGTTTCCCTTTTTGTGACAAGTAGTGTTCCTTATAATAATATTTTTGTTCTTCCGTGAACCCACCTTGCCAATTAGATTCAGTTTCAAAGAAACCAACCATTGATAGAAAGCATGATAAAGCAAGACAATAACAGACCAACGAAAATAACAACTATAGTAGGAACTATTTTTGTGTGTTTTTGATAAAGAAACAAGCAAACAAAGCAAGAAATAAACTAAGCAAAACAAAAACAACAAAGTAAAGAGATTGGTTATGAGGGACTCCCCTTGTGAAGATGTCCTTGACTCCCGGCAATGGCGCCAGAAAAATACTTGCTGACTCATGTAATAACGAGCTCGTTGGGGAACCCCAAGAGGAAGGTATGATGAGCAAAGCAGTAAGTTTCCCTCAGTTATGAAACCAAGGTTTTCGAACCAGTAGGAGCAAGGAAACACCTCCAAGGTGTTGTTTCCAACTTGGAATCCTGCACAACACAACCACAAAACTTTGCCCCCAACTTACAATGAGGTTGTCAATCTCACCGGTTTTGCTGAAAACAAAGGATTAAACGTATTGTGTGGAAGAAAGTAGAAGCTTGCAGGAAGTAAACAAAAAGCAGTAAACAGTTGTAGATTGATGATAAAAGAAAGGATCGGGGTCCATAGTTCACTAGTGGTGGTTCTCCTTAAGATAAATGTCATGTTGGGTGAACAAATTACAGCGGGGCGATTGACAAACATCAAGAAAGCAAACATGCATATACTAATCATCTTGACTCCTCTGAGATTCGATTGGGCATTACAACATTATACATAGACCATAATCCAACTGCATCTATGACTAATAATCCACCTTCAAATTATCATCCGAATCCCCTCCTGTATTAAGTTACAAGAAACAGATAATTGCATTACGCATTGCGTGTAAAGTAAACAATATGATTGTTCTATGAACAAAGGATTGTTGTTTTCTCCCTAGTAGCAACATCACATCTAGTACCTTAGAGATTTCTGTCACTTCCCCAGATTACTAGAGGCATGAACCCACTATCGAGCATAAATACTAACTCTTGGAGTTGCTAGTATCTACTTGGCCAAGATAGCTACTAACAACGGAAAGCATGCAAGATCACAAATAACAAAGACATGATAGAATCAATAATCAATCTGAAATACCATCTCAATATCCATCGGATCCCCACAAACATAACATGTAGGATTACAAATAGATGATCTTGATCATGAACGGAGCTCACAAGATCTAAACATGATAGCACAAAGGAGAAGAACCAACCATCTAGCTAGTACATCGACCCGTAGTCCAAGGATGAACTACTCATGCATCACATCGGAGGTTTGCATGGTGATGAAGAAGGCCTCCAGGGTGAATTCTCCCCTCCGGCAGGGTGCTGGGAAGAGCTTCAGATTCCCCCCGATCTGGGAATGGAGATGACGGCGGCTACAGACTCTTTCGTGGAATTTTGATCAGGTACCTAGGGTTTCTGTATCAGAGGCATCTTATAGGCGAAAGGGGAGGCCGAGGGGGTGCCCTGGGTGGCCGTACCACCCCCTGGTGCGGGCCAGGCCTAGCCACGTGGCCAGGTGGTGTGGCCGCCCTGGCCCCTCTCCGTCTCGTATTCTGGCTCCGTGTCCCCCTCGGTGAAAAACTGACTTTGGATTTTGTCCCGTCCAATTCCGAGAATATTCATTTTCTGACTTTCCTGGAACCAAAAACAGCAGAAAACAGGCAGTTGGCACTGTGGCATCTTATTAATAGGTTAGTCCAAGAAAGTGTATAAAAAGTACTCCAAAGTTGGGACAAAGCATAAGAAAGTAGATAAAAACCAAGCATGGAACATCAAAATTATGGATACGTTAGCAACGTATCATTGGTCTTCAAGGGTATGTTCCCTATGGATGTATATCCACCCGTTGCTTGTATCTACTAGATAGATCTTGGTGTATAATAGTTCCCATCGTAGGAAATTTTTTGTTTTCTATGCTGCGAACCCAACAGTGGTATCAGAGCCTGATCTATGCGTAGATGCTTTGCACGGGTAGTACACATATGATTGTGTGGGTGATGATGATCATGTTATTGCTTCCTTCATGTATTTTGGATATTGGTGGCATAGTGGGATGAAGCGGCCCAGACTAACTTTACATGTCCTCGCACGTGAGACCTGTTCCACGCTTCACATGCAACTAGTTTTGCATAAGTGGATAGCGGGTGTCTGTGTCTCCTACTATAGTCAATATCTGATTTACAACGAGTTGCTAATAATTTGGTTATCATCGTTGTGGTTCCATGTTCGTAGGTAAGACCGGTTCTATCTTCCAAATCCCTAAGCCAGGTAAAACTTGCAATTGATAAATTAGAGGCTTCTAGTTTAGATCATTGTTGGGCTGGTGTCATGATATGGTAATGTTGTAAGTTGATGTATAGTGGATACTCTTGCAACACACCTAACATGTAAGTTCCATAGACCTTGGCCTTACATACAAAGGAATGATAAAGATCATACCACGATCCACATGATGGTGATCAAGTGCAAGAACCATATCATTTAACTTTACACATTTGATGCTTGCATCGTATATTGCTTGTTTGGTATTTTAGTAGCATTATAAGATGATCCCTCATTTAGATATCAAGATAAAAATGTGTTCTTCCTTAAGTACACACCATTCTATGTTTCGCCGCTTCAAGACATCACGTGATGATCGGGTCTACTTGAATCCACGATGATAAATGGGTGTAAGACAGTTTTACACACGCGAGTACTAAGGTTCTTACTTGGCGAGCCTAGCATGTACATACATGGCCTCGGAACATGGACTGAAAGGTTAAGCATGAGTCATATAGTTGATATGATGCCCATATAGATGCTCGCCTTTGAAGCTACACCGACTCACGTGATGATCAGACTTGGTCTAGTGGATTTGGTTCATGTAATCACCAAAAAGACACGAGGGATGTTGTTTTTTAGTGGGAGTTCATTCGTAATTTGATTAGTTGAACTTGATCTATCATAAACTTAGTCTAAACTTTAGAAATTCTGTTGTATATGGCACCACCTGTTTTAATTTCAGTGTGTTCATGGAGAAAGAGGAACTTGCGGCAAATGGTAGCAACTTTACCAACTGAGCCATGAATTTGAGGATTGTCCTCACTGCTGCACAAAAGCAATATGTGCCAGAAGCGCCGCTAGGACCCCTACCAGCTCCTGATGCCCATGATGAGGAAAAGAACGTCTATTTGACTCGCCAAGTGGACCACAACTTAGTTTATTGAGGCATATAGTATTTGCTAGAGCCGGAACTTCGAAAGCATTTGGAAAACGGCAATGCTTTTGATACCATGGGTGAATTCAAAATGATTTTCAATACCCATGCTACCGTAGAGAGTTATAATGCTTCCGAAAAGTTCTTTAGCTGCATGATGGAAGAGAACATCTCCGTTAGTGAGCAAATACTCAAAATGTCTAGGTATGCCGATAAACTTGTGTCCTTGGGAATAACGATTCCCATTGACTTAGGAATACATCATGTTCTCCAATCTCTATCACCTAGCTACAAGAGCTTCGTGATGAACTATAATATGCAGGGCATGAAGAAGTCTCTCCCGAGCTTCTGTCAATGCTTAAAACTAAAGTGGAGATTAGGAAAGAACATCAAGTGTTGATGATCAATAAGACCACCGGTTTTACGAAAGACAAGAAGGGTAAACATAAGGGAAAGAAGGGTGGAAAATCTGTTGCCGCGCCTGAAAAAAATCCTGAGCTGGCCCTAAGTCTAATACCGTGTGCTATTATTGTAAGGGGACTGGCCATTGCAAGCGAAACTGCCCGAAGTATTTTGTGGACAAGAAGGCCGACAAGGCAAACAAAGGTATATGTGATATACATGTTATTGATGTGTACTTGACTAGTACTCGTAGTAGCACCTGGGTATTTAATACTGGATCGGTTGCTAATATATGTAACTTGAATCAGGGGCTGCGGAACAAGCGACAGCTAGCAAGGGGTGAGGTCAAGATGCGTGTTGGCAATTGATTAAGAGTTGATGTGATCGCCGTCGAAATGCTACCTCTCCACCTACCATCAAGATTAGTTATAAATCTTAATAATTGTTATTTGGTGCCTATGCTGAGCATGAACATTGTATCCGGATCATGTTTGTTGCAAAGCATTTATTCATTTAAATCTGGAAACAATGGTTGTTCAATTTATATGAATGATATCTTTTATGGTCATGCACCTGTGATGAATGGTTTATTTCTATTGGATCTCGATAATAGTGTTACGCATATTCATAATGTTGATGCTAAAAGGATTAAACTTGATGATGATGATAATGATATATCTTCATATATGTGGCACTCCCGTCTAGGTCATATTGGCGTTAAACGCATAAAGAAACTCCATTCTGATGAACTTTTGGAATCACTTGATTTTGAATCATTTGATACATGTGAGCCATGCCTTATGGGCAAGATGACTAGAATGCCATTTTCCGGTTCAATGGAACGGGTGACAGATTTATTAGAAATCATACATACTGATATATGTGGTTCAATAAGTGTGTCGGCGCGAGGTGGATATCATTATTTTGTTACTTTCATGGATGATTTGAATAGATACGGGTATGTATATGTGATGAAACACAAGTCTGAAACCTTTGAAAAGTTCAAGGAATTTCAGAATGAAGTGGAAAATCATCATAATAGAAAGATTAAATTTATGTGGTCTAACCGTGGAGGTGAGTATCTTAGTTACGAGTTTAGCGCACACATGAGATATTGTGGAATAGTTTCACAACTCACACCTACCGGAACACCACAACGTAATGGTGTGTCGGAATGTCGTAATCATACTTTATTGTATATGGTTCGATCTATGATGTCTCTGACTGACTTGCCAGTGTCATTGTGGGGTTATGCATTGGAAACGGCTGCATTCACTTTAAATAGGGCACCATCTAAATCCGTTGAAATGACACCGTACGAATTGTGGTTTGGAAACAAACCTAAACTGTCATTTCTTAAAATTTGGGGTTGTGATGTTTATGTGAAGAAACTTCAACTTCATAAACTCAAACCCAAAGCGTAAAAATGTGTCTTCATAGGATACCCTAATGAAACGATTGTGTATTCCTTCTATCATAGATCCAAGGCCAAGGTTTTTGTTGCCAAGAATGGTTCATTTCTAGAGAAAGAGTTTCTCGTGAAAGGCATGTGTAGTCAGAAAGTAGAAATCGAAGAGGTTATTGAAGAGGGAACTAATTATAATGATCATGAAACTCCGAAAGAGGACACTACCAAACCTCGTAGGTCAAGCAAGACATGTGCAGCTCTTGAACTGTATGGAAATCCTGTTATGAATTTCATGGTTGATGAAATAGATGATCCTGCGACGTATGAAGAAGAGATGATGAGCCCGGATTCCAAAGAATGGCTAGAATCCCTGAAATCTGAGATGGAATCCATGTACGAAAACCAAGTTTGGACCTTGTTGGACTTACCTCACAACCAAAAGGCCGTTGAGAATAAATGGATTTTCAAAAGAAAAACTGGAGCTGATGGTAATGTGACCATCTATAAAGCTTGACTTGTTGCAAAGGGGTTTCGACAAATTCAGGGAGTTGATTATGATAAGACATTCTCTCCCGTAGTGATGCTAAAGTCGGTTAGGATTATGTTAGCAATTGCTGCATATTTCGATTATGAAATATGGCATCTGGATGTCAAAACTGTGTTCCTCAATGGTAATATTGAAGAAGAGTTGTATATGATACAACCTAAGGGTTTTGTCGATCCTAAGGATGCTGATAAGGTATGCAAGCTTCAGCGATCCATCTATGGACTGAAGCAAGCATCCCGGAGTTGGAATCTCCGCTTTGATGAGGTGATCAAAGAGTTTGGATTTGTCCAAACTTATGGAGAGGCTTGTATTTACAAGAAAGTGAGTGGGAGAAATGTGGCATTTCTGATATTATATGTGGATGACATATTATTGATTGGAAATTATGTAGATCTTTTAAACAGTGTTAAAAGTTATCTAAACAACAATTTTTTGATGAAGGACCTTGGTGAAGCGTCATATATATTAGGCATTAAGATCTATAGAGATAGATCAAGGTGCCAAATTGGGCTATCGCAAAGTACATACCTTGAGATATTAAAGAAGTTTAATATGGACGGAAGTAAGAAGGGGTTCTTACCTATGTTGCAAGGCAAGACATTGAGTAAGACTCAAAGTTCGGCAACAGTGGAAGAAAGAGAGATAATGGATAAGATCCCCTATTCTTTATCCATAGGCTCTATACTGTATGCCATGCTATGTACAAGACCAGATGTGGCACATGCTATTAGTTTGGCTAGTAGGTACTAATCCGATCCAGGTTCAGAACACTTGATAGTGGTCAGGAATATCCTTAAGTACTTAAGAAGAAGTAAGGATATATTTCTTGTATATGGAGGTGAAGAAGAGCTGGCCGCTAAGTGTTATGTCGATGCTAGATTTGACACCGTACGGATGCCTCTAAGTCTGAATCTGGATACGTATTTCTCTTGAATGGAGCAGCAGTTAGTTGGAGGAGTTCCAAACAACCTATGGTGACTGGATCAACGACGGAGGCAGAATATGTTGCTGCTTCAGAAGCAGCACAGGAAGTGGTTTGGATGAAGGAGTTCTTAATGGAACTAGGCGTGGTTCCTAGTGCATTGGGCCCAATGGTGATCTATTGTGACAATGGATCCATAGCCAACGCCAAGGAACCAAGGTCTCACAAGAATTCCAAGCATATTAAGCTCCAGTTTCACTCCATCCGCAAGCATGTCAAGGATGGAGATATAAAGATTTTTAAAGTCCACATGGACCTAAATGTAGCAGATCTGTTGACTAAAGTTCTCCCTATGGCAAAACATGATCAACACCAGAACTCCATGGGTGTTAGATTTATCACTATGTAAACTAGATTATTGTCTCTAGTGCAAGTGGGAGACTGAAGGGAATATGCCCTGTGAGGCAATAATAAATTTGTTATTATATGTATTCCAAGTATATGATAGATGTTTATTTCGCATGCTATAATTGTATTAATATGGAAACCTTAATACATGTGTGTTTAATAAATAAATAGAAAGTTCCTAGTTATGATCTCTATAAACTAGCTCATTAATTAACAGGACGATCAAGGTTTCCTGATCATGGACATTGGATGTTGTTAATAATGAGGTCAAAACATAGGTGAATGATGTGATGAACATTCATCCGAAGTATAGCATTATGATCAAAGTCATTATGTTTATATTGCTATAATATCATATGAAGTTATCTTTATCCTTAGACCATGAGATCATGTTAATTGCTAACACCGGAAGAATACTTTGATAACATCAAACATCACACTGTAACAGGGTGACTATAAAGATGGGTTTGGGTATTCTGAAAGTGTTATGTTGAGGCTCATGGATCAAGAGTGGAATTTGTCAATCCCGATGATGGATAGATATACTCTGGGCCCTCTCGGTGATATCACATTAAGATAGCTTGCGAGCAAGTGATGTGATCACTAGAATGTTATATCACGGGAACGAGAAAAGAGTGCATGTCGGTAACAAGATCAAACTAAGTATTGAGATACTAATGATCGAATCTCAGACATGTAATATATCATAAGACAAAGGGATTTAGTTACTATCATTGAAGGATCTCTCGATCATAGAAGTCATTGTTGAATGTGTGGGAGTCAGTATGGATCTCTAGGCCCCACTTTTGATTATTGATCTGAGAGGGGTCTCGATCATGTTTGCATTATTCATGAACTGCTGAGTGACACACTTAAGGGTTGCCAACACCATTTGGAGCAAATATGTTCTAGAAAAAAGAATTGCAAAGCGCTGGAATTATTTCAATGGACACTGGAATTGTTTCGAGTGAAATTGCTGAAATTGGTTCTACATGTGATGTTGAAATGTTGCAGGGGGTTTTATGTGAATGTTTGTTAATTAAATTAATTAAAAAATTCTGAATAAAATAAATAAAATTGTTTTATTAAATGAGAGTTGCATTTTATTTGGTGGAAATTTAATGCATGTGAGTGGAATTTTAAGTGGAGGTAGAATTGATGTGAGTGGATCTTCCACCACATGAATGAGGAAGAGGTGAGGGCATCCCCCATGGGAGGGGAGGAGCCCCCCTCTCCTCCCTCTCAAAACACACCTCCTTATGAAGGATCTCTCTCCCCCTCTAGAATTATTCTCCTATGGTCTCGAATTAGCGAGATACATGTTCCCAATGGCATTTCGTCTGGAAAGAGTTGTTTCTTCCGCTGATTCACTGGAGCAAGGAGGTGGAGGTTGTTCGGTGGCCTGAACGTGTGTGCAAGGACGGATGCGCGGCTGATTTGTGGCGCTAGGACTTCCACATGATCTTGAGATTGGCAAGCGTTCGACTACATCATCCACGAGTTCCATCTCATTACACTTTGTCGGTCTTTGAGGGTATGTTCTATAAGGATGTATATCGACCCATTGATTGTATCTAGTAGATAGATCTTGGTGTATAATAGTTTCCATGGTAAGAATTTTTTTGTTTCCTATGCTGCAAACTCAACAAGTGGGAGACTTTTGGGAATATGCCCTAGAGGAAATCATGTATGCTATACTTCCTAGTGTATTCATAAAGTTATTAAGTTTTCCTTGTATAAACATCTAATATGTATCACTAAATATGTGATTCAATTATGGAACTATAATATTTTATGTTGTTCATACTAGATGTCATTGGTCATCGAGGTCGTGATGGACACACAACTGATGACTCAGTTCTACTTGTCATGGGCATGGTGATGCCAATCCGATTTACATTGATTTGGATAAAGAGTTTAGCAAGTCATACTGACCACAGTTGAGATGCAATGAGAATAATGTCATTGTAGTCTCAAGCAATGGAATCTTTCCTCCTGAGGTGATCACACGATCCAAGTTATGGATCAGACGACTTAGGTTCTATCAAACATTGTTCCATAAAAGGATGGTTATAAAGGTAGAATTTGGGTCGACTATGAATCAAGCTACGTGACACGGATAACTGTGCAACTCGATTAAGGTAGACCCTCTCGTGTGATATGATTAAAAAGCATGGCCATGTGCAACTCAATTAAGTGTTAACTGAGGAGTCAGACTAATTGTTAGTCCAGAGAATTGTATATCATGAAATGAAAAGAGAGTTCAGCTATTAAAGGGATGGCAACAACTCGCCTATAGATTGACAAGGTATATCATGAGGCAAAGGGACTTGGATGAAAGTCACATTGAAGATTGTCTTTAAACTTTATGGCACCTGGGAGTTGGCACGCCTTACTAGAGACCGCTACCATCTATCATATTTAGACCAAGTGTTCATGAGAGTGAGTTGGACTTAGATCCATGATAGGATACTTGAAGTGTGGCTCATATCGTGTCTAGGTGTACGTGAACCTATAGGCTCACACACTTAACGATAAGGGACCCATGTGAATTGGATCCACATGTAAATTGGGGTAGATGGGCCTCAAGTGTTGAGCTCAACTAGGAGTGTTTATAAGTGGAGGGAAAAGGGATAGTTCATTGACCTAGCCATCACTTTCTCCATTCCCAAATCAGGCTAGAAAGGATCTAGCAATCCTCTGCTCGGTGCTCCTTCTTTCACATGCTGGTAGAGGTGTCGCATGTGTGACGCTTGGGACAAAGGAATTCGTGGGATCCAGAGGAGCTGCTCATGGGGTTGATCAACACTGCCACGATGCGCTATATCAGGTTCCGCATCTACGCATCTAGTCTTAATCTCGTGACCTATCACCTCATCTAGATCTTGGGAGCACCACATAGAAAAAAATTTGTTTATCTCTGCGCGGCCCAACAACATAAGCACATAATAAGTTGTATGATAGAAAATATTCTCTTAAAGATAATACACATATATTACATTCTACTAAACAACCTAGAGGGAAAGAAAGAGTAGAAAAGCAAAGGTAAACTCTACTCCCTACAGTGTTGGAAGAACATGTACTCGTATCGGTTTCTCCTTGCACCAGGATCTTCGCACATGAGTGAGCCGGATTCGCTCGAACACACATTTTTCATAACTTTTTTCTATCGAAAGAGATGACTGATGCGTGAATCCGTACTCTCCTCCAAATGGATGCTAACCAGCTCGTGTCCTTCACCCATGCTTCTCATATGTACCATTCCTCGCAATAGATACCAAGATTGTGCTTTACCCAACAATTTATGTATGACCCAAGCATGTTTCTTATGTAGAGCATAGAAAAGGGAACTGACTAATACATATAGAATCTGAGAAGTTGTTGGAAGACAATATACAGATTGCAACAAAAAGACAAAATATGAAAGACTTTGCAAGACAAAGCCTGCCGCCGCGGCTAAGTCGTTGACAATATCTCTTAATATAAATTTCGAAAAAAACTAAGTAAGGAAACACATAAGAAGGCATCAAAACACGAAGAAGATAAAATATACATGTAACAAAAAAACAGGTCTTGATTGTGAAATAAATGAAGACAAAGAGGGATGGTGAAGCGAATACAAAATATGCATGTGAAGCAGAAAGTAGGAAGCGAATAGCAGAAAGAAAGAAGACACGGAGATAGTAAACACTTAACCACACATTTATGCGTTGCGGTCGAATACACCTTAACTGGTCACATTATATTGGCCCATCGCCCATCAATCGAAAAAAATAAAGGAGATAGAAAGACATTAAACAGTCAGCTATACATTTATTCACGGTGGTCGAATACAAACATGCAAAAATAATCCAAAAAAATAAAAATGGTTACAAAGCCGCAAACCTACGCTAAATCTAATTCTAAGCGGGCTATATCCAAAATGGTAACGGTGACTGATACCTTCAATCCAGATTATGAATGCAGTATAGTAGCTTCTTCCCTACCAGACCTAGGTTTAATCAAATCTTAGGAAACAATTGATGTAGGTCAAGGAGCGTATGCAAGACTTGTTAGTTTTCTTCAATCTTTGTTTATCGGACCTTTATGGTTTGCTTTTGTTATTGGGTTGTATCAATAGATGGAGATATGCCAGGGTTGAGATTTCACCTGCAGCTATGCATACATCTCTATCTCTAATCTTTATCTCTAATCTCTAATCTCTAAGAGGTCGTTTGGTATCCATCATTTAGGTCTAGAATCTTGAAATTCATTTTGCAATTACATCCCTATGCTGTTTGGTTGGCACGGAATTAGGTTGTCATTTTATTTAGCAAATCCATCGAAATATCTCCATGTGTAAACCCAATTCTTATCTCAGACCCGTCATTTGCAAATTCCGGTGACAACCAAACATGTGGGTATTTTCATAATATAAATGAAATGAATCTATGTATTCATTTCATTCCTACTAAATGAAATGAATACCTGGGTGTCAAACGACCTCTAATATTATATAATATATCTAAGAAAGACTTCGTGTTCCATCGTCGCAAATACATTGTTCGGCTTCGTCGCTTCGTCGCCCTCCCCCGATCGCTACCGAACGGCCGAAGTGGGCCACAATTGGGTTGTACATCACGCATCTCCCGAAAGGTCTACAGCCAAACAAAAGGAAATCGTTCCACAAAACCTAGGCTGAGCGCTGCACCACCGCCCGTCCCCTTTTCCCCCGCCTCCCTCTCCCGCCGGCCTCCACCGCATGAGCATCACCGCTCTCACGCCAAGGCTGTCCGGACTCGCCTCCACCCTCACGGACGACCCCTCATAAACCTACTTCCCCCCGCCGTCGCCTCTGACACCCCGGAGCCCCGTTCGCTCCAAGAGCTGCCTCTTGCCGGTAGCGGGCAGCAGCGCCTTCACGGATTTCCGTGACTAGGCATCATCCCCCGGGACCCCGATGGCGCCGCGCGGACAAGCCTGGGGAGAATAGCAGAAAGAAAGAAGACACGGAGATAGTAAACACTTAACCACACATTTATGCGTTGCGGTCGAATACACCTTAACTGGTCACATTATATTGGCCCATCGCCCATCAATCGAAAAAAACAAAGAAGATAGAAAGACATTAAACAGTCAGCTATACATTTATTCACGGTGGTCGAATACAAACATGCAAAAATAATCCAAAAAAATAAAAATGGTTACAAAGCCGCAAATTATATGCAAAATATACCTTCGCTACGCTAAATCTAATTCTAAGCGGGCTATATCCAAAATGGTAACGGTGACTGATACCTTCAATCCAGATTATGAATGCAGTATAGTAGCTTCTTCCCTACAAGACCTAGGTTTAATCAAATCTTAGGAAACAATTGATGTAGGTCAAGGAGCGTATGCAAGACTTGTTAGTTTTCTTCGATCTTTGTTTATCGGACCTTTATGGTTTGCTTTTGTTATTGGGTTGTATCAATAGATGGAGATATGCCAGGGTTGAGATTTCACCTGCAGCTATGCATACATCTCTATCTCTAATCTTTATCTCTAATCTCTAATCTCTAAGAGGTCGTTTGGTATCCATCATTTGGGTCTGGAATCTTGAAATTCATTTTGCAATTACATCCCTATGCTGTTTGGTTGGCACGGAATTAGGTTGTCATTTTATTTAGCAAATCCATCGAAATATCTCCATGTGTAAACCCAATTCCTATCTCAGACCCGTCATTTGCAAATTCCGGTGACAACCAAACATGTGGGTATTTTCATAATATAAATGAAATGAATCTATGTATTCATTTCATTCCTACTGAATGAAATGAATACCTGGGTGTCAAACGACCTCTAATATTATATAATATATCTAAGAAAGACTTCGTGTTCCGTCGTCGCAAATACATTGTTCGGCTTCGTCGCTTCGTCGCCCTCCCCCGATCGCTACCGAACGGCCGAAGTGGGCCACAATTGGGTTGTACATCGCGCATCTCCCGAAAGGTCTGCAGCCGAACAAAAGGAAATCGTTCCACAAAACCTAGGCTGAGCGCTGCACCACCGCCCGTCCCCTTTTCCCCCGCCTCCCTCTCCCGCCGGCCTCCACCGCATGAGCATCACCGCTCTCACGCCAAGGCTGTCCGGACTCGCCTCCACCCTCACGGACGACCCCTCATAAACCTACTTCCCCCCGCCGTCGCCTCTGACACCCCGGAGCCCCGTTCTCTCCAAGAGCTGCCTCTTGCCGGTAGCGGGAAGCAGCGCCTTCACGGATTTCCGTGACTAGGCATCATCCCCCGGGACCCCGATGGCGCCGCGCGGACAAGCCTGGGGAGCTCGAATTTAGTGACAGTCGCGGTGGCGTGCGGGTGCCACAGGTAGGATGTTTGTGCAGGCGCTAGTGCTATGCACATCCTCCTGCATGTCGCCTTCCTCCTCGGCCTCCACCGCATCGGTCAGTTACCATCACCCTCACCTGCTTCCCTTACTTTCCTGAGTCGTCTGCACGAACCTGTCAGATGGGAGTGCGTGATCTGGGACGTAGTCAAGTTGAATGTAGTTTTTATATTTATGTGTTGGGCGCATTCAGGGAATGATATTTTGAGTACCATTGTTGTTGAGAGGTTCAGTCTGCCCATGTCCAGTTTTTATTCTTTTTCAGTTCTTTTTCTATGTCTTCAGAGCTATGTGGACCTGAAGGTTCAGAAGAGACCACAACGCTAAACAGAGCCAAGATAAGGATCCCGAGATAAATTGCCAATGGTGACGCTGGTGATTCCTAGGGTTTTGTCAAGCTTCTTGACCATTTCAAGCACTCATGCCTAACGGGGAGCCATGTTTGCATGGTGTCTGAGTTTATTTGTGGTAACTTGCTCATCCAGATGAAGTACATGGGTTATCGTGGGATTCCACTTAAGAGGATATGCCCACACATGCCCATTAGCCTTGAGTACCTCCACAGCATACTTTTTGGCCCCTTCCAATTCTAGGAATTGCAGCGTGTGTGTGAGAGAGGCAGAGGTACCCTAAAATCCGTTGCATCCTTCATAAATGGGTCCTTGAATTGGCAGCAGACAATAGGTGTGATATTCATAAGTTCAGTGTAGTCTTGCAGAAACAGCTAAGTGAATATACAACATGTCATTTCTTGATTTCATTTTATTGTTCTTAGAGTGTTACTGTAGTCTGTCATTAGGATAAGTAGGAGTGTCATTTCCATTGACAGTAAGAGATCTCCAAAATTTTGAGGAGAATAGTCAGAGAGTATCTCAAAATTAATGTGTGTTTTTACATTTTTCTGCAGCAGATTTTTTCAACTTATGTTCACCTGCTGAGAAGTCCTTGCCATTTTTTTTCAAGAGGTATATGCAAGTCAGTCCTGATCATGCAAGAAAATATGGTGGGGGCAAGGCTTGGCCTTGCGATTTCAGTTGGTATGTTTTCTTTCAGTTCAAATTACTGATTAGTTGTGCACCTATTAAATACTAATACCTAGAAATATGCCAATAATTGTTTCGGTGCTAGCTTTAACTAAACAGGTCCACTGTAGTTTACAAAATTGTGTAACCATTTTACTGAATTTTCGCAATGATTTAGGTGAAGTTGATGGGTGGTACTCTAACTCTGGTTAGCAACGAGAATGAAGGATCAAAATTTACATTCTCAAGACCTTGCAAAATTCTGTTAAAAGAGGAGCACGTTGATGATTCCCCGTGTATTTTATTATCTATGCCTCAACCTTTTTCCCATCTACTTTATCAATTTTATGTTTATCGATTCCATGCAGCTCGGGCTGGGCTTGCCAGCGACTGGGTTGGAGGCCGGAGTAGTTGACGGCACGACGACAGGTTATCCTAACCCTTGGTGGGACCGGTGAAATCTCTTCTGTTGGTATCCTCTCTAGGAACCGTTACTTTTCCAAGTGAGTATATATATTTAATATGGTGCATACATATTGATTCTTGATGTGTTTATTCAGTCAAGATTCCGCTATTTGGCTGAGTTCTTATTGTATTCATACATTGGAATGTTTTCAAATTGAGCAACGTAGATGAATATTTCCTCTACATGTTACTCTTGTTTTTGGCGGCTTGTTCGGAGATTATTTATGTGGTGCTTGATGGCAAATGCTATTGTTCCTCGACTATATCAAGTTGAGATCCTCCACCCCACCTCCCATCTTCATCCTGCACTCCACCATCAGATTCATGTCGCCCAGCTATTGCGGCTACGGCGTCCCCCAGTCCAAGCAGAACAAACATAAGTACGTCTCGTGCTCCCTCCCGTATGCTGAAATCAAGCTCTCTCTAGCTGTTTAATTTCATCGCTTGGTATAAGCAAGATTTTTTTTCAAGAACATGAGGGCGATCAAGGACAAGAACTTCCTGTGGGGCGCTGGGGTATCGGGGACTACTCTGCCAAGTTGAGGAAAAGGTTGAAGGGGAGTGGATAGACCTTACCATCCACTGCAATCTCCAGGTCCGGTGTCGTCTGTCGGATCTAGTTTCGTGGGTCACCACCTCCATATCCACTGTCTGTTGGCTCGCGGATGAAGACGACCAGCACACGCAGCAAAACATAGATCGCCTCCTCAGGTGATTTTGAGCTCACGTGTAGGGTGACCGCAAAGCGTGCATCCTGTCCTCCAGCGTGTGCTAATAGATACTTATTGAATTCGTGGTCCTGGCCGCCAGCTTGTGCTTGTAGACATAGCCCTTTTGATGTCGAAACTTAGGTTGTCCCTGAGTCCTTAGAACCAACTCTTAAATTGTATGTTTCTGACTCCGCCCAAGTAAGCAACGTTGATGCAATCTCGAAAGTTACTAGGTTGCCCATTCAGAGAAGTTGAGTCTCATGCATGATTTTCTCTACGAATTGTATTGCAGGAAAAACTTCCAGTGTACCAGATGACAGCAACTATCAATGACTTCAGGATCGTCATTTGTTAGAGCTCATCTAGCTCCCGCTGCGAACCCAGCTGGCCCTGTCATGCGCATGTGTGAGGTGTGTTGGTTTATATGCGTGGTTCAATGTTTCAGTTTGGCATGTGTCAACAACATAGGTTTTGTATGCTTGGATGTCAATATTTTACTTGATATCAGTTAGTTGTCACTGGACCTTGCCTCCATAGCAGATATGGTATTGGTTCCTGTTTGTAGGATCCGCCTTCTGCTGTTGCGATTACTTCCCTAGATGACTAGAGTAATTCCTGACAATGTGCACACTTTGTCTTCAGATCTTGGATGTTCCAATGGACTGAATGTAGACAAAGTCATACCAGTGTAGCATCTCCAGTATGTTTTAGATATTTCATTGAATGGTATATCTTCCTTTACATGAAAATTCTTAGTGTAGCATGGAATTTAGGAACATTTATCTCTCGTCAATTTCCAACCACATTGCAATTCCTTATGGATTTCTAATCAACCTCTTCCCCTCAAGTCTTGATTTTTTTATGAATGTCACAAGAGGGTCCTGCATGAATGTTTTCAAAAGTATCAGTATGGCCTTCTAATACATGTATGATGCATTTTGTTACTTTTCTCATGCATTTGTTTATGATCATGTTTCGGATGTATTAGTCTACTAGTATTTCACTGTTGTAATATGATTACCCAGAACTTATTCTACATACCATGTTTTCCTTACACACATGTAGTAGCGTTGATCTAGAGGATCAATGAATTTACTCGAGGCTCCGTCTCTGTAACATTCATTCTTTTCCCTACCGTGTCATGCATATTGTTTAACAGTAAGTCTACTACTATAAATACCTTCTCTAATTTGAATACCTTTTTCTTGTGTTGTACTATTCAGGATTCAGTGTTTCCTGTCATTTCTGGATTTTGAAGGATTGGACCATCAGTGGCTGAAAGAGCGGGGTGCTCTTACAAGATTTCAAAAAATATGGCCATCATGTTGTCTTCTTTTTTCAGTAATGCTGACATGCTGCTCACTGCCTTCTGGTTCTAGGTGCACATACATTTTTTTATGCATCCAACTACATGAACAGAGAAGTTTGTTGCTGATTTGATTTTTAATATTATGTTCCAGGTTTCTCCATATTTTTTCAGTTTTTAAATGCTTTTTGTGCCAACCAGAGAAATGGACTTTTATCACTGGAAATATGCTTCTATTGGAAAATAACAACAATGAAGAAAAGGTGCGTTGATCTTTTGAGAAGACTCAGATGATATTTGTCTACTTTTGTGAGAACATCTTTGTGGCATGAAACATGTGTGCTCAGTTTCTGAAAATAGGGAAAGCAAGATGGCATAAGCAAACCTAGGTGATGGTATGCATGTTGTGGTATAGATGTCGAGTACGCCAATTGAGTGAGTTCATGTAGCGGTCAGATTTATTTAACCTTTTTTTTGTTACAGAGCATAAACTTTCTATATGATATTTTTTGAAGTAGCTTCTTTGTGCTTTCTAAATAGAGGGAACGCATAATGTCACCATATTGTGACCATGTAAGTTTTTCAAAAGATGTAAATTTCCCAATCAAAGTCTTTGAAAACATTTAGTAAAAATCAACCTATAGCAACGCATAAGTATGTTATCATAAATCCACGATCCATTGTATAGTTAATTTATAAAGTTTGAAGATTTTATATTTTACTTTGAAAAAGATAAAAGAGAAACATGAAAAAGGATAGTATAACTTTTTTGGCAACATTTTAATAATGTATGTATATCTCATTGCAACGCAGGGGCATTTTCCTAGTATGGGATAAAAACTATAATAAGCACATTCATGTATAAATGATCTAAAATAGATAGGATTGGTGGGAAACACATCCATAAATACTAAAGCCCCTGCGAGCCACAGGCATAGCATAAAGTCTTTTCGTCCAACCGTTATACCATGAAGCACCAGTCTATGACTGATTATTAAGTAAAATACAGACCAAAGCATTAAGATTTATGATGTTGCTATTTGACATAGGTATGCCCTATGGGCACCTACTATTGGCCTGCCTGGTGGGGTCCAACGGAAGGCCCACTCGAAGATATATCAAGATCCATGACACCCATGACGGTTTGGCTGGTATGAAGCCCATATGGACACAGACTCCCAAATGCACAAGACATGGAAATCTCAAGACTAGGTTTGAATCTAACTTGTAACCTACTCGTATTGGTACCCGAGAGCTAGCCTCTCCATATATAAAGGCTAGCAGGGTCCAACGGGGAGATAATCTCTCCCATAATAGATCTAGACATCGCCACAATAGAGAGAATACAACAGATCTAGACAATCCACAACTCTCGTATACACCTCGCCAGATTACATCTGCGCACCCCTTATCTCCTCGATAATCAAGAGCAGACAAGCAGGACTAGGGTCCTATTCGAGGCCTGAACCTGGGTCAAACCTCGTGTCCCCTATGTGCTTGTTTGCTAGCCGATCGATGCCTCCAGCGCTCCCCAATTCCTCGAACCTAAGTCCATCAACGATGGGCATTGATGAGTTAACCCCTCGTCAATTAGCATCGACCGTAGGGACTGTGAGCGCTGATGTTGCGATCTCGACGGCCCATCACCAGCGATCTAAGATTCCCCCCTCGTCAATTAGCATCGACCGTAGGGACTGTGAGCGCTGATGTTGCGATCTCGACGGCCCATCACCAGCGATCTAAGATTCCTCGTCTATTGGAGGCTAGATCTGATTTGGCTCTCTCATCATCAAACGGTGTCGGATCACATCCGATAGATTCATCTGCGTGGGCGCACTAAGCTTCTTTGTCAATAAGTTTGTTGCGGCGCGTCTCGTCTTCATGGCGAGTGTGCAGCCGACTCATCATCACGGCGTCCTGCAATCAGGAAAAGGACGTCATGTTCATCAAACACCAAGGAGGTCAAGCGTTGTGTGGAAAGATAGATTAAATCGACATCTCAATGTCTTCACGCCAGACTGTCGAGGTCGTTTGGAATTAAAATACTCAAGGAGCTTGTACGTGATACCATCAGAGTTCCATTTTCAAATATGGACAAAATAATCGACTCCCACTCCACCAAACTAAGTACGAGGTCAGTATAGAAAAAGTGGAAATGTACTAACTCGTGGTCCGCGGAAAAAAAGAGAGGCGAGTGCTGGTGCTAGCTACTCGACGCGAAGACTGAGTCGAGAAAAGCAAGGAAAAGATGCTACATGTACGTATCAGTTGAAGGCTACCTCGTACGGACGTGCAGACAGTAATATAGTACACTGGCGAGTCACCAGGTTACATGGACAACTCGAAATATATTTTGACGTTGCGACGACCATCTTCACCTTCATCGCGGCCATTGGCGACTTCAACCACGGCCGACAACATTGTCGTTGACTCCGAAGAAGTCGACATCACCATCAGCTACTGCGGCGTCCTGCTCGCCATCTTCCGGCAGCTCCTCTATGATCCGGAATCAATGTTGTCTCCGTCCGACCATGTTGACTCTACACCCGGGATTGCGTCGAAAAATCTGCAGCAAGACCCGCCACGTTCTTTGACTCTGCCATACGACTTGTTGTGGTCTTCAGCTCCGCGACTCGGGGGATCCCTCGGCTACAGCGACCCTGATGCAGCCCGTCCTACGAACGCTCCTACATCTACACCAACAAGTTCCCCAAGTGGATCCATGACTCGTGCCCGAGCCAAACTCCTACAAGCTAAGGTGAACTCGCTCCTCTCCTCGTGTCAATTTGATACTTCCTTGGATGGTGTGATACTTCATGCGAATACGCTGTGTATCATCAGGTACGAAGCCTCAACACACCACCAAGCACCCAAGGATGGAAAACAAGGAGCAGAACGTGAAGCAAAAGCCGTTGAAGCTGCTCAGACCGGAGTCTCCGGTCTACGCACACCGGAGTCTCTGGCCTGCCAAAGTCTCTGGTCTGAAGACCCCGGAGACTCCGGCCCGTCCTCCGGTCTGACCCCTCGAACCAGGTTTTGGGTCAATCTGTCTGCCCATCCAGAGACTGGTCCGGAGGCTCCTCCGAATTCTTCGGCCCAAACCGGAGTCTCCGGCCTGCACACCGGAGTCTCCGGACCGACCGTCGCCAGGCATGTAAAAGGCCTTTGGGCCTTCGGCCCATGTACCCCTTAGTCCGTCCAGAACTTGTCTTTTATTCCTAAAGTACCCCCGACTGTGTGGTTGGCCTATATATAGTCCCCACCTCTATTGTAAACCCCAGACATGATATTGGAATTAGTGGAAACCCCTTGTGGATCTATCTAGTTCTTGCCTCATGCTCCTTGACCAAGGAGCACCAATATCACAAACCTCATTTGAGTTTGCATCGTGCCTTCGCATTGTACAAGGCCTAGGCATCGGAGTCCCTTTGCCAAGACGTCAAGATCTCACCGAGTCTCCCATCTCGCCGTGCCAGTTCAAGAGAGAGTCCTTCGCCCGACGTCGATCCTAGGGATTGTGCCGGACCGGTCACCGCCGGCGTGGGCTATTGGTGTGTATCGTGGTTTTGTGTGTGTGTGTGTTCATCACGTTCTTTGTGTGTGAGTTCGCCGTGTTCATCCTCCCCTCCTCTCCCCGCACTCCACCCTCGATTTGAGTGGGATTCGTGAAAGATCGACCCACCCTAGAGGTTTGCCCTCAACATATTGGTATCAAGAGCTTTGTTGCTCACGAATTTCCCCACAATTTTTTCTTCTATCCACCAAAAAACCGAAAATCCCTAAAAAACAGCCCATATTTGCCTTTGGATCGATCTCTTGATTTGGAGTGTTATTTGTGGTTTTGATCCGACCAAACCTTGTCTTAGGAGTTGGTCCAGCTTTATCCTGCGTTTTCCCAGCCCAATTTGGCCAATTTTTCGCGGATTTGAGGCCCCAAGGCGTAGATTTCCGCTCAAGAACATGAGTAGTTCGTGATCTGACTCCAGACCAGAGTTTCCGGCCTATAGACCGGAGTCCCCGGCCTACACCGGAGTCTCTGGCCTGAAACCCCGGAGTCTCAGGCCTGACGCCTGATTTTGACAGTTTTGCCTCTAATCTTGCATTGGATAATTTTCTCTTGTTTGTTTGTGCTCGTGTGCGTGTCGTCAACTAACAACAAGCTTCCACATCGACAACTCCCGCGCTAATCGACACCATGGCCCACGAACATCATCCGCACCACCGACGGCAAGTTCATCATCATCAACAAAGGTATAACTTGCGTCACCTTGTTAACCCCTATCTTCCTTTGTGTGTACCTATCCCACAAGAGTGGCTCATCTTGTGTTTGCTTGAGCATTGTGCACTTGTCCTTGGATAGTGAGAGTGCAAGAGCAATAGTAAGAGTGACTTGGTAGCATCAAGGGAGAGCAACAAAAAAAATACAAAAGAAAGGAAAAGATACAAAGCAAAAGCAAAAGAAAAATAGTCTCCCATTGCCAAAGAGAGTCTCAAAGCTTGTAAGCAAGAGAGAAAGAAGAGCACCTAAGGCAAGAGCACAAATCCATTGCTCATTTTTCTTCTTTGCAAACGAGCCACAATCTCTCCTTGCATTGGCACGACAACGAGATTAGTCTTCGTTAGGACATTTTGTTTGCTCATTTTCATAGTCGTGTCAATCCCAACAATCTCCACGTGTGTGTATATAGTCGTAGGTTCCCGTCACCCCTTTGAGTTGTTGACCTTCGCCTTTGACTTGAGTTTTGTTTGGATTTTACCCACTTTTTGACTATCCTTTTTCTTTTTGTTGGTTCTTTGGCATTCCACAATTATAACCTACCATCAACAAGCTTTTGAGAGTCAGTTCTTTCTTTAGCGTGAGTTTTCTTCGCATTTCCACTTTGCGCGCTTATAGCTCTCACTTGTGGTTTCTAGTTTGGTGCAATCCCCAAGGTGAGGTACAAGGCTAACACCACCATATTCCACTTCCATATACAATAGGCAAGGTGAGTCGAGCCAACCACCTCCCCAAGAAGAAGATCAAGGACCGTACATGACGCGCGCAAGTCACTTCATCGTTCTACAAGAGTTCCGTGAACGTTGCCAAGCCTTGAGACGTGACAAGATGAACAATTTGGCGAGACGCAAGCCGAGTTCAAGAACATCGACAACCGCTTTGATGGCATCGAAAGGCAAATGAAAGCAATGCATCACAACTTCGGCCACCAAAATGAAGCGCTTCAACGCTCTGTCGCCGAAACAAATGACAATCTTCGACGTCTCATCGACGGAATGACAAGACCGCGTTCACGTGCATCAAGCTCTTCAAGTTCTTCGAGTCGTCATGCATCTCTGCAACAAGATCTACATCTAAGTGCTCAAAGATGCAATGACGCCCCCATGGTTGAAGATGGAACTTCTTCGAACTATGTACCTTCCCCATGGCATGCCGCAACGTCAAGCTATGATGGCGATTTATCTTCAAGGCCACGAGAAAGGCAAGAAGCACACCGTCATCACGCAAGGGCACTAGTGATCCAACAAGAGCAACCATAAGAAGAACCGCAAGTGCAACCGCAAGTATACCACAATCGACCTCGACACATACTTGACACAACAAGCGATGACTCCAATTTGGAGAATCAAGCTCGCCATCAACGTGAAGCTCTCCAAGATCCTCCTCCTCGGCATCACCGTCCTGAACATCAACACCGACACCATGGTCATCACGAGGCGCCTCCTCCACCACACCAAAACATGGAGCGTCAAGTGGTACAAGTTGAGCGACAGCCACTATGTCAAGAGGCTCAAGACCATGATCTTCGCCGTGAGGCCCGTGTGCCTAACCAACATCATCAACCGAGGAACGAGCCTCCCCTTCGCCGTCAACCGCGTCAAGAGGCTCCACACCCTCGCCACCATGAGGCCCAAGGACCTCAACCACGTCAACAACCGTGCCAAGAGCAAGAGCAATCTCCACAACAACAACATCAAGAGCAAGCTCTTCACCAAGGACGCAAGAACCAAGTTCCACCGCATCAAAATCAAGATCACCAAGCTCGTCGCAATGACCGCAACGATAAAGAAACTTTCGGCAAGCTCAAGTTCACAATGCCCAAGTTCACCGGATCTAATGACCCCAAAGAATACCTTTCATGGGCACTCAAAGTTGACAAGAGTTTGATGATTACGCCAACCTTTGGTGGGAACAAGTTCAAGTTGCTCGTGATGCAAGACAAGAGCCGCCAATCACAACTTGGCATGACATGAAGGCGCACATGAGATCCCGGTTCGTCCCCGCGCACTACACGCGTGACCTCTTCAACAACCTTCAATCGCTTCGTCAAGGGACAAAGACCGTGGAAGAGTACTTCAAGGAAATGGAACTCAACTTGATTCGCGCCAACATCGATGAGCGTATGGAGCAAACTATGGCACGCTTCCTTATTGGGCTGAACCACCCAATCAAGCGCATCGTCGAGTTCCAAACATACAACAACATGGTTGAGCTTGTGCACATCGCAACAAAGGCTGAACGTCAAGTGCAAGAGGACATCAAGTACAACAAGCCCAAGACATATTTCACCTACAAGCAAGCATCAACCGCTATGCCAACAACCTTCAATGGAAGCTCCTCAAGTACCTCCAAGCCTTCCTTCAAGCCCACACTTACTCAAGGAAAACTGCCCCCAAGTGGCAAACAAGCAAAGAGTGATACACCCTTCAACGGTGAATGCTACAAGTGTGGAGGAAAAGGACACAAGTCGGCCAAATGTGGAACCAAGAAGGTATTGTTCATCCATGACAATGGCGACGAAGAGTACTTGAGTGAAGATGAATTTGATGCCCGTGTCAAGGAAGCAATGGCAAGGAAACGAGTGAAAGATGATCAAGAACTCCTCATGTGTGAACATGACGCAAGTCCATCGCTTGTAGTCACAAGGATCTTGACCACTCAAGCACAAGAGCATGAAGACCAACGCTCAAACATCTTCCAAACATGAGCCGACATCAATGGCAAATCTATCAAGGTGATCATTGACGGAGGGAGTTGCCACAACCTTACTAGCACTGAGTTGTGTGAGAATCTCAACCTCACCCTCCATCCACACAAGCAACCATACCACGTGCAATGGCTAAGTGACCAAGGGTTCGTGAAGATCAAGCATACCGTATCGGTATCCTTTGCTATTGGCCCTTACAAACACACGGTTGAGTGCGATGTGGTTCCTATGATAGTTTGCCACATGCTTCTCGGTCGACCATGGCAATTTGACAAGGCTGCTCTACATGATGGTCGCACCAATGTATAGACCTTTAAATGGCTCAACAAAACATGTGTTTTGCAACCAATGACTCCTAGCCAAATAATTGCAGACAATGCAAAGGCTTTAGCGAGGGCGCAAAGCACAACACCTACTTGTGAGAAGAGCGGTGAGAGAGAGACCCACCTCATAGTGAGTGAGAGACACAAGCCAAACTCGAGTGGAAAAAATAAGAACATAAGACGTGAGTGAGAGACCCACCTCATAGCGCAAGGAACTAATGAATTGACCAATGTTTCCTCCATCTTTGATGAATGTTTTGCAAGCATTCAAGGACGTGTTCCCCGAAGAGCTCCCACATGGTCTACCTCTTCTTCGCGGCATCGAACATCGCATTGTCCTCATCCCCAGCGCACCACTTCCCAATTGCGCCGCTTACCTCATAGCTGCTCAGACCGGAGTCTCCGATCTACGCACACCGGAGTCTCCGGCCTGCCAAAGTCTCCGGTCTGAAGACCCCGGAGACTCCGGCCTGACCCCTCGAACCAGGTTCTGGGTCAATCTGTCTGCCCCTCGGGAGACTGGTCCGGAGGCTCCTCCGGATTCTCCGGCCTACACACCGGAGTCTCCGGACCGACCGTCGCCAGGCATGTAAAAGGCCTTTGGGTCTTCGGCCCATGTACCCCTTAGTCCGTCCAGAACTTGTCTTTTATTCCTAAAGTACCCCTGACTGTGTATATAGTCCCCCACTTCTATTGTAAACCCCAGGCATGATATTGGAATTAGTGGAAACCCCTTGTGGATCTATCTAGTTTTTGCCTCATGCTCCTTGACCAAGGAGCACCAATATCACAAACCTCGTTGGAGTTTGCATCGTGCCTCCGCGTTGTACAAGGCCTAGGCATCGGAGTCCCTTTGCCTAGACGTCAAGATCTCATCGAGTCTCCCATCTCGCTGTGCCGGTTCGAGAGAGAGTCCTCCGCCAGACGTCGATCCTAGGGATTGCGCCGCACCGGTCACCGCCGGCGTGAGCTATTGTTGTGTATCGTGGTTTTGTGTGTGTGTGTTCATTGCGTTCTTCATGCGTGAGTTCGTCGTGGTCATCCTCCCCTCCTCTCCCCTCACTCCACCCTCAATTTGAGTCGGATTCGTGAAAGATTGGGCCACCCTAGAGGTTTGCCCTCAATAGACCTGCTATGATCTTTGGTTGCAGCAAATTGCTGTCACCGTCGGCTTCGGCGACCCGCTGCCGCGACGACTCCGGTCCGCCGCATCGGCTTTCCAATGTCACATCGACCTCATCGACTCTACACCTGGGGGTTGCGCAAATTCTTCGTGTGACTCAGGGGCTCCTACAACTCCAGAGACCCGCTGCGATCTTCAGCTCCAGTGACTCGGGGGCTCCCTCCTCTACGGCGACCCGCCGCGTCCATCGACTCCGGCGACCTTCTGCAGTTTTAGGAAGAGGCGTCCTGATGTGGTCTTCGATTGCTGTGGCCCATTATAGTCTTCATATGCGGCAACTCGTCATCACCACACAACTTCGGTCCACCGTGTCGACTATGTCCGTTGCGTGACCTACTGCCACGGTGATTCCTTCCGCCGCACAACTCGCCGCCACGTCGATTGCGTCCACGGTGTTGACTCCGTGTCCACCGCATGACTCATCGCTGAGTCGACTCTGTCCATCTCGTGACTCCATTGACCTCGACTACGCATCCATCACGTCGACTCCTTCCAGCAAAACTCCGTATGACTCGCCGTCGTGTTGAGTCCTTCAACCGCGTCGACTACCAATAAAGCTAAGTTTTCCACTACTTACAACTAATTCTTTTTTAACTCGCATTGGAAACACTCGGGGCTGCGCCCTCTTCAAGTAACCTAATATGTCGTCGACTCCCTACACTCGAGCACCTCATACGCGATAGCTAGAGTAGCTGATTATGCCTGATCGTCGATCCTTGAACTCCAAGTACCTCGAAAAGGTACTGAGACTAAGGGTAATCGGGCTAACGAAAAGGCCTAGCATACAACACAAATTGTCGATTCGATTGGCACCAGAATTTTACTTCACAAGCCGACAGGCAAATATTCTTTACAAGATAAGTATTTCACATTTTTTGCATTTTCTACAGCTTACAAGGACGTCCACTGCATCGAGCTATTCTATCAGGTCCTCCAAGAGGAGTCGGCAAAACAAATGGCTATTCCATAAAATCAAGACCTGAGTCGATTCCTTCCTCATATGGTTGCATCGTTTGATGCTACAAAGATGCGAGGATGGTCGTGCACCCGACAGAAGCAGCGTTGGCCGCACACCCGACAGAAGCGGCTAGATCGACTCCATCCGCAACATCAAGTCCTCCCGGCTAAGCCCCACACGACTCTATCTACAATAATGACTCTTGACTCTTCGCGTGTGAGACGCTGACTCGACACACTTCCGGGTTAGTAGTTTCTCCTCGCATGATTGTCGACTACGTCTACAAGATACAAGACTCGAGTGTCTTCCCGAGTCTACGACTCCGCCAGACACTCGGGGGCTACTCCAAACTAGAGCGCTGGTCACGCACATAAAAAATCTTCGAGTGGCACGCTCTGATTCCTCACTTGAATCTACGACTCGAGTCAGGAATCGGGGGCTACTCCCATAGGGAGCATTAGTCGCACAGGTCGGGCATTCAAAAAAGCACCGGCGTTGATGGCATTTGCAAGATCATCCAAAGCACCGACAACTATAAGTCTCTACTCGAGTCTACGACTCGTACAGACACTCGGGGGCTACTCCCATTGGGAGCGATGGTCACGCACTCTATAGAACATAAAAGATTCATAATACAATCTATTGTGTCCGCAGCATCCACAATGTTAACTCGCTTACATCAATCGAAATCATTGGTGACTCCGCCCACTTATATTCCAATGTCAAGATCAGAGACAACATCTACTTGGCCACCCGAAACAACTCTGCGATGATAAACATTCGGATGATGTGTCTACGATGCAAAGATAAGACCCATAGATCTAATCTGATGGCCTAGCAACCATATCCGCTGCGCTCTACCAGAAAAATACCGTGTCTACAACATGAAAAAAAATCTAACAGACGCGCTGGGTACACATACTTATCAGCTGGAGTTCGGGTCAATAAGGCCTCCGCAGCATGAGTTGAACTACGCCAACAATTTCGGAATTCGAGTCCGGGGACTCGAGTTTGAGTAGGTGACATTGGTTTTTACCCTAGAGCATTTAACTGGTCCTGATCCATCGAGCGCACCAGGCATGTTTACCATCATCCCTATGAACAACTACTAATCTGGCTGACCTGATGAACTTCCGGGTAAGTTCTTCGCACTCGACACAATTGTCGACTCCGGCATCCTAATGCAAGATTCAAGATCAACTAAGTATCCACCCGAATCTACGATTCGGATGGACACTCGGGGTCTACTGACATAGGTATTCCCTATGGGCACCTACTATTGGCCTACATGGTGCGGCCCAACAGAAGGCCCACTGGAAGATATATCAAGGTCCATGACGCCCATAACGGTTCGGCTGGTATGAAGCCCATATGGACACAGACTCCCAAACACACAAGACAAGGAAATCTCAATACTAGGGTTTGAATCTAACTTGTAACCTACTCGTATTGGTACCCGAGACCTAGCCTCCCCATATATAAAGGCTAGGAGGGTCCAATGAGGAGATAATCTCTCCCATAATAGATCTGGACATCGCCACAATAGAGAGAACACAGTAGATCTAGACAATCCACAACCCCCACATACACCTGCCAGATTGCATCTGCGCACCCCTTGTAACTTTCGACTCCTCGATAATCAAGAGCATACAAGCAGTAGGGTCCTCTTCGAGGCCTGAACCTGGGTAAAACCTCATGTCACCTATGGGCTTGTTTTCTAGCCGATCAATGCCTCTAGCGCTCCCCAATTCCTCGAACTTCAGTCCATCAATGATGGACATCGATGAGTTAACCCCTCGTCACTGTTGTTTCCAAGTGGATCAATAATTTACTATTGTACTCCCCATGCTGTCAATGGGTTACACGTAAGCGTCGTTTACCACACATCCCACCTCAATATCATGGTCACTTTTATTCGCATCCGAATCTCCCCTCTGCAGGAGCATACGCACAAGCTTTGCCATATGAGCGGGCATCTCGACCCCAACCGAACCTCATCCTTCGAGCTCAACAATACTCAAATCTTCCGCCGGGTCAAGGCTATCTTTAAGATAACCTCGGACATGAATGAAGACTGGGAGTGGGGGTACGAGCACTTTTGCTGAGATAAGCTACCTCCCACGGTATATTTAGTTTTTGACCCTTTCTCCGAGTTAGGTTTGATGTCGTACTATATCATTTACTTGATCCTTTTGCAATATTGTTTTCAGATGTTTCTTCAGTAGACAGTTGAGGATGGTACGGAGTTGTCCCTTAAGTGGGGGAAGGACCGAGATGCCTCCGACGATTTCTTGCCTACTCCGAACCCTAGCATCAGACGACCCTCCGGTAAGACCTCTGGCTTAAGGGATTGGCCGGATGATGAGGAAGACCCTGATATTGAGATCTTAGAGGTATTTGATTTGGTTCCTATCTCATATGCCTTTCTAGTTGATTTGGCTCCAGTTAACCCGGCCGATCAGGTCCACACCAATCCACCTCTTTCCATGGGCGATCTGGTTCCTATCCCTTCGAAGAAACAGGCGTCAACCTCGGCTTCTTCTTCCGAGCCACCTCAAACCACAAAAAGACAGAAGAAATCCGGTGTTAAGGGCGCCAGCAAGCCCACGACTAAGGCAACGGTTCGGAGAGCCCCAAAGCACAGGGAGGCTCCTACTTCATCCGAGTAAGCCCTTCTCTCTTTCCTTGTTCTTCTATTAGCTTTCCTCCCTTTATGTGTATTTCTTGTTTATATCTTTCTGTTCAAACTTGTTCTTGTTTTCTATCTGTCGTCGGAGAGCACCCAAGGAGATCCCCTAGAGTGGTTCGAGCATTGCCTCACCTCTCCGAGATGATCCACCTTCCCCTCATCTTGATGACACTCGTCCTCTGAGCCCTATTTAGGAGAGCTCCATGGCCGCGCCGAATCTCAGCCCACCTCGGCAAGAGGAGGGCAATGTCGGCACAGAGGGTGGTGGCGCCTCCAAGGAGGTGTCGATGCCGGATCAACCTAGCTCCTCTTCAGTTCAACAACAACCAGATGATGGTGGCGCCAGCAACATTGGCATCGAGAAAACTCCTTCCGAGGTGCTGGTGACTCCGGCACTGACCCAAGTTCAACCTGAATCAACTCCAGCACCAACTCCATCTCCAAGTCTCCCCAGACTCGGCGAGATGACCAAACTCGGCCCAGCCCAAAGGCCAAACCCTCTATGCCAACTTCTTCATCCGAAGATATATTCTGGCAGAAGCCTCAAACCCAGCCCGGAGTACAAACCACCTCTTCACAACAGGAGCCCAAGTCAAGCACTAAGACCAAGAAAGTTGTTGATGCTTCCAAGGTCGAACAAGCTTCCGAGGCTGCCAAGACCAAGCCCCCCAAAGGAACAGCGACCGAGTCTAGGCAGCGCACTCTTGCATCCATGATGAAGGGGAGCACTGCCTCTGGCTCTGCTGCTGACAAGCAACTCACTCTGCACTCTAGCCCGGCCATAGCTCAAACTGCTCGGAAAGCTGCTCACGCCAAAGGCTTGGTCGCGAACCAGACGCTCAGTAGGGAGAGCTATGGTCCTATGATTGAGTACATCAACAATTGGAACAACGCCGAGTTTGTCGACGTCAACTCCGAGAATCCAGAGAAGTTTGGTCCAGCCGATTTCAGTGCCCAGATGAACATTGCTTCTAAGGCTATTTCCATTGCCGGCAAGATGATGGAAGTAAGCTTTTCGCCCATCCTAAATGTATGCCAAGCACTTATAGACATATCCCCCAGTCCCTGATCCTCCGGTGGGGTAATATGTTACTTGGTCGGATGCTCTTGTCATTGGGTTTGCGCATCTAGCGGTTCTGAAGTATTTTGCTTTAGTTATTTCAAACATCTACTCACCTAGAGCCGGGTTAAGTTCTAGTTGACTTGGATCTGTAGTAACTTCAAATTCTCACTCACCTAGAGCCGGGTTAAGTTCCACTTGGCCTGGATCTGTAGTAACTTCAAATCCTTACTCACCTAGAGCCGGGTTTAGTTCCACTTGGCCCGGATCTGTAGTAACTTCAAATCCTCACTCATCTAGAGCCGGGTTAAGTTCCACTTGGCCCATATCTGTCGTAACTTCAAATCCTCACTCACCTAGAGCCGGGTTAAGTTCCACTTGACCCGGATCTGTAGTAACTTCAAATCCTCACTCACCTAGAGCCGAGTTAAGTTTCGCTTGGCCCGGATCTGTAGTAACTTCAAATCCTCACTCACCTAGAGCCGAGTTAAGTTCCGCTTGGCCTGGATCTATAGTAACTTCAAATCCTCACTCATCTAGAGTCGGGTTAAGTTCCGCTTGGCCCGGGTCTTGAGTAATTTCAAATATTCACTATGATGCATGCACTAACACTTTCCTTTTCAGATCACCACCAACCATCGCACCGCTGAGTTCCAGCGGCTTCTGGACACGCACAAGGAGCTTCGCTCAAAGCATAATGCGTTGCTCCCCGAGCTAAAGAAGAAGGGTAAGTTCTCCTGTTTGCACTTTCACTTTCATTTCTCTTCATTGTTGGCATTCCGAACTAACTCGTGATTCAGATTGCACAGCCAAAATGGAGGCTAGAAATATCATCATGAGGAAGAACTTGGCCGAGATAAAAGGTAATTCTCCTTGGTAATTCATCCTTTGTCCTTTTTCCTTCCGACTCGATAGATAATTATATCTCGGCTCTATCGGGTCAATCGTACTATTGCAGTGTCTCTTCAAGATAGCATGCCTTTGCCTGACATGATGCTCCACTTTCTCGAACAAGCAGGGCAGCATCAGGCCCAGTTGAAGAAGAAAATGATGAAATTGTCAAACTTTGGCTCAAGGATGATGAGATTACTCGGCTTAATGTTGAGATGGAAAAGCTGAAAAATCTCCACCAGGCTGAGCTAGAGAAAGTTGACCAGAACTTCTCTGAGGTAAAAGAGCGATTGAAGACCCATCTTGGGAAGAGCCAGGAAGTTTGAGTCGGTGAACACCGAGTATGAGAATCTTAAGAAGAGGAACGTTGCATGGCTCATGGAGCTAACTCGGATCAACAGTTATATCTCTTATCAATTTTTCCTCTTGCGCCGACATTTCTTTCTCCGGGTATTGTGCCCTTACTCACTTATCTTACTTGTCTCATTTTCAGGCAAGTTTCCGGAGACCAACTCCATTGCTGCCACTTCTATTGACAAATTCCACTTGAAGAGAGGTACTCTGATGGGTCCTTCCAAAGCGATTCCTTATTATATGGAGGATACCTTGGTGAGCCTCACAACCCGGGTTGAACCCATAAAGATATATGGTTCGGACATCATGGACATAGCTGTCCGGATCTTCAGTGGCCTTCGGCCCTCCGAGCCTACTCCCAAAGGTCCTGCCCCATTGATTGCAAAATTGATGGAGTGCGAGACTCAACTTGATATGTGGAGGGAATCCGCTATGCATGCTAGAGCCGACACAGCCTTGAGCTTCGTGGTATCTTGGTATGAAGGTCTTGACCTGAAGGTTCTCAGCCGTATACGCACTGGATCCAAATGGACGAATGACCCGGACTGCATTGCTCAACGCAAAGCTTGCGCCTACAATCTCATCCAATATTCTTTTTCCCATCAATGGAATGAGGGGCTGAGTTTCCTTGACGCCATCGATGACGGTTATGTTGAAGATGACAAGGAGCAAGAAGCTTCGGACTTTGTCGAGGAAATTGAAGATGCCAAGGAAGCTGAAGTCAACCCGGATGATGAGGCTGAAACCAAAGTTCCCCCCACCGATATCGACTTGCCTCCTCCTGCTACAGATACCTCGGATGCTGCTGCTCCTTGAGCCAAAAACACTTTAAAATTTGTTAAGTCCCCGGTATGTCGGGCGCATATGTAATATGCACAATGGGTTATTTTTCTACGTTTGAAGTTATATACTGGATTAACTTGGGCGAAGTCTCCAAGTTTCATTTTCTTGTTCTCTTAATTTTATGATTTGGCTCGCGTCTACCTTGATTTAGAACCATATGACGATCTCGAACTCACGACCGGCTCTGCCCAAAAATCCAGATCAAGGATTCCCCCTTGGTGTCGAGCCGCCGTGACCATCCTCTCCACCTTGCTCGACTCCTGCCGGCGCGCCTCTCTCAATGCCTCGCTCAGCCGACGCCTTGTCCCGCCGCCGCGTGTGCCCCTGCTCGATCTGCTCCAACTCAAGGAGCGACAGCACGCGCATGAGCACCACTGGTCGCTCTGCTTGACGTGGTTGCCGCCAGTGCCACCAGAAGCCTTGTCTCTGTCCGCCTAACACCTCGAGCATGCCTCCGTGCACAGCTTCGTAGGGAGCTCGACGCCGTCCTCCCTGCCTAGCCCTGGCCAGCACGAGCGCGGCTCCACCATGTCATCGACGGATTCTTCCTTCTCGTCGCCTAGTTGTCTGTCGATGCCATCCTGCGTGCCCCGTCCTTCTCGTCGCCCTCACCCATCCCTGCATCCCAATCGACGAAGGATGACCGCTATATCCCGACAACCGGCGGGGGACAACCACTTTGAACGGTGAACCCTGTGCTTCGACCGTCCCCTTCATACCTATGTCTGGCACCGCCCTGAGCCACCCCATGTTCTTATTCTTTCTCGATGTGCACAGTAATTCGTCGATCGGGTCAATCTTTCCCCCCGCTTCTCCCTGCTGCTGCTGTAGTCATGACAAAATCTGGCCAACGCCTTCCATGGTTGCAACAATGGGAGGATGGGAAGGGGCATGATGGAGAGGGTTGGGCGACGCGGTAGAGGATGAAGGGCATGGGAGAGAAAGGAGGTGATCAAGGAGGGAGGTCCTCGCGGTCGGAACTCTTCTTTCCCCCACGACCGCGAGCGGTGGAGAGACAGGAACAGCCTGCGGTGGAGAAGCGGGGGGGCAACCCACCAGTTTTTCACTAACCGGTGGCAGTAGAGGTAATTCCTACGGTCATGGAGGGGTAAAACGGTCTAAAAAACAGACGACGAACAGAAACATTGCGTTCTTTATTATTATATATAAGTATAAGTATAAGTAGGTAGGTATAGGTATAGATTGTGCAGTGCTTTGCTTACAATGAATGGTCCTTCCCATGAGGGGAATAGCTTATGCATGCCGACGATGAACCAGCCCGGAGATGATTTGTTCCCCGGTGGCGATGATGTTTCTTGCTCGGATCTTTACTCCTGCTAGCGTCTCTAGCCCCACGGTAGGCGCCAACTATCATGGTGGTGGCACGACAGCTGCCATGTATAGACTAAAGATGGGGCCAATGAGCACTAGAGGTATCCAAGGAGGGATAGTGTGGTGGTTCCACACACAGATGAGTTGTATTCACTAGATCAATGGTGGATTACAAGGGCTCCTTGAGATGTTCTTAGGGAGGAAGAGGATGAACTTCTCAACTACCCACACAACTATCTAGGGTTTTCCCTTAGTAAAAATGGTTGACCTTCTCTATGGAGGCCCTGGTGCTCCTTATATAGGGGAGCCCAGATTACAAGTTAGGGCATACGTGAAAGGCATATTCCTCTCCCAAAATAGCAAAGGGGTGCTCCTCTTTTCTCTGTCTAAGCTGATCCGGACTCATGGCGTAAGCCTCTTTGAGCCCCTCTGTGGCGCGGTGTCACCCGACATAGCCAACGACACCCGACAAGGCAACGTCACCTTTGTCGGCCCGTACTCGCTGGTCCTTCCCTCTGTCCTATGTGCTCACGCTATAGTGGAGAGAGAAAACCTTTGACCAAGAAGATTCCTTTCTTCCCTTGAAAGCTAAGTCGTAACCCGGCTCAGGCCCGGTTAACTCGGTCCTGTGGGTACCTGCATACAAGTAACAAAGAGGCTGTTGACTTATGTTTTATGTCGGCTGAGGTAACATTGGATGAACTACGTCTGGGCTAGGTCTGCCGTAAGTTAGCTTGCCTTGAGGTGACTGGGCCAACTTACGCTTTGACCTTGCCGTACCTCGGCTATCATGGCCATTATACCCTGGCGTGACCCTACACGAGGTTATCCCCCAACAAGTGGTCCTATCATGGCTATTATCTTCCCTTAGATTTCTAATTTCAGTTTCTTTCTTGCAGCTTTCAGTGTTGTCTCAAGTAGCCCATTGAAGGATATTAGTAGGTCTCTACCTAACAAACGATGTATGTTCTTAGTTGTTTTTTATTTTTTTTCATTAGCCTCTCCATGCAATGTACATGCTCATTTTTTTTGTATGATGGACCAAAGGTGGAGGTGATTGAAAATTTGTGCACAAAGAACTTCATGATCTGTTATTAATTATGTTTCATGCATGGGTTGTCACTAATTCAATCCCTATGATGAATTATGTTGAGATATATAACGGTGTCCAATCAGAAGTAATCTTACATGCTCATCAACAGTGCGATACATGCCAAGATTATGTGGTATGTACTGCTCTGTATAGAAACAAATCACCTAACTATATCTACTGCATAGGCAATATGTTTCCTCTAAATCGTTGTTCTCTGGTCTTTGTATTATTTCACCAAATGTTTTTATATTCCTTCCATGAATGGTTGCTCTATTCATGAAATAAGGTGATGATGATTGTTATCCAGTTCGTTTACCTTCATATTGTTTTATATCCCTCTCACTGGAATTCCTATAAAGTTCCATCTGTAGAGACGTACATGCATTTATATTCTTTAATTTTTGCAGTCCAATGGTCAAAGAGTTGTACATGTGTCGCGAGGAGTTTGTTAGTGGCAGTGATCATGATAGTTCTACAGTGTGGTGCATCCATTATGGAGAAAAATCTGGGCAATGAAGTAGTGCCTCTCTAGCAAGCATGATAAAGAAGGTATGTTGCTCTTTAGCATTGTATCTTGGTGCCACCAGTACTCATATTTATAGGAGCATAGAATGGTTATATTATAGCTTAAAATATATGAAGCACACAAAATATGCTACTGGTCTTAATTACCCAAAATGTGTTACTGTCATGTTTTTCAATGCAAACTAATTAACCTTTGTGTATTGATAGACATTTATCCAATTGTGATCAATGGATGTGTTTTAGATAATTACTGTCTTTACTGGTTGAGAGGCTGATATCGGCTGATATTTTCAGTTGGTACTGATGTTTGCATCTTCTCCGGAAAATGCTTTTCAAATGAGTCGAAGATCTTTGTTTGTTTTATAGAACAAATAATTCAACTTCAGACATGTTACTTTTTCCTATTATCATATGGATTCCATGTTTTCATTCCAGCATTCAATATGTGTGTTTACTCAATGTCTCTCTGAAATATAATCTTATTTTCATTTAACTGTCCAAAGAAAGTTACAAATTTATAATAATTCTCAGGTTAGAAAAAATAGTAATGCCGTATGATGCTCTAAGCCTATTTTCTGTTAACTGTACTTGATCCTATATGAGTTCTACATGTAGGGTGTACACAAGTTGTAGTTGTCCATGGTTTCCATGTCTTGAAGGTACTATTGAGCTAAAAGAGTGCAGAAGAACACTGTCAGCGGGTTGGAAGAAATCATGTTGCTGTTGTAAGCCAAATCCATCCGCCTGGCGTCAATGGTTCTAATTTTGCTGGTCCATGTTGATAAGGATTCCATCTTCTCAGGCTGGTGCAAATAATTGAAACGTATTTCATCTACAAGATCCTATTGCTAGCTACTTACCCTTTTGCTCCCTGGAATTATCTACTAAGTATGAATTGTTTCTCTTGATTGCAGATATGATGCTAGATTTGTATGAGTGAGCTACTTCCCACAATACATTGTTGTTTTATTTTGTAGACATTGTACCAGAGAGATCTCAAGACTTCATAGGTTAGAGATACCATCATATTTTTCCTATAACTTCAGGGTGTTTGCATATTATGTAGTAATGAACATGTCCTAGCAATCTGGAGTTTTGTTAAGTGAAAAGTTAGGCATCTGGAGGACAAGCAACAGTACTACTACAAATTATTGATCATCTTTGTTCTTTTAAGATTCTCAAGTTATTAACTACAATTGAATATATTGGTCTATTGGAAGTGCTAAAAAATATTGTCCCGCTACCTCTTCTTGGTAAAACCAAGAAAACCATGCGTGCAATAAATGCATTATTGTCGTCGAATATATTCAAAAATTCTTTTTCATTTTCCTATTAGGATGGGAATTATAGTGCATATGGGTCTATGATAATCTTCAAAGCCATTAATGTCCTCAAATTACAAAGAAAACTAAGAGGAAGAACAAATAGTCAGAGTAGCAATTTAGCAGAAAAAATTCAGATGGAAGATGGATACAAGACAACTTACTCATTATTAGCTCATTATTGGAAGGTTGGACCTATGCGGATGTAGTTATACCTTCTCAAGGGGATGAAGGCTTGACATGATATTGAATCTTAAAGGAGGGTCACGAGGAAGCAGAATTAAGCCATGCCTAGACAAGACGTTTTAGGGCATCTCTAGCCGTTGGAGCCCCCAGGAGAAAACACTATATAAAAAAGGCCTTTTGGGGATTTTACTACACTGCTGGCATAAAACCCAGTTTCTGGGGAGGGCGTCCAGTCGTGCCCCCCTTGTTGGCTTTGAAATATAGCTATCTACGTCTACTTTTAAACTGGATATTATTCATATTTTTGATAAAATATCTCTCTAAACCCTGCCACTAATGCCTAATATTTAAAAGGGTATGCAATTCTTTCTTTTTTTCCTGCGTAGATAATGATGTTTTATGATGGGAATCACTACACTAAAGTCAAAGATACGAGATTTTCAACAACTAGAAGAAACCAGGAGTCGTGGGTTGGAGGCAGGCGCTTTAACAACCAACTATACGACCGGAACAAAATTTTGGCCGTATAGTTCTGGTCGTATAGTTGCCATCGACGTAGCTAACAACTTTCGTGAAGGGACCCACTATATAAAGAAGTCTCGGGTGACGAGAAAACAACGCTCGAGAGTCCCTACCCTAGATCATCAGCCGCCTCTAGATCTCCATCCACCACACCGAAGAGCCGCCGGAAGAATAGACTTAGATCTAATCTCCAAAGCCCATCTCCACCACCATAGCCATATTCCACCACTTGTAATAGTAGATCTCTTCTTCGATTGACGACATTGTAAGACTATTTGCTATCAATCTCATGATTTCTATTACAATGTTTGTGATTGTTGATCTCATCTCTATGTGTGAGTAATTCTCCTTGGGCTAAGGGCTTCGGTCTAGCCATGTAGCTTGTGTGCATGTTATTTATCATAGATGGGATCATGTATTAGTTTGTATGACATAATAATTATTGTATCCTCTCTTGCCTCAATCTAAGGAATTGTCAGGTACCCAAGACCTCGAGGATTGAGCTAGGTATAGGGAGTATGAGCTAGGTTGGGAACCCTATTGACAGAAGGGTAGTACAGCTGTATGTGAGGGATTTACTTGGGATTAACGGCGACATCACTATGCATATCATTAGTTCTATTTCTTCTATGGATGAGACTAGTAGGTTATCACTATAAGCGGTTGTGGAGGCAATAGCAATTATGGATGCACTGTCCACATATAATTTATCTTGCTGTAACAATTACATGCATACTTTATCTTTATCTTTTATTCCCATCAAATGTTTTGCATAGCTATAAGTGAAACCGAACGCCGTAGGCCCTCTCTCTCCATCATTGACAACAACAAAAAGACGCAAACTCTTGGTCCGGTAAAAACACAAAAGGAATTCTAAAACTCCCGAAGGTCCATTAAAGTAACTTCACTATGCATCTGCTTCTCGAGGATTCGATAACCTAGGTCTACTAAGGAAAAGTAAGCTATACTACATCCGTAATCCGGATCAAAGGTATCAACCCTTTTTCTGGCGCCGTTGCTGTGGAAGCAATAGCTACCCTGGTGAGATTAGTAGGAACCTTGCTAGTTTTAATTCTTGTTTTTAATTTTGTTAGTTTGCTTTCAATCTTTATTTGAAAAACTAAAAAAAAGTTAGCCTTTAAATTCTTGAAAATAGGTGATATGATGCGTATAAAAGACGTTGATCCCGATGTGGTCAAATTGCATTTATTTCCTTTCTCTCTTAGAGGAATAGAAAAAGAATGGTTTCTATCTTTGCCTAGAAATACTATTACATCATGGGTGGAATGCACTTCTTTATTTATGACTAAATTTTTTCCACCTGCAAAGACTATGCAACTCATATCTAATATTACTGGTGTTAGATAGGAAGAGCGTGAGCCACTAGCTCTTGCATGGGAGAGGATGAAAGAATGCATGAGAAACTGTCCTAGTCATGGGATGGAAGACTAGTTGATTCTCCATCTATTTTATAATGCTCTTAACCCTCTGTCTAAGTCTATGATTGATACTGCAGTTGGAGGAACATTTATGGGTAAACATATTACCGAAGCAAAGATGCTACTAGACAATATGCAAGACAACCATGCCCAATGGCATGTGGATAGATCAAACACGAAGAAGGTGAACTCCGTCTCACCACAAGAAAATGAAGAACTCAATGCTAAGTTGGATGAGCTCATACTAGCCGTAAAAGGTAAGTAACCCCGGGTAAGAGCTATCCCTGAAACGAATATTGAAGAAATAGACTTCATATCTTGTAATGATTATAACCCTGCTTGAAAGAAGAATTATATTCCTAATTTTCAGAAACATTATTCTAGTCCTGCAGGTAACTCTCATAATAATATGGGAACTAGTAATGGTAGTCTCCAAGAAACACTTAAGTCTTTTATAGACTCACAAAATAAACAAAACAATATTCTTGTTAAAATAACGGACAACCATGATGCTATGCTTGGTAAATTGTCTAACCAAGCTGTAAGTTTGAGAAATGATTTGCAGTCCCTCCAAGAAAGAACGAGGATCGTTGAGGCACATCTAGGTAAGATAACCAAGAATCAAACTGTCATTTTAGCCAAATATGCAAGTAAAGCTGAGCCCAATCCTGTTGAAGATCTCAAGATGATCATAATCCAAAGGGAGGAGCCTGAAGAACTTGATTATAGTAATGCTCCTTCACCAAGTTATACCATTGAAGATCTCGTAAAAAGGATCAATGTTAAGATTTCGGTAAGTGAAGGTAATGAGGAAGCTATGTACCAACACTTTGTTAATCAGGTAACAATAAAGGTACTGAGCTTGAGGAAGAATATAAGCAAATTGCTGAAAAATTACCTATGAAGCTTGATGACATATTTGAGCCTACTATTAAGATTAAAATTGGGACCAATGAGATAGCTCCACTTTGTGATCTAGGTGCAAGCGTCTCAACAATTCCAAAGAGTCTTTTAAATAAGTTAAATCTTGGTTCCTTTGAGATCACCGAGTTAAAATTGCATCTAGCAGATTCTACCTACAAACAAGCTGTAGGAATTAAGGAGAATACTTTAGTATACATTAAAGGTTGTCCTGCTCTCATTGATTTTGTTATGGTTGACATGCCTGAAGATGCTACTTCTCCTATTATATTAGGCCGTCATTTTTTAAGAACTATTAAGGCTTTGATTAATCTACATGAAGGGAACCTGAAGTTTCAATTGTCTTCGCGGGATCCTTTTGTTATTCATTTCCCTAGGAAGAAGAAAGCTAAGCATGATGAAAAGTAGGCCATCACTTTGAAGGCCAACTATTTTGGAGTGGGTGTTCCACTCATCTGGCCTAAGTGAGCAACATTGAGGTCAAGCTATTGACCATAAAAGAGCGCTTCATGGGAGGAAACCCATGTGAAATAAAGGTTTGAGTAAAGTTTTTAAATTTTAGTTTAAGTTTATGTTTATTAAAGAGTGCTAGAAAACTCCAAATGAGGAGAAGAAGTTCAGTACTACTAAAAATCATGATTTATTCATGCTATTGTTGGTCGACAATATTAACTGTCAATTTTCTATCAGAAAGAAGGATATCACTAAGTTACAAGATAAGAAATAATTTTTGAAGAAACAGATTTTTTTGATGCATATAGAGAGTTTAACGACCAATTATACGGTGGGAATATAAATTCCGGTCGTATAGTTCCGGTCGTATAGATATCTTTGCCATCGACAATTTTTCTTTCATATGTACTGACGGTTTAACGACCAACTATACGGCGGCAATAAAAATTCCGGCCGTATCGCTCTGGTCGTATAGATATCGGTGCTTTTGTACAAATTCTTTTCCAATATACTGATGGTTTAACGACCAACTATACGGCGGGAAAAAAAATTGGCCGTATAGTTCCGGTCGTATAGATATCGATGACTTTGTATAATTTCTTTTCCCAGGTATAGACGGTTTGATGACCAACTATACGGCGGGAACATATTGTTTCGGCCATATAGCCGCTCCGCCGGATGGAAACCCTAAATTTTTGGCAACAGGCCAACTATACGGCAGGAACGCATTGTTCTAGCCGTATAGTTCCGCCTGTATAGTTGCGTCCGACCACAAAATCGCATGGGAAGGTACATCGAACCCCAAAAATTCAATCCTTTTTCTCTCTTCTACCTCCAAACCTTCTCAAAACCTTAAGATATCTTCATCTCTACTCAATTTCGTTCGATTTCCTCGCATACAAGTGATCTAGGGTATGTTTCTCCTTCGATCCTCCAATTGCTTTTTGTAAATTCATCTTCGATCTATTATCATTATCAACCTAGGGTGAGACCTACTATGAACCAATTTCCATGATTCTCTTGCCTAGATTATTATTTTGAGGAGATTCTTTAGTATGCTATGATGAGGAATATTTTATACTTATTGTTGTTGGATCAAAAAAAATTGTCTTTCTTCAATATTTTAGATGATGAACACAAGTAGCCAAACTCATCTCGTGCCACCGCTAGCGCTTCTCGGGCTGTCGCTCAAGAACGCACGGGGATACGGTTCAGGAATGAGCTCCAATGTGATTGCTTTGACAAGATCAAGAACCGCGAAGTGAAGGCCATCGAGTGGGCTTGCCCCATTATATTGAACCAACTCGGTATTTCTGATGACTTCAATTTATTTTGCAATAGAGCTAGCCTGCAAAACTTTGTGTACAATGATGTGCCTACTTATCGCCGCTTAACTATTGAATTCCTAAGTTCGTTGCAAAGCACCGTTAATCTATGGAAAGGAGAGGACACGATTTCTTTCCGACTTATGAACAACAACTACACTTTAACATTAGATGATGGTGCACATGTTTTAATTTTCCAAACAATGATGTTAATGCCTTACGTGTATCCTTTACTAGCTTAGAACCTTCCCCTGAACAATATTATAATGGAATGAGTTTCACTACTAGAGTAAGCAAGGGGAAGAATATTTAACATACTGCAATTTGCTATTTGTTCTGTGTTATTGCTAACACCTTGCAGGAACGTAATGAGTTTACGAGACTCAACGAGGAGGATATCTTAGTCCTTGCAAATGCTGCATACATCAACTTCGGCTGGTCACTCAACTTGGGCGACATCCTTGTGCGCTACCTAACGCACCAACCCTTCCAAAGCCAAGGACAAATCATAGGTGGAGGCGTCATAACCGTGATTACCACTACCCTAGGCATCGACCTAGGTGAGTTGCAACCCGTGCTAGGTGAGTGACGTGTTGGTTTATATACTTTAAAAGCTTGTGGAATGCTCACTAGGAGAGGTGGTGTTTATTACCTGCATATTGCTGGAGCTGGGCGTCTCTACCCCGCTCCTATGCCTAATGGTATTTTCTCTATCGAGGAAGGATGTTTGCTATATGACTTGCAGGTTGAGCAACACCAACCCGAGGAGGAGGTTTCGGAGGAGGATGAGGACCAAGAAGAAGAGCAAGAAGTTCCTTATCAAGAGGAGTAGCCACAAACCCGGTTTGCTACATATCAAGACTTCCAAGAACTTGGAGGGACTATGGAGAGGATGCATAGCCTCTCTTTGAACCTCCGAGGAACAACTAGCAACCTCTCAACTCAATTTGCGAACTAGAGTAATGACTTTTCCCGCCACCACAATGATTTGAAGGGCTTGCAAAAGCCTAAGCTTGGGGAAGTTTCCTCATGTATCTTTATTTGGCGTTCATTTTCTTTTATTTATTTCGAGGTTGTGTTTTTAATTCAAGTTTATAAGCACTCGTATTGGTTTTCCCAGCACTTTATTTTTAGTTCTTTCTATTTGCTTTCGAGATTTTTTAGCTGAGCTTTGCTGCCAATTTTCTATTATTTAAACTCCCTCTCTTAAAAACCACAAAAATATTTCTCCTTTTTTCTTATTTTCCCTCTTTCTTTTCTTTCCACCTCGAGGTTCTCATATATTTGCAGGAGAGTGGTCGATTTTGAGTTTCCAAGAAGCAAATAAAAAAGGAAGAGAGAAGTGGAACCAAACATGAGAGGTATGCCTTATGACTCCCCACTTTTGAAGTTTGAGAGACTCATGCTAGTTAGTAGTAAATGTTGAGATGTTATGTTGGTGGAGCGAGTCTTTGTATTGTAGTAAGATTTTTTGTTTGCATGAGTATTTAGTTGGGTACGTTTTGTTCTAGCTCTCGTAATTAACCAAGTCTTGCCTAAAAATTTCTAAACAATTGTAATAAGAAAAAGTCTCACAATTGAAGGCTTGGGTGTTGTAGTGCTTAATCTTGAAGGCTTATTTCTAGAGACACTCAACACCACTAAAAATGTTGATTGACTTGATAGCTCTCTTCAAAAGGATTTGTCCGATTGAATTAATGTTTAACGGTTTTTGTGAGCATGCCAAAGTTTGACTTGTTAATCATAAGAATGATACAGCTTTATGTGTTCCAAACTTCATGGGATGGCAACAACTCCGCTGGCCTACGGACGATCTTCATGGAGGAAACTCCTAGATTTCGGCTATGAGTTGATTAAACACATGTAGCATCAATACTATAGTGGGTAAGATTCTTGGCACTCCCGGGTAGTTGTGTTGATGATGGAATCCCTCCTCTGGCTATTATGAGTAATCATTATGCAAAAGGAACAAAAACCTTAGTGATGCCACGAGTGTCCATCATAGCCCGATAAACTAATTTTTTTTGGCATGCTCTTAATTACTCAAGAACTGAAATTCTTGAAGGACAATGAATAGAATAGTAGTGCTTAAAAAGTCTTGATTTATTGATGTGGAAGAATTTAGATACTCTAGTGTATATGCTTTTCATGAAAACTCTCACACTCTCAATTCATATGATTATACTTTATTGTTCAAAGGCAATCCTATTAGTTGATTACATGACATGGAATAAAGTTTACTCATTTGAATCATTCATGTTAACAATAATTTTGCTGCGCTATAAGGATGCATAAAAACCCGTATGATATGCTTGCCATTACTCCATATATGCTGAACTTTTTCAGATTTATGAAGTGGAGGAAACATGAGACTACCAATCATGAGTAAGATCATCATCTCTTTATTTTAGTTTAAATGTTGACTTCTTTTTTTATTTTGGTTTTCTTACTCGAGGACGATCAAGTTTAAGCTTGAGGAGGTTGATGGCTCTGAATATAGCCATCCACGTTCACATTTAAACTGGATATTATTCATATTTTTGATGAAATATCTCTCTAAATCCTGCCACTAATGCCTAATGATAAAAGGGGTATGCAATCCTTTCTTTCCATTTTTCCTTGCATAGATAATGACGTTTGATGATGGGAATCACTACATTAAAGTCAAAGATACAAGATTTCCAACAACCAGAAGAAACCAGGAGTAGTGAAGCGGAGGAAGATGCTTTAATGACCAACTATACGACCGAAATAAAATTACGGTTGTATAGTTCCGGTCGTATAGTTGCCGCCGCCACCACTAGGTCAAACAGAATAACTTTCGTGAAGGGACCCCTATATAAAGAGGCCTCGGGCATTGAGAAACAGGGCGTGCTCAAGTCCCTACCCTAGATCATTAGCCGTCTCCAGATCTCCATCCACCACACCAAAGAGCCGCCGGAGAAATAGACTTAGATCTAATCTAAACCCTTCTCCACCACCATAGCCATATTCCACCACTTGTAATAGTAGATGTCATCTTAGATTGGCGACATTGTAAGACTATTTGCTATCAATCTCATGATTTCCATTACAATGTTTGTGATTGTTGATCTCATCTCTATGTATGAGTAATTATCCTTGGGCAAAGGGCTTTGGCCTAGCCATGTAGCATTTGTGCATGTTATTTATCATAGATGGGATCATGTATTAGTTTGTATGACATGATGATTATTGTATCCTCTCTTGCCTCAATCTAAGGACTTGTCAGGTGCCTAAGACCCCGAGGATTGAGCCAGGTATAGGGAGATGAGTAATGACTAATCTGCAGGTTGGGAACCCCAGTGACAGAAGGGGTAGTATGGCTATATGCGAGGGATTTACTTGGGATTAACGGTGACATCACTATGCATAACAATAATTCTCTTTCTTCTATGGATGAGACTAGTAGGTTATTCCTATAAGCGGTTGTGGAAGCAATAGCAATTATGGATGCAGTGCCAACATATAACTTATCTTGCTCTAACAATTACATGCATACTTTATCTTTATCTTTTATTCCTATCAGATGTTTTGCACATCTACAGGTGAAACCGAATGCCCTAGGCCCTCTCTCTCCATCATCGACAACAAAAAAAAGATGCAAACTCTTGGTCCGGTAAAAACACAAAAGGAATTCTAGAACTTCCAAAGGTCTGTTAAAGTAACTTCACTATGCATCTACTTCCCGAGAATTCGATGACCTAGGTCTACTAGGGAAAAAGAAGCTATACTACATCCGTAATCCGGATCAAAGTATCATGCCCCTCGACCCAAACGAAGCCAATTCAACAAACAGCTCGAGAGTGACACCTTTGCGAGGTTGGCGTGGGAGGAGGACGATGGTGGCGTCAGCATCGCGTCCGGGTGGAGCGCCTCATGCGGTAGGTCAAGCTCCACGACCGGGTAGAGTGGGCGGAGACGATGGTGGCATGCTCGACCTAGGTAGGGCGGCGCAGGAGGGGGACGATAGTGGCGAGGTCTATGTGGGAGGAGGACGACGGTGTCGTTGTTGTGGTGTCTAGGAGGAGTTTCCCATTTGCGAGGTTAAGCCCCGCCACTGGATGGAGCGGGCAACGACAATGATGGCAAGCTCAGCCTGGGCGGGGTGATGCGACACCGCATGCAGGGCGGGAAGGGCGGCGCGGTGATGCAGCCTGTGGAGAAGGGGATCGGCCCGTGGTTGGCCGGCCATCCCCGTGCTAGGGAACCCCCGCTCGCGAATGGGATGGATACCTCTGCTGGCCATGTGCAAGAACGCCTCCAGCAAGGTGGCCCTGCTCTCCTAGGTTGCCAATTTCTTTGTATGGGAGGAGCTCACCGATTGAAGAACCCTGGTGCATTAAAGATGGAGGTTGTGGGACACTTGGGAGTGCTGAGCAGAGGAGGCACTATTTGGCCATGAGCGGAGGAGGCACTGAGCGGTGAGGACTCGTGTGGAAGAAGACGCATGGAGCGCGACTATTCGGTGTCGTTTCTGCCAATGCCCCCGTGAGCCCCTGGCGCACCGGGGTTGGGATGTATTAGCGAGCGGTATTTCCGAATTCGCGCGGGGGGGGGTATGGGGCACGGTTTGGACATTTTTTCCCTTTTTATGGCACCAACGGAAAAAGGACCCTGAGAGGCTTTCTAGGAGTTGGTTGGAGATGCTCGTGGTTTTGTAGTTCTATCCAAACCTATATACGAAATCTTAAATGAAGTAATGCTCAAGTCCTATCTTGGAAGTTAATGTCAAAGGCATAGTGTTGTTGTTCCATACATTCAGAATATATACGATGGTTCGTTATAGGGCGGTTAAGTGCTAACTATACATTGTCTCCTAGGCATGGTAAGTGAACACAAATTAGAGAAGCAACTCGCTATAGTCGGAGAGATGCAAAGAGTCGAAACCTACCTTCAAATGGATGGAAGGAGAAAGAAAACTAGCTTTGTCTTCTTGCAATGTGTGGGTGAAAAAAGATGGTCACAAGATAGGATGAAGTAAACCTGGTAAGGACATACACTTTCGACCGTAGCAACTAGCAACGCACATGCACTCAACTAGTGTACTATAATATGGATGTGTTCCATGGTCTAATTTGATTAGGATTTTACCAGGAACAAACAACACACTAATTTGAATAGAATTTTAGAACTAATGGAACAAATCAGGACTACGAAGGGAACAACTTTAAGACTACTAGATGATTCCCTGCACGTTGCGGCCGGAATTAGCGGCAACATATTTGATATGATAAGTTTAGGACATATGGAAGTCATAGAGTAAATCAGGTTAAGCACATTATGATTTTCTTGCATATCAATAAGTCCATCATTGCTTACCACACCTGAAGTATTCATGTGATTTCAGAACATGGAACATCATTCTTTTTCTTAAATTTTTTTAGAGCTTTCAAGAATAACATAGTGAAATAATGAGTCCACAAAGCATTTCCAAACGGATCAATTTATGCTCAAAGACATTCATTCACTTCCAATACACTTGATTCTACAACATTTTGACAGAATATATCTCTTTGTTTTTCAGATATTCCCTCCTATTCTGTAAAGGGAAACACCAACTATGATTACAGTAATATTTATCGTAGATGTTCTTGTAAAGATAAGCATGCATGTCATTTCCACAAACAATATGATGATCGAAGATACTACTCCCCACAATCTTTCTGATCCCATTATGCACCTAAGATGGGACGAACTGTGCCAGGACATTAGATTCTTCCGTTCCAGAATATAAATATGTTTTAGTATCCGTACTGGATAGCAGTCTTCATGGTGCTGGTGAAAGATCAGGAGCAAATTTTCAAGGAGAGATCGAAAAGTTGAAAACTCACCTATCTCTATGTATCGGGTATCTGATCTAATGGTACTGTTTCTACTTTTTTTCATGAGTCTGTGTTCGTCTTCGCATTATCGATACACCTGCAGTTCAAGTACATGAAGCACACAAAATCAAAAGAAATAAAAGAGAAATTTTGGCAATTTAAAAAATATCATGCTAAATCAAAGACAGATGCATATCCAAAAGAAATTTTACATCTCTTTCACCGATACGAAATAGATTCTAGTTATAAACATCTGTTCATCAAAAGATGATGGCAGTATTTAACAAACTAAATGGTATACTGAAAGATTGTTGTGCATATCAACAAATACAATGATTTTTACAAACGCTTCAATCTTTCCTTTTGCAACAATTTGAACATCAAGTGTATATTACTCTAAAGGATAGATGACACAAAAAGGGTGATGACCTTATTAACCGGAACGGAAGTAGAATAGACCGCGGAATAAAACTATGGGCATGACACATTTTCCGTGCTTATGTATCGGACTTTGGAAACCAATCAGACTAAACTCAGTCACTCACATTAGCAGGTAAAGCAATGACGGAGGTACAGAGTTCAGGGTTGTAAAACAAATCAAATGCTTGTAATCTTGTGTTGAAATTCAATGGGAACAGAATCAAAATAGAGACATGCACTTTTCTATCTCTTTCCGGCCTCCACTTCTTCATCTTCTAGCTACGAATAGATTCCTTCAAGAGAGGCGATACCTGAAAAAGAGAAGGGAGGCAAGCAAATCATGAGGTCGGCATGAAATGGGATCCTAAGGAGTGGAGGTTTGCTACCTGTAGGAGGCGAGATCATCGTCTAGACGTGAGTTACTCGATGTGCATGAGAAGGAGGCTTGGTTGATAGAAAGCGGATGCAGCCGTATTCATGATGGTGGAGCAGTGTGGGGATGGCAGCAGCAGGCGATGGGCATCGAGGGCAAGGGCTTCAAATTCGTTGCATCGAGCAGGCTAGTCCAAGGAAAGGAGAAGATCTAGTGCTTAAAACAGAAATCAAATTGATCAGTTAGCCTTGATTCCATTTAGTGGAGACGATGGGCATCGAGGGCAAGGGCTTCAAATTCGTTGCATCGAGCAGGCTAGTCCAAGGAATGAAGCAGATCTAGTGCTTAAAATAGAAATCAAATTGATTAGTTAGCCTTGATTCCGTTTAGTGGAGAAGATGAAGAGAGAGCAGAAGGTGAATCAATTTCTTCTGTATTTGTTGATCAGGGTGGAGTGGAAGTCGACAGGGTAGTGCTATCGTGTGGAACCCAGCCGGAGTTCAACCTGCAGGCAAAATCGATTAAATCCAATCCAAATAAAATCAGGTATAGGGACAAAACCGAGAAGCCAATAATCCAAAGAAATCAGATCCATCCGGATCTCAACCTGAATGCAGAATCCAATCCAATCAAATCGGGTACAGGGAAGAATTCAATCAAATCTGGCCGGAGCTCACCTTGCCAAATTAGGACAATACGTTGAGGTAGGAGTAGGCAGAATCCAATCAATCCAATCCAAACCAGGGAATTTATAATGGGGAGCGGTCAGGTACCAACGCGGAGGTCGCTGGTGGAGGTTGTGGCACGAGGTGGCTGCCGTGGTTGATGCAGGTGGTACGATGGGCTGGTTTTTAAACTCAAGAATGTGGCGGCGACGGATGAGCTGCATTTGAATGATACGATTGATGAGGTGCATTTGTGAGGAGCCCTTATGTCGCAGCGGGAGCAATCGTGGCGAGGAGGACAGAAGGTCGCGGCGGTGGAGGATTTACTGTCAGCGATTATTGACTACTACCAGGAACAACGTCGAGCGAGGAAAAGGCGAGGTCGCGATGACTATGTGCGGCGGGAAAATGGGTGACGTGGCTGCAGGAGAAGCCGGGAAAATACGTCAGTGGAGTGTTCCTATTTAGAGATAGAAGATATGACACAAAAATTATGGACACATGAAATAAATAAAATAAAAACCACTTATAGTGGTACACAACTTTTATCTAAACTATAACAACATTTTAGCGCAAGTGGAACAAATCAAAACCCCCCAAAAAATATGTAGTGTTTGTGGAACAAATCTCATGTACGCATGAGATAAAAATATAGTGACTAAGGAACAAATCTTGTCCACACATGGAACAAAGAATATAGTGTTTGGAAAAATTATCCTCTACGCGAACACAAATTTGAACTACATGAAACAAATATCACACTACAATTGGGTTAAAAATTATAGTGTGAACAAACAAAATCAAATCTAAATGTGGAACAAAATAGTACTCCTGTCTAGAAATAACTGACTTGGGTTTGTCAAGATCCAAAGATATCTAGACGCATTTTAGTGTATAGATACATTCAAATCTAGAAAAATTGAAGTCAGTTATTTCTGGACGGAGGGAGTAAAATATTGGGAACAAACAGTAGAAATTGGAGAACCAATTATGAATGCAAACTTGAACTAGGCTAAGTGAAATAAATTTTGAAATCAAAAACTATCATGGAACAATCTATTAACGCCCAAGTAACAAACCTCGTTTGCAAATAGGAACAAATAAGTAGACCAAAAGGAATAGAACCACAATTATATTTGGGAGTTAGGACCCGAGGAACAATAATGTTTAAAACCGAAACAAAACTAGTGTTTTCGGAACATATGAACTAGAAAAAAATTATAGGATGGAACAAAATTAGAAAAAAAACAAATTTAGATAAGATGGAGCAAAATTAGGAGTACATATGGAACAAATAAATTAGCGACAAAGAACCATGGAACAAAATTTAGTACCTTAAGAACAAAAACTTGGAAAAAATGGAACACAACTTTACCTAGCGTGGAACAAATTACGAGTACAGGTGAAACACCAATTTACCAGCTACTTCTTGGAAACGAGGTTTGTGGTTCTACTTCTTGGAAAATAAGTAGACCATGGAACAAAATCTACTTCTTGGAAAACAAAACATTGGATACGGAGGAAAAATCACGACTACAAGAAGAACAAAAAGTTACACCCATAGGGAACAAAATCATCTTTACTACTTATAAAGGCACAAACATGAACTTCTCTAAACTTACCCCACAAATACACACGGAACTACTAAAACCGCACGATTAGACCCACTAAAGACAATCTAACAACTTACATTAGTCTAATATTTTTCCTTGGTGCACTTAGCGAATAATTTTGACGAATTGTGCTTAGACGACACCGCGTCCAGAGCACTACACACAGTACGCCCACGGGTGGAAAGGAAAAGAACTGCCTTGCACGGTTTCACCTAGATCGAATCGCCCAACATCCTCTATCCCTACGGTGCCGCATCCTCTCCTCGCTGCGCCCTCCATCCCAGATCAGATCACCGTCTTTCCATGCACCGCCACCCTACGCTGCTGCATCCTCTCCACGTGAGACCACCGGTCCACGTGTCACCACCTGAACTGCATTGTCACCTCCCCACACGGCGTTGTTCTCACGCCACATTTGTTCCCCTCACACGGGCGACAACGCTGATTCCTGTACCAAACCCCCTTAGCACGGGCTTCATCCAATGTAGGAGACACCCTCGACGCTGCATCCTAGAATGATCGCCAATTCGGTTAATTGCAGGTTTTTATTTTTCTCTCCAAATGCGGTGGTGGAGGGTTGTTGTGGGTGGAAGTGGAGGCAGACACATCACTTTCTAGACGCCGAAGGCTATTCATCTGTACTTCCACACGAGCCGAAGCCGACCTCAAGGTTGTGATGAAGTCCTTGCGCTCCTGCGGCTCCAACGACTTGAGTGCCTCAAGTGTGACACCTCGCGGGGAGTTACACACGTCCGGTGCCTGAAGATGACTCCTGCTTCCCTGATCCATAAGTAGTTGCGGAAGTAGAGCTCCTGGATCTGAATCTCGCAGCGCGACGGTGCTCCGCGATGAATATGTCTCTCGTTCGCGCAGTCCGAACTTGGGACCACGGTCACGAGAGAGAGAGAGAGAGAGAGAGAGAGAGAGAGAGAGAATATCAATTGGAAGTCTCCCCAAAATTGAGGAAATCTTTATTGAATATTGTGTGTATTTATCTGGCCAAATACCCCCACTATATATAGGGGGAGGGGAGGTACTACCTCCCTCAAAGTCCTGGGGTGGGACTAAAGGAGAGGGAGAGGGGGGCGCCTCCGGCCAGCCCTAGTAGGCCCCGCGCGGGGGTCTTGGCCTAGCTGGCCACCCCCTTGCCCCTTCTCCCCTCTTGCCTTTCCCTAATGGGCCCTCTTCCCTCCGAAATTGTCCCATTATATTAAGCCTTTTGACCTTTAAATTGATTTTCTATTTTATTAAATAATTATGAATAAATAATTAAATCAATATTTAACATTAATTCACTTATTATTCAACCTTCGTGGCTATGGAATACTTTCCACCTCCACTCCGGACATCCTCCAGACTTACCGAAACCCTTCCGGTTTTCTCTCTTCTATTCTTCGGCGATTCTACCGATCCTATAAACACTCTCTAAGAATCATCAAACCCTTAAGTGTGATACCCCACGTGTCGGGAACACTCCAGACATGGTCGGGACACTCCCGGACCAATGATCGACAGAGGGACCTGGATGGCCATGTGATCCCTGTGCATTCCGCGAAGTTCTTTTGTCGTTTGAACTAGGACAATCGTGTCTTATTCCCTTTGTCTCTCGACACTCGCATTGCACATGATCTGATCAATGACATCACCATGTCGTGTTCGATCTCATTACCGAACAATGCTACTTGACTCGTTCGACAAGTGATATCCTTGTGATCAAATCACACGTTGCGCAACTATTGGATATAACTTCTCCGAATGGGCCCTTGAGTATCTTTCCGTCACGTGGACGAACAAATCCCGCTCTTGGAATATATTGCCTCTACGGTTCCTTCGAATACCTGAACACACCTTTATTGTCACTGTATTACCAAGTGACATTTGATGCTATCTAAGCACTCTCGGGAGACAATGATTGATATAGCCTCACGGTCTAAGGAATAGCCTACGAGGATCCATTTCTAATCATCATAACTTGAACTTCATAACATAAGCGGGTCACGATGTTTAGGTTGGGTATTGGTTCATCATCTCATTCTCAGAATGAGTTGACTCCATTTCCAACTGGCATAAATGCCACATGATTAGGAAACTTGATCATCTGTTGACCAATGAACCAGTGACTAGAGCTTCACTAGGAACCCCTGATTGTTTATATATCACACGTGTATTGATGTTTCCTCTCAATACAGTTATAGCATGATATAAAACTTAATCATAAACTTTATGAAATATGATAATAATCCTTATTATTATTTGTCTCTAGGGCATATTTCCAACAGTGGGCCACCCCTGGCCCTCCACTTATTTTCCCAACTACCACTTCTCTCTCTCTCTCTCTCTCTCTCTCTCTCTCTCTCTCCTGAGAAAATACCATTTCATTGCTCAAACCCGTGTTCTTGATTCTAATTTTTGATCTCCTTTCTTAGCCCATCTTTGCTGCTGAGATTTGGAGCATTGGTTCTCCGGTATGTGACTCCTCCGCTTGTCCAAGTAGATTTGTGATTGGTAGATTATATCTTGAGTATTTTTCTACTATAGGTGACAGGTTATGTAAGCTTGCATGATTGTTCTATGCTTAGAGAAATTGTTTTGATGCATGTTTAGCCCTTTTGCAAGTCCCTATAAGTAGTTCCTTTCATTATGTAACCACTTTGCAATTATTATTTGTGATGGTTATCTAAAATTTCAGAAAAGGAGATGAATGAACACCAACTCAAAAAACATGAATTAAGGGTGCCCGAGGTTATGAAAGTTCACCACGAGGAAGAAGTTTTCCCTTCTATTTATCCATGCCCCGAATTCATGAGGGCTGTGGGCATTTCTCAAGATTTCCATACTCTAATTTCTAATGCAGGACTGGAGAATTTTGTGGGAGATGAACCTTACCAATATGTGAAACTAACTATGTCTGTGGTGCAGGATTTTCGATTTAGTTGGTCCTTGCCCTAACCCCATGGTTGGTTACAAAATTTACAATATAGCTATTGACCTCCCTTTTGATGATTGTTGTGCAGCTATTAAGGTACCACAGTGGGGTTCATGTGAAAGGATTAGAGAGCGGCCTACAACACTCGTGGACTTGTATGCGGAGATTTGCCAAGGGAGCAGCTTCTCAAAGGAGAGTGGTAAAATTTGTAATATTCATCTCCCGTCTATTCGATACTTTGCCTACTTTATTGCCAAGTGCATTCTTGCTAGGAAAACTACTAGTAAATTATTCGCATATGATCTAGCCTTTATCTCAGCTGCCTTGAAACAAGATAGGACTTATAACTTGGGTTCTTTGATAGCTTTCCATCTTGCTACTAACCGCGAGAAAGGTGGAATTTGTGGAGGCCTCATCGCCTCTCGTTTATTAGATTTGCATGGTGTAGCGCCTCATCATTCAGACTTACAGTTTCCCATAGAGAGGCTTGATCTTAATTCCATGATACAACATAAATTCGTTTCTTCTTGGGCTAATTTGAGCAATTTATCTTATGAAATAACTGTTCTCAAAGGCTGGTTGGAGAAGAGGTAAGTCCGAGCGTGTGGTTCTTTTGCCTGCGCCTGTTTTGTTTAACCTTGATACCAGGGTAGGATGGTCACTCACAGAGGAAGAGCTTGACACATATTTGGAGGAGCTCTCCCAGCAAGAGCAGAATGCTGGAAGGGAGATTACGGATGATTTGGTCCAGCCCTCAACGAGGGGGAGTCTTCATACCAGCAGCATGCCTGTGATTGGGGAGTTTCTTCTTCTTCTTATGATCATTCTTATGATGACCCGCCGGCTAGGAGTTCCTACCCACGTTGGGGTTGATCCCCACTTCGGCCAAAGGCCAAAGCTTGGGGGGGTGGTATACTGACATCACACTCATCTACATATCATGTTCTGTCGATACTTTGCATATCCATGTTTCATTTTGTTTTTAGCTTTTGTTCTTGCTTTATTTCTGCCTTCCAAAACACAAAAGACCAAAAATATTTTTGTTATTTCTCTCTGTTTGCTTCTTTATCTTTTAGCCTTGGTTTGCTTCATCCTTTTTATCTTTGATTCGGTTATTCAAAAAACCCAAAAAGATTTTTTCTTTGTTCATTCTTTCTTTTGGTTCTTGTCTTTAAAAATCGAAAACCCAAAAATATTTGTGGTTCTTCTTTGGTTTTGTAAAGTTCATTGCAGGTGAAAGTGCATGTGTGCCCCCATGTGTGGTTTTTGTAATTAATGACAATCTCATTGAGTTTTACTTGTAGCATTTGTCCATAGGCAATGCTTGAAACATATGTTGGCTTCAAGGTTGGGAGAATAAGAAAGTAGAGAAGATCAAGTGTTGACCAAGGTTTTCAATGAGTGATTCGGAGATTGGTCAAGTAAGAGTTGGGCCTATAGCAAGTGTGTCTTGAAGAATAAAGTTGGAGTGATATCACTTATGTACCTTCAAGACACCAACATAATGAAGAAAGAAGAAATGATGTGCAAGTTCAAGGTGAGTCATCTCGAAGAGATTATTTGCTTGTAGCTTGCCATCCTATGGTGATCATGGATATGGGAAGATGATATGCCCAAAAGAGAAGCTCTACCATAGTGGAGTATGGGGAGCAATTTGCAAGTCTTCCCCAAGCTAGCGCAACCAATCAAGAAAGGTGTTCCATCTTGAGGTGGAGAAGATCGGCATCATCAAGCTCAAGTGGAATATGCGCAAGGCAAAGGTATGATCTTGATAGGGTTTCCCTCTTACCGGTCTCGTGGTGCTAGTTGGAGAGACCGGTTTGTAGGATAGATAACCGTTATCAAGAGGGGCTCTCGAGTGAGTAACTTGATCATATCCTTTGGAGAGGAGCTCAAACCTTTGCATTCTTGGCATCATCTTTCTTGGTTGTTATTTGGATCTTATCCATGTGAGGTTCTAGAGCTTGTGGTAATATTCATAACAAGCTCTAGTTCATCAAAAACGGATTTCCCCTTATACCTTATTGCGTTTTTGATCTTCGAGGTTTTTCTGGTTTCTCACCAAGAGAGGTAGCTCTTGTCACCCCCTTTCCAACAAAATTGGTTTTGGGTCAATCAGAGTCCGGATGCAAATGTTATGATCGTTACAGTTTTGTCTCTGGCAGGTTTTTCAGACCGGAGTCTCCGGTGTGGTCCGGAGTTTCCCCACAAGTCTCCGGAGTGGATCAAAGTTGAAGACCTGGGTCAGCCATATTGGTGGTCCAGAGCAAGGTCCGGAGACTGACCGGAGTCTCCGGTCCAAGCCCCTGACCGGAGTCTCCGGTGTGGTTGGACCGGAGTCTCCGGTCCACTTGGCCCACAGAAGGGCTGGGTCATTCTGTTTGGTGGTCCGGAGGCTGGTCCGGAGATGGGCCGGAATCTCCGGTGTAGACCGGAGTCTCCGGTGTGCAAGCCGGAGTCTCCGGTCTGACTCTTCTCCAACGGTTAGAAAACGGTCAGAAATCAGTGGGCCTATAAATAGGGGACCTCTTCTTCAACCTCAAGCTGCTCGTTCTAGAAACTGAAGAACACCACTTTAGAGCTACCAAAACTCCAAGATCTCTTCATCCAACCACACAAACTCGCTGATCTTTGGGGAATTAGAGGAGGAGGCCTTGATCTACAGCTTCACCAAGAGAGATCTTCATTCCCCCTCATTTACTTGAGGGCTCCCTTGCTCTAGGGTTTCATTGGAAACCCTAAGCCTTGTTTTGGTTTGAATTGATTCTTACAAGCTTGTCTTTGATTGTTTGACATATTGCTTGTATTCGGGAGCCTCCAATTAAGTTGTGGATGTGTGCCTCGAACTTGTTGTAAAGGTGACGGCTACCACCTCGAAGGTTGCCGATAGTGGAAGGGTGGATCGATCCCATTGGGGTGAGATTCATCGGAGAATAAGGGAGGCCTTTTGTGGCGTTGGTAGTTTGATACCACCCCCTCTCCAAACGAGACGTACTCCATTGTTGGGAGGAACTCGGTAATAATCGTCGTCTCCGTGTGCCTCGGTTATCTCTATACCCGAGCTCTTACTTATGCACCTTACTTTGTGATAGCCTTCGTGCTTGAAGTCTATATCTTGCTATCACATAGTTGGTTGTCTTGCTTAGCATAAGTCATTGGTGCACATAGGTGAACCCTAGTTATTCTAGGTTTTGTGCTTGACAAAGTAAATGCTAGTTTAATTCCGCCTTTGTTAAGCCCATCTCGGAAAAGTTTTTAAACCCCCTATTCACCCCCCTCTAGGCGACATCTGTATCCTTTCAGCAGGGTTCAGCGGTCCTCAGTGACTCCTTGGAGTTTGGTTTTATCTTTACAAGTGAAAGGAAATGATGATTTACGACAACTCGAGGTGTGGTAAGAGGCTGGTATGAACTCTGTTTGTTTTCATTTTTGTACATATACTCATCATTGTGATCATGCTTAGTCTGTTCATGTAAGGTGTATGTTATTTAATGGATGCTTAGTAGTTCTTGCTCTCTTATGATCAGTTCCAATCCACTAATAGTTTGTAGCATGTCATATAAATGTTTGCTTGCATTTTTCTATTCATAACTTGGTATGACATTGTGGTATCCTCCTCTGAATGTTTAATTTGAATTGACTTGGCACATGCCCACGCATGCATATGACTAAACAAAAGGTTAGTTAAGCCTCAATGATTTATTTTGCCTCAGAATTCTTGTGTCACCTTTATGCTACTATTAATTTTGTTTTGTTGCAAGCATGATTATGACAGTTATTGCTCTCTCGATTGTCGCTCTCTTTCTATTGCTAGCCTTCACTTGTGCTAAGTACTTTACTTGTGCATCCAACTCCCCAAAACCAAGAAAAGATTCCACCATATCTACCTATTAGCATATTTGATATTCCTTGCACATTTACTATGCTTTGTTTTCTTCCAATAAAAAATGTTTGCTTGTTATGTGAAAGTTAGTTAGTAAAGCTCTCACAAACTTGATGGCACACTTTACTTTCTTGCACTTAATAAACTTGAGCCATTGCGTCCATCTATGTTGCGTATATGCTTGCACTTTATAAGTTGAGAATTAGCAGAACCATGTTGTCATGGGGAACGTTTTCAACATTGCACTTATTATTTAGTTGATATCATGTTCTTTTGTTTGTGGATCCCGGCAGTGTGAAATAAAACGGGAACTTGTAAGATCATGGAGTTTTTATATGTGTTAGAGAAACGCCTGGGCGGCTAGCCTAAGCCATACCTAATCATGGTGGAAATTTGTAGCATAACCATAGTGAGCATTATGTGAAGCATCCTCAATAAAAAGCTATGCAAATAGCAAATAAAAAGATCATTGAGATGCTCATTTTCTATTGCCTTGTCATTTTGATATGGGATAGCTCTTGTCTCATGGGGCAAGGGGTACCCCGTTGGCGGTTCTCCATGATACACATGTACTTACAATGACAAGAACTTGCTTGTGACTAAAGTTGAGTAGCATGAGGTCTAGACTCGTAGGCAAGGGGCATGCGATTTTCAACTTATAACTTGTCAAGCATATCCTCATATTTGTTCACTTTAACCTTAATCACCTAAATATGCTTATGATAGGGGCAATGAGATCTCAAAGCTAATGAGTACCATAATTTCAACATTTGGAAGCCTTTCAAACTTTTCAAATCTTTTCTTTCACTTTTATGTTGAGTCGCCATTTATTCTTTGAGCACCTTCCCGAGAGCATAGCTGTCATTCTTAGTGTAATGTGCTTGTCCCGAAACACGGTTAGTTGTGACATAACTTTGACGCTTGTAATCTTTGATATTTTTACTTCTAGTCTTCACTTAAACTTCAGAGGTGCCTTGGCATTTATGTTTCGCTCCAAAAGAAAGGCCCTGAGATACCACTTTATCATATCTTCTTATGAGCATTACAATCCTGCATATACTTATGTGTCATGTTGTTTATTATTATTGGTTGAAATCTCTTCATATCCTGCATGACTACTGGGTGAACTTATTTGCATACTCTTTATTATGAATTGCCTAAGTATTTGATCATATGCTGAGAATATATACATCTTATGAAGCAAATGTGTTCGTGAAAGTTTCTTTTATCGCACTCAATTTTCAATTGAATTGCTTGAGGACAAGCAATAAGCTAAGCTTGGGGGAGTTGATACGTCCAAAATGTATCTACTTTCCTGAACAAGTTTGCTATTGTTTCTTCTCTAATTTGTGTGATTTGGATACAACTAATGCGGACTAACGCTGTTTTCAGCAGAATTGCTTTGGTGTCTCGTTTTTGTGCAGGAAATCAACTTTCAGGATAAATCACGGAAAATATCGCAAAACTCCTATTTTACTAGAAGACTCACGATGCCAGAAGACGGGACGGAGTGGGTCCACGAGGGGCCAACACCACCTGGCTGCGTAGGCCAGGCCGCGCCAGGGGGTGGTGTGGCCGCCCCAGTCTCTGCCTCAAACTCTCCTTTCGCCTATATAAGCCCTCGGACCTAAAAACAGAGGGGGGTTCGACGTTTTTCCAGATAGAGTTCCATTGCCCGCCACCACTAGAAACCATGATTCAAAACTAGAAACTCCGTTTTGACACCCTGCCAGGACGGGGAATTGGAGGAGATCATCACCATCATCATCACCATCGCTTCTCCATCAACCATCCATGATTCCCCCATCCATGAGTGAGTAATCCCACGTAGTAGGATATGGGGATGATAGGGATTGGATGGGATCATTCATGTAATTTCATCAGATTGTTAGGGCATGGTGCCTAGTATCTATTGTTAGTGCTTTTTGACATTGTTACAACTTGTTATGCTTAATGCTTGTCACTAGGGCCTGAGTGCCATGATTTTAGATCTGAACATGTTATTGATTAATGATGGTAGTATTGTTTATGATCTTACCTACAAGTTGTATATATACATTATTGTCCGGAACTCGAGGCCTCGAAGTGACAGAAATCAGGATAACTGGAGGGGATGGCTGTGATGTGAGGATCACGCGTGTTCACGGAGTGTTAATGCTTTGCTCCGGTGCTCTATTAAAAGGAGCACCTTAATTGCCAGTAGATTCCCTTGAGGCCCTGCTGCAACGGGCTGGCAGGACAAAAGATGTTGTGCAAGTTCTCATTACGAGCATGTATGACTATATATGGAACACATGCCTCTGATTATTTAGTACTTGGATGCTTTATCTTATTTATCTGCAATTGCCCTATGTCTTGATTATTACATTTGTCCATGCAACGCCCGTCCATCCATCCCTATGCCTACCGCGAGTTAATCCTACTATTTACTGCAATTGCTACTACTGTCTTTACTTTACTATTCCTATTACTTTGCTATTACTATTACAAAATTGTTGCTACTGATAAATTACTGCGAGCAAGACTATTTGCAGGTGCAGCTGAATTGACAACTCGGTTGTTAAGGCTTATAAATATTCTTTGGCTCCCCTTGTGTCGAATCAATAAATTGGGTTTTACTTCCCTCGAAGACTGTTGCGATCCCCTATACTTGTGGGTCATCAGGCACACCCGAAGGTCACGGCCACCACTTTGGGTGCACTTCTCAGAATCCGAACCGCAAAACGGCACATGAAACGATAACATGCAGCACAGGAATGACGAATCAAGGGATGAGAGCCACAACCGAAACCATAATAACGACGAAAGTGAAGATGACCACGAGTTATGCGGAGCCAGTTGTTTTACCCACCGGATTCGTAAAACTTCAGTACCCAAGGACTTCAAACTCCCGCATGACCACCAAAAGTACGATGGACTACAAGAACCCAAAGCTTGGCTAACAGACTACTTGGCCACCGTCAAATTGTAGGGTGGCTCCACAGCCACCGCAATGCAAAGCTTGATGCTGCACTTAACTGGTGTCGCACGGTCGTGGCTCACAAAACTACCTAAAGGTTCAATCAGTAGCTAGAACGATCTTGAAGATAAGTTCGAACGACACTTCCACACCACATTCAAACAACTCGCATCTCTAGAACAATTACGAGTGTGCAAACAAAAGCATGGAGAATCAATAAGAACCTTCATTCAGCGATGGAACATTATCAAGAACTCAGTCGAAGCCATATCCGACGAAAGGCCCATTGACGCCTTCAATGACGGCCTCCACCGCCGAGAATTCATAGAAGAACTAGGACGGATCAAACCCAAAACAACCTCACAGTTAATTGATACGTTGCAAACGTATCTATAATTTTTGATGTTCCATGCTTTTTTTATATCTAGTTTCTTATGTTTTGTCCACACTTTGGAGTACTTTTACACATTTTCTAGAACTAACCTATTAACAAGAGGCCACAGTGCCAGTTGCATGTTTTCTTCTGTTTTTTGGTTCCAGAAAAGCCAGAAAATGAATATTCTCGGAACTAGACTGGACAAAAGCCAAAGTCGATATTTTACCGGAAGACTCAAAGAGCCAGAAGACGAGATGGAGAGGGGCCAGGGGCTGGCCACACCATAGGGTGGCGCGGGTCCCCCTTGGCCGCGCCACCATGCGGTCTGGGCCCCTGGTCCACCCTCTGACATTGCCCTTTCGCCTATAAGAAGCCTCCGATGCAGAAACCCTAAATAATCCAGCCTCCAACCACGAAAAGTTCTGCAGCGCCGCCGTCATCGAAGGGGAGATTTGGGGGACTCTAAATCTCTGTTCCGGCACCCTGCCGAGATGGGGAAGTGCCCCGGAGCCATCTCCATCGATCTCCACCGTGATCTCCATCACCATTGCTGATTCCCATGATGAGGAGGGAGTAGTTCTTCCTCGAGGCTAAGGGTTCTACCGGTAGCTATGTGTTCATCTCTCTCTCTCTATGCATGATCATATTGTGATCATGAGATTTGTAATCAAGTAGATCTACCTTGCTACTCAAGTGCTCTAATAGATCTCTGGCTCTCCCCACGTGTGTGAAAGTGATAGCGTGCACACCATCGTGGCACTTAGGCTAGAGATTACAAATACTTGTTATGAGTTATATTTGGAGTTGGATGTCTCTATGAAATTGTGGTGTTTGTTGGAACCATCTAGCACTCAAGGTGACAGTGTGGGGTTATCTAGATGGGGAAAGCGAACTTTTAGGAGTGTTTTTATAGCCCTACCATGGATTAGAGTGTCCAACCGGAGAGTAGTTCAAAGTAGTATCATGAAGAGAAGGTATTTATACGAGAGTGTTCACTAGCGAAAGTATGATCCCTAGGCCTTGTTTCTAAGCATTGAAACACCGTTTGCAACTAGATCTGTTTCATGTTTGCTTGCTTCCATCTTTATTTCAGATTGCCTTTAGTCTCTTCCTACCCGTCAACCATGCGCCATCAAAGCTATTTTTTGGCACCGTTACCACTTATAATTATCCATACCACTTGTATTTCACTATCTCTTCGCCGAACTAGTGCACCTATACACCTGACAAGTGTATTGGGTGTGTTTGGGACACAAGAGACTTCTTGTATCTTGATTGCAGGATTGCTTGAGAGGAAATACCTTTGACCACTTCCTCCCTGAGTTCGATAAACCTTGGGTGATCCACTTAAGGGAAAACTTGTTGCTGTTCTACAAACCTCTGCACTTGGAGACCCAACAACTGTCTACAAGAATAGAATTGTGTAGACATCACACCCAGGCATGTACCCTGGATCGCCTCATACCGAAGAACTTTCTTGGTGGTGCACACTAAGGGGGAACACAATCGTTGGTAATTTTAACAGGGATCATCTTATTAGGTTACCGTCGAGTATATAATACTAGCACACAATAAGATATACAAACAATAACATTGAATGTAAATGCAATGTGATATGGTACTTCACATCGTGATCTCCATCCGTCATCACCGGATTCCGGCGCCAGGGTTCCGACGCCGTAGACACCAGGGTACCAGTGTCATTCCGGCGTGGTAGTCCGTCACCTCCATGACTATCTACTACTACATAACAAAAGCTAATCACTTTACCTTTGCCACAACCATATCACAAAGCAACGCCCCCTGCAAAACAAAGTTAGACGCCTCTACTTTATCTTTGCATGTTTTACGTGGATGAATGGGCTTTCGCACAAGAACCGTTCTTACCTACGAACTTTGGGCACAACGCTGATCAAGTAGTTGTCTCTACTACACCCCTTTCGGGGCCCTCCGTTGCAAATGGTATACCAACTAATGCGAGAGAGACAGACAACCCCCTAAGCCACTTTATACGGTACAAGCCGTATGTCAAGCGTGGACCAGTCTCGCGAATGAACGCGTAAAGTCGGTTGGGGGCCGCTTCATCAAGCATTACTGCGGTATACACAAGTACACGTGGGAGGGTAACAACTAAAATATCAACGCCCACACGCTACATCTCGTGTGTTCTACCCGAACTAGCATTACTACGCATAGATCTAGCTCTGATACCATTGTTGGGGTTCCGCGTATGAAAACATTAAATTTTACCCTACGCCCCTGAACCCCTGAAGCTGCCAGGACCTATCTATTAGCAATACAGTAACGGGAGGAGCTTTTCGCAAACTTACCCTTGAAGTCCGAAAAGCGTTGTCAACGCTCAGGAGAGCGTGGTTGATGAAGACGAGCTGAAGACGACCTCAAGGTCATGATGAAGTCCTCGCGCTCCTTTGGCTCCAACAAATTGAGTTCCTCAAGTGTGACACCTCACGGGGAGTTACACACATCCGGTGCCTGACGATGACTCCCGCTTCCCCGATCTAGCAGAAGTTGCAGAAGTAGATCTCCCGGATCCGAATCCCACAGCGCGACGGCACTCCGCGGTGAAGATGGCTCCCATTCGTGCAGTCCAGACTTTGGACCACGGTCACGAGAGAGAGAGGGGGAGAGAGAAAATATCAATTAGAGGTCCTCCCAAAAGTGAGAAGACCTTTATTCATTATTGGTGTATTTTATTTGGCCAAATACCCCCACTATATATAGGGGAAGGTACTACCTCCCTCAAAGTCCCGGGGTGGGACTAAAGGAGAGGACGGGGAGGGGTGGCACCACCGGCCACCCCCATGGGCCCCGCGCGGGGGGGGGGGGGCTGGCCCGTAAGGCGCCGGCCACCCCCTTGGCCCCTTCTCCCTCTCTCCTTTCCCCTAATGGGCCCTCTCCCTCCGGAAATTGGCACATTAAGCCTTTGACCATATAAATTGATTTTTCTATTTATTAAATAATTGTGGATAAATGATTAAATCAACATTTAACATTCATTCACACATTATTCAATCTCCGTGGCTATGGAACACCTTCCACCTCCACTCCGGACAACCTCCGGACTTACCGAAACCCTTCCGGCTTTCTCTCTACTATTCTTCGGCGATTCCACCGATCCTATACACACTCTCTAAGCATCATCAAACCCTTAAGCATGATACCCCACAGTTCGGGAACACTCCAGACATGGTCGGGACACTCCCACACCAATGATCGACAGAGGGACCTGGATGGCCATGTGACCCCTGTGCGTTCCACGAAGATCTTTCGTTGTTTGAACCAGGACAGTCGTGTCTTATTCACTTTGTCTCTCGATACTTGCATTGCCCGAGATATGATCAATGACATCACCATGTCGTGTTCAATCTCGTTACTGAACAATGCTACTTGACTCGTTCTGACAAGTCATATCCCCGTGATCAAATCACACGTTGCACAGCTATTGGATACAACTTCTCTGAATGGGCCCTTCGAGTATCTTCCCGTCACATGGATGGACAAATCCCGCTCTTGACATATATTGCCTCAACGGTTTCCTCCGAATACCTGAACACACCTTTATAACCACTGTTTTACCAAGTGGCGCTTGATGCTATCAAAGCACTCTCGGGAGACAGTGATTGATATAGCCTCACGGTCTAAGGAATAGTCTACGAGGATCCATTTCTAATCATCGTAACTTGAACTTTGTGACATGATCGGGTCAAAATGTTTAGGTTGGGTATTGGTTCATCATCTCATTCTCGGAATGAGATGACTCCATTTCCAACTGGCATAAATGCCACATGATCAGAAAACATGATCATCTCTTGACCAATGAACCAGTGACTAGAGTTCCACTGGGAACCCCTGGTTGTTTATATATCACACATGTATTGATGTTTCCACTTAATACAGTTATAGCATGATATAAAACTTAATCATAAACTATATGAAATATGATAATAGTCCTTACTACTATTTGTCTCTAGGGCATATTTCCAACAATATGATATTTTCAGTCCACCTACTATTGAGGAGAAAATTAATTATGATTACAGAATGCCTCCTATATTTGATGATTATGGTGATGAGAATAATAATGATAGCTATTTTTTTGAATTTGCTCCCACAACAATTAATAAGAATGACTATGTTTATGTGGAGAGTATTAATTGTTTTAAGCATGTGGCTCATGATAAGAATGTTTTAATTGATATTTATATTGTTAATTTTATTCATGATGCTACTGAAAGTTATTATGAGAGAGGGAAACATGGTTTTATGTATCTCAATAATATTAAGTTTCCCCTCTTTATGTTGAAAGTCTTGAAGTTGCACTTATTTTGTTTTCCTATGCTTGTTGCTTTGTGCTTTCATGACTTGTTTCTTTAAAAGATTATTTTTCATAGGAAGTGGGTTAGACTTAAATGTGCTTTGAATTTGCTTCTTGATGCTCTCTTTTACTTCAATTCATATTTCTTATGTGAGCATCATTGAAATTATCATGCCTATCTCAAAGGCATTAAAGAAAAGCACTTCTTGGGAGATAACCCAATAGTTTTCTTGAGTCTTGGAAGTTATTACTTCTGTAATAACCTCTCCTTATCTTTTTATTATTTGATTTTTGTGCCAATAATAACCTCTAATGAGAGGGAAGTAAGATTTGGGAAAGTTGTTGTCCCGAAACAGATTTTTGTGCTTCGCTGTAAAAATTTGTGAAAAATATCTGTAAGTCGGTTTGAGCTGTAATTTTTTGTGATTATGCCCCAGGTTGTTATCCAACTTTCGTTAGTTCAACACTATTCGATTTGAGCAACAGAAGGTCTTCGAACAAACTGGTTTTTACCTGCTGGTCTGTTTTGACAGATTTCTGCCATTATTTGCATTTGCCTCTTAATCTCTTTCTCTTTGAGTTCTCTTTGATCAATTGAGCTTTTTGAGGGAATTTCTACAGTAGCTTGTGTTTTTAATGAAATTTTTGCTGTTTTAAAACTAAACCCCAAAGGTTTATTATCTTTTGAATGCACTAATGTTGCTAATGAAGATTGTGTGAAGTTTTGTATGAAGGAAATTTTCAGGTGTAGGGAAAGAATGATGTAATGAGATGAAGAATGGACAAAATATCAAGCTTGGGGATGCCACACCGTATCACCCCAAGAAATATTCAAGAGGTACAAGAGTAAAATCTTGGGGATGCCCAAGGCATCCCCTTCTTCATCAATAAAATCTCGGGTCTTTCTAGACACTTTGTTTTTATTGTTTCATGCAATGTTGTGTTGTTCTTGGAGCGTCTTTGTTTTTGTTTCTACTTTTTTTTGCTTGGTTTGGTGCAATAAGTTGGTTGTATCCCAACACACTTATTTTGGAGAGAGACACAACCCATTATTCCTTGCCTAGAACACTCTAGTTTTCATTCTTATTGTTTTGTGAGTGTTCTCTTTTGCTAGCACTGGGTTTAGCCTTAGTTTTGTTGTGCTTTCATCTTAGAAATTTTTAGTTATTCTTTGTGGATTTCTGAGACAAGCTCACTGATCTTTACTTATTATTATCTTTGTGAGTTCTTTCAAATAAAGCTGATTTGGATTGAAAAAGAGTAGGAAAGTTCATGCTTAAGTGGTATAAAAGGAGCTTGTCTTTGACTGTGACTTGGACTTTATCATGTCATGCTTGATATTGTTTTGGCTTTATGCTTAGTGATTATTGATGTAACATGACATGTTATAAACATTTTATATTTCTTAATGTGCCTTCAAAGAATCATGCGTTGTTTTAGCATATTAAAAGCATAATATTGTGGTATTATCCTTTAATGCTTTATTTGGGTTGACTTGGCGCATGCTCACACCATGTTAAGACTATACCAAGTCACCATAGCCTCTATGATCATTTAGTTTTCGACTTGTAATATCACTTTATGCTTTAATTAATGATGTTTTTTCACTTTGCATGATTATGGCCATTATTGCTCTCTTAGTTGGTCGCTCCCAGTCTTTTGCTAGCCTCCATAACCAAGTATGAGTTCCTCTCATGCATCCAACTCCAAAAAAACCAAGTTATCCCAAAGAGTCCACCATACCTACCTATTAGCATTTGCTATTCCAAGTATATTCATGTTTTTATCTACCTTCCGAATTAAACTTGTTATGTGAAAATTAGTGATTAAAGCTCTCACGAACTTGATGGCACACTTTAATTTTCTTGCCCCTAATACACTTGAACCATTGCGTCATCTATGTTGTATATGCTTGCACTTATACGTTGGGATTAGCAGGACCATGCTTTCATGGGGAACGCTTTCAACATTGCACTTGTACATTGTACCCAGTTGATATCATGCTCTTTTGTTTATGGATGTCATCGGTGTGAAATGAAAGGGGATCTTGTAAGTCCATGGAGTTATGTATGTGTGTTAGAGAAATGCCTGGGCGGCTGGTCTAATCCATGCCTAATCATGGTAGAAACCTGCTGCGTAACCATAATGAGCAATCTATGAAGCATTTTTCTTATAAAAAAAGAGATAGAGATTGAGAAAAAAATAAAAAAAAGATGAGAAAAGAGGAAAGAGAGAAAAAGCACCATTTTCTCATGGTAAATAAGAAGATTGCTAACATGCTAATTGTCTACTTGCCTTGTCATTTTGATATGGGGATTCTTCCGTATCATCGGGCAAGGGGTACCCCGTTGGCGGTTCTCTATGATACACATGTACTAACTATGACAAGAACTTACCGGTAACTAAACTTGAGTAGCATGAGGAGCGGCCCTCGTATTCAAGGGACATGCGATTGCCAACTTATACTTTGTCAAGCATATACTCCATAGTTTGTTCACTTTAACCTTAATCACTTCAAGATGCTTATGATAGTGGCAATGGATTAGAGTGTCCAACCGGAGAGTAGTTTCACATATAGAAAACATAGCATAGTGGCATTCAGCTTGTCCCTCATGGAGTAGCAAAACATAAATGCATAAGACACCTTCAAAGTTCATAAGGGTGACTAGATACAAATAGTTCAAGAACAAGCAATATCAACATTATGAATCAATCAATAAGTTTTGGGACAATGCACATAGAACTAAGAATGGCCATTATGCTCTCTCAATAGGTGCATAAAGATAGAAGATGGAGACTCAACATAAAAGTAAAAGAAAGGCCTTCATAGAAGGAAGCAGGTATTCAAGTCTCATAAAGAGCTTCCAAAATTTATGGTACTTATTAGCTTTCAGCTCTCATTGCCCCTATCATAAGCATCTTGAAGTGATTAAGGTTAAAGTGAACAAACTATGGAGTATATGCTTGAGAAAGTATAAGTTGGAAATCTCATGTCCCTTGAATACGAGGGCCGCTCCTCATGCTACTCAAGTTTAGTTACCGGTAAGTTATTGTCATAGTAAGTACATGTGTATCATAGAGAACCGCCAACGGGGTACCCCTTAACCGATGATACGGAAGAATCGCCATATCAAAATGACAAGGCAAGCAGACAACGAGCATCTCTGCAATCTTCTTGTTTACCATGGGAAAGTTGTGCTTTTTTCTCTCTTTCCTCTTTTCTCATCTTTTTTTTCTCTTTTTCTCAATCTCTATCTCTTTTTTATAAGAAGAATGCTTCATAGACAGCTCATTATGGTTATGCTACAGGTTTCCACCATGATTAGGCATGGATTAGACCAGCGGCCCAGGCGTTTCTCTAACACACATACATAACTCCATGGACTTACAAGCTCCCCTTTCATTTCACACCGATGACATGCATAGACAAAAGAGCATGATATCAACTAGGTACAATGTACAAGTGCAATGTTGAAAGTGTTCCCCATGACAGCATGGTTCTGCTAATCCGCAACATATAAGTGCAAGCATATACAACATAGATGACACAATGGTTCAAGTTTATTAAGTGCAAGAAAAGTAAAGTGTGACATCAAGTTCGTGAGAGCTTTAATCACTAGTTTTCTCATAACAAGTTTAATTCAGAAGGTAGATAAAAACATGAATATACTTGGAATAGCAAATGCTAATAGGTAGGTATGGTGGACTCTTTGGAATAACTTGGTTTTATTTGGAGTTGGATGCATGAGTGAAACTCATACTTGGTATGGAGGCTAGAAAAAGATTAGGAGTGACCAACTAAGAGAGCAATAATGGCCATAATCATGCAAAGCGACAAAACATCATTAATTACATCATAAAGTGATATTACAAGTCGAAAAATAAATGATCATAGAGGCTATGGTGACTTGGTATAGTCATCACATGGTGTGAGCAGGTGCCAAGTCAACCCAAATAAAGCAGCAAAGGAGAATACCACAATACTATGCTTTAATATGCTAGAACAACGCATGATTATTTCAAGGCACATTAAGCAATCTCAATTGTTTGTAACAAGTAATGCTACAGCAAAAATCACTAAGCATAAAGGCAAAACAATATCAAGCATGACATGATAAAGTCTAAGTCATAGTCAAAAACAAGCTCCTTTTATACCACTTAAGCATGAACTTTTCCTACTCTTTTCCAATCCAAACCAACCTATTTGAAAGAACTCACAAATATAATAATAACTAAAGATAAGTGAGCTTGTCTCACAAATACAAAAAGAATAAATAAAAAGTTCTAAGCTGAAAGCACACAAAAACTAAGGCTAAACACAGTGCTAGCAAAAGAGAACACTCACAAAACACTAAGAATGAAAACTAGAGTGTTCTAGGCAATAAATAATGGGGTGTGTCTCTCTCCAAAATAAGTGTGTTGGCATCCAACCAACTCATTTAAGCAAACCAAAAAAAATAAAAATAAAAGCAAAAACAAAGATGCTCCAAGAACAACACAATTATGCATGAAACAATAAAAATGAAGTGTTTAGAAAGACCTGAAATTTTTATTGATGAAGAAGGGGATGCCTTGGGCATCCCCAAGCTTGGACGTTTGTAACTCTTGAATATTTATTGGGGTGACATGGGGTGGCATCCCCAAGCTTGAGATTTAGTCCATTCTTCATCTCATTACATCATTCTTTCCCTACACCTGAAAATTTCCTTCATACAAATCTTCACACAATCTTCATTAGCAACATTAGTGTATTCAAGATAATAAGTCTTTAGGTTCAGTTTAAACACAAGTAAAACTTCCATTAAAACACAATCTACTGTAGCACTTCCTTTTAAAAGTTCAAATGATCAAAGAGAACTCAAAGAGAAAGAGATTAAGAGGCAAATGCAAATAATGGCAGAAATCTTTCAAAACAGACCAGCAGGTAGAAATCTATTTTTTCGAAGACCTTATGTTGCTCAAATCAAAAAGTTTTGAACTAACGAAAGTTGGATAAGAACCTGAGGCAGAAGTACAAAATATCACAGCTCAAACCGACGTATAGAGATTTTTCACGAATTTTTACAGTGAAGCACAAAAATCTGTTTCGGGACAGCACTTCCCCAAATCTTACTTCCCTCTCATTAGAGGTTATTCTTGGCACAAAAATCAAAAAAAAGGGATAAGGAGAGGTTATTACATAAGTAATAACTTCCAAGACTCAAGAAAACTATTGGGTTATCTCCCAAGAAGTACTTTTCTTTAACGCCTTTAAGTTAGGCATAATAATTTCAATGATGCTCACATAATAAATATGAATTTAGAGTAAAAGAGAGCATCAAGAAGCAAATATAAAACACATTTGAGTCTAACCCACTTCCTATGCATAGGAATCTTGTAAAGAAACAAGTCATGAAAGCACAAAGCAACAAGCATAGGAAAGCAAAACAAGTGCAATTTCAAGATTTTCAGCATAAAGAGGGGAAACTTAATATTGTTGAGACACATAAAACCATGTTTCTTTCTTTCATAATAACTTTTAGTAGCATCATGAATAAAATTTACAATATAACTATCACATAAAACATTCTTATCATGAGCCACATTCATAAAAGAATTAATACTCTCCACATGAACATAGTCATTCTTATTAATTGTAGTGGGAGCAAATTCAACAAAATAGCTATCATTATTATTCTCATCACCATAATCATCAAATATAGGAGGCATATTGTAATCATAATTAATTTTCTCCACAATAGTAGGTGGACTAAAAATATCATATTCATCATTGTAATCATCATATATTGGAGGTATACTATCATCAAAGTAAATTTTCTCCTCCGTGCTTGGGGGACTAAAAAGATCATTTTCATAAAAACTAGCTTCCCCAAGCTTAGACTTTTCAGTAGCATTAGCAATAATGGTGTTTAAAGAATTCATACTAATAATATTGCTATTAGCATGCAAATAAAGTTCCATAGGTTTTTTAATTTTCTCTTCAAACACTTCATGTCCTAACTCAAGATAAATACTATAAAGATCTCTATTTTTGTTGTTGTTTTCCATTAAGCCTAACTAGTGAAAACAAGAAACAAAAAGACAAAATTGCAGAATCTAAAGGAAATAACTTCGAGCACTCACACCGGAGGATGTGAGTACCTTTTACCTTACCTCCCCAGCAACAGCGCCAGAAAATAGCTTGATGTCTACGCACTTCTATTCTTTTAGATAGTTGTTGGGCCTCCAAGTGCAGAGGTTTGTAGAATAGCAGCAAGTTTCCCTTAAGTGGATTACCCAAGGTTTATCGAACTCAGGGAGGAAGTGGTCAAAGGTATCCCTCTCAAGTAATCCTGCAATCAAGATACAAGAAGTCTCTTGTGTCCCCAACACACCCAATAGACTTGTTAGGTGTATAGGTGCACTAGTTCGGCGAAGAGAGTGAAATACAAGTGGTATGGATATAAGACAACGGTGCCAGAAAATAGCTTGATGGCATGGAAGATACTAAAAGAAAACTGAAATAAAGATGGAAGCAAGCAAACATGTAACAAATCTAGTTGCAAACAGTGTTTCAATGTTTAGAAACAAGGCCTAATGATCATACTTTCACTAGTGAAGACTCTCATATAAATATCTTCTCTTCATGATACTACTCTGAACTACTCTCCGATTGGACACTCTAATCCATGGTAGGGATATAACAGCACACCTCAAAGTCCGCTTTCCCTATCTAGATAACCTCACATTGTCACCTTGAGCTCTAGATGGTTCTAACAAACACCACAATTTCATAGAAACATCCAAATCCAAATATAACTCATAACAAGTATTTATAATCTCTAGCCTAAGTGCCACCATGGTGTGCACGCTGTCACTTTCACACACATGGGGAGAGCAGAGATATATTAAAGCACTTGAGTAGCAAGGTAGATCTACTTGATTACAAAGCTCATGATCATACATAGAGAGAGAGATGAACACATAGCTACCGGTAGAACCCTTAGACTAGAAAGAGAACTACTCCCTCATCATCATGGGAATCAGCAATGGCGATGGAGATGGTGGTGGAGATCGATGGAGATGGCTCCGGGGGCACTTCCCCGTCCCGGTAGGGTGCCGGAACAGAGACTTTCTATCCCCCGAATCTCCCCTTCGGTGGTGGCGGCGCTGTGGAACTTTTCGTGGCTAGAGACTGGCGGATTTAAGGTTTTTGCGTCGGGGGCTTCTTATAGGCGAAGGAGGCAAGGTCGATGGCCAGCCAGGGGGCCCACACCATGCCCTGGCATGGCCTAGGGCTGCCCGTGCCAAGGGTTGGTTTGGCCACCTTGTGGCCCCCCTTCGTCTCTCCTTCGGACTCCATGTGTCTCTCCGTAAAATATTGACTTTGGCTTTTATCCCATCCAATTCCAATGATATTCATTTTCTGACTTTCCTGGAACCAAAAACAGCAGAAAACATGCAACTAACACTATGGCTTTTTGTTAATAGGTTAGTTCCAGAAAATGTGTAAAAGTACTCCTAAGTGTGGACAAAACATAAGAAAGTAGATATGAAACAAGCATGGAACATCAAAATTTATAGATACATTTGCAACATATCAGTTAGCCATCAGCGCACCACAACCGCCGGTACACCAGCCAGCAGGACAACCACAAAACACAACAGATCAAGGTGGTGAATACCCTAGGTCAAAGGGAGCAATGTCAATGATTCAGAAAGGACGCCCATCCAATAGGATCTAGAAGCTAATCACAAGACAAGTTAACATGGCCGAGATGGCTCCACTAGCCACACCAAAGTATCTTTACTGGTCAGAATAGGAAATCACCTTCAATAGAGCTGATCACCCACTTTGCATACCATGACTAGATCATTCAGCTTTGATAGTTGAAGCGCAAGTAGGAGGGTTTGACATGAGCAAAGTTTTCATGGATGTAGGAAGTAGCATAAACTTGATATATGCCAAAACACTGAGAGTAATGAACTACCCTTTGACAAATCTAGCATCAACAAAAACATCCTTCCACTACATAGTACCAGGTAAAGACGAAATTCCTGTTAGGAAAAAATTCTTGACGTTGTTTTTGGATCCAACAAAAATTTTAGGCGAGAAAATCTCGAGTTCGAAGTCATGGACTGGCCATTACAATATCATGTGATCCTGGGACGCCCAGGTTCTGCACGATTCATGGCAGTCCCGCATTATGCATATCTAGTTATGAAAATGCTAGCACCAAAGGGAATCATAAAAGTAAAGGGAAGATTCATACGATCCGAAAATTGTGATTGGGAGTTCAACAAAATCTCTAAATCTTTTGGGATGGAAACCGAGTTTGAGCAGCTAAAAACGTTAGCAACCGCAGAACCTCTAGCAATAGCGTGTGTTAATCCTAATCAAGCTTTTGACACGGCAAAAGAAACAAAGGAAGTACAGATACACCCCACCGACCCGAAGAAGACGACATTTGTGGCCTCCAATCTTGGTCCCACATAGGAAAGCACTCTCATCGAGTTCCTCCATGAACACAGGGAGATCTTTGCATGGCTACCTTATGACATGTCGGGAATTCTCAGGGAACTCGATAAGCACGCATTAAACTTGGATCCAAAGGCAAAGCTAGTAAAACAGTCGCTTCGCTGCTTTGCAAAACCAAAACGTAAGGCCATTGGAAAGGAGCTCCATCGCCTCACTAACGCCAAATTCATTAAGGAGTTAAAGAAAGCAGAGTGGGTCGCAAACCCTGTATGCATCCTAAAGAAAAATACAAAAGAGTTGTGGATGTGCATTGACTTCACCGTGCTGAACAAACATTGTCCTAAGGATCACTTCCCACTGTCGTGAATCGATCAAATAATCGATGCAACTGCGGGGTGTGAACGTCGTTCCTTCTTGGACACGTATTCAGGATACCACCAAATTCGGATGAAGGAGGAAGATCAGGAGAAAACAACATTTATCACGCCCTATGGCATATTGTGCTATACAACGATGCCCTTTGGCCTCAAAAACGTCGGGGCAACATATCAACGGATGATGCAAAATTTCCTAGGAAACCAAATCGGCACAAACGTACAAGTATATATTGACGATTTTATAGTTACAACAAAGCAAGGGTCTTCTCTTATCAAAGATCTCCAAGAAACATTTGAGAACCTCGACAAATTCTGCATCAAACTCAACCTGACAAAGTGCTCCTTTGGAGTCCCAGCAGGGCAATTCCTCGGATACCTCGTATCAGCAAGAGGAATTGAAGCTAACCCCGAGAAAATACAAGCGATTCTGACAATGAAAAAACCAACGAATCTTTGGGGCGTGCAGCAGCTGGCTAAACGAGTCACAACACTCAGTCATTTTATTGCCCGGTTAGGAGAAAAAGCACTACCATTCTATGCCCTCCTGAGGAAATCGGATAAATTCGAATAGACGGAAGAAGCTCAGCGCGCCTTTGAAGATCTCAAAAGGACACTTTTGACATCACCTGTCGTCGTGTCTCCATGTGAGATGGAGCCATTACTTCTTTACATCACCGCCACAAATCAAGTGGTCAGCACGGTTCTGGTCGTGGAACGACCCGAAGAAGGGAAAACCCATGGTGTCCAAAGGCCAGTTTATTTCTTGAGCGAGGTCCTCTCGCCATCCAAACAAAGTTACCTGCATTATCAAAAACTAGCATATGGAGTGTTTATGATAGCACGAAAGTTACGACACTATTTCTCAGAACACCCGATTATAGTGGTCAACGAAGCGCCTTTGTCCAACATCCTCAATAATCCAGAGGCAACTGGAAGTGTCTCTCTATGGGGCATTGAGCTTTCCCCTCAAGATATCACGTACAAGAAGCGTAAAGCAATTAAATCACAAGTTCTACCTAATTTTATTACTAAATGGACTGAATTACAATGCGTGGGTCCACCGGACCTTTCTAGTGCATAGACAATGTACTTTGATGGGTCGAAAAGAACGGAAGGAGAAGGGGCATGCATCATACTAGTATCACCACAAGGCAATAAAATACGATATATACTTCAGATGAGCTTAGCAAACACGTCAAATAATGAAGCTGAGTATGAGGCCTTATTGCATGGTATGTGTATGGCTAAAGCTTGCAGTGCAACTCGCCTCAAAATATTTGGTGACTCCAATCTTGTAGCGCAACAAGCAACGAACAAGTACGATGTTGTCAGTGATAACATGATTGCCTACCATGATTTGTATAGCATTATGGAGGCTCGATTTGACGGATGTGAAGTATCGCACATAGGAAGAGCAAGCAATGAGAAAGCCAAAAATCTAGCAAACATCGGGTCCTTATGCCTCCTAGGGCCACCCGGTTTTTTTAAGGAAATAACTGAGCATTCTATCAAGGCCAAGAATTTTTATGAGGTCATGGTGCCAAAGGAAGGAAAAAAGATTAAGCCGCGAAGGAACTCGAGGGCCCCACCAGCTAGCGCAAATACAGAGAAGTCATCGAAGAAGATCCGGAAGTTGATGAAGTTATGATAATAGAATCTACATGGATGCAACCATACATAGCATATATGACTCAGGGAGAGCTACCCGAAGATGTAATAGAAGCCCGGCGAATCACTCAAAGATCAAAAGCCTCCAGAATCATCAAAGGAGAGTTGTGCAAAATAAGTACTGCGGGTGTGCTACAATGATCTGTCACACCCGACGAAGGAAAAAATATACTCAAAGATATATATGAAGGAGTATGCGTCCATCACGCTAGAAGTCGAGCAATCATAGTCAAAGCGTTTAGGGCAGGATTTTATTGGTTCACAGCAGTACAAGATGCAAAGGATATAGTTAGAACATGCGAGACATGTCAGCAATTCGCCACAAAGCCTGGTGCACCTGCCGCTGAATTAAACCCCATACCTCTCGCTTGTCCTTTTTCTCAGTGGGGACTTGATATGGTGGGTAAACTTCACAAATTATCTTTAGGAGGACACGTCTTTCTACTAGTAGCAGTCGACAAATTTACTAAATGGATTGAAGCAATTACTGTTACCAGTCAAGACGGAACTTGGTTGTAAATTTTATTAAATCCATAGTATTCTGGTTTGGTGTGCCAAACAGCATCATCACGGATAATGGAATTAATTTTACTTCCAATGAGTTAAAGGAATATTGTGAGGAGATGTGTATCAAAGTAAGCTATGCCTCAGTAGCCCACCCACAAACTAATGGGAAAGTGGAGAAAGCCAATGTCCTAGTAACTGTTGGCCTCAAAAATAGATTACTAGCACCACTCGACAGAGCAAAAGGAGCATGGGTTGATGAGTTACCATCCGTTTTGTGGAGTCTGCGTACTACTCCAAATAGCTCGACACATGAAACACCCTTTTTTCTGGTCCACGGAGTGGAAGCCGTCCTTCTAGTCGATGTATCACATGAATCTCCACGAGTAGCACTATATGATGAAGATGCAACAAGAGAAGCACTTGAACACGATGTTGATGCACTTGACGAAGCCTGAGACACCGACATACAAAGAGCTACTACATATCAGCAAAACTTGCGCAATTACGATAGTTGACGGCTGCGTCCCAGGTCCTTCGTTGTAGGGGACCTAGTTCTTCGCCTCAAACAAGACGATGGCCTTAATTGGAGTCACCTTGGGAAGGACCTTATATTGTTAGAGAAGTTATTTCCGGAGGAGCATATATGCTACAAGACAAGAAGACAGGAGTCAAATACTCCAATCCTTGGAACATCGCACAATTACGACACTTTTACCCTTAAGAATTTATATTTTTCTCGTAAACAGTAATTACAATAAGACCTATGGCCTAGCTTATTAGCTAGAATATGTTAGCCAACGGCCAGGCGGAAATCTGCCGAATAATGTATCGTCGGCTTTGGCATATGAATAAAAGATAACTTCTTCATACTCTAGGTCTTTATTACATATCCTTTTTTGCCACCAAAACAGGGATCTCAATTTTTATATAAACGTTCTTCTGATAAAACTAACAAAAATTATGAGTCTATGTACAGATACATGCATCCGAACATAGCGTCAAGGGCTACTCCCATTGGGAGCACTGACGCACACCCGATACAAAGTTATGCATGCAAAATCAAGGCAATTGATACCTAAACCTCTGAGTTTTACTTTAAAGTATCCTCAAAAGGTTACTCCCATCAAGAGATTTTATGAATATTAAAACAAAAAGTTTGATAAAATTCAGAAATCCCAGCGGCCAAACATGGCACCCAACAAAAGTCAATACTAAAATCTCGGATCGCACCCAACGCGATAAAAATCCGAATATCGTGTCCAAGACATGAAGGTAAGACCCCGAAATTCGTCATGTGTGGCCTGGTAATCGCACAAGAATGCGCTCTGCTAGTAAAATATCCATATCAACGATACAACGAAAAATCTCGACAGGCGCATTGGGTACCCGATAAAATTAGAACTGGAATTCAGTATTTGATAAGACCTCAGCCACTCGAATTGAGTTACGCCAGTAATAATTACGAGTTCAGACTTGGGGACTTGAACTTGATGTAGGTCAACATTGTTTTTGCAGGAGCAATTAACTGATTTCTGATCCATTGGAAGCATCATACTTGTTATACCAAATCCCTATAAAAAACTAAAAATAGACAAAAACAATGCAAAGAAAGGACAAAACTAGAAATATCTTTGAGACTTAACCAGAATCTACGGTTCAGGTAGAGTCTCGGGGGCTAATGACATAGGTGCGGTTACTCGAGTGCTTATGATTTACTATCCCTACTATATAAAAGGCTCACGGCCCATGAAGATTCAAGATGACGGTCCAAAGAAGCAACCGGTGAAAAGCCTTAGTTATACTAGGAAAGAAAATATGAACCGACGTTGTGTTGAAGTTGTAATTGTACATCTATAATATATCCGTATATGGCTTTGAGACCCAGTCTATTATATATAGGACGGGATAATTCTATGGGGAGGTACCCAAAAAAACCAAGCGATCTCTAATAGTGTTGTCCATCAAGTAAATCAGGCGACTTTGATCCTCTTATTTGCCTGACATCAGACGAAATCCCCAGCATTTTATTTTTCGCAAAACCCTAAGTCCATCATCATGGGCATTGCCGAGGTTACCTCTTGTTAGGTACCGTCCAATAGGATAGTGTCACGTGTCATTTATTTTTGTTTATTCCTTAATCATTTTTGAAATAGACAGAAAATTACCCTAACTTGCTAAATTCATAGAAAACGACCTGTTAGGCCAAATTTAGTAACTAACCTATGGTTGGATTCAGAAAAATGTGTACAACATTGTAATAAATTAAAATTTGTGTTTTCCATAGCAAATTATTTTAAAATTTTAAACTCTATGCTAGAGTATTTAAATCACAATAAATATTCTGTAAATCGAATTTTTTTCAAATAATACCTTTATGAAATCCTTGTGAGTAGTACTACAGTACCCCACTATTAGATTTAAAATTTGAACATTTTAAATTGAACAATATTATAGATTTTCCATTTAGCCATTATAGGCATAACTTTAATTATAAAAGTGGTTTTGAAATGAATATTTTTTCAAAATGCTCATATTTTAGTCCTCTATCCAATATGACCAAAGAGTAAAATTATTCTGTAGGTTTACAACAATGTTATTAAAATATGAAGCCTTGCATCTTTCAAATGTCATTTTGAACACAACTAAATATAAAGAAATGTTTTAATAAAACAGTTATTACAAAAACAAAACCGTTTACCATGCTTGGCCTACCTTTCTTGGTGTGATATTGATTTGTGTCCAATTGCTTGATTGTGTATTCATTTCGATATTCGTGAAACGTGTAGATTACCCGGAGAGTAACTATTGTGGTTGTGAAGAGAGTGAATCCAACAACTTCATAAAAGGCTAGTTCACTTCATAAATATCCTACTATATTTTCTTATGCATTAGATGTTTTCAAAAACTGTATGTGTAGGAGTATCTATAGTATTTATGCTATGCTATGCAACCTAGATAGGATAGTCACATGTATCTTGACTGATGAGTAGAAAACAACATAGGAGTTGAATGCTTAGCCATGCTATAGATTATGTGGGTGGATTCATATGAATTTATGTGATGTTTAAAGGTATTTCTTTTGGTGTAATGAAAATAACATAACTTAATGAATCACTTGGGTGGAATGACTCGTTGGGGCCATATCTATGGTCGCACCACCAGCTATAAGGTGGCCATATCCATGGCTTACTCCTCTCGATGATGTGTTATTATTAGTGTCAACGTTGGGACCATATCAATGGGGCCATATCTATGGTCGCACCAACATCTCTAAGGTGACCATATCCATGGCTAGATCCTCTCGTTTATTCACTTATATCAGACCACTCAGGACCAAAGGGGATTGGACAGGTTTCTTATTTAGTAACTTGCAATACTGCCACGTGCTAAATAGGCTCTGACTTGGTCAATTACTTAGTGAAAAATCTTTATACGCATACACCTTAGGAGGTCTAGACGTGTATCGGGGTATCCCCATACATCGGGATCACCTTTGGGTGTGCTTGATTTGTGTAAAGGTGGACTACTTTGGAAAGACTTCGTCACGATTCATTCCAAAAGAATGGATCATGTCATGTGGGTAAAGTGTACAACTTCTGTAAAAGATCAAATTCTAAGTACTTAGCCATGTTCCCGGTTACGGACAACTATGAGCGACTTTGCCTGGAACTGTTTGGAAGATCTCCTCATTCCAATTTTTTAAATTAAAATTTTGATGGGTGAACAAAAGGGCAGGAAGGTTCATTGATATCTATCAATGGTACCCGCGGTTCACTGATATCTATCGGTGTTACCACCTTAGTAAAGGTTTCATATTTGGGATCATTGATATCTATCGATGGTACCCTAGGTTCACAGTTATCAAGCCATGGTACCCATTTATTCAAAATAAGATATGTATTTCAAAATGATATGATAAAATCATTGCTTTACGCAAATTCAGCCAAACCTCCACCTAGCCAAATATGCATGATTTTATATATCCGCCACATAGGTGAACTTGCCAATACATTCAAAGTATTGACAATTCGTGGCTGCAACCTTTCATGTTGCAAGATATCCTGATGATGAGTGAGGTACGATGTTTGGGTCGCGAGTCTTCACTCGACATGTTATCGCCTATGGCTCTTAATAGAGCTCTTATAGTTATAGTATTCCGCTGTTTGATATTTGTTTATGAGGAGATAACCCTTCTTCTATGCAATTTGTATATGACTATGTAAAGTTCTGGATCATGCGATGTAATAGTAATAGGAAAATGATTCAATCCCCCAGGGGATAACATCTTTCTATCGTCCGGGTCGGGAAGCCATCTCGCTTTCCTCCGTGCGGACTCAGAACACCACACGTGAGTAGGCCCCACCTCTAGTCTTTATCTTCTCATCACACTTGACGGAAGCACGTGCTCCTGTTCAGCGCCATCGCGACATGCATCTCGCACCGCCCACGCTGTCCGCATCTCGCACCGCCACAACCTACATCTCGCGCCGCCGTAGCGTCCGCAGTTCGCGTGGCCGCGCCGCCGTGGCCTGCATCTCGTGTCACCGCGTCCTGCATCTCGCGCCGCCCACGCCGTCCGCATCTCGTGCCACCGCAACCTGCATCTCGTGCCACCGCAGCGTCTGCAGTTCGCGTGGCCGCGCCACCGTGCCCTGCATCTCGTGCCGCCGCGTCCTGCATCTCGGGCCGCCACATCGTGCACAGTTCGCGTCGCCGCGCCCTACACCTCGCACCGCCACGCTGGCTGCACCTCCGTTGCGGAGCTCCCACACCGGATCTTGCTATATGAGGTGGCCGTCCCTGCTACAGAGCCATGGCGCTATATGAGGTGGTCGTCCCTGCTACGTAGGCACAACGACCTTGCTACAAGCGGTGGGCGACCCTGCTACAATGGGTGATGCCGGAGCTACATACTAAGGATGGCGGTGCTCGTCGGAGCTGCAAACTAAGGCGAACGATGCTACAAAGGCTGGCCTCTGATTTTGCTACATTGATACATTTTTTCTGCTACCTCCTTTTTGGTTTTGCTACAATACCGTAAACCTTGTGCTACAATCTCTCCAGCGAGGTCTTCTGGCTAAAGTCTCCGGCGATGTCTCCAGCAAAGTTAGTTTTTTCCTATATTAGAAGAACTTTGTTGCTACAACCGTCTTGTGATTTTGCTACAACAGTGTCAACTTTTTGCTACAAGGTCTCCGGCGAGAGTCATCAGCGAGTTTTTTCGATGATGTCTCCGGCGAAGTCGGTTTTGCTACATTAGTACATTTTTTGCTGCATGGGACGAGGTCTCCGGCGAGACGTTCTATTTTCTGAAACAGACCTTTTTTTCTTCGGAAGCAAAAGCGGGGATATTTATAGCAAAAACGGGGTGTTCTGCAGCAAAAGTGGAAATTGAGGCGATTTTAGGGGACACGTGGCGCACAGAGGAGCAGTACGATGGGAAGCTTCCATCATCCGGAGGACGCCTAGCGCGCGCCATAAAAATATGACCTTTATTTTGTGATACTACATCATGAAATGTGTGTGCTAGCGAGTCAATCCAGGGATTAGCACTAAAAAGCACAGAGACTTGGATCCCTACCGGGTCGGGTCCCTTCAGATGCTACCAGAGCATTGTGTTGGTTGTAGGTTCGTGACCCTAGGTTTGGATTAGAAATAGGAATGACCATAGGACTGGAAAACTTATTTTTATTTTATCATAATCATTAAATACACGCCTTTCTCTTAAACCTTGATTCCTTCTTTACTGATTCTCTTCTTGTTCAAACATGTAGACTTCTAGCTTGATCTGCGTTCAAACATGTAGTCCTTACCTCTGGATTTGTCCGATGGTTCGTGTGGATAAATACGAAGTAGAGAGAAAATGGGCCGAGCCCAGATAAGAAAATGTTAAGCGAAATGGTCGTAGGAATCGCCCGCGCGCTATCGAGTCTTTTCCCGTGAAAACTCCGGCCTATTCAGTGTATCTCGGGCTCCCGCAAGTTCCGAACACAAAGCACACCTCCAAGTTGTTTCGCCATGTAGCCGTCCATGTAATGATGCCCATGCAGATTGTTTGCGCTCCAGGCCTCGCCTACCTTCGGTAAAGTGGCCGAGCCCACTTGCACTATCCTGATGTATATCTCCGCGCAAAAAAAAAAAAAAAAAAAAAGAGGCATCAACAGTTGAGAAGGGCAGAAAGGCACAGCAGGTGTTGTTTCGTAGTCAGGCACCAAAAGAGTTTATGCAAGGGCCGTGAATATCTGCTTAGTTTCCTAAACGCAGATGCGTCAACATCGCAGCACGTGGTTGCAACTGTGATGCGTCGTAATGAAGCAGGTACCGCATTTAAGCACGGAAAGCTGCGTCTTTCGTCGAGCAGAAGAAGACGATGAGCGTGTCCCTGCTATGTGGTTATGTATCTGTGTCATGGCACTGACAGAAACACTAAAAGCTAGATAGGCAGTGGACCGCCCCTCTCTAATAATCGTCAGGTTAGGCCTATCTTTAGTACTCCCCCAGCACTGTTAGCACATAAAAAGACTGCACTGAACATGAAACTTTGTAGGCTGCACATGTCGAGCTGCTCTTCCAGCATCTGTGAGTTGTGAGCTCGATAAAACGGTGTTTCTGCCTGCTGCTGAATCGCTCGTGCTACGGGCTGCACGTTGGCACAGCCGGCGGCCGCCGGGGACCCGCGCGGTCGAGAGACTCATGTTCTGTCCTCCATATGACCACGACTCGCCAACAGGAAATTGATCTCCCCGGGCGGGTTCGAAATGTGGCTGATTTGGTCCGGTGTCATGTTCAGAGACAGCTCTATATCCGTCCGCGGAGGGCCTCATGGTTGGTCGACACAGCTCGACAGGACGGACGATCGAGACTACTTGGAGCTAGCATTGCTTGGTTCACCTACTAGCCCCTCAGAACGCACGACGTGGAATGCGTCGTTAACAATTGCAAGGTTTCGTAGCATGGGATCATGTGATGTCGGCGTGTGTGTATCAGTACAACTGTTGCGTGGCGTCCCGGGGGCCTTGAGAAACCAGAGCATATCTCTCGTGCATCATCAATCACCAGGAGTTGTGACACGGCACGGAAGCCACCAAAGACACGAGACACTGGCGAGATCATGCGAGGCTCGATTCGTTACTTAACCATCACCTCTTTTGTTTCCTCGGCAGGCAACGATGGCGTTACCAACGTTCACCTGTCCAAGACGGCAACAAAGCCGTGACCGCTAAGCGGACTTGGCCCCGTTTGTGCCTACGCTTCATCGGATGCTCGGCTGGAAATCCGTGCGTGCACTGAACCAATGAGTCATGCCACATGGGTGTGGGAATATTGCCCCGGCCACGAACATCAATTCTCTTGCACAGTAGTAGTACTCCACGAGACTAGTCTACAGGCATGGGACGAGATATTTTTGGCGGTAGCTCCCGTTTACAAGACAGACAGTTGAGCTGACGCTCCACGAGGGAGCTGGTCCTCCCAATCTCTCCGGCACGCATAATTTTCAAGATTATTGGCTCACAAGGGCAGTTCCACCACAACCGCACAGAGGCAAATTTGCCAGGATTTGGACTGCGACTTACAACGCTCACCACAATTTCCAGAGAGAATGGACCACAATATGACAAGACAGTTTAGCTGAATGAAGTACTACGAACCACTGAGACAGAGCATATATATCGTCTCTGCTGCAAAGACATCCTCACCCACGCCTTTCGTGTGGATGAGTTCCTACGGAACCAGATTGCACAGTTTTGGTCGAGAGAGAGAGCAAAGCAACCATTCATCCCCAGAGACCATCAATCCGTACTCAAAAAAGTTGCCCTTGATTTTCAGTTATTCCGCCATTAAAGCACCAGATGGTCTACAACAGCACGACACGGACAGAGGGATGACGCCAATGCAATGACAGACGCACACACAACACACGGACGGCCATGTCATGGCCACGGACACCAACGATGACCACCGGCAAAACTAAACCGGCGACTAGGACGGCAGAAACAGTAAAGACAACAGAACTGACAGCGACACTCCTTGCACCTGCTTCAACCCTTCTAACATTGGCACGGTCATAGTCTTCCTTGTGCCCAGATGCCCTCTCTTCTATCTAAAGACTACTAGCCAACCATATGTAGGTAGATGGATGGATACTTGGTGTAGGATCTCTTCCTGAGTTCTTCCTCACATTCCAGCAGCAGGTCTGATGACGATCGAATTTTTGCAAGCTAGAACTTGTTGCTGTACCAGAAGACACCCTTGCGGTCCTCGGTGGGCGCGACGTAGATGCACTCCTTGGCCTCGCGCCATGTGGCCTTGGCGACGGGGGTGGGGTCAAACTGGTAGTACTCGCCGAGGATTGGCTTGATCGCCTTGGTGGCCTCCATAGCATGGTAGTGCGGCATGGTGGAGAAGAGGTGGTGCGCCACGTGCGTGTCCGTGATGTTGTGGAACACACGGTTGAGGATGCCGTAGTCCCGGTCCATGGTGGCGAGCGCCCCCCGCAGCCAGTCCCACTCGGTGGAGTCATAGTGCGGCAGCGCCGGGTGGGTGTGCTGCAGGTAGGTGATGAGGACCAGCCACGCATTCACGATCAGCAGCGGCACACCGTAGATGCGCACCACCCACCAGAACCCGAACACCGACGCGAGCTTGAAGAGGGTGAACGCCGTGGCCACCACACCAACATCCGAAATGAAGATCTGGATGCGCTCCCGGTCGTTGTAGATGGGGCCGTAGGGGTCGAAGTGGCAGGCGAAACGCGCGTACGGGCGGCCCGAGGCGTTCATCGACAGGTACAGCGGCCACCCGAGGGTGAGCTGCACCACTATGTGCACCAGCCGGCCGATGGGGTTGTTGTAGATGTATGGGGTGTACCAGGCCAGCGCGTCCTTCTGCTTGGGGACGAACACCTCGTCACGCTCCATGGAGCCGGTGTTGGAGTGGTGGCGACGGTGGCTGTACTTCCAGGAGAAGTAGGGGACAAGCAGCCACGAGTGGAGCACCAGGCCGACGATGTCATCGAGGAGCGAGTAGTCGGAGAAGGCGTGGTGGCCGCACTCGTGCGCGATGACCCAAACGCCGGTCATGACGCAGCCCTGCACGATCCAGTAGAGCGGCCAGGCGCCCAGCTGCAGCACGCTCGGGAGGGTGGGGATCCAGACCAGCGCGGCGTACAGGAGCGCAGCCACGATGACGAGGTCATGGACCACGTAGGAGAATGACTTGATCACCGAGCGCTGGAAGCAGTGAGGTGGGATGGCCTTCTTGATCTGCCCCAGTGTGAATGGCGGCTTGTCCGTCGGCGAGCGCTGGAGGGTCGCGCCGACGTCGGCACGGCCGAGCTGCTCCTGCTTCTCCCTCTCCTTCTCCGTCATCCGGCCACCGGCACCCATGTTGCTGCTGAGAACAGAAAAAATTGAGACGATCAGACAGTGTAAATTGCCAAGGAATATATATATATATATACACAACAAGCAGGATCAAGAACAGTATATTCTAACGGCATAATACTAGTACAACATTGCTATGAACGAAAATATCTAGCAAGCCGGTTATAATTTTGTATTACTTTAGTTCTGTGAGTGCACGAGAGAAGCATCAACACAAGGGAACAGAGGACTGGCAAGAGGGGTTTATTATATAGAGCCCACGGTGGTGCCGTGCCACGATCAAACGCATCTCTGAGTGTCTTTCTTGGCTGTAAACGAGATTCAATATACCGAAGATGACATGGCAAGTTGGGGATCGTATCATGTGCATGAGCCCAATGGCATCTGCGACATGTTGAGATTCCCTTTCCGGGTGCGTGCACCACGGCTGCTTCACATGTAGGCTGCAAACTTGAGATCTGCCCATGCCTCTGAACAACTACACAAACAAATTGGCTGGCCATACTTGTCCTCTGCTAACATTTAGATCCGCCCATGCCTCTGAATAATCACGCTAACAAATCGACTGACCATACCGTAGTCAGTAGTACAGTAAAACGCAGGAGGGTAGAAGATGGAGAAATGGTGATCGATGGATTAGAGGAGTTGAAGAAGTTGGATGCTATGATGTCACCTTCCTTATTTGAGCACTAATAGGCCCCCTCGAGAAAAATGTGTTGCAGTAAAACTAAACTACCGTACGATCAGAATGACACTCTTATAAGATTATAAAAAGGTAGAAAGATATTACGACACGCCAGGAATGTGTTCCGAGAAGGCAATTCATCCAAAGTCCAGCAAAACATATCCAGTATGCTAAGATGGCCAGATCCTACCAGACACGGCTTGCACGGTCAAATATAGGTCAAATATAAGCCATCCGCCATCTCGCCTCAAGGGAAGGCCAATTTGGACGAAGACGTCCCTCTCTCCACCTCTCTAGTACGACCACGACGTGTTCAGTCAGACCTGAGTCATTCACCAACCACTACCGGCCCTCGTTCTGAGTTTGATCAAACTACCCCACCTCAATTCACCGCAAACAGTGGTAGAGACGGCGAAACAGGGGTAAAACGAGGTGCGCACCACGCTGAATAAACAAACAAACAGAGGGCATCTTCAGAGAGTAGGTAGATTTCTGATTCAGATGCCGCCTCGTTTGCTTTAAGCGAATAAATAGCTTCTCGCTTGAAAAGGAAGAGAAAAAATCAGGGAGGTGCTCCCACGGCCAAACAAAAGACAGATTGTGACGTTTGCCTTTGCTGATTGTGGGCATTAATTCCCCGATTAGCCGGCTGTACGTGTTGATTTGGACTGGCTTGCTGATTCGGGGCATTAATTTTGGGTTTACACGAACTTGAGACTTGGTTAGGACCGCTAGCTGCGTGGTTAAAGAGGAGGAGGACCAGAGCGTGGCACATGCGCCTACGACCACGGTATAGGCTACACAGCAAGTACAGGGTGCTACACAAGTTGGAAGCGGGGGGCAGAAACAAACGGAAGTGGAGGAGAGGACCAGCCGGCAGCGTAGCGCGCACCCAGATCTGCCGCTGATCCGCGCCTTTGTACATTTTGTGCGCGTCCAGCCCGGAAATGTGAAAGACAAAGAACAGCGGATGGTGCAGGCCGGTGAAGCGGGCCTGGGACCCGAGGCCCGGGGCCCCCACACGGCCGAATATTTGCAGGCTCTGACCCATTGCAGGCCTGTCTAAATGTCGGTATCTTGGCGCAGACGCGCGGCCGTGGCGTCACCAAACGGAAGCGGACAATCGCCACCGTCCAGGCGCCGGCCACAGGATATCTGACGGCGTCGTCATCCACGATGCCTTTTTCTAGGTTGAGACTTGAGCCGCGCACGAGCCGGAGCAGCCGCCGCCGCCGAACAGCGCGTGAGAGGCGATGCGTTGAAAAGGAACCGCCTAACTTTCTTTGTTATTTTTCTTTCCTCCTACGATAGTACTCCAACGGCTCGTGCACGAGACCCATATGGCTACGCCGGCCTGTTCCGTTGCATTTGGGAAAGGGGAGATTTTTTTGTGTCAGCAATAACGACCACGGCAACAACTTTGCCTCTTTGAAATCCTGACTCTAGGTAGAACTTGGCCTCCTTGAAAAAACTGAACGCTTGCCGGTTCTCAAAGGTCAATTTGTATCATCAGAGGAGTACTCACGATGAGTCATGGTCATCACAATGAATTAATTAGCGGCAAAGCAAGCACTGCTACTGCCTAATCTCGTTCAGGAGGTAAAAAGTAGCAGCTTTTGCAGCAAAATTAACAGAAACTGTGGAAAGAAGGCTGTGCCAAAAAGCCTGCATTTTCGTTTTTAAGGAACCTATATAAAATTGACTGGGAAAGGCAGAGGAGCAGAAACCAGGGACCCTACGAAAATATCTGAAATCCATGCGCACCAAAATCCTACAGATCTGGTCAATCCTCTGCAGCAACCTACAAAGGGCCATCTGGATGAGACGTGGGAGTGAAAATTCCCTGCCTCGAATCCCGGGGATGCGGGGGAAAATGGTGCCTGTCGCCTGTAGCCACACCATGGACCGCCGCCCAGCCACCTCTTCCGCCTACACTTGTGGCCTCGCCGCCGGTATCTTCTTCCGTCGATCGTCCCTATTCCCCACCGTAACTACGGAACCACCGCACCCATGCTCGCGTCGATGGCCAACCCCTGTCCTTCCAGATCTTGCTCAGGAGGCTGCGGCGAGGGCTAGCGGCACTTGTCCGAGGCGGCAGAAGCCTCGGTGTTATTATTCTTCCAAGGACCAAGCGGCAGAAATCCCCCAGAATCCCCAATCCCCCACATGTCAACCGCCACCGAACGAAACAATCCACGCCATGACGGAACGAATCTACGAACCGAATGGTAAGAAAATGGAATTAGGTAGGCCAATGCATACCTGATAGGGGTGATAGAACTCGCCGGAGAGGGGCAGATCGAGCGGAGGAAACCACACACGCGAGCGCGAGTCCCTCGCCTCTGCTCCTCTTTGTTGACGGGACGAACGAGTGGTTTATGCGGGGGGAGGAGGAGGCCGCCTCCGAGTCCACCGGTGGGGGACGCTATTTAAAAGCACCCCGCCTACCTCACGCGCCTCCACTGGCCTGTGGGCCCCGAGAGCCAGATGGGGCGCACTACCCCAGGGAATCTGGTCCCGTACACGTGTCACGATCTGTATCGCGCGCCTGAGGTGGGCTGTGACCCGGATCTCCCAGCGCCGAATGTCAGCCGCCCGTTGCCGCAATCCAACGAAGGAGAGTGCGCCACTGGAACGGGGTCGGGGGTTCGATTCACAGGATATACAGTTGGCGTTTTTGCGAGTCCGTAAAGGCTTTTCATGGAATTCATGCCATTTTCGATCGAGGTTTCGTGGGCGGAAGTGAGCTCTCATTTCCGTGAAATCTCTGTAACAAGTGGTGCTTTGACCCTTGAGAAAAATCAAAGAAATATTTTGTTGCTTGGATAGTTAAGGTCTTTATTGTCTCCACTAGGATGGTCCGTGTTGCTCCTACGATACAGATTAAACTCTACTTTAGAAGTTTGAGTCATTTTCTTTTAGCTGGAAGAGAATCGGTGAGATGCAATACACTGTCATCATGTGCATATGTGGCAACTTATCGATCATCACAATTCAATTTCCGCACTTTTAACACTTGTCATGCAGGACGTGAGTTTACATATGTGGTGTGCGTCCACAGGTTGTACTTGGTGTTTTCCGTAAAAGCATGTAATAGGCGTCTTGATGATGAGAGTTCATTTGGCAATTATACACTTTTTTCTTTTCTTGCGGTTTTAAGTCAAATTTCATCGTAAACTCCGCCCACCCTTTTAGTCTGATTTCTTGAACAACAAAATTGGCTTTATTCTACACGTGTCAACACCGCTTTCTGTTGTAAACCATGCATTCATCGACATTCAATCGCATGTAGTGACTTGTCAATCGCCGGGTTCCATAATACTAGAATCCGCATGAGTATTTATGTTCACGTGGGTCTCAAAGTTGTATTTGGTGTTCCCGTATAAAAAAGCTCTTGTTGACAGGAAGGTGTGAGTTTATTTGGAAGCCATGTACCTCTTTTCGTGTATTATACGACAAACTTTAATGACCTTGGCCCCACAGTTTAGCTTGTATGCCTCCAAAATATGAATCTTAATATGCTTAAAAGGTGAAACTAAAAGCATAATCACAACACACTAATCCTTCCTCAAGGTTAACTCACAAAGATTTGCTTGACCTGAGCTAGCGGTTGCTTATCTATATTTAGGCTGCCTTAGTTGATTACAAGGCATTAAGCATCGTGTCACCACCTAGATTTAGCTAGCATGGTTATTCAAAGTGTCCTTATAGGATACTGAACATTTTGCGTTTGTTTTGAAGGTTTCTCTTGTAAATATGTAGGGATGTACGGATCGGATCGGATAACACTCTCTTCATATTCTGTATCATATTATTTTGTCGGATTCAGATCGGATCGGGTAATAAACGGATGCGGATTCGAATGCGGATTATATCGGACTACGGATTTGGAGCGAAAATAGAGCGGACTCAGACCGAAAACGGACATAAACGGATAAGTACACACAAAGAGACGTAATTAGATTTTAACCATACAAACAATGTGAACAATTTTTTATCCAATTACAGACTGAGAATGTTACTATTTATTACAACTATATATAGCAACAATATTCATACACCAACACTAGCTAGACACAACCACCGAAGCCAATGGTGCAAAAGAATTTATATATGGAGACACGCGAGTGATCAGCTCAATGAATTTACTTATTACATGTCGTACTAGGGTAGCCTAAATTATATATGGCACGCGCGAGATTAGCCCAATGAGTTTAGCCTAAATTATATATGGAGACACACGCGTGATTAGCCCAATGAATTTATTAGATATTTTGGCTAAGCCCACTTGGTTATTTAATCGGATTATCCTAATTAAAAAGATCGGATTATCCGCGAAAAATAGCGGATAATTCGCATCCGTAGGATAATGGCAATACCATATCCGCTACCATATCCTCCGGATATTCCCAAAAACAAAAATCCGTATCCGTCGGATTCCTAAAATTACGTACCATATCCTTAAAAATGGATGCGGATGCGGATTCGGTGCGAAAACTATCCGTACCATTTACATCCCTATAAATATGGTCCACTGCTTGTAGTCATTCTTTATATTTAGTTTAACAAATAGTCAAGAATTTAGAAAACACAGAATCACAACTACGCAATACACATTTGCGATAAAAGCGAATATATTATATCATGATAACACCAAGAACATCTGTCCTCTAGAAAAACACAATGTCAAGAGCAATATGATACATGAAAGAGCATGTGTGCCCCATGTGTGGTTTTGATAATTAATGATAATCTCTAAGGACTAATGTTTAAAGTGAGTTATACTTTAAGGTGTGTCCATAGGTAATTCTTGAAGATCATGTGTTGAATTCAAGGTTGAAAGAAGGATAAAGTTGAGCCTATTGCAACCATATCTTGAAGAATTAGAAGGTTGAGTGAGTCGTCATGTTTATCTTCAAGACATCATCATAATAAAGTGAGAAGCAAAGATAGAAGGTTGATCAATACAAAGTGCAAGTTCAAGGTGGCCATATCAAAGAGATCATATGCTTGAAGCTTGTCATACATTTGAAGGTAATGGATCATGAAGATGCGCTTAAGTGAGGTTTTCCCGTATTGAGTATGGGGAAGCAATATGAGTCTTCATCAAGCAAGCACAATCAAGAAAGCCGTTCCAACTTGAAGTGGATAAAATTGTCACCATCTAGCTCAAGTGAAATGCGCAAGGCAAAGGTATGATCTTGATAGGTTTTCTATTTTACTGGACTCTTGGTGTTGGTTGAGAGGGAAGGTTATAGGATAGATAGTTGTATTATCGAGAGGCTCTTCCATGAGTAACTTGATCATATTGGTCATAGAGAGCTCAAACTTTTACATCCTTGGCACCATCTTTATTGATTATTATTTGGCTTTTATACATGTAAGAATTTAGATCTTATAGTTATCTTCATAACAACCTCAAGTTCGTCAAAAATATATTTTGAATGAAAAACCTATTCCATTTTTTATACTGGAGGTTTTACCTATTTGTTGTTTATAGAGAGGTCAAAAAATTCACCAGTTGGTTTTATCCTACTTTGTTGTACTATAAATTTTCTCTATACGATCTTCTATAGCTTATTGCTCTCTTTGAAACGATCCCAAGTTCATCGAAAACGAAGTTCACATGCTCAAGTTATGGTTGTTTTTGTTTGATTGTTTCTGTCAGCTTTCAGGGGCGGAGACTCCGTCCAAAAACTCCTCCCCAGTGATTCTTTGAGTTGCAAGGTACTGGACCCGTACCAGAGACTTCGGCTAGGCCAGAGACTTCGATGGGGAGCGGGTGACTCCGGCTGAAGGGAATATGTCCCGAGAGGCAATAATAAAATTGTTATTATATGTATTCCAAGTATATGATAGATGTTTATTTTGCATGCTATAATTATATTAATACGGAAATCTTAATACATGTGTGTTTAATAAACAAATAGAAAGTTCCTAGTTTTGCCTCTCTATAAACTAGCTCGTTGATTAACAAGATGATCAAGGTTTCATGATCATGGACATTGGATGTTGTTAATAACGAGGTCACAACATTGATGAATGATGTGATAAACATTCATCCGAAGTATAGCATTACGATCAAAGTCATTGTGTTTATATTGTTATAACATCAGACGAAGTAATCTTTATGCTTAGACCATGAGATCATGTTAATTGCTGACACCAGAAGAATACTTTGATAACATCAAATGTCACACCGTAACAGGGTGACTATAAAGATTAGTTTGGGTATTCCAAAGATGTTATGTTGAGGCTCATGGATCAAGAGTGAAATTTGTCAATCCTGATGACGGATAGATATACTCTGGGCCCTCTCGGTGAGATCACATTAAGATAGCTTGCAAGTAAGTGATGTGATCACTAGAATGTTATATCATGGGAATGAGAAAAGAGTGCATGTCGGTAACGAGATCAAACTAAGTATTGAGATACTGATGATCGAATCTCGAACATGTAATATATCGCGAGACAAAGGGATTTAGTTACTATCATTAAAGGTTCTCACGATCATAGAAGTCATCATTGAATGTGTGGAAGTCAGTATGGATCTCCAGGTCCCGCTTCAGATTATTGATCTGAGAGGGGTCTCGATCATGTCTACATTATTCGTGAACTGTATGGTGACACACTTAAGGGTTGCCAAACACCATTTGGAGCAAATATGTTCTAGACGAAAGAATTGCAAAGCGTTGGAATTATTTCAATGGACACCAAAATTGTTTCGGGTGAAATTGCTGAAATTGGTTCTGCATGTGATATTGAAATGTTTTAGGGGGTTTTATGTGAATGTTTATTAATTAAAGTAATTAATAAAATTTTGAATAAAATAAATAAAAGAGTTTTATTAAATGATAGTTGCATTAAATTTGGTGGGAATTTAATGCATGTGAATGGAACTTTGAGTGGAGGCATGTTTATGTGAGTGGAGCTTCCACCACATGAATGAGGAAGAGGTGGGGGCACCCCCCCTTTGGGTGTCGGCCATGGGGAGGGGGTGAGCCCCCTCTCCTATAAAAGGCCCCCCGTCTCCTCCCTCCAAAAGCACAACTCCTCGTGAAAGACCTCTCTCTCCCCCTCTAGAATTATTCCCCATGATCTCGGATTAGCGAGATACATGTTCCAAGTGAAATTTCATCTGAAAGGAGTTGCTGCTTCCGCTGCATCGCTAGAGCGAGGAGGTGGAGGTTGTTCGGTGGCCTGAACGTGTGTGCGAGGACGGATGCGCTGCTGATTTGTGGCTCCATGACTTCCACACGATCTTGAGATCGACAAGCGTTCGACTACATCATCCATGAGTTCCATCTTATTAATAAAGCTTTGTCGGTCTACGAGGGTATGTTCTCTATAGATGTATATCCACCCGTTGCTTGTATCTAGTAGATAGATCTTGGCGTATAATTGTCCCATCGTAGGAAATTTTTTGTTGTCTATGTTGCAAACCCAACAGTGGTATCAGAGCCTGATCTATGCATAGATGCTTTGCACGGGTAATACACATATGAGTATGTGGGCGATGATGATCATGTTATTGCTTCTTTCATGTATTTTGGATATTGGTGGCATAGTGGGATGAAGCAGCCCGAACTAACTTTACATGTCCTCGCACATGAGACCTGTTCCACGCTTGACATGCAACTAGTTTTGCATAAGTGGCTAGCAAATGTCTGTCTCTCCTACTATAGTCAATATCTGATTTACAACGAGTTTCTAATAATTTGGTTATCATCGTTGTGGTTCCATGTTCGTAGGTAAGACTGGTTCTATCTTCAAAAGCCCTAAGCCACATAAAAGTTGCAATTGATAAATTAGAGGCGTCTAGTTTAGATCGTTGCTAGGCTGGTGTCATGATATGGTAATTTTGCATGTTGATGTATAGTTGATACTCTTGCAACACACCTAACGTGTAAGATCCATAGACCTTGGCCTTACAAACAAAGGAATGATAAAGATCATACCATAATGCACATGATGGTGATAAAGTGCAAGAACCATATCATTTCACTTTACACATTTGATGCTTGCATCTTATATTGCTTGTTTGGCGTTTTAATAGCATTATAAGATGATCCCTCATTCAGATATCAAGATAAAAATGTGTACTCCCTTAAGTATGCACCATTCTATGTTTCGCCGCTTCAAGACATCATGTGATGATCGGTTGACTTGAATCCACGATCATAAATGGGTGTAAGACAGTTTTACACACGTGAGTACTAAGGTTCTTACCTGGAGAGCCTAGCATGTACAAACATGGCCTTGGAACACGGACTGAAAGGTTAAGCATGACCCATATAGTTGATATGATGTCCATATAGATGCTCGCCTTTGAAACTACACCGACTCGCGTGATGATCGGACTTGGTGTAGTGGATTTGGTTCATGTAATCACCAAAAAGACACAAGGGATGTTGTTTTTTAGTGGAGTTCATTCATAATTTGATTAGTAGAACTCGATCTATCATAAACTTAGTATAAACTTTACAAATTCTGTTGTATATGGCACCACCTTCTTTTAATTTCAATGTGTTCATCGAGAAAGAGAAACTTGCGGCAAATGGTAGCAACTTTACCAATAGGGCCATGAATTTGAGGATTCTCCTCACTGCTACACAAAAGCAATATGTGCTAGAAGCGCCGCTAGACCCCCCACCAGCTCCTGATGCCCCTGACGAGGAAAAGAACATCTATTTCACTCGTTAGGAGGACCACAACCTAGTTCATTGCGGCATACTATGTGGACTTGAGCTAGAACTTCGAAAGCATTTCGAAAACGACAATGCCTTTGATACCATGGGTGAATTGAAAATGATTTTCGATACCCATGCTGTCGTATAGAGTTATAATGCTTCTAAAAAGTTCTTTAGCTGCATGATGGAAGAGAACATCTCCTTTAGTGTACTCAGGATGTCTAGGTACGCCGATAAGCTTGTGTCCTTGGGAATAATGATTCCCATTGACTTAGGCATACATCGTGTTCTCCAATCTCTGCCACCTAGCTACAAGAGCTTCGTGATGAACTATAATATGCAAGGCATGAAGAAGTCTCTCCCCGAGCTTCTGTCAAAGCTTAAAACTGCAGAAGTGGAGATTAGGAAAGAACAAGACCACCGATTTCAAGAAAGACAAGAAGGGAAAGAAGGGTGGCAAATCTATTGCCGCACCTAAAAAGAAATCCCGAGCTGGCCCTAAGTCTGATACCGAGTGCTATTATTGTAAAGAGACTGGCCATTGGAAGCGCAATTGCCCCAAGTATTTGGCGGACAAGAAGGCCGGCAAGGCAAACAAAGGTATACGTGATATACATGTTATTGATGTGTACTTGACTAGTACTCGTAGTAGTGTTGGAGATATGCCCAAGAGGCAATAATAAAAGTGATTATTATTATATCTTTGTGTTTATGATGAATGTTTACATCCCATGCTATAATTGTATTATTAGGAAACACTAATACTTGTGTTTTTTGTAAACATATAAGAGTCCCTAGTAAGCCTCTTGTTGAACTAGCTTGTTGATTAATTGATGATCATGGTTTCCTGATCATGGACATTAGGATGTGATTAATAACAAGGTTATATCATTAGAAGAATGATGTGATGGACACACACCCATAGTAAGTGTAGCATAAGATCAAGTCATTAAGTTCGTATCGCTGTAAGCTTTCAAATACATAGTAACCTAATCCTTCGACCATGAGGTTATGTTAATCACCATCACCGGATGGATACTTTGATGACATCAAACGCCGCTTCGTAACTGGGTGGTTATAATAGTGTCATTGGGTATTCTGAAAGTATGTGTTGAAGCGCATGAACCAAGATTGGGATTTGTCCATCCATATGACAGATAGATATGCTCTAGGCCCTCTCGGTGGAATGTCATCTAGTTAGCTTGCAAGCATGTGACTGGGTCACAAGGGATGACATATCACGGAACGAGTAAAGAGTACTTATCAGTAACGACGTAGAACTAGGTATGGAGATGCTGACGATCAAACCTCGGATAAGTATAGTATCGCGTGACAAAGGGAATTGGTTTCGTATGTAAATGGTTCAATTGATCACGAAGTCATCGTTGAGTATGTGGGAGCCATTATGGATCTCCAGGTCCCGCTGATGGTTATTGATAGGAGATGTGTCTCTATCATGTCTACATATTCACGAACCGTAGGGTGACACACTTAAGGTTCGAAGTTGTTTTAAGTAGATATGGAATGTGCGTTGGAAACTGAATGTTGTTTGGAGTCTCGGAATGGATCCGAGACATCACGAGGAGATCCGGAATGGTCCGGAGAATAAGATTCATATATTGGAGATCATTTTCTAAGTTAGGAAATGTTCCGGAGTGTTTGTATGGAGATTCTAGAAGGTTTCGGAATGTTCTGGAAGGTTCTAGAGGATTTCTTGGAGTTTGCTTGAAAACCAAGAAAGGGTCAAAGGAAACTTAGTGGGGCAAGACATGGATTCGTGGGGGAGGAGGACTCCTCCCCCCTTCCCACCGCCGGCCATAGGAGGGGAGTCCTACTAGGACTCCCCCTCCCCAGGCGCCCCCCCTTAAATAGAAGGGCAGGGGCGCCCCTCCTAGCCGAGCTCCCACAACACCCAATCTCCGCCGCCTCTCTCCTCCTCCTTTCTTCTGCACAGGCATAGGCGAAGCCCTGCAGAATTCTCTACTCCACCACCACCACCACACCGTCGTGCGGCTGTGATTCCGTGGAGAAGATCTACTACCTCCGCTGCTCGCTGGAACGAGGAGAGGAAGGTCTGCTTCGACTACGCACGTGTGACCGACTGTGGAAGCGCTGCCCGAACGCGACGCCGGAAGGATCGTCCACTTGACCGACTGCGGAAGCGCTGCCGGAACGCGACGCCGAAAGGATCGTCCACACGACCTTGAGATCGGCAAGTGATCGACTACATCAACCACGAGATCTAATCTCGTTAACGCTTTCGGATCTACGAGGGTTAGTTCCTATCTATCTCGTTGCACATGTCTAATAGATTAGATCTTGGCTTTTATCTAGATTAGATCTGGGTTTTGTTCGTTCTTGCGGTAGAAATTTTTTGTTTTCCATGCTACGAACCCATCAGTGGTATCAGAGTCGTATCTATGCGTAGATCTGTTGCACGAGTAGAACACAATGTTTTTGTGGGCGTTGATGCTTTTGTTGTCAGTGTCTTAGCGTGTACTTTGCATCTTGCGGCATGATGGGATGAAGCGGCTCGGGCTAACATTACATGTCATCGCACATGAGACTTGCTCCACGCTTGACGTGCAACTTGCTTTGCACAAGTGGCTTTGCGGGTGTCTATCTCTCCCACCATAGTTAAGATTCAATTTACAATGAGCATCTGACAACACTTGTATCAACGTTGTGGTTCTTGTTCGTAGGTAAGATCGGTCTTATGCGAAAGCCCCAAACCACGTAAAACATGCAAAGAAAATTAGAGGCGTCTAACTTGTTTTCGCAGGGGTTTTGTGATGTGATATGACCATTATGTGATTGTGATTATATTTGATGTATGCAATGATCCTTGTTGTAATATGGCAACCGGAAGGAGCCTAATGGTTGTCTTTAATTCTGTTAAGACCTGCGTGTCTATTCATCTTGTAATAGCTTTATTCCAAGTAGTTGTAATAGTTGCTAGCGATGATGGACAACCATGAAGCGGCGCCACTGACCTTGACGCAATGCTGGTGATGATGGAGATCATGTTCGTGCTTTGGAGATGGAGATCAAAGGCGCAAGAAGAAAGGGCCATATCATATCACACTAATTATGAATTACCTGTGATGTTAATCCTTTATGCATCTTGTATTGCTTAGATCGCGACGGTAGCATTATAAGATGATCCCTCTCACTAAATATCAAGTAATAAAATGTTCATCCTTAGTTGGCACCGTTGCTAAGACTCGTCGTTTCGAAGCATCTCGTGATGATCGGGTGTGATAGACTCTACGTGTGCATACAACGGGTGCAAGCCAGATTTGCACATGCGGAAACAAAGGTTAACCTTGACGAGCCTAGCATGTACAGACATGGTCTCGGAACACGGAATACCGAAAGGTAAAGCATGAGTCATATGGATGATATGATGAACATGTTGATTGTTCGCCTTTAAAGCTACATCATCTCACGTGATGATAGGACTTGGTGTAGTGAATTTGGTTCATGTAATCACTAAAACAACTCGAGGGATGTTTTTTTGAGTGGGAGTTCATTTGTAATTTGGATTAGTCGAACTCAATTTATCATAAACACAATCAAAGTGAATTTGCATAGTTTGTTGTAGTCATTGGCATCCGTTTACCACCTTACGCTTAGTTATAGTTGAGATAGTAGAACCATAGAAATTCTGGATATTTTCTTTACGAACTGGTAGTGTATTGTTTTGAGTGTCAATCTAAAGTTTAAGTCATGTTGCAAACTTTCAGCAAACTCCGTTTACTCTGTGAAGTTTAATAAACAGTATTAAATCAAGAGTAACAATTCCAGTGTTAGTATCTAATGTATCGTGTTTGCCTCCATGATTCTTGATACTCAAAAGATTGTTTTTAATATCAAGTTTATCTAAGAGCTAAAAACAATGTTTCAGAAACCATCATATGTGAAAGGTATTGCGATATCTAAAACAATGTGTTGGTTACAACATGATAGAGTATACGTCCTCATATTTGATGAGAATTTGTGAAGGTTGGAGACGCTAGTCGTCCTAATCCTCCAAAAGGTTTTGAAAAAGAAACATTATACTCACAATTCACCTTTATAAGCTATAGTAGCTTGATCATGAAAGTTGTCATGATAAGGATGAATTGAAGATGTAAGTAAAACGTTTACTACACTAAAAGATTACTAAAGAATGGATTTTTTAAAAGAACACCAAACATTTGATGATGGTGATCCACCTCAAAGTGCAAGTCCAAAGGTATTAGTAGTTAACTATATACGCTTTGTACCATGTGTCATGTTGATGACACCGCTATTGATGTTGATAGATTCTTTTAAAAAGAAAAGGAATTTTTGAAAGAGAATCTATAAAATATTTGGCAGAAAATAAAAGATTGGAGATGTCCAACTTAGATATATGGAAGATACATGTTATGGCTGTATTCCTTGCTTGTTAAACAATGTGGTTCTGTAGTATTGGATACCGAATTGGTTGGTATGAAGTGTCATACAGGACAACATAATTCATGAACTGCAATGGCCTAAGTAACTAACAAGAGAATATGTGATGATGTTCATCGAAAACAAACAAAGGGTTGTTATGTTGCTCGTTAACATCAAAGCCTGCCTTCAAGATTTGTCTCAATAATTGTTATTTTGATCAGGTATCATGACGACAAAAGGTTGTTCAAATAATTACCGTATTCCATAATAGATGGATGATATACAAGTCTGGTTGGAGAAATAACGACCATAAAACTAATGCTAAAATGTCGCAATACAAATGATTACTTGCAAAGTAACATCGCCGTTTAAATTATATTGAAAGAGATACATGAAGAAACTCCATGTTGATGGGTTTATTGGAGTCTTTGATTTGGATCAAATGACGCTTGTGATACTTTTCTGGAGATAATTAAAACTCCGTTCGTAGGCCAAAAGAGGAATGGATGACTAACTGATTGGAATTTGTACATATTGATGTATATAGTCCACTATGTGTAGTCGTGGGCGATGGATTCCAACTTCATATGCTTTCTCCGAAGATTTGAGTGAGTATATGTTTGTACTTACTCAATAAGGAAGAAGTATGAAACATTTGAAAGTTGTTCAAAGACTTTCAAGATGAAGTGGAAAATCATTATAACGAGAAAATAAAAGAGTTTATGATTGGATCATAAAGAAAGATGTTTGAGTTACAAGTTTAGCAAAACACCTAAGATTTGAGGAATCGTTCCCTAGATTTGCATTTCCCAAAACACCATAGGAGTATGGAGTGTTCAAGATATGTAATGAAACCTTGTTTGACATGGTAAGATCAAAGGTGTCATTTATAAAACTGCCATTATGTTTTAAAGATTGAAGCTTTAGAGACTACCGCTTTTACACTGAAAAGAGCTCCATCGTGATCCGTTGAAATGACACCATATAAGTCATGGTTTGGGATAAAACCCAGGTTGTCCTTTCTTAAAAATTTTAGTATGCTAGGCATAAGTAAAATGTTTACAACCAAAGTCGGATAAGCACGTCTTTGTAGGTTATTCCAAAGAATTTGTTGGGAATTTCTCCATAACACCGAGGACAAAAGAGTTTGTCGCTTGGAACGTCAAGTTTCTTGAGAAGGAATTTTTCGTGAAAAGTTAAGTGGGAGGACAATAGAACTTTGATAAGGTTGTTGAACCTTAGCTATATGTGCTAAGTAGCGCAGCGCCGGAAAGTGTCCCGGTGACGGCCACAATGCTCATGGCTCTCGTGATTACAAAAGGTGTGATCTCGGAGATTAGAGTTCCTATAGAACCATGTGGGTCGGTAAGAATCAAATAGTAAGATTTGATAAGCAAGTCGTTATTGTTTTGACAATGATGAACCGACTACATGCAAAGAAGCGATGATGGGCCCTGACTCCATAAAATGACTAGAAGTCATGGAATCCATGATAGTATCCATACACGAGAAATCAAGTTTTTGAACTTTGAAGACCCTCCGGAAAGGCGTGAAGCCTATCGGTCGTGTTTGGATCTATAAAGAAATAGACATGGATGTTTCAAATCTATGAAATAGTCGACATATCGGAAAGAGTTTACGACAATGTTCAAGGAATTGACTATGATAAGATTTGATCTTTCATAGCGATATTTAGTCTGGACGGATTAATGTAGCAACCACTACATATATTTTGGTATATGGTAGTTGAACAAACAAAACAAGTTCTTCTAATAGAATGGTTACCTAGGACGTGTACATGACACGATCCAAAGGGTTTTGTTAATTCAAAGGATGCTAAAAGAGTATGCAAAACTTCAATGGTTGAAGTGAGCATCGCGGAGTTGGAATCTTCACCATGATGAAACTATTAAAAGAGTTTAAATTCATCGGAGATGATGAAGATGCTTGCATTTGCAAGAAATTAAGTGGGAGCGCTGAGACATATTTCTAATACATTATGTAGAGGACATATTGTTGATTGGAAATGATGTATCTTTTATTGACACAGGTTAAGAATTTCATTTCGATGAAAGACTTAGGCATAACCCAAGAATTAGGCATCAATGTCTATATGGATAGATTGAGGCGCTAATATGGTTTTGCCAAATGTACATAGATAAGATGTTGAATGAGTTCAATATGGAAACAACAAGAAAGGTTCTTGAAGGACGGAAAGGACTGAATCAAGATTCGAGTGTGTTGACACGAGATTCAAGTATTTTGACACTTGGTGAAATCACAAGAATATTTTGATCAATCATTCTTTGAGATGTACACATCCAGATATGTCCTATGCTCTAAATGTTATGAGCATATACCAGAATGATTCATAAGATGGTTATTGGACAATAGTAAAGATATTCTTATGAGCTTTGGAAGAACTAAGAATATATCATGTATAAGTGACAAATAGTTAAAGGTAATTTGTTGTAAAGTGTTACATTGATACTAGTTTTGTCACAAGATACAAATTAAATTTATCTCAATTTTGACTATGGGCAGCACAATGTAATGGAAAGGATGTTCCATGATGGATTTGGATGAGTTCCAAAATTGAGACATTGTGACGGATACTACAACAAAAGGCTAAGTATATAAACTGCTATAGTACCAGCAAAGGAGGGCATTTGTGTTAAGTAGTTTGTTATCAAACTAGGTGTGGTTCATAGCGGGATAATACTATGAAGATACATTGTATGACAATTGTATCAACATGATTTAATCCCAAGGAACTAAAGGTCTCACCAAAGGACCAAATTTATACAATGCCATCTCATTGGAGAATGAGTAATGCGTAGAGACGCAAGGACATGCAAATACACACGGACCTGGAAGTGTCAGATCCGAAGATTATGTTTACCACTAGCAGTAGTGTCTATACAACACCAGAAAGCCATAGGTGTTGAATGCACAAGTTTTTAACTAGATTATTGACTCTAGTGCAAGTGGGAGACTATTGGAGATATGCCCAAGAGGCAATAATAAAAGTGATTATTATTATATCTTTGTGTTTATGATGAATGTTTACATCCCATGCTATAATTGTGTTATTAGGAAACACTAATACTTGTGTGTTTTGTAAACATAAGAGAGCCCTAGTAAGCCTCTTGTTGAACTAGCTTGTTGATTAATTGATGATCATGGTTTCCTGATCATGGACATTAGGATGTGATTAATAACAAGGTTATATCATTAGAAGAATGATGTGATGGACACACACCCATAGTAAGCGTAGCATAAGATCAAGTCATTAAGTTCGTATTGCTGTAAGCTTTCAAATACATAGTAACCTAATCCTTTGACCATGAGGTTATGTTAATCACCATCACCGGATGGATACTTTGATGACCTCAAACGCCGCTTCATAATTGGGTGGTTATAAAAGTGTCATTGGGTATTCTGAAAGTATGTGTTGAAGCGCATGAACCAAGATTGGGATTTGTCCATCCATATGACGGATAGATATGCTCTGGGCCCTCTCGGTGGAATGTCATCTAGTTAGCTTGCAAGCATGTGACTGGGTCACAAGGGATGACATATCACGGAACGAGTAAAGAGTACTTATCAGTAACGAGGTAGAACTAGGTATGGAGATGCTGACGATCAAACCTCGGATAAGTATAGTATCGCGTGACAAAGGGAATTGGTTTCGTATGTAAATGGTTCAATCGATCACGAAGTCATCGTTGAGTATGTGGGAGCCATTATGGATCTCCAGGTCCCGCTGATGGTTATTGATAGGAGATGTGTCTCTATCATGTCTACATATTCACGAACTGTAGGGTGACACACTTAAGGTTCGAAGTTGTTTTAAGTAGATATGGAATGTGCGTTGGAAACCGAATGTTGTTCGGAGTCTCGGAATGGATCCGAGACATCACGAGGAGATCCGGAATGGTCCGGAGAATAAGATTCATATATTGGGGATCATTTTCTAAGTTAGGAAATGTTCCGGAGTGTTTGTATGGAGATTCTAGAAGGTTTCAGAATGTTCTGGAAGGTTCTAGAGGATTTCTTGGAGTTTGCTTGAAAACCAAGAAAGGGTCAAAGGAAACCTAGTAGGGCAAGACATGGATTCGTGGGGGAGGAGGACTCCTCCCCCCTTCCCACCGCCGGCCATAGGAGGGGAGTCCTACTAGGACTCCCCCTCCCCAGGCGCCCCCCCTTAAATAGAAGGGCAGGGGCGCCCCCTCCTAGCCAAGCTCCCACAACACCCAATCTCTGCCTCTCTCCTCCTCCTTTCTTCTGCACAGGCATAGGCGAAGCCCTGCAGAATTCTCTACTCCACCACCACCACCACACCGTCGTGCGGCTGTGATTTCGTGGAGAAGATCTACTACCTCCGCTGCTCGCTGGAACGAGGAGAGGAAGGTCTGCTTCGACTCCACATGTGTGACCGACTACGGAAGTGCTGCCCGAACGCGGCGCCGGAAGGATCGTCCACTTGACCGACTACGGAAGCGCTGCCGGAACGCGACGCCGGAAGGATCGTCCACACGACCTTGAGATCGGCAAGTGATCGACTACATCAACCACGAGATCTAATCTCGTTAACGCTTTCGGATCTACGAGGGTTAGTTCCTATCTATCTCGTTGCACATGTCTAATAGATTAGATCTTGGCTTTTATCTAGATTAGATCTGGGTTTTGTTCGTTCTTGCGGTAGAAATTTTTTGTTTTCCATGCTACAAACCCATCAGCACTGTCGTCCTGGTCACATTGGAGTGAAGCGTATGAAGAAACTCCATTCTGATGGACTTCTTGAATCACTTGATTTTGAATCACTTGAAAGATGCGAAGCATGTCTAATGGGAAAAATGACTAAGACTCCATTCTCTGGAATAATGGAGCGAGCTACAGACTTATTGGAAATAATACATAGCGATGTGTGCGGTCCAATGAGTGTAGCATCGCGTGGTGGATATCGTTATGTTCTCACTTTCACAGATGACTTGAGTAGATATGGGTATGTCTACTTTATGAAACATAAGTCTTTAACTGTAAGATGGAAGAAGGAAGCTCCGTTAGCGAGCACGTGCTCACCATGTCTGGGTACGCAAAGAAGCTCCAAGAGTTGGGAATATCGATTCCTAATGAATTGGGGATTCACCGTCTCCTTCAATCACTGCCACCAAGTTACAAGAACTTTGTGATGAACTACAACATGCACTGCATGAACAAGACGTTGTCTGAACTATCGTCCATGCTGAAAACTGCTGAAGTGGAGATCAAGAAGGAGCACCAAGTGTTGATGGTCAATAAGACCACCAATTTCAAGAAAAAGGGCAAGCCTAGGAACAAGGGCAACTTCAAGAAGGACGGCAAGAAAGCTGCCGCACCTGCTATGAAGCCCAAGGCTGGTCCTAAGCCTGAAACTGAGTGCTTCTACTGCAAGGGAGCTGGTCACTGGAAGCGTAACTGCCCCAAGTACCTGGCAGATCTGAAGAACGGCAACATCAAGAAGAAAGGTATATTTGATATATATGTTATAGACGTGTATCTTACTAGTAATCGTAGTAGTGCCTGGGTATTTGATATTGGTTCGGTTGCTCATATTTGTAACTCGAAACAGGAGCTGCGGAATAAACGAAGACTGGCAAGAGACGAGGTGACGATGCATGTTGGAAATGGCTCCAAGGTTGATGTGATCGCCGTCGGCCTCCCTCTACATCTACCTTCGGGATTAGTTTTAAATTTAAATAATTGTTATTTGGTGCCTGCGTTAAGCATGAACATTATATCTGGATCCTGTTTATTGCGAGACGGTTACTCTTTTAAGTCCGAGAATAAAGGTTGTTCGATTTATATGAGTAATATCTTTTATGGTAATGCACCTGAGATGAATGGTTTATTCTTACTGAATCTCGATAGTAGTGATACACATGTTCACAACATAGATGCTAAACGAATAAAATTGAATGATAATTCTACATACATGTGGCACTGTCGTCTTGGTCACATTGGAGTGAAGCGTATGAAGAAACTCCATTCTGATGGACTTCTTGAATCACTTGATTTTGAATCACTTGAAAGATGCGAAGCATGTCTAATGGGAAAAATGACTAAGACTCCATTCTCTGGTACAATGGAGCGAGCTACAGACTTATTGGAAATAATACATACCGATGTGTGCGGCCCAATGAATGTAGCATCGCGTGGTGGATATCGTTATGTTCTCACTTTCACGGATGACTTGAGTAGATATGGGTATGTCTACTTTATGAAACATAAGTCCGAAACTTTCGAGAAGTTTAAGGAATTTCAAAGTGAAGTGGAAAATCATCGTAACAAGAAGATTAAGTTTCTGCGTTCTGATCGCGGAGGTGAATATCTAAGTTATGAGTTTAGCATGCATTTAAAGAAATATGGAATACTTTCGCAGTTGACACTGCCGGGAACACCACAGCGTAATGGTGTGTCCGAACGTCGTAATCGAACTCTCTTAGATATGGTTCGGTCTATGATGTCTCTTACAGATTTACCGTTATCATTTTGGGGCTATGCATTAGAGACAGCCGCATTCACTTTAAATAGGGCACCATCTAAATCCGTTGAAACGACACCGTACGAATTGTGGTTTGGTAAGAAACCTAAGTTGTGGTTCCTTAAAGTTTGGGGTTGTGAAGCATATGTAAAGAAGTTACAACCTGATAAGCTAGAACCCAAAGCGGAGAAATGCGTCTTCATTGGATACCCTAAAGAAACAATTGGGTATACCTTCTATCATAGATCCGAAGGCAAAGTTTTTGTTGCAAAGAATGGATCCTTTCTTAAGAAGGAGTTTCTCTCGAAGGAGGTGACTGGAAGGAAAGTAGAACTCGATGAGGTTATTGAACCTTCTCTTGGATTTGAGAGTAGCGCAGCACCGGAAGATGTTTTTGTGCCGCCTGCACCAATTGAAGAGGAAGCTAATGATAATGATCATGAAACTTCAAATGAAGTTACTACTAAACCTCGCAGGTCAGCGAGGGTTCATACCACTCCTGATTGGTATGACTCTGCCTTGAACGTCATGTTGGTGGACAACGCTGATGACCCTGTGATGTATGAAGAAGCTATGGTGAGCCCAGATTCCGACAAATGGCTAGAAGCCATGAAATCCGAAATGGGATCCATGTACGAAAACCAAGTGTGGACTTTGGTGGACTTATCGGATGGCCGTAAGGCTGTCGAGAACAAATGGATTTTCAAGAGAAAAACAGATGCTGATGGTAATGTTACCATCTATAAAGCTCGACTTGTCGCGAAAGGGTTCCGACAAATTCAAGGAGTTGACTATGATGAGACTTTCTCACCAGTAGCGAAGCTAAAGTCTGTGAGGATTTTGTTAGCAATTGCTGCATATTTCGATTATGAGATTTGGCAGATGGATGTCAAAACGGCATTCCTTAATGGTGACATTGAGGAAGAGTTGTATATGGTACAACCCAAGGGTTTTGTCGATCCTAAACATGCTGACAAGGTATGCAAACTTCAGCGCTCCATTTATGGACTGAAGCAAGCATCCCGGAGTTGGAATCAATGTTTTGATAAAGTAATCAAAAACTTTGGATTTATACAAACTTATGGAGAAGCTTGTATTTACAAGAAAGTGAGTGGGAGCTCTGTAGCATTCCTGGTACTATATGTAGATGACATATTGTTGATTGGGAATGATATAGAACTTCTAAATAGCGTCAAAACCTATTTGAATAATAGTTTTTCAATGAAGGATCTTGGCGAAGCGGCATACATTCTAGGCATCAAGATTTATAGAGATAGATCAAGACGCCTAATAGCGCTTTCACAAAGTACATACTTAGACAAAGTTCTAAAGAAGTTTAGAATGGAAAATAGCAAGAAAGGGTTCGTGCCCATGTTGTCAGGTAAGACCTTGAGTAAGATTCAAAGTCCAGCTACGGCAGAAGATAGAGAGAAAATGAATAATATTCCCTATGCCTCGGCTATAGGTTCTATCAGGTATGCCATGCCGTGTACAAGACCGGATATAGCACATGCTGTTAGTTTGACTAGCAGATATCAAAGTGATCCTGGAATGGAGCACTGGACAGCGGTCAAGAATATCCTAAAGTACCTAAATAGGACTAAGGATATGGTTCTTTCTTATGGAGGTGATGAACAGCTTGTTGTAAATGGTTACACCGATGCTAGTTGGAACACCGATCCGGATGACTCGAAGTCACAGTCGGGATACGTATTTATTTTGAATGGTGCTGCAGTGAGCTGGAGGAGTGCGAAGCAAAGCGTTGTGGCGAAATCTTCAACTGAATCGGAATACATAGCTGCTTCGGAGGCTGCACAAGAAGCCGTTTGGATGAAGGAATTCATTACTGAACTTGGCGTGGTTCCCAGTGCGTTGGACCCGATGGCCATCTACTGTGACAACACAGGTGCCATAGCTAATGCACAGGAGCCAAGGTCACATAGCAAGCTGAAGCACATCAAGCTACGTTTCCACGCTATTCGCGAGTATGTCCAAGATGGTGACATAAAGATTTGCAAAGTACACACTGATCTGAATGTGGCAGATCCGTTGACTAAACCTCTCCCTAGGGCAAAGCATGACCAACACCAGAACGCCATGGGTGTTAGGTATATTACCATGTAATCTAGATTATTGACTCTAGTGCAAGTGGGAGACTGTTGGAGATATGCCCAAGAGGCAATAATAAAAGTGATTATTATTATATCTTTGTGTTTATGATGAATGTTTACATCCCATGCTATAATTGTATTATTAGGAAACACTAATACATGTGTGTTTTGTAAACATATAAGAGTCCCTAGTAAGCCTCTTGTTGAACTAGCTTGTTGATTAATTGATGATCATGGTTTCCTGATCATGGACATAAGGATGTGATTAATAACAAGGTTATATCATTAGGAGAATGATGTGATGGACACACACCCATAGTAAGCGTAGCATAAGATCAAGTCATTAAGTTTGTATTAAGCTTTTAAATGCATAGTAACCTAATCCTTCGACCATGAGGTTGTGTTAATCACCATCACCGGATGGGTACTTTGATGACATCAAACACCGCTTCGTAACTGGGTGGTCATAAAGGTGTCATTGGGTATTCTGAAAGTATGTGTTGAAGCGCATGGACCAAGATTGGGATTTGTCCATCCACATGACGGATAGATATGCTCTGGGCCCTCTCGGTGGAATGTCATCTAGTTAGCTTGCAAGCATGTGACTGGGTCACAAGGGATGACATATCACGGAATGAGTAAAGAGTACTTATCAGTAACGAGGTAGAACTAGGTATGGAGATGCCGATGATCAAACCTCGGATAAGTATAGTATCACGTGACAAAGGGAATTGGTTTCGTATGTAAATGGTTCAATCGATCACGAAGTCATCGTTGAGTATGTGGGAGCCATTATGGATCTCCAGGTCCCGCTGATGGTTATTGATAGGAGATGTGTCTCTGTCATGTCTACATATTCACGAACCGTAGGGTGACACACTTAAGGTTCGAAGTTGTTTTAAGTAGATATGGAATATGCGTTGGAGACCAAATGTGGTTCGGAGTCTCGGAATGGATCCGGGACATCACGAGGAGATCCGGAATGGTCCGGAGAATAAGATTCATATATTAGGGATCATTTTCTAAGTTAGGAAATGTTCCGGAGTATTTGTATGAGGGTTCTAGAAGGTTTCAGAATGTTCCGGAAGGTTCTGGAAGGTTTCTTGGAGTTTGCTTGAAAACCAAGGAAGGGATCAAGGAGTCCTGGTGGGTCAAGACTAGGAGTCATGGGGGAGGAGGACTCCTCCCCCTCCCCAATCCGCCGGCCCTAGAGGAAGGGGAGTCCTACCAGGACTCCCCCTCCCATGGCGCCTCACCCCCTTTAAATAGAGGGGCAGGGGCGCCCCCTCCACCCCTGCTCCATAACTCCCAATCTCTGCCGCCTCTCTCCTCCTCCTTTCTTCTGCACAGGCATAGGCGAAGCCCTGCAGAATTCTATACTCCACCACCAACACCACGCCGTCGTGCTGCTGGGATTCCGTGGAGAAGATCTACTACCTCCGCTGCTCGCTGGAACGAGGAGAGGAAGGTCTGCTTCGACTCCGCACGTGTGACCGACTGCGGAAGCGCTGCCGAAACGCGGCGCCGGAAGGATCGTCCACTGGACCGATTGCGGAAGCGCTGCCGGAACGCGACGCCGGAAGGATCGTCCACACGATCTTGAGATCGGCAAGTGATCGACTACATCAACCACGAGATCTAATCTCGTTAACGCTTTCGGATCTACAAGGGTTAGTTCCTATCTATCTCGTTGCACATGTCTAATAGATTAGATCTTGGCTTTTATCTAGATTAGATCTGGGTTTTGTTCGTTCTTGCGGTAGAATTTTTTTGTTTTCCATGCTACGAACCCATCAAGTAGCACATGTGTATTTGATACTGGGTCGGTTGCTAATATGTGTAACTCAAGTTAGGGGTTGCGGAACAAGCGACAACTAGCACAGGGTGAGGTCAAGATGTGTGTCAGCAATGGATCAAGAGTTGATGTGATCGTCGGTGGAACGCTACCTCTCCACCTATCATCGGGATTAATTATAAATCTTAATAATTGTTATTTGGTGCCTGTGTTGAGCATGAATGTTGGATCCGGATCATGTTTGTTGCGAAGCGGTTATTCATTTAAATCTAAAAACAATGGTTGTTCGATTTATATGAATGATATCTTTTATGGTCATGCACCTGTGATGAATGGTTTATTTCTGTTGGATCTTGATAATAGTGTTACACATATTCATAATGTTGATGCTAAAAGGATTAAACTTGATGATGATATATTGGTACTGCCATCTAGGTCATATTGGCGTTAAACGCATGAAGAAACTCCATTTTGATGGACTTTTGGAATCACTTGATTTTGAATCATTTGATACATGTGAGCCATGCCTTATGGGCAAGATGACTAGAACGCCATTTTCCGGTTCAATGGAACGGGAAACAAATTTATTGGAAATCATACATACAGATGTATGTGGTCCAATGACTGTGTCGGCGCGAGGTGGATATCGTTATTTTGTTACTTTCATGGATGATTTGAGTAGATATGGGTATATCTATTTGATGAAACATAAGTGTGGAACTTTTGAAAAGTTCAAGGAATTTCAGAATGAAGTGGAAAATCATCATAATAGAAAGATTAAATTTCTGCGGTCAGACCGTGGAGGTGAGTATCTTAGTTACGAGTTTAGCACACACATGAGAGATTGTGGAATAGTTTCACAACTCACACCTGCCAGAACACCACAACGTAATGGTGTGTCGGAACGTCGTAATCGTACTTTATTGGATATGGTTTGATCTATGATGTCTCTAACTGACTTGCCACTGTCATTTTGGGGTTATGCATTGGACACTGCTGCATTCACTTTAAATAGGGCACCATCTAAATCCGTTGAAAAGACACCATATGAATTGTGGTTTGGAAACAAACCTAAGCTGTCATTTGTTAAAGTTTGGGGTTGCGATGTTTATGTGAAGAAACTTCAAACTGATAAACTCGAATCCAAAGCAGAAAAATGCGTCTTCATAGGATACCCTAAAGAAACAATTGGGTATTCCTTCTATCACAGGTCCGAGGGCAAGGTTTTCGTTGCCAAGAATGGATCCTTTCTAGGGAAAGAGTTTCTCGCGAAAGGCGTGTGTAGTCGAAAGTAGAACTCAAAGAGGTTATTGAGCCTTCTCTTCATGAAACAGCGAGTGGTGTAGCGCTAGAAATTATTCCGGAGTTGACTTCACCTAATGAAGAGGGAACTAATGATAATGATCATGAAACTCCGAAAGAGGACACTACCGAACGTCGCATGTCAAGCATGACACGTGTAGCTCCTGAACTGTATGAAAAACCTGTTATGAATTTCATGGTTGATGAAATAGATGACCCTACGACGTATGAAGAAGCGATGATGAGCACGAATTCCAACAAATGGCTAGAATCCATGAAATCTGAGATGGAATCCATGTACGAAAACCAAGTTTGGACTTTGGTGGACTTACCTCATGACCGAAAGGCCGTTGAGAATAAATGGATTTTCAAAAGAAAAACTGATGTTGATGGAAATGTGACCATCTATAAAGCTCGACTTGTCGCAAACGGGTTTTGACAAATTCAAGGAGTTGACTATGATGAGACATTCTCTCCCATAGCGATGCTAAAGTCTGTTAGGATTATGTTAGCAATTGCTGCATATTTTGATTATGAAATATGGCAAATGGATGTCAAAATTGCGTTCCTCAATGGCAATATTGAAGAAGAGTTGTATATGATACAACCTAAGGGTTTTGTCGATCCTAAGGATGTTGATAAGGTATGCAAGCTTTAGCGATCCATCTATGGACTGAAGCAAGCATCACAGAGTTGGAATCTCCGCTTTGATGAGGTGATCAAAGAGTTTGGATTTGTCCAAACTTATGGAGAGGCTTGTATTTACAAGAAAGCGAGTGGGGCCAATGTGGAATTTCTGATATTATATGTGGATGACATATTATTGATTGGAAATGATGTAGATCTTTTAAATAGTGTTAAAAGTTATCTAAACAGCAAATTTTCGATGAAGGACCTTGGTGAAGTGTCATATATATATTAGGCATTAAGATCTATAGAGATAGATCAAGGCACCTAATTGGGCTATCATAAAGTACATACCTTGATAAGATATCAAAGAAGTTTAATATGGACGGAAGTAAGAAGGGATTCTTACCTATGCTGCAAGGCAAGATATTGAGTAAGACTCAAAGTCCGGCTACAACGGGAAAAAGAGAGATAATGGATAAGATCCCCTATGCTTTATCCTTAGGCTCTATAATGTATGCCATGCTATGTACAAGACCAGATGTGGCACATGCTATTAGTTTGACTAGTAGGTACCAATCTGATCCAAGTTCGGAACACTGGATAACGGTCAAGAATATTCTTAAGTACTTAAGAAGAACTAAGGATATGTTTCTTATATACGGGGGTGAAGAAGAGTTGGTCGCTAAGTGTTATGCCGACGCTAGCTTTGACACCGATCCGGATGACTCTAAGTCTCAATCCGGATATGTATTTCTCTTGAACAGAGTGGCAGTTAGTTGGAGGAGTTCTAAACAACCTGTGTAACTAGATCAATGACAGATGCGCAATATGTTGCTGCTTCAGAAGCGACACAGGAAGCGGTTTGGATGAAGGAGTTCATAACAGAACTAGGTGTGGTTCCTAATGCGTTGGACCCAATGGTGATCTATTGTGACAACAATGGAGCCATAGCCAATGCCAAGGAACCAACGTCTCGCAAGAATTCCAAGCATATTAAGCGCCGGCTTCACTCCATCCGCGAGCATGTCAAGGATGGAGATATAAAGATTTGTGAAGTACTCCCTCTATTTCATAATATAAGATGTTTTAGTTTTGTGAAGGGAGTGTACCTATGCCACTTTTAGTGTGTAGGTTCACTCCGAATCTAAATGAACCTACACACTAAAAGAGGTCTAGATACACTCTCTTCACAAAGCTAAAACATCTTATATTATAAAATGGAGGGAGTACACACGAACCTAAATGTAGCAGATCCGTTGACTAAGGTTCTCCCTAGGGAAAAACATGATCAACACCATAACTCCATGGGTGTTAGATTTATCACTATGTAAATTTGATTATTGTCTCTAGTGCAAGTGGGAGACTAAAGGGAATATGCCCTGAGAGGCAATAATAAAGTTGTTATTATATGTATTCCAAGTATATGATAGATGTTTATTTTGCATGCCATTATTGTATTAATATGGAGACCTTAATACATGTGTGTTTAATAAACAAATAGAAAGTTCCTAGTTATGCCTCTCTATAAACTAGTTCGTTGATTAACAAGATGATCAAGGTTTTCTGATCATGGACATTGGATGTTGTTAATAACAAGGTCACATCAATGGTGAATGATGTGATGAACATTCATACGAAGTATAGAATTACGATCAAAGTCATTGTGTTTATAATGCTATAACATCATACGAAGCAATCTTTATCCTTAGACCATGAGATCATGTTAATTGCTAACACCGAAAGAATACTTTGATAACATCAACCGTTACACCGTAATAGGGTGACTATAAAGATGGGTTCGGGTCTAAAGGTGTTATGTTGAGGATCATGGATCAAGAGCAGAATTTGTCAATCCCGATGACAGATAGATATACTCTGGGCCCTCTCGGTGAGTTTACATTAAGATAGCTTACAAGCAAGTGATGTGATCACTAGAATGTTATATCAAGATCAAACTAAGTATTGAGATACTGATGACCGAATCTCGGATATGTAATATATTGCGAGAGAAATGGATTTAGTTACTATTGTTAAAGGTTCTCACTATCACAGAAGCCATCGTTGAATGTGTGGGAGTCAGTATGGATCTCTAGGTCCCGCTTCTGATTATTGATCTAAGAGGGGTCTCGATCATGTCTGCATTATTTGCGAAGCGTAGGGTGACACACTTAAGGGTTGTCAAACACCATTTGGAGCAAATATGTTCTAGACAAAAGAATTGCAAAGCACTGGAATTATTTCAAAGGACACCGAAATTGTTTCGGGTGAAATTGCTGAAATTGGTTCTGAATGTGATATTGAAATGTTGCAGGGGGTTTTATGTGAATGTTTGTTAATTAAAGTAATTAACAAAATTCTGAATAAAATAAATAAAAGAGTTTATTACATGAGAGTTGCATTAAATTTGGTGGAAATTTAATGCATGTGAGTGGAACTTTGAGTGGAGGCATGTTTATGTGAGTGGAGCTTCCACCACATGAATGAGAAAGAGGTGGGGCACCCCCCCTTTGGGCACCGGCCATGGGGAGGGGGAGAGCCCCCCTCTCCTATAAAAGGCCCCTCTCTCCTCCCTCTCAAAGCAAACCTCCTCGTGAAGGATCTCTCTCCCCTCTAGGATTATTCCCCCATGGTCTCGGGTTAGCGAGATACATGTTCCCGGTGGCATTTCGTCTGGAAGGAGTTGTTGCTTCTGCTACATCGCTGGAGCGAGGAGGTGGAGGTTGTTCGGTGGCCTAAACGTGTGTGCGAGGATGGATGCGCTACTGATTTTCGGCGCTAGGACTTCCACACGATCTTGAGATCGGCAAGCGTTCGACTACATCATCCACGAGTTCCATCTCTTTCACAAAGCTTTGTCGGTCTATGGGGCTATGTTCTCTATGGATGTATATCCACCCGTTGCTTGTATCTAGTAGATATATCTTGGCGTATAATAGTTCCCATCGTAGGAATTTTTTGTTTTCTATGCTGCGAATCCAACACCGGCCCAAGCATTTTCTGGGCTTGACAGTTGGATTGTGGGGGACCTATTTAAGGGGGTATTCTTCACCAATGGTTTCCGACATTTCTTGCAAGTTTCCCCTCCAGTGTGGACCTTCTCAATATTTTTATCTCTCAATCCCCGCAATGATTCTTGCATATTTCGAGGGAAAAGAAAAGGAGATCTAGATCTATATTTCCAACAATCAATCTATCCCCTAAACAAGGGGAACATATTAGATCTTGATCTTGGATTTTTCTAGATTTTCTCTTGTGTTCTTCCTCTCATACGTCTCCATAGAATTAGTTGATTTGGTGAGTGACGTGGGGTGATCACGTCAATACCCATAATCGATGGACTTGGGTTTTCAAGGAAGAGCGACATGCTGGAGACTTCGTCAGCTAACAGACAAACAATGGGGCACACGAGGTTTACCCAGGTTCAGGCCTCGGGAGGGAAAACCCTACTCTTGTTTGTCTATTCTTGATTGATTGATGATGGGGATATGTCAATCTGGGTATACCTAGAGGGACGTTTCGACTGGCCCGAGCTCGTTACGAGTGGGCCTACAGGACAGCGACTGGAAAGCGACTGAAAGGGAAGCCTGGCAACTAGAAGCTCAAGGCCCAGAAGTGTAGATAGGCCCAGTTGAATTAGGTAAAATCCTCCGAAACCTTAAGTGTTTTGGTTGTAATCCTATAAACCCTAGCGAGGTACCCCTTATATATACCTCCCTAGGGTACACTGTATACTCACGTTACATCATACACCCTATCCAAGCAACTCTCTGCCTAGTCGTCGAGCTTGCCACCCTTGTAATTCACTCGTCGATAATACAATCTAGCACGAGTAGATCTTTACCCTATGGGGGAAGAACCTGAGTAAATCCCTATGTCTTTGCCCTCAATCTCGCACCATAGATGGCGACTCGCTCTTGCCCCAAATCCTTCCAATCGCTACCCCTGGTAGCGACTGTCGTGGTCATTCCCATGATAGTGGCGCCCACCGTGGGGCATAGCTGGTCAAGCTTGAGTCCTGTGGCGAGACCATACTCTCCAATCGGTCAGCCCATCACCACCAGCCGTAGTATCACAAGCGGAGGGATCCTTCAGATCCTGCCTAGCAGCTACATCCTGACGTCGCACCCGATCATGCATAGCGTGGTGATGCTGGTCGGCACCATCAACCTCTTCGTCGGGTTCACGGACGTCGTCGACCCGGCGGAAACGGCGATCATCAGTGGATCACCGCCACGCCGCGATCTGCTCTCGGAAGGCTAGATCCGCTCCATCACTCGCCTCGCCTTTGAGTATGACTCGGCCGCCAGCAACGCGGCCGGGAGCGATGCGGCCGCAAGTGACGCGGCCCTCCGTGACAATGTTGATTCGGCGACCCCTGCCTCGGTCGTCGAGTCCTTCACCTCTACGTCACACGAGGACTCCATCACACGAGTCTCTAATGATGAGGACTTCGAGGACCCCTCCATCCTCAGAATCTTAGACTCTGACTCTAGATCAGAGTCTCCTGACGACTTCCGTGCCAGATCCAATCGCTTCAACGCCATCTACATGGCGGGTAGCATCATCGGAGCCGCCAGATCCCTTCTCCATGCCCTTCTGCCGACCGCAATAGCGACGGAGATCGAGGAGTACCGCTAGTAGCTAGAGGCATCCAATGTCAGAGAACAAGCCGAGCGCAACAAGTTCCGCCTCGAGCAGCAAACAGCACAGGAGCTGTCGCTCTACCACCAACGTCGCATCAGGAGTCGCCCAAACTCCAACGTCGCATCAGGAGTCGCCCAAACTCCAACGTCTAGAGCCGTGCCTTGAACTTCGACGACGAGCATGACCCCTCTCGCGTGGCCGAGCGTGAAATCTGCCACAACGCGCCGCCTGGCGGCAGCAACCGCCCACCACCTGGGGCACCTGCGGCTGGAGCTCCACCACCACCCCGCCGCACGCCCACTTCGGAGAATTTGCGGATCATAATCTCTCCGCAAGCGCGCGACTCCAATGGACTCCCTCTTTACTCCACCCCGATGAAAAACGTCATCACGGGGCAGGCCGCAGTCGCCAACCTCAACATCATGGGAGAGGGAGCGCTGCAAGTCAAGTACGCCCAGGCCCTACTCGCCAGGACCGTCGAGCAGCAAGCCGTGGGAGTCGACCCGCGAGGACGGATGTACTCCCGCTCATCCGAGAGCCGTGCAGCCTTAAGCAGCCGCCCAATAGTCGCCAACACCCTCAACTGCCCCCACCCGAGCCCCAGCAGCTCTAACCTCGGGTGGCGAACCCCGCACTCTCCACCAACGAGTCGCGACCGGCCAACAACACGGTCGCCTCCAATGGCCAGCCGATCGACGTGAGGACCCACATCCTCAACAACCAAAGCTAGCGTGCTCGCTAGCTGAATGACCCGAGGAAACTCATTTAAATGGGCAAAATATGTCAATTTAGCCATCCCATATGGTGTTCTTTGTTTTCAAAGCACATTGATAACATTTAGCTATTTTAGGTACATGTTTCAGAAAAAACTCATGATTTTGCACTATAAAAATGAAAATTACTATGTTATACAAAAACAAAAAAATTCTGTAGCAATATTATTTGCCATGATAAGACGCACATTTGTGCAATTTTTGTTTCATTACCATGAATGTATCCATGTTAGGCCATCCCCTAGGTTCAGAGCATTGTGTGTGTCATGCCGCTTGCAAATTAGAGCGGGTCCAAAGCGCGAGTCATGTCATTTTTTGTCCTTCGATGCATTCTAGAGAATTTTTTCGCGTTTTAGTTTGTGTCCAAGATGGTACGAACATGACTACAACCATTGTAACATCGATAATACCATTGTACCTAGTTAGCAAAGGCATAAACAGATTATAGCGTGAATGCACATAAGGTGTCCGACAAAACTGTCTCATACTACAAATTGCTGAACAACGTGGCAGTGCAAATGCATATGATGTGTTGTCATGTTCAGTCCCATGGGGAAATCTTGTTGTATTGAACGGACGCATCATGTTGTGTCCAATGCGGTTGCACATGACCCACCGGCGTTGAATGCATATCCAGTGAAGATATGCGTTGCATGCCGCGTGGCACAACTTTTTGCCTTTTTCTTCAAACACTGTCACGTCTTGTCAAGTACAAAGTTTTGGCCAAATTTGGAGGAAACTAGATAGAGAGGGAGATAAATGTGGAGGTGGTTTCAATGCATTTTCCTTACACATAAATTCTGAAGATGTGGAGGTGGTTTCAATGCATTTTCCTTACACATAACTCCTGAAGGTTTCGTTGCCTTTTCCACTTCACTTCCACTATTTCCTCGACTCCCCTTCTCCCAGCATAATCTCTCTCTATTAAAAACAACTTCCAGAAGCCATGTCTTCCGACGATGATCCTTGGGCAATTTCGGACAGTGGCGACGTCAGCAACATGCCCTACGTGTGGCTGAAAGAGCACATGTGACCCGTGTGTGGTTTGTTGGAATTCGCGCATGTAAAACAAAACTTTTTCCATACACAAAAATCCAAGATCAAACCATGAAGATACTAGTAGGAACAAATCTAGATCTCATACGACATTGATGCGGAAGAGGACGTCGATCAATGTAGATGTTGATGACAAACAAATTGATCCCCACATCTAGGTGTATCACTACCAGTCGCGAGGAGAATGTCCACTTGATGCTAGGATCCAATGGATGATACCTCCATGGATTGCACGCGTACAGTCCCACGGTCCGTTAATGTTCTGCCATGTAGATCTCGACACTAATGGTGCTTGTCCTGCAGCCTTCTGTTAGAAATAATGGGCTAAATTATTTAAGCCCATATGTGATTTCAGTTTATCCCTAAATCTCAAAGCCCATGTGTGTGGAAGCCCATGTGTGATTTAGCCCAATTTGGTGGCAGCTCAGATATGAGTGGAGTGGGAGCTAAAGTTTAGTCCCACATGGAAAGTTGGAGGAGAGTTACACTACCTTATAAGATGGAGTGGTTCACCACTTAGTAAAGTGAGTGAGAAGAGGAGAACTACACGCGCGCTCCTCCTCCGACGACGCTGCTCGCCCGCCCGCTCATCTCGACACGACGCGCGCGCACGCCGCTGGTTGCGGGAATCTCGCCGAGCCGAGCTTTATTTTTGCTGCTTGGGAAAACTTGTGCGGTTTTGACAGACGTGTCAACAGTCAGCCTATTTGGGTCGCTCCCAGATCGTGGGCTGTCTGTAACTGACCCGAACGTGCGCAACATGGGCTTGGTCCACGACGTGCCCTATGCCGGATTCCCGAGCCGCTCTATATAAACGCCAGTGCGGCTTCCACCATGAAAACACCGAAAACCAATCTAGGGTTTTGCCTCCTCTCTGCCTTGCACCGCCACCGTAGTCTACTCCATCCTGCTTGCCGGCGTGCACCGGCGAATGGGAGAGCAGGTCTCCAGAACCACTCGCCTTTGCGATCCTGTACGGGAGAAGGCGAATAAGATTTTTGGGAAGCGCTCTGCAGGACTGCTCTAGTTCTGCATCACGGCTTGTCTTCCATCCAAGTCAGGCGGTGCTGCCTATCGTCGTCTTCGCCGCCGTCCGGTTCGATCAATCTTCCCCAAGGTTACTACTGCGACTACTGCAATCGAACGGTACATGCGACGTGCTGCTGTCTGGTTATTCATCATGTTCTACGAGTACATGTTTAGCTACTGCATGTTTCCGTTCATCTTGTTGTTTAGTACATCTAGTATGTTCGAGTTACATGTGCTAGTAGCTGGTATTGTCATGTTTAATATTCTGGAATTAATCACGGAAATTGTGCCTAATTATCCAACACCTTCCGAAGAATACTACTATGATGTAGCACGAGAGGGAGAGAACTCTGGAGGACTTGTGGTGTGTTTTGTATGAGAGGGCCAGGGGTATTATATAGGAGGAGGGGGAGGGGAGGCATGCACTCTAGGGTTCCTCCCCTAGGACTAGCGGCCAGGTGGAGGTGGTGGCCAAGGAGGGAAGCCACCCCCTCTTTTGGTAGGTCTCTGATCTCCTCTTTAATTGGAGATCATCCCCTTCATTCTTTGGTTGATTTCCATCTTGGAATTAAAGGCAATATCAATATATTCCTAGTTTGCAAGATACAATCAAAACCTTCCTATTATAGAGATCTAATTGGATGCCTTCCTCTTTATGCAACACACCAATTAGGAAAGTCGAGGTGGAACCCCTTGGCCCCATGCGCCAGCCCTAGGAGGTGGGTGGTCCTTGGTGGCCCAAGCACCACCCCCTGGGTGGGGCTGCCCTATCTTATCCAATTCGACCATCGAAATCCCTTTTGGCACTCTATATCAATTCTGGTTTCTCTTAGATGCTTTTAGTACCTTGATCCCATATATATTCTGGAACTTTTTCGAAATCTCTCTGACATAACCACAACCTCGGGATGATAACGACGATTCTCAGAATCACCACCGACGACTTTGGAACTACTTTCCCAAATTAGGTCATGTCACTAAAACAGTTACGATTCCTCTCTAAGGTGTCCCAATGAATCCCGGAACTATTTAGAACATTTCTATCTGCAACCTACCATATAGGTGAAATGCACAACTTGATCGTAAGACCTTAAGCGTGTGATCTGATCAGGTTCGATAATAAGTGAACATGACTCTGAAAGGCTTATCGGATCAATAACCAACAACGGAGCCTGAACACCTGAAAGGATATTGATTGCTCCATGTATTTTTGTGTTGATGACAACTTCATTTGTGGTTTATCCGTGTGCCTAAGTTGCAGGTTTTATCTACGGATGGTTTAGTTGGTGGACTCTTCTCTTGGAGGAGCTTGAAGACGGTGGCTATTATTTGCACTTTCTCTTCTCTTTGTTTTAGGAGACCGTACTATCAAGAGGGGGTCCACCTAGGAAGGTTGTGGGAAATCACGCTTTCATGCACATACCATATCAGCACATCCACAACCTTCCCATGGTTTTAGCAAGAGAGAGATCCCTTAAGGAGGTTGAGTGGTTTCTGCCCTAACCGGTAGTACTGACCAGGCGCCGGTAGTACCGCCAAGAGGTTTTTGGGAGCTACTCGAGCGGTACTTCCGGTTGTTGTTTCAACCCTAATTCCGCTAAAGAAGAATCCGGTTTAGATATACTTCTGCATCGAAGTGCCATATTTGCCGAAATTAGTGTCAGAACTAGCACAGGTAGTACCGGCCAGAAGTTTTGGTCTGTTTGGACTAGAACTTCCAGCCATCACGTTCCATCCCTAGCCTCGTTGTGCGGTAGTACCGCTGTGGCCCGGTTGTACCAGTCAGTCCCTCGCGACTCGGTAGTTCCGACCCTTGTTCCGCTCCAAGTTCTGCTAAATATGAATTTGATTCAGATACATCTCTGGATTGAAGCATTTTATTTACCGGAATCTGGACCGGAACTTTGAGCGATAGTTCTGGTCAGGTCGTGGGGCCCGGTGAGCTATTCTTGTGACCGTTCCGTGGCGCTCCATCGGACCGTTCGGGGCTGCTCACCGGAACTTCCGGCCCGCGACCGGTAGTACCGGTGGTGTCGCAGGTTGACAGAAATGGCTCGATTTGAAGAGGCCTATTGAAGGCTCTCTTCTTCCTCCTCTCCATTTATCTCTTTGTTTTCTCTCTCCTCCATTAATACAAGAGCTTCACTTGCCTAGATCTCTCTCCCTACCCACTCAAACCTCTTGATCATATGAGGATTTGGGGAGGTGACCTAGATCTACACTTCCACCAAAGGAATATTGATTTCCCCCACTCATCCTTAGTGGATCTTGTTACTCTTGGGTTCTTGGAACCCTGGACGGTGTAGGGCATCCCCGGAGCTGTGGCAATTGTTGTGAAGCTTCGGGGTGTCGTTGAGGGCCTCCAATTGAGGTGTGGAGTCTCCCATCAACCTTTTTGTAAAGGTTTCAATTGGCGCCTTCAAGGTCACCGGTTAGTGGATTGCGAGGCCGCCTTTGTGGTGGTGCTCATCGGAGAAGAAGGTGATGCCTTTGTGGTTCTCGGGTGACCTTGTGTGGCCCCGACACCTCTCCAACATAGACGTAGCTTCTTTAGAAGTGAACTACGGGAATTACATCTCCGTGTTCCCTTGCCAGTTTATCCGTTCCTCCCCTTTACTACTTGGAATTACCGTCTTGTTTACTTGTTTTATCATTTGCCATGTAGGTTGTTCATCTAGTTGCATCTCTAGTGAACCTTTCTTTGTGCAAAGCCTAAAATTGCAAGAAAAGAATTAAAATCGGTAGTCTCCTTGAAAGAGCATGTGGGCCCCCATGTGTGGTTTTGGTAATTAATGACAATCTCTATGGACTACTGTTTGCATTGAGTTTTACTTATAGGATTTGTCCATTTACATTGCTTGGATCATGTGTTGGCTTCAAGGTAGAAGAAATGAAGAAGAAGCATTGTCCAAGGGCTTTGGGCCTATTGGAATCTTGTAGAAGAAGAAGAATAAAGAAAATAAGATCAAGTGTGTCTTGAAGTAGTAGATGGAGTTCCTCATGTGTATCTTCAAGACATCATCCAATCGGAGTTAGAAGAAATGTTGTGCAAGCTCAAGATGCGCCATCTCTAGAAGATCTCATGCTTGAAGCTTGCAATCCTTGGTGATCATGGGTCGATGAAGACAAGGTCAAAGAAGAGGTTTTCCCATGGTGTATCGGGGAGCATGTTTCAAGTCTTCATCATTCAAGCTCAAGGAAGAGCAATCAAGAAAGGCGTCCATCTTGAGAAGGACAAGATCATCTACATATAGGTCAAGTGGATTGGTCAATGCAAAGGAATTATCTTGATAGGTTTTTCCTTTTGCGATCTCATGTTGTTGTTGTTGGGAGACCGGGTCTAGGATAGATAACCGTACTATCAAGAGGGGCTCTCAAGTGAGTAACTTAATCATATCCTTCAAAGAGAGATCCAACATTTGCATACTTGACATCATATTTCTTGGTTCTTATTTGGTTCTTATCCATTAGAGGATTTAGAGCTTGTGTTAATCTCTATTACAAGATCAAGTTCATCAAAAATGGATTTCGTATGCATTCTCTATTGCGTTTCCGATTTGGAGGTTTTACCGGTGGGTCTTTTATAGATAGGTTAACCCCTTCATCATTTGATTCTATCCTCCCTTGCTGTACTATGATGGTTCCCTGCATAATCTCGTAGAGCTTGTTTTCCTCTTCGAAATGAGCCCAAGATCATCAAAATCGGAGTCCGGATGCAAAAGTTACGATTGTTTTTGTATTGGTGTTTCCGCCAGTTTTGTGAGGGCAGGAGACTTCGGGGTTCGCACCCCGGAGACTCCGGCCCAAATTCCTGCCTAGACTCTAGGGGGTGTACAGAGAGCATCTGGAGGCTTCCTGGAGTCTTGGCCGGAGTCTGGACCCCGGATACTCTGGTCCTGGGGGTCGGAGACTCTAGTCCTAAAGGCTGGAAACTCTTGGATAAGTTGTCTGCAACGACTACTTGGTGTGGGAGGACCTATAAATGCCCCCCTTCTTCCTCCTTGGGCTGGTTGCTTGCTCTCTCTCTCCTCCATTGTTTCTACCTTCAAAAGCTTGCTTTTCCTCTCAATCCCTCCCATATTTTTTGAATCTTGTTGGGGGATTTGAAAGAGGAGATCTAGATCTACAACCACCAATCCATCTCTCCTCTATGTGAAGGGAACATCTTGGGATCTAGATCTTGGGGTTTCTCTTGTGGATTTCGTATTTTGTTCTTCCTCTCTTATTCCCCCAATTGCTTTAGTAGCTTTGTTGGAATTTGAGAGTGAAGGATTGGAGCATCTTTGTGGTGTTCTTGCCTTTTGCATTAGGTGCATCAGTTTGAGTTCTCTACAGAGGATTTGGTAAGTGAAATAAAGAAGTTTATCCCTCTTGGGTTCTTGGAACCCTAGAAGGTTGTGTGGCCTTTGTGGCGTGTTCTTGGGGCCTTCAATTAAGTTGTGGAGCTCTCCCCAAGATATTGGTCTTTGTGGTGTTTATTGGGAGCCTCCAATTAAGTTGTGGAGATTGCCCCAGTCTTGTACGGGTTTGGTGACCGCCCTCAAGTGTCCCATAGTGGAACCGGTGCTTACCGTGTGGTGGGTGCTCGGGATAATAGGGTGAGGCCTCTTGTGGCATTGGTGGTCTTAGTACCGCCCACCCCTCCAACGAGACGTACTCTCTTGTTGGGAGGAACTCGGTAAAATATTGTTTTCCCCGCGTGCCTCGGTTATCTCTATACCCGAGCTCTTTACTTATGGACTTTACATTGTGATATCCTTCGTGCTTGAAGTAATCTATCTTGCTATCATTGTTGCTTGTCTTGCTTAGCATAAGTTGTTGGTGCACATAGGTGAACCATAGAATTTATAGGCTTTGTGCTTGACAAAAGAAAACGCTAGTTTTATTTCTCCTTTGTCAAGACCATTTTGTAAAAGTTTTAAATTGGTATTAGAGCAAGGTCTCTTGCTTTTAGGCTTCATCGCCTTGAGAGTAAAGATGTCGTCTAGTAAAGTAGTGCATGATTTCTTTTATATATTCGATGGCACAAATTATGGTGTTTGGAAATATCGCATGCTAGATTACTTTCGGGACATTCACCCATATATTGAGGGAATTCTATATATGGGTTTCTCTTCTCCTATGGATCCCCAAAACGAATCTTTAGAGGAGAAGATGAACTCTTATCTAGATGCTCAATCTACTAAAATGCTTTTACTTATTGTGAGCAATGTAGTTAAATCTTCAATCATGCCTTATCAGAGTGCTCATGATATTTGGACAAAGCTTTAAGATAAATATGGCGTGTGCAACATTATTGAGGATGATTGTGTTCCCTCCACCTCCGGCCGTGATGAGTTATCATCTTCTACCACTTCACCAACATGTGATTTTCACAAGGTAATGATATGGTGAGTGGTGATAGAGATTTCAATTTGGATAGTGAGCTTAATATAGATAATCCTTCATCTCTATCTAGTTGTAATGTTCTATCTTTGGACTCTAATACTTTTAGCACTCAAAACCCCTCATATGCTAGTGTTGGTAGTCCTTGCATATCATGTAGAAATGGCTTGAATAAATCTCATGATGATATAATTGCTTTGTCTTGTTGCCATGATAAAAATGCATTTCTTCTAGTGCTTGTATTGCTAACCATGTAGAGGAAAACAAAGATGCTATGGGCCAAGACAATGTTTTGAATGGAGCTTCAAGTAGAATCTCGTCATCACCTTCTTACGATTCTCACATATGCCTTATGGCTAAGGGAACTAAGGTAACCTCCTTGGATCCCATGGTATCTCATAATGATGATGATGATGATGTGGATGAGGATAATGAGGAAGAAGAGGATGAGATTGCCTCTTTAGATGAAAAGGGTGAGGTTGTTTATCGTGCTCTAGTTAAGGATAATATTTCTTTCTCTAAATTTGTTGAAATATTAACTTTTTCTATGGAGATCAAGAAAATTATTGAGCAATTGCAAGCTCAAGATGAAGAGCAAGAGCACACCATTGAAAATCTTCAAAGCCTCACTAATGATACAAGAAAAGATCTTTTAGAGGAACAAACCACCAAGGAGTCTCTTGAGGATACCTTTGCACTAGAATTATCTAGAGTAAATGAAAACCATGATAGAGAACTTGTGTTGGCAAGTTCTCTCAAAACTAAAAATGATGAACTTGTAGTTGCCCATGGAAAACTCGTTGAGGATTTTAAACACCTCGAAAATGGCACTCGGGTCGTTAAGAGTGAGCTCATCATACTCACCGAGTCTCATGAACAACTTCAAGTTTCTTATTCAAAAGAGCTTGCAAAGTTGCCCTCACCTCTAGCCATTAATAATCATGCTTGTGCTACTAACTCTATTTCTTGTGAAGCATCGATGTTGAAGGAGAATGTTGAGCTAAAGGCTCAACTTGCTTTGCTAACTAGCAAATATGGGATATTTGGAAGAAAGTCATGTTAAGCTCTCAAGCTCGCATGAGGATCTTGTAGTCTCCCATGATAAGCTAAAGTTAGCTCATGAGGCCATTTTGTCAAAGGTAACATCTAGTGGGCCCCATGTGGATGTTAGCACTACTTCTACTCCTAATGTGATATTTCCATGTGCTAGTCCTTTTAATTCATCAACTCGTGATATTGCTACATCTTGTGATGAATTACATTCCATGCCTTGTTGCTCTAACAATGAAAATTCTACTTCCTCTACTACTATTGTTGTTGACACTAATCATGTAGAGGAAATTAGAGAGCTCAAGGCTCAAGTCATTTCTTTGAAGAATGGCTTGAAAAAGGGTCATAAAGGGAAGGCCACTCTCAACCAAATCTTGAGTGTGCAAAAATCCCCCAATGACAAGAGTGGACTTGGATTCAACTTCAATATCAAGAACAAGTCCACTAATAAGTTCAAGCAGAAGGGCAACAAGAAGAATGGCCAAGATCAAGTGAAGTATCCGACCAATATTATTTGCTTCAAGTGCAAGGAAGAAGGGCACCATGTTAGATCTTGCCCATTGAATAAGAAGCCTCTTGGTGTGAAGCAACAAGGGAAGAAGCCTCATGATCTACCTCAAGTTGTAGATGGGACTCTTCCTAAGAGGACTATTCGGGCTCTTCCTCAAGTTGTGGCATCACCTAAGAAGAAAGCTAGCAAGCCAAGAACTTGCTACATTTGTTGTGAGAAGGGGAACATGTATTCCTCATGCACTAGTGGTATCTCCTCATCCAACCCTATCTTGATTGATCATGCTTATTCTCTTCATAAGGATGAGGTTGGATATGTGTTTGCCAAATTTGTTGGTGCTCAATGTGGTGTCAACAAAAGAACTATTTGGGTTACCAAGCCTATTGTGACTAACTTCTTAGGACCAACTTGGTTGGGGACAAACAAGCCAAAACTTGATCAATAGGTGATTTTGGAGGACATTGTAGACTTGGTTTCATCATGAAGAATTCAGGGATATTCATCTATTATATTTTTCAAGCCAAGTCATGTGGATTATATTGCCTCTATTATATTTCCAATGTTCCTCCTTGCGGTAACATGTGCTTAACTCATTACATTGAAAGTTACTTGCCCCTTGTGCATGTGTTGGTTTTGTACCTTTCATGTTTTTGTATATGTTGTGCTTACCACTTACTTATCTTGAGTTATCAAGTTTATTTGTGTTTGTTGGTTTGCACACCATGTATGTGTGTTTCTTGTTTTGGAGCTATTATTGAATTCAGTTGATATATTTTTGGCTCTTGTGAGAGATTAATGGACTATCCCATTTTGCGGGAGTGTTATGCTTGGGCATTCCACAATCCTAAAAATGTGTGTACATGATGAATACCACTTAGTAGTGATTTAGCAATATTATCTAGTCTCTATGTGGTATGATTCTCATGAGAAATTTAAGTTCTACAATATCCATTAATTATCTCTATTTGGATTCTTTTGCCTCGTATTGAGATTTATCGTTTATCACATTATGGGGGAGTCATATGCTTAGTGCATATTACAAGCCTAGAAAATGTGAAAATTCGAGGTTGTGTCACTTAGAATTGATATTGATAATTATCTAGCTCCTATGTGACACATTTGCTCAAACAAGTTCAATGCCTTTGTTTCTAATCTTTTGGATCTTGTTTGTGAGAGTGTTTTTTGGTATGTGTTTCCTCATATTTTTATCTCTATATCCACATGGACACCATTAGCGTCAAGTTACTCTAATCACTAGTGATTGTGTGACTATTGGATGCTACCAAGAATCTATTTTGAAGCATCAAGCTTAATTCTTATACTTTTTTATATGCTTCTTTGTGTGAATATGATCTTGGATATCCTTGTGAACTACCTCGGTAAGATTATTACCAATACTTCTTGTCCTTGGACAATTAGTACTAGATTCGTGGTAGAATTTATTGATCATATTCACTTTGGACTTTGCTTAATATTGTTCTATATCTTGCCAAGAAAATGTTTTGTGTTGTCTCCCAAGCTTTCCTTTCCTCTTATGGATCTTCTTATTTTATTGGTATCCTCTTGTGTTTACTTAATGTAGGTACTAGTGATGATCTCATTTGTGTTCATTTTGCATTCAAAATCAAAAATCCTAAATAATGTACTACTTATGGGTGAGCTCTCATATATTATCTAGAACACTCATTTTTATGTTTCATCGTTTGATCCATATTATTTTTCATGTGCTTGGTAGTTCGATCTTTTCGTTTTGGTATTTTGTGCCATCATGAAAAGTGTGGAGAGTTTGGTTCATTTGTTGGAACCTTGCTCTTTTGGGGAGTTGGTTTTGTCTCATTCCTTGTTTCGTGTTTTGACCTTTTAGAATGAGATAAATCCTAGAGTATTTCTATTTTTATCTATCTTCTACTCTTTGACTTTTGTCTTGTTCGTTTGTTGAACTTGTGATCATTCATGTGTTGAATTGGTTCTTTGATACAATTTGGACACCTTTTGTCATGTCACACTCTTATGTGTGCCATCTCAATTTACTTGGTGTTTTTGTTCAAATTGTATCCCCTTGTTGGTTCTTGAAAGCCTTATGCATGCATATTTACTACATGTTTATATTATGACATGCTTGATTTCTTTGATCCAATATATAGTGGAAAGTCCACCAAATCCTAATTAGCTAAGATGTGCATGAAATTCAATTTCATATCAATATGCACATGTTTATGTGGAGTCCCTCCTATGTATTGTAGTTGCACTAACTACTTTGGACCCAATATGTTTGGGGACTATTTTGTACTTAATGTGTTTTAGGTACATTGGGGATATATTGGATGCTTGTCTCTCAAAGTTTGAAGAAGTGGTGCATTCATGGAAATTGAAGGCAAGATATAGGATTATCAACAAATTCATATCCTCTTCATCCTACCAATTATATCTCGGTAACAAATATCCCCTTCTCATGCTCATATATCCTGATTCCAACCATTTGTGGGTTGCCTTCTAGCATGATCCTTTGTACTTGTATTTGTTGTGTTTCTAGCCTTGGTTTTAAGAGATCCTCCTATTGCAAATGTGTGTAAATTGAGATGAGTACATATTATTGGGACTATACAAAATCATGCATATGATCCACCAATCCCAAATATGTCAATATAGCAATTTTATTACCTATCCTTTCCTCAACTTCTTGCATGTGAAATAGTGAGACTTTGCTAGTTGATGTTTTCCCTTTTTGATACTTGTCGCTTTTCTCCATATATTCCAACCATCTCATTTCGCCTTGGTGATTGTTGTAATATATGTAGTGTGTTGGAGTTTGAAGTTCATTGATGCCTACGCACTTCTATTCTTGTAGACAGTTGTTGGGACTCCAAGTGCAGAGGTTTGTAGAACAGCAGCAAGTTTCCCTTAAGTGGATTACCCAAGGTTTATCGAACTCAGGGAGGAAGTTGTCAAAGGTATCCCTCTCAAGCAACCCTGCAATCAAGATACAAGAAGTCTCTTGTGTCCCCAACACGCCCAATACACTTGTGAGGTGTATAGGTGCACTAGTTCAGTGAAGAGATAGTGAAATACAAGTGGTATGGATAATTATAAGTGGTAACGGTGCCAGAAAAGAGCTTGACGGGTAGGAAGAGACTAAAGGCAATCTGAAATAAAGATGGAAGCAAGCAAACATGTAACAGATCTAGTTGTAAACGGTGTTTCAATGCTTAGAAACAATTCCTAGGGATCATACTTTCACTAGTGAACACTCTCATATAAATATCTTCTCTTTATGATACTACTCTAAACTACTCTCCGGTTGGATGATGTAGGGCTATAACAGCACACCTCAAAGTTCGCTTTCCCCATCTAGATAACCCCTCACTACCACCTTGAGCGCTAGATGGTTCCAACAAACACCACAATCTCATAGAGACATCCAACTCAAATTATACTCATGACAAGTATTTATGTAATCTTAGCCAAAGTGCCACATGGTGTGCACACTGTCAACTTCACACATGTGGGGATAAGCAGAGATTCATTAAAGCACTTGAGTAGCAGAATAGATCTATAGATTACAAAGCTCATGATCTCATAAGATCACGCATAGAGAGAGAGATGAACACATAGCTACCGGTAGAGCCCTTAGCCTCTAGGAAGAACTACTCCCTCATCATCATGGGAATCAGCAACGGCAATGGAGATGGTGGTGGAGATCGATGGAGATGGCTCCGGGGGCACTTCCCCATCCCGGCAGGGTGCCGGAACAGAGACTTTTTGTCCCCCGAATCTCCCCTTCGGTGGCAGCGGCGCTGTAGAACTTTTCGTGGCTGGAGGCTGGATTCTTTAGGGTTTTCGTCCCAGGGGGCTTCTTATAGGCGAAGAGGCGATGTCAAAGAGTGGACCAGGGTCCCACAACACCTGGTGGTGCAGCCAGGGGGACCCGCGCCACCACATGGTATGGCCAGCCCCTAGCCCTGTCCGTCTCGTCTTCTGGCTCCGTGAGTCTTCCGGTAAAATATCGACTTTGGCTTTGGTCCGGTCCAATTCCAAGAATATTCATTTTCTGGCTTTTCTGGAACCAAAAACAGAAGAAAACAGGCAACTAGCACTATGGCATCTTGTTAATAGGTTAGTTCCAGAAAATGTGTAAAAGTACTCCAAAGTGTGGACAAAACATAAGAAAGTAGATATAAAACAAGCATGGAACATCAAAAATTATAGATACGTTTGCAACATATCATTCATGAATGAGAAATAAGATAAAATTGTGCCTTTGGTCATGCTTACATGCAAAAATCTTATTGGTATATGTTATGACTTCATTTTGGCTTTTCATGTGTTTCCTTGAGTATCTTGTTTATGTGTGCATGTTTCTTTATGGACATATGTCTTTGTGATGCATTCCATTCAGAAACTTATACACATAAGAGAAGATAATTTTAGTTGAGATTTTTATTCCTTGGATACCACCTTTTATTCCTTTTAATTCTTTGGTGGCTTCCAAATTTTTTTTCCCATGAGTGCTTATTCCTTTTGTTTGCATCTTCGGGCACTCATATTTATTCTCTCATGCCTTGTATTGTCAAATGAATATGGATGAGTGAGGGTTCCATGATCATGCACTTTGTTCCCAAATGCACTTATCATAATTGGTGCATAATCTTTGGGGAGCTCCTCTAATTCATTTAATAATGCTCATTTGCCTTCTTTCTCATTTGTTGTGTTTTAAATGCTTATGGGGGAGTGATGGCTCAGTGTTGATGTAGAGCTCGTTGGTAACCCCAAGAGGAAGGTATGATGAGCACAACAGCAAGTTTTCCTCAGTTATGAAACCAAGGTTTAATCAAACCAGTAGGAGCAAGGAAACACCCCAAAGGTGTTGCTAGCTGAGCCTTGGCAGGGCGCACTACCGGTGCTAGTAGCAACGTGGAGACCTGCACAACACAACCACAGAACTCTGTCCCCAAGTTGCGATGAGGTTGTCAATCTCACCGTGTTTTGCTGAAAACAAAGGATTAAACGTATCGAATGGAAGGAAGTAATAGTTTGCAGAAAGTAAACACAAAGCAGTAAGCAGTTTGTAGATTGTATGTAAAAGAAAAGGACCGGGATCCATAGTTCCCTCGAGGTGGCTCTCCTTAAGATAGATAACATGCTGGGTGAAAAAATTACAGCAGGGCAATTGACAAACATCGAGAAAGCAATACATGCATATACTAATCATCTTGACTCCTTTGGAACTTGATTAGGCATTAAAACATTATACATAGACCGCCATCCAACTGCATCTATGACTAATAATCCACCTTCAGGTTATCATCCGACCCCCCTCCAGTATTAAGTTGCAAGCAACAGATTATTGCTTTACGAATTACGTGTAATGTAAACAATACGATTGTTCTATGAACAAAAGATTGTTGTTTTATCCCTAGTAGCAAGAGCACATCTAGTACCTTAGAGATTTCTATCACTTCCCTAGATTACCGGAGGCATGAATCCACTATCGAGCATAAATACTAACTCTTGGAGTTGCTAGCATCTACTTGGTCAAGATAGCTACTAACAACAGAAAGCATGCAAGATCACAAATAACGAAGACATGATAGAATCAATAATCAATCTGAAATATCATCTCAATACCCATCGGATCCCCGCAAACACAACATGCAGAATTACAAATAGATGATCTTGATCATGAACGGAGCTCACAAGATCTAAACATGAAAGCAAAAAGGAGGAGAACTAGCCACCTAGCTACTACATGGATCCGTAGTCCAAGGATGAACTACTCACGCATCACACCGGAGGCTTGCATGGTGATGAAGAAGGCCTCCAGGGTGAATTCCCCTCTCCGTCAGGGTGCTGGGAAGAGCTTCAGACCCTCCCAATCTAGGGATGGAGATGATGGCGGCTATAGACTCTTTCGTGGATTTTTGATCGGGTACTTATGGTTTTTGTCCCGAGGGAAATATATATGCGGAAGGAGAGGCCGAGGGGGTGCCTAGGCTGGCCACACCACCCCCTGGCGCGGCCAGGCTTGGCCCGCGCGGCCAGGTAGTGTGGTGGTCCCCTAGCTCCTCTCCGTCTCGTATTCTGGCATCTGATGACTTCCGGAAAAATAGGCACTTTGGCTTTTGTCCCATCCAATTCTGAGAATATTCATTTTCTGACTTTCCTGGAACCAAAAACAGCAGAAAAAGGCAGCTGGCACTGTGGCTCTTATTAATAGGTTAGTCCAAGAAATCATATGAAAAGTACTCCAAAGTGTGGACAAAACACAAGAAAGTGGATAAAAGCAAGCATGGAACATCAAAAATTATTGATACATTTGCAATGTATCAACATCCCCAAGCTTAACTCCTGCTCGTCCTCGAGTAGGTAAGTGATAAAAAGAAAGAATAATTTTTGAGGTGACATGCACCATAAAAGACTTGATCAAAGTATTTGTAAACCATTCAAAGCTGGGATCATAGTACTTCAATCAAAACATGAAATACAAAGTTCTGGCAATAAGACAAAGAAACTATGATGCAACATGAAAAGGCACAAACAAAAGATTCATGAATAACAATGCTTTGCAAGACATTTGTTTGTTCCACATAAAGAAAACATAGCATAATAGTATTCAGCTTGTCCCTCATAGAGTAGCAAATATAAATGCATAGGACACCTTCAAAGTTCATAAGAGTGACTAGATGCAAATAGTTTAAAACAAGCAATATCAAGTTATGCATCAATCAACTAGTCTTGGGACAATGCACATAGAACTAAGAATGGCCACTATGCTCTCAAAGTAGGTGCATAAAGGTAGAAGGTGGAGACTCAACATAATGGTGGAAGAAAGGCCTTTATAAAAGGAAGTAGGGATTCAATTCTCATAAAGAGCTTCCAAAAATTATGGTACTTATAGCTTTCAGTTCTCATTCCCCCTATCATAAGCATCTTGAAGGTGATTAAGGTTAAAGTGACACAACTAAGAGGATATGCTTGACAAGTTATAAACCGAAATCTCATGCCCCTTACTTACGAAGACCGATCCTCATGCTACTCAACTTTAGTCACAAGTAAGCTCTTGTCATTGTAAGTACTTATGTATCATAAAGAACCGCCAACGGGGTACCCCTTGCACATGATACATGAGCTATCACATAATGAAATGACAAGGCAAGCAGACAATGAGCATCTCAACGATCTTTTTATTTGCTATTTCCATAGGTTTTTATTGAGGATGCTTCATAGAGTGCTCATTATGGTGATGCTAGAAGTTTCCACCATGATTAGGCATGGCTTAGAGTAGCGGCCCAGGTGCACACGCACTTCGCATCCCCGGGATCTTCCATCTGCAAAAACCCGCAGGCCTCGCTTCCACAGCTCGCCTTCTGCAGCCAGCAATGATAGCCTCGCCGCCCCCGAGGAAGCTATCGCCGCCCGCCACACGGACGTGGCCTGTGGGAATGGAGGTACCCCTGCGCCGCCTTCCCCATCCACACCCCCCGCCTCACACTCGCTCGCCGATGCCCACGCAGCAACGCCACAACTTCCACGGGCAGCAGCACAAGAAGCAGGCAGCGACCACGTCGTCCGCGTGGAGCGTCGGCTTCGTGAGCGCCTGGATCTCGCACCGCACCTCCGTGCTCGGCCTCCGCGGCTAGGTCCTCGCCGCCACTGGCGCCGCCGCGCTCACACTCGCCCTCCTCGTGCTCACCGTCTGCCTATGCCGGTGCCGTCGACGGCGCCGGCGGTGCCCCCGCGTCGCGCCAAGCCTACACCACGAGGCGCCTCCAGGTCTATGAAGCACCTCGTGCACCATGCGATGGCGGACAAGGACGTCGTGGAAGAGCCGCCGCTCGGTGGCACCCGCCGCCCCAGTTTGAGCCGCCGTTCCAGCCGCCGTTCCAGCCGCCGATTGAGGTCATCAAGGCCGAGCAGAAGGCCCCGCTGATCATGCAGGACTCCGCGAGGACGAGCCCTGAGACGGCGATGGGCAGCGGCGGGAGCGCGTGTGGATAGAGCACCGAGAGCGGCGCCAGTGATAACCAGCCCGAGGCGTCGCGGGGCGGCTGGGGCCGGCGGTACACGAGGCGGGAGATGGAGGAGGCCACCGATGGGCTCGCCGCACACAACGTGCTCGGGGAAGGCGGATACGGATTCGTCTACAAGGGCGTGCTCCGGGACTCCACCGCCGTCGCCATTAAGAATCTGCACAACAACAGGTAAAACCCTGTTTCCAATCGAGCTTCAGCACATTATTGTTCGAACATTCAAGTTATGTCGTTCAGTTCGAACTCTAGATTGGATTGGAAGCGCGAATTTCGTCAGCCTTCTTCTGTTTGTCAGTTCCTCTAACACACATACAAACTCCATGATCTTACAAGTTCCACTTTTATTTCACACCGTCGGGATCCGTAAGCAAAAGAACATGATATCAACGGGGTACAAAGTACAAGTGCAATGTTGAAAGCGTTCCCCATGATACATGGTTCTTCTAATTTCAACTTATAAAGCACAAGCATATATGCAACAAAGAAGGACCCAATGGTTCAAGTTTATTAGATGCAAAAAGTAAAGTGTGCCATCAAGTTCGTGAGAGCTTTAATCACTAGTTTTCTCATAACAAGTTTAATTGGGAAGGTAAACAAAAGCATGAATATACTTGGAATAGCTTAAGCCAGTAGGTAGGTATGGTGGACTCTTTGGAATAACTTGGTTTAGGGAGTTGGATGCACGAGTGGAACTCATACTTGGTTGTGGAGGCTAGCAAAAGACTGGGAGCGACAAACTAAGAGAGCAATAATGGCCATAATCATGCAGAGCGACAAAACATCATTGATCAAAGCATAAAGTGATACTACAAGTTGAAAACTAAAGGATCATAAAGGCTATGGTGACTTGAGATAGTTATAACATGGTGTGAGCATATGCCAAGTCAACCCAAATAAAGCATCAAAGGAGAATACCACTATACTATGCTTTAATATGCTAAAACAACGCATGATTCATCCAAGGCACATTAAGCAATCTCAATTATTTATAACAAGTCATGCTACAGCAAAAAATACTAAGCATAAAGCCAAAACAATATCAAGCATGGCATGACAAAGCATAGGTCACAGTCAAAAACATGCTCTTTTTACCACATAAGTAAGAACTTTCCTACTCTTTTCCAAACCAAACCAAACTATTTTCAAACCAATGTATGAAAGAGGGGGTCCAACCAATTTATTCAGCAAACTAAGCAAACAAAAGCAAACGAAAAACCAAAACGAAAACGAAAAAGAAGACGCTCCAAGAACAACACAACTGTGCATGAAACAATAAAAATGAAGCGTTTGGAAGAAACCTGAGATTTTTATTGATGAAGAAGGGGATGCCTTGGGCATCCCCTAGCTTTGATGCTTGTACTTCTTGGATATTTCTTGGGGTGACACGCGTGGCATCCCCAAGCTTGAGCTTTAGTCCATCCTTCATCTCATTACTCATTCCTTCCATACACCTGAAATTTTTCCTTCATACAAAACCTCACACAATCTTTATTAGCAACATTAGTGCACTCAAGATAAATAAGTCTTAAGGTTCAGTTCTAACACCAAATAAACTTCCATTAGAACACTATCTACTGTATCACTTCCCTCAAAAAGCTTAATTCCTCAAAAGAACTCAAAAAGGAACCAACAAGAAGCAAATGCAGAAAATGGCAGAAATCTGTCAAAACAGACCAGCAGGTAAAGACGAATTTTTTCGAAGACCTTCTGTTGCTCAAATAAAAAGGTGTTAAACTAACGAAAGTTATATAACAACCTGGGGCAGAAGCAAAAAAATTGACGCCTCAAAATGGCGTTCATAGATTTTACACGAATTTTTATGGTGAAGTACCGAAATCTGTTTCGGGACAGCAACTTTCCCAATCATTACTTCTCTCTTATTAGAGGTTGCTCTTGGCACAAAAACCAAATAAAAAGGATAAGGAGAGGTTATTATTGAAGTAATAACTTCCAAGTCTCATCTAAAACTTTTGGGTTATCACCCAATAAGTACTTTTCTTTAACGCCTTTAAGTTAGGCATAAGAAGCAAAGAAAGAACCAAGTGTTCTCAAATGAAGAAGCATTAAGATTAATATCGGAAATATCTTCAACAAGGCAAGGTATATCATCCAAATAAGTTCTAGAGAATCCTCTCTCAATGTTCTTAGGTTCACTATTTTCATCAAAAGGGTTTTCAGGAACAATCCAATCAAGATTCTTTTCTATGGCTTCATGTATTGCTTCTAGTTTAAAGGGTATTGGTATCTTAGGTTCCTCCCCATTAGGTTCGGTTTTGTTCATCTTTTCTCGTGTACCAACAACATCTACACATGAGCCTAGCATATTGAAATGTTCAAAGACTTTCCTAGCTTCCTTGGCAACATCATAGAACTCCTTAAACAAAGTTTCTAGAATAAAATCCCTCTTTTCAGGGTCCTCAATTTCTTTAAGCTTAAGAAACATTACTTGCATTAGGGGGTTGAGGTTAACAAACCTAGCTTCTAACATGTGAATTAAAGAAGCTGCAGCAATCTCATAGTTTGGAGCAAGTTCTGCAAGGGATCTATCCTCAGTATCCTCATGTTTACTAACATGATTAAAGAATTCTTCAATATTATCTTTCCCAATTATAGAGTCACTACCAATTGAAAGGTCTTTCATGGTCAATTTGGGGATCAACATGGTGAGCTAAGGAAGAGGCAACAACTAAAGGAGACTTAATTTTTTGTGTGTTTTTGATAAAGAAAGCAAACTAGTAAAACTAAATTTTTTGTGTTTTTGGTAAAGAAACAAGCAAACAAAGCAAAAGGAAACCAAGCAAAAAAAAAAACAAAGTAAAGAGATTGGTTATGAGGGACTCCCCTTGTGAAGATGTCCTTGACTCCCCGGCAACGGCGCCAGAAAAATGCTTAATGGCTCAGTGTTGATGTAGAGCTTGTTGGGAACCCCAAGTGGAAGGTATGATGAGCACAAAAACAAGTTTCCCTCAGTTATGAAACCAAGGTTTAATCGAACCAGTAGGAGCAAGGAAACACCCCAAAGGTGTTGCTAGCTGAGCCTTGGCAGGGCGCACTACCGGTGCTAGTAGGAATGTGGAGACCTGCACAACACAACCACAGAACTTTGTCCCCAACTTGCGATGAGGTTGTCAATCTCACCGTGTTTTGCTGAAAACAAAGGATTAAACGTATCGAATGGAAGGAAGTAATAGTTTGCAGAAAGTAAACACAAAGCAGTAAACAGTTTGTAGATTGTATGTAAAAGACAAGGACCGAGATCCATAGTTCACTAGAGGTGGCTCTCCTTAAGATAGATAACATGCTGGGTGAACAAATTACAGCAGGGCAATTGACAAACATCGAGAAAGCAATACATGTGTATACTAATCATCTTGACGCCTTTGGAACTTGATTAGGCATTACAACATTATACATAGACCGCCATCCAACTGCATCTATGGCTAATAATCCACCTTCAGGTTATCATCTGAACCCCCTCCAGTATTAAGTTGCAAGCAATAGATTATTGCTTTACGAATTGCGTGTAATGTAAACAATACGATTGTTCTATGAACAAAGGATTATTGTTTTCTCCCTAGTAGCAACATCACATCTAGTACCTTAGAGATTTCTGTCACTTCCCCAGATTACCAGAGGCATGAACCTACTATCGAGCATAAATACTAACTCTTGGAGTTGCTAGTATCTACTTGGCCAAGATAGCTACTAACAACAGAAAGCATGCAAGATCTCAAATAACAAAGAATGATAGAATCAATAATCAATCTGAAATAGCATCTCAATATCCATCGGATCCCCGCAAACACAACATGCAGAATTACAAATAGATGATATTGATCATGAACGGAGCTCACAAGATCTAGACATGAAGGCACAAAGGAGGAGAACCAGCCATCTAGCTACTACATGGATCAGTAGTCCAAGGATGAACTACTCACGCATCACACCGGAGGCTTGCATGGTGATGAAGAAGGCCTCCAGGGTGAATTCCCCTCTCCGGCAGGGTGCTGGGAAGAGCTTCAGATCCCTCCCGATCTAGGGGTGGAGATGACGGTGGCTACATACTCTTTCATGGATTTTTGATCAGGTACTTAGGGTTTTTGTCCCAAGGTCAATATATAGGCGGAAGGAGAGGCCGAGGGGGTGCCTGGGCTAGCTAGACCACCCCCTGGCGCGACCAGGCTTGGCCCGTGCAGCCAGGTGGTGTGGTGGTCCCCTGGCTCCTCTCCATCTCCTATTCTGGCATTTGATGACTTCTGGAAAAATAGGCACTTTGGCTTTTGTCCCTTCCAATTCTGAGAATATTCATTTTCTGACTTTCCTGGAACCAAAAACAGCAGAAAACAGGCAGCTGACACTGTGGCTCTTGTTAATAGGTTAGTCCAAGAAATCATATGAAAATTACTCCAAAGTGTGGACAAAACACAAGAAAGTGGATAAAACCAAGCATGGAACATCAAAAATTACAGATACATTTGCAATGTATCAGGGAGCGAGGATTCCATATTTGTGCATGATCTACTCAAATGCAACTATTCTATTTGTGCACAAATCTTGGGGAGCTTCTCTATTTTATTTAAAACACTCGTTTGATATTATCATAATATCTTGTTGTTTACATTTTGGACTCATTTGTTGTTTTCAATTGGTTTGTCTGATCTTGTGATTGCTCGCGTCATTTTTTGATTCTTTTTGAATTCTTTAGCAATCTTTGGGTCCTCAATATAGTTATACTTATTCCCAAGTATTCATCATTGGATATGTGTGAATGCACACCTTTGGAGGAACTATCACTATATTGGCCTTCTAGAACTTGTCACCCATTTCGGCAATCGATGCCAATGGGGGAGAAGTGTTAGAGGGTTTAAGGGAAGTTAGTTTATGCTTTGAGTTTGTTCTTAAGCATTTTCCTTTCATGCTCTTGCGTCTTTGTGTTGCTTAGCATGTGGTTTATATAGAGGAAACACCACCAATGATAATGATTGACAATTTATGCAATGAAATTCAAGTTCATCACACATCCATAGATTGTAGGGGAGTTTGCTCTATATATTGTGGTGGTACCAATATCCCATACTTTATGGTGGTGGTACCAATATCACATACTTGTGTAGTATTTGATATTGGTGCTACCATTTTATTCGTTAAATTCATCATATAAACCCTCTCAAAGGGATTGTCATCCATTACCAAAATGGGGGATATTGAAAGAGCATGTGGGCCCCATGTGTGGTTTCGGTAATTAATCACAATCTTTATGGACTAATCTTTTCATTGAGTTGTACCTATAGGATTTGTCCATTGACATTGTTTGGAGCTGTGTTGGCTTCAAGGTAGAAGAAATGAAGAAGAAGCATTGTCCAAGGGCTTTGGGCCTATAGGAATCTTGTAGAAGAAGAAGAATAAAGAAAAGAAGATCAAGTGTGTCTTGAAGAAGTAGATGGAGTTCCTCATGTGTATCTTCAAGACATCATCAAATCGGAGTTAGAAGAAATGTTGTGCAAGCTCAAGATGCGCCATCTCTAGAAGATATCATGCTTGAAGCTTGCAATCCTCGATGATCAAGGGTCGATGAAGACAAGGTCAAATAAGAGGTTTCCCCATGGTGTATGGGGGAGCATGTTTCAAGTCTTCATCATTCCAACTCAAGGAACACCAATCAAGAAAGGTGTCCATCTTGAGAAGGACAAGATTGTCTACATCGAGCTCAAGTGGATTGGTCAAGGCAAAGGTATTATCTTGATATGTTTTCCCTTTTGCGGTCTCATGTTGTTGTTATTGTTGGGAAACCGGGTTTAGGATAGATAACCATACTATCAAGAGGGGCTCTTGAGTGAGTAACTTGATCATATCCTTTAAAGAGAGCTCCAACATTTACATACTTGGCATCATCTTTCTTGGTTCTAATTTGGTTATTATCCATTAGAGGATTTAGATCTTGTGTTAATCTCCATTACAAGCTCAAGTTCATCAAAAATGGATTTCGTATGCATTCTCTATTGTGTTTTCGATTTGGAGGTTTTACCGGTCTGTCTTTTATAATAGGTTAACCCCTTCATCATTTTATTCTGTCCCCCTTTCTGTACTATCATGGTTCCCTACATAATCTTGTAGATATTGTTTTTCTCTTCGAAACGAGCCCAAGATCATCAAAATCGGAGTTCGGATGCAAAAGTTATGATTGTTTTTGTATCGGTGTTTCTGCCAGTTTTGTGAGGGCCAGAGACTTCGGGGTTCGCACCCCAGAGACTCCAGCCCAAATTCTAGCCCAGACTCCGGGGGGTGTACAGAGAGCATCTGGAGGCTGCTCGGAGTCCTGACCGGAGTCTGCACCCTGGAGACTCTGGTCCTGGGGGCCGTAGACTCCGGTCCCGAAGGCCAGAAACTCCGGGATAAGTTGTCTGCAACGGCTAGTTGGCATGGGAGGATCTATAAAAGGACCCCTTCCTCCTCCTTGGGCTGGTTGCTTTCTCTCTCTCTCCTCCATTGTTTCTACCTTCAAGAGCTTGCTTTCATCTCAATCCCTCCCATATTTATTGAATCTTGTTGGGGGATTTGAAAGAGGAGATCTAGATATACAACTCCACCAATCCATCTCTCCTCTATGTGAGGGGAACATCTTGGGATCTAGATCTTGGGGTTTCTTTTGTGGATTTCCTCTTTTGTTCTTCCTCTCTTATTCCCCCAGTTTTTAGTAGCTTTGTTGGAATTTGAGAGTGAAGGATTGGAGCATCTTTGTGGTGTTCTTGCCTTTTGTATTAGGTGCATCGGTTTGAGTTCTCTACGGAGGATTTGGTTGGTGAAATCAAGAAGTTTGTCCCTCTTGGGTTCTTGGAACCCTAGAAGGTTGTGTGACCTTTTTGGCGTGTTCTTGGAGCATTCAATTAAGTTGTGGAGGTCTCCCCAAGATATTGGTCTTTGTGGTGTTTATTGGGAGCCTACAATTAAGTTGTGAAGATTGCCCCAATATTGTACGGGTTTGGTGACCACCCTCAAGTGTCCCATAGTGGAATGAGTGCTTATCGCGTGGTGGGTGCTCGGGAGAATAGGGTGAGGCCTCATGTGACATTGGTGGTCTTAGTACCACCCACCCCTCCAACGAGACGTACTCCCTTGTTGGGAGGAACTCGGTAAAATATTGTCGTCCCCGTGTGCCTCGGTTATCTCTATACCCGAGCTCTTTACTTATGCACTTTACATTGTGATAGCCTTCATGCTTGAAGTAATCTATCTTGCTATCATTGTTGCTTGTCTTGCTTAGCATAAGTTGTTGGTGCACATAGGTGAACCATAGCATTTATAGGCTTTGTGCATGACAAAAGAAAATTCTAGTTTTATTTCGCCTTTGTCAAGCCCATATCGTTAAAGTTTGAAACCGCCTATTCACCCCCCTCTAGGCGACATCTGTGATCTTTCACTCCTATTCACCCCTCTAGTCGACCAAAGTTAGGCCTTTCAATTGGTATCAGAGCCAAGGCTTTTACTTCTGGTTTAACCGCCTAAGAGACAATGGACGACGATGAGGGGAGTGCGGGTGCAACCACCAAGAACTTCGCCTCCATGGATGACCTCAATCGTTTGGAGACATCCATTATGACCAAGTTTGAGGAAATTATGACAGTCTTGCAATCCCTCAAGCCTAACCCCATGCAAGCCACTCCTCATGATGCATCTCAAACCGCCGAGGCCCCTCCCGCTACCGTGCAAGTGGTCTCCCCCAGGGTGTATCCCGTGGCTTCCCCAAAACACTTGGGCTTAGGCTTTGTTGCTCAAACCACCAAGCTCCCAAGCAAGAGCACCGAGGGGCTAGGTGACTCCTCCTCCAAAGAGGGAGAGGAGGGAAAGGACTACTCGGCGGTACCACCACCGCCGAAGTACACTCTGGACCCACCTATTCCCATGCCGCATATCATACCTCAAGAGATCCTCCCATGTAGATACTTCAAACTTCGCCAATTGGCAATATCTAATGCAATCTCACATTTCCATCTCTTCTATTGAATTGATGAGGATTGTGGAAGAAGGATTCTCCCCATATGATGCAAAGAAGTTGACTCGGCCCAAGGTCGTGGACAAGCAACTCAATGCCACCGCTCTAGGCATGATCCAAAAGGCATTGACTCCCAATGACTTTGCTCACATTCGTCAATTATCCACCACCAAAGAAGCTTGGGATCATCTCACCGAGTTGTATGTCGGGAATGCTAGCATTCAAAGCTCCAAGTTTGATGAAGTCAACAATGAGTCCGATGGCTTTGCAATGCAAGATGATGATACACCCGAAGACATGTATCGTCGTCTCAAGGTTCTTTGTTGCACTATGAGGGACCTTGGTGCTACCTATGTTGATGACAAGTTCATGAATAGGAAGTTTGTTTAAGCCCTCCTTCCCTCTGAGGAGCAAAAACTCAACTCTATCAAGGGGAGAAGCAACTACCACATCATGTACTCTCAAGATGTGTTGAGTGAAGTTGTTGCCATGACTATTGCCAAGAAGAATGCGGAGTCCACTCGTGCTCGTGCATATGGGTCTCAAAAGGTGAACCTAGCCTTGAAGGCCCAAGCGATGGATGTTGATGAAGATGAATACACTAGTGAGTGGTCTCAAGAGGACATCAAATATGCCTTCAATGAGCACTTGGTTCTCGCATCAAGGTCCTTTTGGAACAAGCCGGGCATGAAGTCAAGGTCAAGGGACAACACAAGATTCAACTCAACCATGAAGGCTCCAAAGGAAAGATCTTGCTACAATTGCAGCGACAAGAGTCACTTCGTGGCCCAATGTCCTTTCAAGAATAGAGAGTAAAATGGAGGTCATCTTATCCGCAAGAGCAAGCCAAGACCTCCTCGCCCCATGAATAAGAACTTCCACAACAAGAACCCTCCAAACAAGGAGAGGGCGATGGTGGTCCATGAAGAGTACTTCTTGGGCGCGGATGATGATGATGGGAGTGAAGGTCCAGGTGGAGAGATCGTGGAAGTTGCCGCTATTGCTACTTCTTCTACCCCACGTGTGTCTCTCTTAGACTCGCCGAGTGAGAACATCACCAACTGCAACCAAAAGTTTCTCATGGCCAAGGCCACCGAGGTAACACCCACTTCCAAGTCTCCATCAAATGAACTTCCTTTGCATGATCTAGATGGTCTAGAGGTTAAGAAAGAGATAGTAATCATATGTGAATCCATGGAGCATCTAGATGATGATACTAGAATGTGCTTTGAAACTCTTGTAAACCAACTTGACCATGCTAGGGAAATGCTAGATGAGAAGGAAGAGGTAATTGACATGCTAGGTAAAAATGAGAGAGAGGCAGCCGATGAAATTGCATCTCTATCTCAATCCCTTGAAGATGAACATAACATGAGAATAACTCTTGAGGAAAGTGTGGCTAAACTTGTAGATGACCATAATGATGTCATATCACAACTTGTTAAAGAACAAGATCATGCTCTTTCTTCACTGAATGTCCTTAAAAATGAAAAGGTTGAGTTTGGTGTTAGTCATGAATGTCTCAAGGACTTTGAGAAACTCAAGGAGGAACATCATGCCTTGGAGAGTAAATTCTCAAGTCTTTTTGAGGCTCATGAGCGACTTCAAACTCAATTGAATAATGAACAATCAAAGTCTTCCGATATGCCTGTTATACATTTGCATTGTTCTTCTAACCCTTGTTGCAAGCATGTGAATCATGTTGAGGAATACAAGGAGTTGAAAGATCAACTTGCAAAAGGGCAAGTTGACAAGAAGGGTATTGGGCACATTCCTAGGCCCAAGAATAAGAAGAAGAACAAGAAAAGAAGAAAAGCAAGAGCTTTTCTCAAGTATCCTCTTATGCTTCTACCTTTGTGCAAAGTGATAACTTTGCCGAGAAGAACAACCCTTCTTACATTCTTTGCAAATCTTTTGATGGTCATGTTTACGCAAAATACATTTGAACTTCTTACACTCATGATTATCATTGGACCATTTGGGTACCAAAGACCCTCGTGACTAATAGAAGGGGACCCATTGCAAAATTGGTACCTAAAACGAAAGCTTGATTTTCTTGTAGGAATTTGCTTCCAGTGGAGCAAAATGGGTGCTTGATAGTGGAGCTACAAGCCATATGACCAGAAGCAAGTCTATCATGTCAGAGATTAGGCCTCATTTTTCCAATACTATGGTCTCCTACGGTGATAAAACAAGTTCTCAGGTATTGGGTTTTGGTAAGGTGGTAGTAACCTCGGATGTATCCTTAGTTAATGTCATACTTGTCAAAACCCTTGGATATAATCTCCTTTATGTTCGTGCTTTAGCCATTATGGGTCTTTCGTCTTTCTTTAATGAGAATTTCGTGGTCCTCATGTGGAGCAAGAATCTCATGGTGGATTTCGTTGAATACGTAGAGCATGACTTGTATGTGGTGGATTTCTCTGGAAAGCCCTCTACACATGCTATATGTCTCTATGCTAAAGCCGATGTGGGATAGTTGTGGAATCGCCGCTTAGCCCACGTAAACATGAAGTCTTTGTAAAGTCTCTACATGGGGGCAACATCCTTGGACTAAAATACATTTGCTTTGCCTAATATTGTGTATGCAGGGCTTGTGTTGAAGGAAAGATGCATGAGAAGCCTCATAAGATCCTCAATCAAATAATCACCGAGCGATGCTTGGAACTTCTTCACATGGATCTTTTTGGGCCTCCTTCTCATGATAGTCTTGGAGGGAAGAAGTATTGTTTGGTGATTGTTGATGACTTCTCAAGATACACATGGGTCTATTTCTTCAAGTTCAAGAGCGAGACTCAACAAACCGTCATAGACTTTGCTTATCAAGTTCAATGGAAACACAATGCTAAAATTCTCACCATTCGGAGTGAAAATGGAACCGAGTTCAAGAACTACACTTTGGATGAGTTTCTTAGCGATGAGGGGATCAAGCATCAATATTCAACTCCATACACCCCTCAACAAAATGGCGTTGCCAAAAGGAAGAATCGTACTTTGATGGATGCAACCCGGACAATGTTGGCCGAATTCAAGTCCCTCTACCAACTTTTGGGACGAAGCCATTTCCACCGCTTGGCATGCAACCAATCGTCTCTACCTACGCAAGAAGAAGAACATGACTTGTCGTGGAATTGACCACGGCAGATGCTACATGATAGCTTACATAGAGGGAAGGGCAAGGCGACGTAGGAGAATCCGGGAGCGAGATTGGTACACGATGTACCCAGGTTCACGTCCCATCGGTAGAGGATCGCTACGTCCTGCTGTCAATCCAGTATATGATCATAGATTGGTTTACACGGAGTCGCCGGAGGTGGAGGGGGAGACTAGATCTAATATGATGCGTGAGAGCATGGCTCAAAGGGGTGCCCCTGGTGTCTTTATATATATAACCAGTTAGGTTTACAAGTGTGCTAATGGGCTTTGTATTGGAGTCGCCGTCTTGGGACTCTAGTCGGCGAGTTGTCTGGATCCCGTATGCGTCGGTCGCCGTATTTGGCGAGTCGATCCGCCCTGGGCTAGGCTACGGTCGGCTCGCTCCAACTAGTGACTCCGCTTCATGGGTATACCCCGATTGGTATTCCCCTATCAGTAGTCCCCAAGCGCGTTAGGGACTCGGCGATGACTCCAAGCCACCGAATCGGCGCAGGTGATTCCAGGGTGGAGTCGATGGTGATTCGTTGGCGAGCTCCTGAAATAGAGAAATAGCTCATGAAGTAGCCCAATCGCCAAGGCGAGTCAACGCGTCGAGCGAGTCGTCATTGGATGGAGTCGCCCCTTGGAGAAGTTTCACTAGCGCCTTGTCAACTTGATATTGCAGAGGTTGATGAATAGCAGACGTGGAGGCCGCCAAGTCGTTGATGATGAAGTCACCGAATCGGTGTAGGCAATTCCGCGATGGGAGAGCCCGCGAGGGAAGTTCATGATGGCGATTCCCCAAGCATGGCAATTCCGTGAGGGTAGCGAGTCCCCGAGCGTGAAGAGTCCGTGAAGGCGGCGAGTCCCCGAGCGTGTTGAGTACGCGAGGGCGAGTCCGCGGTGGCGAGTCCCCGGGCGTGTTGAGTACGCGAGGGTGAGTCCACGGTGGCGAGTCCCCGAGCTTGGCGAGTACGCGAGGGCGAGTCCGCAGTGGCGAGTCCCCGAGCGTGGCGAGTACGCGAGGGCGAGTCCACAGTGGTGAGTCCCCGAGCGTGCTGAGTACGCGAGGGCGAGTCCGCGGTGGAGAGTTCCCGAGCGTGTTGAGTACGTGAGGGCGAGTCCACGGTGGCGAGTCCCCGAGCGTGTTGAGTACGCGAGGGCGAGTCCGCGGTGGTGAGTCCCCGAGCGTGTTTAGTACGCGAGAGCGAATCCGCGGCGGCGAGTCCCCGAGCGTGTTGAGTACGCGATGGCGAGTTCGTGGTGTCGAGTCCCCGAGCGTGTTGAGTACGCGAGGGCGAGTCCGCGGTGGCGAGTCCCTGAGCGTATTGAGTACACGAGTGCGAGTCCGCAGTGGCGAGACTCCGAGTGTGTTGAGTAAACGAGGGCGAGTCTGCGGTGGCGAGTCCCCAAGCGTGTTGAGTACGCGAGGGCGAGTTCGCGGTGGCGAGTCCCCGAGCATGGCGAGCCACGGTTGTGGAACCACACGCACACGCAGTATGCCTAGGAGTAGTCCCCGAGGCTCGAGTTGGCTTGTAGAGGTGACTTGAGGCTCTTTAGAGATGCATAGTAGAGCTTGTTCTCGAGCATGGCAACTAGCGCTCGACACTGTCTGAAGTGCGGCGAGTCCGCGTAGGGAGAGTTTGCAGTGAGCGAGTCCGCGAGGGAAGAATCCCCGAGTGTGGAAAGTCTGCAGCGAGTGATTCCCCGTGCGTGGCGAGTTCGTGAGCGCCCAATATGACGGGGTCAACGCGACGGATATCGTCGGGTAGGCACGCCGCATGCTTCTGGGCTGCGAGCATGCAATTTGCTTGTTCCTCACACGCACACATCAACACGAATTATATAAAAATAATGTTAGTATAAGAATAAAATATTTAGAATAAGATTGTCTGGGAGAAAATTATCATCTATAGCCGAGTTGTCGTTGGCCAAGTTGTAGGTAGATACGACAGCGAAAAGCCAAAGAAGTTCACGGGAGAGCAGTTGTCCGATCCTTCGGATGAGGTCACAGACGCGCGTCCGTCCGGATCTTCGTAGGTAGAGTCGGTCGGGTCTACTTCATCGGCGTGTTACTGCCGAGGTGCTCGCGTGCGCGCTTAAGTCGTCTAGTCTGAATTTCAGTGCCTCCTTATGTGGACGTGCAGTGTCGATATATTTATTCCTCGTGCATAAGACAAATAAAACAAGATATTAGTATACATGTCTAATTACATAATTTCACGGGAGGGTACAAAGTAGGCCAGCACTAAATATTCGCATGCTTTACCATGGACGTACTGTTTACCGATTGATCTAACGCTCAGTCGGAACTAGATCCAAGTACTCCATACTTATTAGTAATTAAAGAATAGAGAAAAGATGTCACCGATGATTACTTTTGGAGTGCAACTGCTGCCGCTCGCATGCATGGCCGACACCAGATCGGTCGGTGCCTTTCTCATGAGCACATCGCCGACGATCGATCACGGAGATATATTCTGATTGAATTTGGCTCCTAGTACTCAATTCTCCAAGCGGTATGAGTACATGCAATTGCACTAAAGAGATTAGATCAAATAAACTAATCAATTAAAAGAGTATTCAATGCGAGAGGAATCCAAGTAAATAACCAATCAGTCGCATGGAGCCGATCGTGCATATGGGCGCATGCGCGATTCTCCAGGTCAACTGCATGCGCGTGTTCCACGTCGGCGGGAGGCAACCAGATTGGTCGGCACCCAACTCCGAGTGACGTGAGATGCAATCTGGCCGCCGGTGATGGTGAGGGATCCCGCCCGGATTATCACCTCTAAGCACCGCTTGTCCCATGGTGAGCGTCAACTGTCATGGAATTGATCACGGCAGATGCTACAGGGTAGCTTACGTAGAGAGAAGGACAAGGCGACGTAGGACAATCCAGGAGCGAGATTGCACACGATGTATCCAGGTTCACATCCCCTCGGTGGAGGATCGCTACGTCCTGCTGTCAATCCAGTATATGATCATAGATTGGTTTACATGGAGCCGCCAAAGGCGGAGGCGGAGACTAGATCTAATATAATGCGTGAGAGCATGACTCAAAGGGGTGCTCCTGGTGTCTTTATATATACAGCCAATTAGGTTTTACAAGTGTGCTAATGGGCTTTGTATTGGAGTCACCGTCTTGGGCCTCCAGTCGGCGAGTTGTCTGGATCCAGTGTGCGCCGGTCGCCGTATTTGGCGAGTCGATCCGCCCTGGGCTAGGCTTCAGTCGGCTCGCTCCAACTAGCGACTCCGCTTCATGGGTATACCCCGATTAGTATTCCCCCATCATGACTCCATATGAACTTCTCACCGGACGCAAGACAAATATCAAGTACTTCCGGGTGTTTGGTTGTAGATGTTTCATTCTCAAGAAAGGTGTCTAATTGTCAAAGTTTGAGGCTAGGGCACAAGAAGGAATCTTCGTTGGCTACTCAAGTCAATATGATGCCTATAGAGTCTACAATAAAGCCACAGGAAGAGTTGAAGAAACTAGCAATGTCGAGTTTGATGAAGATCATGAGTCTCTTGTGAGGCAAGATGGTGTTCGTGATCCAAATAATGAAATTCCTCTCCAAGCCATAAGAAGAATGGGTGTGGGATTCTTCCACCCCATTGAGGATCCCCTTGTGGCCGAAGGAGAAGGACCAAGCTCTACTCAATTGGAGCCTTCACTCTCACAAGACCATCATGCCCCTCAAGTACAACTTATTGCTTCTCAAGGTTCTCCAAGCTCTTCTCAAGATCATCATGTCCATGACTCTCTGATACGTCGTAAACGTATCTATAATTTTTTATGCTCCATGTTTTTTTATTAACTATCTTATGTTTTGTCTATATTTTGAGATACTTTTATGCATTTTCTAGAACTAACCTATTAACAAGATGCCACAGTGCTAGTTGCCTGTTTTCTGTTGTTTTTGGTTTCAGAAAATCTGGAAAATAAATATTCTCGGAATTGGACCGGACAAAAGCCAAAGTTAATATTTTACCAGAAGACTCACAGAGCCAGAAGACGAGACAGAGAGGGGCCACGAGGTGGCCACACCACCTGGTGGTGCGGGACATCCCAGGCCGCGCTAGGGGTTGTGTGGGCCCCTCGAGCGCCCATCGACCTTGCCTCTTTGCCTATATATTCCCCCCAGGACGAAAACCCTAAAGACTAGATCAGAATTCCATGAAAAGTTCCGCAACACCTCTGCCACCGAAGAGGAGATCCAGGGGACAAAAGTCTCTGTTCGGGCACCCTGCCGGGACGGGGAAGTGCCCCCGGAGCCATCTCCATCAACTCCACCGCCATCTCCATCGCCGTTGCTGACTCCCATGATAAGGAGGGAGTAGTTCTCTCTCGAGGCTAAGGGCTCTACCGGTATGCGTGATCTTATAAGATCATGAGCTTTGTAATCTATAGATCTATTCTGCTACTCAAGTGCTTTAATTAATCTCTGCTTATCCCCACGTGTGTGAAGTTGACAATGTGCACACCGTGTGGCACTTTGGCTAAGATAACATAAATAATTATCATGAGTATAATTTGAGTTGGATGTCTCTATGAGATTGTGGTGTTTGTTGGAACCATCTAGCGGTCAAGGTGATAGTGAGGGGTTATCTAGATGGGGAATGCAAACTTTAAGGTGTGTTGTTATAGCCCTACATCATCCAACCGGAGAGTAGTTCAGGGTAGCATCATGAAGAGAAGATATTTATATGAGAGTGTCCACTAGTGAAAGTATGATCCCTAGGTCTTATTTCTAAGCATTGAAACACCGTTTATAATCAGTCCTGTTACATGTTTGCTTACTGCCACTCTTATTTCAGATTGTAATTACCACTTATAATCATCCATATTACTTGTATTTTACTATCTCTTCGCCGAAATAGTGCACCTATACACCTGACAAGTGTATTGGGTGTGTTGGGGACACAAGAGACTTCTTGTATCTTGATTGCAGGGTTGCTTGAGAGGGATACCTTTGACCACTTCCTCCCTGAGTTCGATAAACCTTGGGTGATCCACTTAAGGGAATCTTGTTGCTGTTCTACAAACCTCTGCACTTGGAGGCCCACCATTGTCTATAAGAATAGAAGCGTGCGTAGACATCAAGCTATTTTTCTGGCGCCGTTGCCGGGATTGAAGAAGAAGAAGCTCCCACATCAACCACGCGCCATCAAAGCTATTTTCTGGCGCCGTTGCCGGGGAGATAAGGTAAAAGGTACTCACATATTCTAGCTACTAAGCTATCTCCTAGTACTGTTGCTGGTGTGTGAGTGCGGGAAGTTATTTCCTTTAGATTCTGCAATTTTATTTTTTTGTTTCTTGTTTTTATTTTCCCTAGTTAGGCTTAATGGAAAACAACAACAAAATTAGAGAGCTTTATAGTATTTATCTTGAGTTAGGACATGACGTGTTTGAAGAGAAAATTAAAAAACCTATGGAACTTTATTTGCATGCTAATAGCAATATTATTATTATGAATTCTTTGAACACCATTATTGCTAATGCTATGGAAAAGTCTAAGTTTGGGGAAGCTGGTTTTGATGAGAATGATCTTTTTAGTCCCCCAAGCACGGAGGAGAAAATTTACTTTGATAATACTGTACCTCCATTATATGATGATTACAATGATGAATATGACATTTTCAGTCCACCTACTATTGAGGAGAAAATTAATTATGATTACAATATGCCTCCTATATTTTATGATTATGGTGATGAGAATAATAATGATAGCTATTTTGTTGAATTTGCTCCCACTACGATTAATAAGAATGACTATGCTTATAGGGAGAGTAATAATTATTTTATGCATGTGGCTCATGATAAGAATGTTTTATGTGATAGTTATATTGTTAATTTTATTCATGATGCTACCTAAAGTTATTATGAGAGAGGGAAACATGGTTTTATGCATCTCAACAATATTAAGTTTCCCTCTTTATGTTCAAATTTTTGAAGTTGCACTTGTTTTGCTTTCCTATGCTTGTTGCTTTGTTCTTCCATGACTTGTTTCTTTACAAGATTATTTTTCATAGAAAGTGGGTTAGACTTAATTTTTTCCATATTTGCTTCTTGATGCTCACTTTTACTTCAATTCATATTTCTTATGTGAGCATCATCGAAATTATCATGCCTATCTTAATGACTATAAAGACAGAGCTTTTGGGAGACAACCCATTATATTTTTACTTTCAGTTTATTTTTGTTTTTGTTGAGTCTTGGAATTTATTGCTTCTATAATAACCTCTCCTTATTATTTTTGTGTGGTTTTTGTGCCAAGAATAACCTCTAATGAGAGAGAAGTAAGACTTGGGAAAGTTGCTGTCCCGAAACAGATTTTTGTGCTTCGCTGTAAAAATTCATGAAAAATCTCTGTATGTCGGTTTGAGCTGTAATTATTTGTGCTTCTGCCCCAGGTTATTATCTAACTTTCGTTAGTTCAGCACTTTTCGATTTGAGCAACAGAAAGTCTTCGAAAAAATTGGTGTTTTCCTGCCGGTCTGTTTTGACAGATTTCTGCCATTATTTGCATTTGCCTCTTAATCTCTTTCTCTTTGAGTTCTCTTTGATCACTTGAACTTTTAAAAGGAATTGCTACAGTATATTGTGCTTTAATGGAAGTTTTATTTGTGATGAAACTAAACCATAGGACCAATTATCTTGAATGCACTAATGTTGCTAATGAAGGTTGTGTGAAGTTTTGTATGAAGGAAATTTTAAAGTGTAGGGAAGAACAAAGTGATAAGACGAAGTATGGACAAAAGCTCAAGCTTGGGCATGCCACCCGTGTCACCCCAAGAAATATTCAAGAAGTACAAGCGTCAAAGCTTGGGGATGCCCAAGGCATCCCCTTCTTCATCAATAAAATCTCAGGTTTTCTTCCAAACACTTCATTTTTATTGTTTCATACACAATTGTGTTGTTCTTGGAGCGTCTTTGTTTTTAGTTTTATTTTGTTTGGTTTGCTTAAAAAAGTTGGTTGAATCCCAACACACTTCTTTTGGAGAGAGACACACCCCGTTATTGATTGTCTAGAACACTCTAGTTTTCACTTTTATTGTCCTGTGAGTGTTCTCCTTTGCTAGCAATGCGTTTAGCTTTAGTTTTCGATTGGTGTTGGAAAAGAGTAGGAAGTTTCATGCTTATAGTGGTATAAAATGAGTCTTGTTTTGACTTTGGCCTAGACTTTATCATGTCATGTTTGATATTGCTTTGACTTTATGCTTAGTGATTATTGCTGTAGCATGACTTGTTACAAACAATTGAGATTGCTTAATGTGCCTTGAAAGAATTATACATTGTTTTAGCATATAAAAGCATAATATTGTGGTATTCTCCTTTGATGCTTTATTTGGGTTGACTTGGCGCATGCTTACACCATGTTAAGACTATACCAAGTCACCATAGCCTCTATGATCATTTAGTTTTCGACTTGTAATATCACGTTATGCTTTATTTAATAATGTTTTGTCTCTTTGCATGATTATGGCCATTTTTGCTCTCTTAGTTGGTCGCTCCCAGTCTTTTGCTATCCTCCAACTAAGTAGAACTCATACTCGGTACAGGTGGAGGCTAGCAAAAGACTGGGAGCGACCAACTAAGAGAGCAATAATGGCCATAATCATGCAGAGCGACAAAACATTATTAATTAAAACATAAAGTGATATTGCAAGTCGAAAACAAAATTATCATAGAGGCTATGGTGACCGGTTCATAGTCTTAACATGGTGTAAGCATGTGCCAAGTCAACCCAAATAAAGCATCAAAGGAGAATACCACAATATTATGTTTTTGTATGCTAAAACAACGCATGATTCTTTCAAGGCACATTAAGAAATCTCAATTGTTTGAAACAAGGCATGCTATAACAATAATCACTAAGCATGTAGTCAAAGCAACATCTAGCATGACATGATAAAGTCTAAGTCACAGTCAAAACAACCTTCCTTTAGTACCACTATAAGCATGAAACTTCCTACTCTTTTCCAACACCAATTGACTTATTTGAAACAAATCTCAAAGATAATAATCAATAAAGACCAGAGAGCATGTCTCACCCATCTACAAAGAAGAACTAAAAATTTCTAAGCCAAAAGAATAAGAAAACTAAAGCTAAACGCAGTGCTAGCAAAGGAGAACACTCACAAAACAGTAAGAGTGAAAACTAGAGTGTTCTAGGCAATGAATAACGGGGTGTGTCTCTCTCCAAAAGAAGTGTGTTGGGATCCAACCAACTTATTGCAGCAAACAATTACCGCTCAAGCCGACGTACTGAGATTTTTCATGATTTTTTACAGTGACGAACAGAAATCTGTTTCGGGACAACAACTTCTCCATATGTTACTTCCCTCTCATTATAGGTTATTCTTGGCACAAAAACCAAACAAAAAGGATAAGGAGAGGTTATTACAGAGTCTAATAACTTCGAAAACTCAACAAAACACAAATAAACAGAAAGTAAAAATATAATGGATTGTCTCCCAAAAGCTCTTTCTTTATAGCCATTATGATAGCCATGATAATTTTGATGATGCTCACACAAGAAATATGAATTGAAATAAAAGAGAGCATCATGAAGAAAATACGGAACAAATTTAAGTCTAACCCACTTCCTATGAAAAATAATCTTGTAAAACAACAAGTCATGAAAGCACACAGCATGTAACATCCCAATTTTTTTTTCTTTAAAAATCTTCATCATAGCATTCAAATCATCATGGCATGTACTACTTTGCATTAGTTTTGTCCTCCAAAAATTTGGTGAAATTTAGAGGCTTTTGGAGCACTTATGCTAAATTCAAAGAAAACTAGAAAAGAATTCAAAAAGAAAAAGAAAAGGAGGGAAAGGATTTTCAAACCGCAGCAGCAGTTCTGGCCTTTTTGGCCCAAACCGGCCCAGCTAGCCCACCCGGCCTCCCTCTCCCCCTCTCTGTTTTTCCGCACCCCCCTCAACTCACCCCCACTCACTTACCACTGGGCCCCGCTCCACGTCAATGCCACCTTAGCGTCTCCCACGCGAACGGCCGGCGCCCCCTCCACCTCCTCTGCCGTTTCCATTGCCGAGTGATTGTGAGCATTTCCGCGAGTAATTCGCCATCGCTTCGGCCCCTTCTTAATCCCCTCCTTCTCCCCGGCCGATTCCCCCAGACACAGCCCCTGGAGAGCCCCCATGCTCCCCAATTTCCACCTCACCCCGCCGCCGACCGAAGCACCTCCAGCGAGAATTCCGGTGAGCCTCGGCCACGCCGTGCCCTCCTCTCTGCTCCGTAATGCTTGCGGTGACCTAGCACACGTTTTAACCTCGGCCACGTGCCTTCTTTTGCACCAGGTCGACGACGCGATTCAACTCCGGTGAACCCCTCTGCCGCCGCCGTCCATTGCTTTCTCCGGTGAGGTTAAGGTTCATGCCGCCCCCTTTTGGTCTTTGCTAGGTCGTACAGATCATTGCGCATCTCGCTGACCCCTTTGCTGTCTGGTCTGAGCCCTAGGTCGCCGTCTCCGACACCGAGCCGCGAGCTCCGCCGTCTGTGCAACTCCGGCGAGGGATCCAGGCCAAACCAGAGCACCCCCACACCGCAGTGACCTCCATCGAGACCGCCACGACCTCCTCGACCTCTGGTACGTGTCCACGGTCTCCCAGCCCTTGTAGAATCGCCGGAACCTCATCGGCCGATGCTCCGCCGCCGCGTGCAGCCGGTCAGCGCCGCCCATCTCCGTCTAGGTCGCTAGGGACCGTTAGATCTTGGGTCTGTGGCTAGGATAAGATCGTGGACGAACCGGTACGAGCTAATCTGATCCGTCTGTCATCACTTAAGATCCAACGGCCCGCAGCTGCCGATCCGACCTGTAGCATCCCATTTGTCTAACAATGGTAATGCTACTTGGTCTAGTAATATAATGGCTACTTCCTATATATAATTGTTGCATCATAATTATATCATGCTCATGTCATCATGCCACCTTGCATTTGAGCATCATATAAAACCCTTCTTCTTTTGGTTCTTCTCTCATATGCATTATGAATTGTATTTGCCTCTTGATATTGTATTTGGTTGTTGATATATTGTTTAATGCCCAAGTTGAGTTGGGGGCATATCTTTTATTCACCTTTCCTTTCTCCACCTTATAAATTCCACCATTCTTTTACCATGGGCTTTTATTTTCTTTTGGGTATTTAACCTAGCCCATGGGAGATAGGATGGATCTAATGCCATAAATTCTTTGCTTGGCCTTATTCCACTTATTGGGGATGCATGAGAATAATGCCATACTTTTAATATTGTTTTCACAAAATAAACCTTGGCATTTATTGTTTTGCATGGGCTATGCAAAAGTACCACCACCTTTAGCCATTTTGATTCCTCTTGAATTTATTGGATCTTTTCCTTGTGGATCACCTCCACTCCTTTCCACCACCCCATTTTTCTCATCAACATCTTTTCTTCTAATTATCTCCATGCATGAATCAAATGAGCGCTTCTTCCCATACATCTATTCTTTTTCTTTTTCTTGGTTAATCTTCCACCTCTTCTCATGTTAGTTCAAAGCACTCACCATCTCCTCTTGGGATGATCCTTTAAACAAGAATAGAAGCCTACTCAACTAAGTAAATCCCTAACCCTAACTATCTCTCTATTTACCTCTAACCTAGTTCTTATCCTAAACCCTAACCCCTCCCTTACCTCTCTTTCTTCCACTCCCTCTCTACCAGGCTGGCCCACCTGGCCACCCTCCCTCCTTGGTCCCACACCTCAGCCACCCCTACCCCATCCCTAACAACCCTAACCCGAGGCCTCCCTAAGCTAAACCTAGCTACACCCGAGTCCTCTCTCCTCTCTCTATCTCTCCACCTGCCATGCTGGCCCCAGCTGCTACTCCTCCCCCTCACCCTGGTCCACCTGCAGCCTCCCACCCTGCCAGCCCTACCTTCCCCAGCCCGAGCCAGCACGTGAGGAGGAGAGACAAAGGTGGCCGAAACCACCTTTATCTCTGCCGTGCCCTCACGCTACCCCTCTCTCCCCCTCGCGTTGTCCTCATCCCCACACATGCCTCCTCCGCCTCTCCCAGATCCCCCAGCAACCTGCCCTCTCCTCTCCTTCTTCTCTTTTTGCCAACGCCTCACTCTCGCCGGAGTCGCTGTCTACCCCGCCGTCTCCTCGTTCCAGTCAGCGAGCACGACGTGGAGGTGGTCTAGGAGATCGAGGACGTCCCTCTACCCTGCCCAGTACACGCCAACGTGAAGAAGGAGACCCAGGACCGCCAGTACCTCACCGCTCTGCCGCCAAACCCTAGATCCGGGGTGCCAGCAACATCGCCGCTTCGCAGCTCCTCGGCCTGATCCGACCACACCAACCCACCCGCGGTGAGCCCCTCGACCGCCCTGACATCCTCCGCTTCGCCGTCACCATCTAGCGCCGCCGCTCTTTTCGTCGAACGCCTTCAGTGCGCCGCCACTCGCTGTTGCCTGCAAGGTTCCGCGTCGCAACGAGCCTTACCTAGGCCCCAGCCACCCTCCTATCAACTACCCCGCCCTACCGCGCTGGCTAACGCCCGCAGCGCGCGCGCCCGCGACGCGGGATCGAGCCCCCGTCATGCCGCTCTGTCGCCGCGCTCCGCTTTTCCGTCAGTTAGTCAGAGGAAACAGATGAACAGTGGGGGCCGTGGTCGTCTTTTAGAAAACCCCCCAACCTTTTTATTTCCTAAACCCGCGGTCCAGCCTACCCCACCTGTCAGCCGCTCTGGCAGTATTGCAGAAAAGTCCCTCGGTTCCTCAAGCCGTAACCTGCGCTCCAGCCCGGCCCCGCCTGGCAGTCACTGCGCGCTCGTTCGCTGGCACGTGGGCCTCCAGTTGCTGGCCCACCCGTCAGTCGCAGAGGCTGGCCAGTACGCGGTGTAAAAAGGAATTCGCGCGGGGGTCTCGCCCAGTCAGTAGCTGGCCCACCGTCAGCGGCTGTGGCTAGGTTTGCCTGGGTGACAAAAGTCCTCTCTGTTGCCTGTTTTATTTAACCCAAATTCAAATTATTTAAACTCAAATTCAAACCAGTTTTCAAATAACTTTTAATTTACAAATCCAAATAATACAAATAATATATGTTTTGGAATCAGAAAAATGTGAGGAATTCAAGTATGCCATTCAAAATAATGTTTGAACACTTTAAAATTTCGAGATGATTAAAATTACAATAAAATGCCCTTTTCCTTAATTAATTAATAACTTTAATTCTACAACTCCAAATTTAACAAATAATATATCTAAATCGATCAGCGCGACGAGCCCGATCTATCTATGCAGTCCTTGTTCTGAATTGAAGCATGCATCATGTCATTATTAAAAATCTGAACTGTTTATGACAATAAAACTTGGTTAAATAAACAACAAAATGCTTTATGTCCTGTATCCACACCTCACCTTTGCCATGCTACTTTAATGCCATGTAAATTGTGCACCATTCATCATGGCATGCTTGTTTGCTTGTCGCACTTTAATTCATATGCTTGTGCACTTTATTTATGTTGGCCCTTGTTTGTTTGGTTCTTCTTCGAATAGACGCCCAGTAGGAGAATTACCAGGAATCACAGGAGTACTACCCAGATCCATCTCTCGCTTCAACTGAGCTGCCAGGCAAGCACTACCACATGCTCGCATACATACAATACCTATTGCCTCTATCTTATTCTTGCATCATTGAGTCGCGATTGCATTAAATTGAATCCCAAGTACTGCATAGCCTTTACTTTTAAACCCCACCGAAGCTTGTTCCTCCATCCCATGAGCCATTACTATAGGAGTTGTTTGAGCCATGCGAGTCGTAGAAAAGCATGAGTAGGGTATGTGAGTGTTTGATGGACAATGAGGTACCTAAACAACATAACCTGGGTAGTAATGGGATAACTAATGAAAGAGGCACCGGTGAGCAATATCTGCTATTTGGTTTTTCATGCTCACTTGTGTCCCATAGGATCCCGAGTACTTGATTCCTGTTCCTTGACTATTCGCACTATCCACATCCGGGAGGCCTTATGGACCCCCCTGAGCCAGAGCTTGATTCATTCTTATTTCTTGGGGCCACAAAGTAGTTTGGGCTTTATTACTACCCTGTACTTATGCCATGTTATTGTTTTATTAAGATTGTGCGAGGAGCACCTATACTGTTTAAGAATTGCGGAGTGTTTTCGCGGTATCGACAAGCCCAGTCACATTTTCGGGTTCCCAGTCGTTTACAGCCATTGGCGCAAACCTTGGGTCCGTCTCGGAGCCGGCCAACTTCGTTGCGGGTAGCTTAATGGGGTGGCCCCCTGAAATATTTCTGAATCCTGTGATTGCTTTGTCGTGAATGCCTCGTCGGGTTTTGATTTGGTTTTTCCAAGGTTGATCGAGTGTCTGTTGCTATTTGTGCACCCTGCAGGGTAAATCTTTCTGAAAGCCGTGTCCGCGGTTATGGACGACTTGGAGCACAGTTTCTCGATCATAGACAAGTATAACTAAAGTACCGCTTTTAACTTGACTAAGTACTTGACTAGTAAATAGTGCAATACTCATGGAATGGATAATAAAACTGCCAACGGATGATGGGGGTTGTTCGTCCACTTCCTCGTTGGTAAGCGAGGAGGAGGATGGATCTGTTAATTATACTATTATAACTGTTGTCCTTAATTCACGGACTTCCGTCTATCATTGGTTAGGCGGAAGGTTAGCGAGTTTCTATAGAATTGTTAGGTATTATCTTTTGCTGCAATTGCGTCACCCCAGGTTGTGTCCCCTTTAGTGGCATTAAGACTTGCTGAGTACCCCTAGGGTCTCACACGATAAATTGTTTGATTCAGATGAACAGGTATACCCGCAAGATGGATACTAGGTGGAAGAGACAGATGATGTTGGCAACGATCGTTCGGTGTAGAGATTCCAGGAATGGGGATCCGTGAGATCTGTGGGCGGGATGTGTTTATTTTATGGGGCATCTTATGCCAATTTGCTTCTTATCCGTATTCGGATCTTGTTTTCCGCTTCCGCCTGATACTCTGATGTGTGCTGTATGAGGAGCTATCCTAAATTATTATCTCTATCTAGGATATTTGAATCTTGCCGTATGGCGTTGCAATATTTCTATTTCTTTTAGATGGAATGGCTCTGAGGGCTGTTGTATGTGGCTTGCATACATACTCATTTGTGTATGTAGTTGATCCCTTCGCCTGCCGATTACGCCGCTCGTTCTTGTCCCGATGTCTGAAAGTGGTTAGGACGTCCGAAAGGTCTACCATGAGTGGCCCTGGGCCCCACCGTACTATTTTAACCACTTTCGTTCATCCAGGCATGTAACTAAGAGCGTAATTCACCGAGGTAGTTACACGACCGAACCCGTACGGGCCAATTAGATTGCGCCACGTCGCCCAGGATTATCTGTTTAAATAGAAATTTAGACAGATTTTGTATTAAACTTAGAAAATCCATAACTTTTGTTCCACAATTCAGAAAAATGAAAATTTGGTGTCTATGGATTCAAAAAAATAAGACCTTTATTATAGAAGCCTTGTTTCACACGTTTGCCTCTGAAAAATTGGATTTATAGGCAGAACCTTTTTAGGAGTATTTTGCTCATAAAAATTGTTCTATAAATTGTTTTGGGGTATTTCTTATGCATTTAGATGAGGTATTTTACCCTCTGTACTGTAGACTCTGTAAATTATAGAGTTGTGATCATATCATTGCATTTTGCATGCATTCATATTTTTTGTAATGTTTTATTGATTGAATTATTGTTGTTGTATTGATCTTGTGTAGATTGTGTGGATTGTGAAGTTTGTTGCTGTGAGGATTGTACCTATTCCCCTAGCTACCAAGGAAAGTGATATTTCATCTCATGTCCTATTATTTTTCACTATTGCACTAGTGTTATTTTGGTAGATCTTAGCATGATAGGATTATTTACATGTTACTATGCTATGCTACCCTATAGACTATATCTTGGTAGTATCTCCTAGTTGAAAGACTTCGTATGCTAGAGTGCTTAGCCATGCTATTAGAATTCGTGGGTGGAATACACATATAATATAGTATGGAAAGATATTATTTTGTTTGACTAAGAAAACAACTAATATTAATGAAACACCTGGGTGGAATGGGACTTGCTTGGATTATGTTGAGTGGTTACTCAGGGGCCATGTCTATGGTCAGCTGGTGTATCACACTTGTGGATGGCCACCCAGGAACAAAGAGATTGGAGACGTTCTTGTCATGAAGCTTCAAGTGCAGCCACATGGCATATGGGCTCTGCCTTGACCAACTAAGTTGCAAGAACTCAGCCAGACGGACAGAAGGTGGTAGATGTGGTAGGATGGAACGCGTCCCTGGTGGTCTGAGGGATTGCTTCTGAAAGGTCTTGTCTCGATGCATGTCGAGTCTTGTGGGGAAAGTGCACCACCTCTCGAGAGGGTAAAACTAAGTACTTAGCCGTGTCCCCGGTTATGGATAACTTCTGAGCCTCAAGACAGTGAAGCAGTTCAATAATCTCCTCATCCAAATTTCTCTAAGTTAAAACTTGTGGGTGAACATGGGTAGAGGTTCAATGATGTCTATCATTGGTACCTTAGTGTTTGAATGAGAAAACTTACTCTTCAAAAACTATAAGTAAAACTAGCTTTTTAGCAAAGCCAGCCACAACCCCACTTAACCATATATTCATGTAGTTGTTGGATTATACTAAGTATCTATGGTATCACTTGCCAATACAATTCCAAATGTATTGACCCTTGTGGCTGTAACTTATTATGTTGCAGGATACTCTAATGATGAGTAGGGTTGCGTGTCTACACTCGACATGCTTGCCTGTGGCACATGAAGACTAAAAGACTCTATTATTATTATGCTATGTAATGTGAACTTTAAGTGTCTTAGACTTGGGATAAGTGAGTTGTAAGAACCATTATATTCCTGGATATGCGATGTAATAATGACCTTTGTTTCTGTGTACTTCATCTTAAACTGTGGGTGCAAGCATTTTCGATCCAGGGACTAGTACTGCAATCACAGGGATCTTACCTTATTATGGTGAGATCTTGCAGATGGTATCAGAGCACTGTGTTGCCTGTAGGTTCGTGACCCTAGAATGGATTAGTCTAAGGAAAACCCTTAGGAAAAATAACTCTATATTCCAACCTTACACTTGTCTTTTCATCTCGTAAAGCTTTCCCCTAATCATCCTTCTCATCTATTTTTGTAGATGTCCACCATCAATGAATCTGTCAAGAAGGGACCACTGATGACTATGACCCTGGAGTGTGAGACAGAATTTCCCAATGCACTCAAGAACCTCATGCTCGGCTTGGGAATGAATGGTGAAGCCGTGTACAAGGGATTTCCTGTGATAGATGAAGGACAAGAGTATTGGTGGGCGCAACTCCATTTGTACAAGAACAAGGAAGATGATCCCAAGAGTACGGGATTCTGCATGTTCACCAACTCTGAAATGCATACGTCATTCTTTGACTCTGCAAGGAATGCTGCATGGAAAGCTATTGAGGAACTTGGGGAGAGACTCAAGTATAGAATGCTCAATACTCAGGAGGATCTCAAGGAGGAGAAGCGTCTTGTCCAAGACTCAAAGGCCACTGTGAAACGCCTAAGTAAGGATATCATAGGCCTAGCTTTGGAGCTATGTGACCAAGACAAGCAGATTGCTGCCAAGGATGCCCAGATTGCCACCTTGGTTAAGGAGTGAGATATTAGTTGGACCACCACCTTGGCGTTTTGTCACGTTAATATTTTGATCATACCAACCTATGTGGTATGGCAAAAATAAGTTATGTCTGGAACCTTGAGTGCTTGAGTTGGATAATGTATTGCTACTTGGAATGTTCAGTTGGTTAATTTTTTTTATTTTGTGACTTGTGTTTACTTTCTCTATTGTGTGTTACTAATTTTCTTCATACTATGCAAAAGATGCTGAATTTTGTCTTCAGCACGGACGAGGATTTCAAGGGGACTTGCTTTGGGACTTGTATGTTGGAACTAGTCCAAGTGCTCGCTCTTACAATCCCTACCATTCAAGGACTTCAGCTGAGGAAGTTTCAGAGGAAGGACTTATGGGGATTCAGAGTTACCCAGCCAGGATGTGAGACAGAGCCCCAAACTGGGGAGATTGCCTTCAAGATACTCCATGATGACATGGAAAGGGACCTCGACGTCACTATGCAGGAGTTGTTGGGACGCCTATGTGGACGTCACTCTTCTGAGATCAGGAGCCACTACTTCCATTTCTTTGGGAGGTGCGACGAGGATGGAGAGCCTATTGTGTTGGACGAGGCCACTAAGGAGTCTATCAAGCCCGTGTGTCACTACCTCCAGGACTTAGAGAGCCTTATCAGACACCTTGATACTGATAGGACTAATGTGATGCATAGTAATGATGAACTATGAGTCCAACTTAAGGAGAAGGACAAGGCCTTCCTGGAACAGGAAAATCGAATCAAGGAAATGGAGAAGAAGTTTGAAGACCAAGAGAAGAAATTCAAGAGCCAAGAGAAGAGAGTTCAAGAGAAGAACAAGAAGATTAGAGACTTGGAGACCGAGTTAGAGCTTGAGGACATTGAGCTGGAAGCAGATCACGAGGTGATAGAGAGGCTACGCACACAGAAGAGACAATTACAGACCAAGATCGATGCTTTGACTACAAGCCTAGAGGAATACAAGGTAGGATTCGCAGCAGCAGGACTTGCACTAGTGGAGGAGGAAGTTGACATGGAGGAGTAGTGATACTATTCCATCTACCTATCGTTTTATTATTATTGAGTTGCATAGGTCATACCGACTTGTGGGTGACTATGCTAGTATGTTTATTTTCGCAAACTCTGTCATTGCTGTGATGTTGAACTTGCATGTGCTTGTTTGTCTGATTGTTGTTTTTATTTGGGTTATCTATCATTACTTACCCTTATTAAACCCACAAATGCCTCCCCGACGCAACAATGAGGATAACAATGACAATGGCAATGGAATGCAGCAGATGCTGGCTGCACAGACACAATTGATGCAAATGATGACTCAATTCATGGCAAACCAGAATTAGAACAACAATAATAACAATAACAACCAGAACAATCCACCACCTCTAGATATGCTTACCAGATTTCTAAGGCTGAGACCTGCTAAGTTCTCGGGTACCACTGACCCCATTGTAGCAAATGATTGGCTACGTTTTGTGAATAAGGACCTAGTCACGGTTGTATGCACGCATGTAGAAAAGGTCAGATTTGCAGCACACTTATTGGAAGGTCATGTAGCTACTTGGTGGGACAATTTCCAAGTTACTCACCCTATTGAGGAAGTGACTTGGGCAATGTTTGAAGATGGGTTTCGCACCACTCACATCTCTTCTGGAATAATGGGGTTGTAGAAAAAGGAGTTTCATAACCTCAAGCAACCCCATCGCAGTATTTCTTAATACATCGAAGAGTTCAATAATTTGTCATGTTATGCACCCGACAATGTTGACACTGATGCAAAGAGAAACGAGAAGTTCCTAGATGGGCTGAATGATGAAATTTCTATGCAACTATCTGTTGCATATGTTCCAACTTATCAATCCTTGTGTGATAAAGCTACCATCCTGGAACACAAGATGAAACAAGTGGAGGGTAGAAAGAGGAAGCACCATTTTCATAAGTTTGGATCAGGATCTCCTCACAAGCGCTCTCATGGTGAAGGAATTGGGGGTTCAGGATTCCACAAGAATGGGAATCATAATAACCATCATAACAATAACCACAACCATGATGGAAATAATCATCGTGGACATAACAAAAGTGGTTTCAGGAACAACCACAATGGTCATGGCCATGGAAACCAAAATGGTCAGAATCGTCACAGTCAGCCAGCAAAGAAAGACATCAGTCAGGTGGAATGTTTCAAGTGCAAGAAGACAGGGCACTATGCTAATGAATGCCTAGAGAACAAGACTGATGGGGCTAAGCCAAACCCATTCCAAAAGGGTCATGTGAATCACATTAATGTGGAGGAAATTCAAGAGGGATCTGATGCCGTGATCGGTAAGTTCAAGATTAATTCCTTTCCTGCACTTATCCTTTTCGATACTGGCGCATCGCATTCATTCATTTCCAGAGCATTTGTAATCAAAAACGAACTCTCCACAGAAACCATTGGATGTCCCATTAAAGTAAGCTCCCCGGGTGGAGAAATGATAGTAAATTCTGGGTGCCGATAGATAATCCTAGAAATTGGAAAGAACAAGTTTCCGGTTAGTTTAATAATCCTAGAATCCCAAGGATTAGATGTAATATTAGGGATGGACTGGTTGACCCGTTATGAAGGGGTGATTGATTGTGCCAAGCGAACTGTTATGCTCACCACCCCCGAAAAGAAAAGGATCAGGTTCAAGTCTAACTTTGAACCCAAGGGGAGCAAGGTTAATTCCCTTAAGGGGGTTAGCCTAGACAGTGTGCCAATAGTGAAGGAATACCCAGATGTGTTGCCTGAAGAATTACCTGGCATGCCACCAGATAGGGATGTGGAATTTCTGATAGACCTACTGCCAGGAACGGGGCCTATAGCAAAGAGTCCTTATAAAATGTCGATGGACGAGTTAAAAGAACTCAAGAAACAGTTGGGAGAACAGTTGAAAAAGGGATTTATCCAACCAAGTTCGTCGTCTTGGGGAGCACCAGTCTTGTTTGTTAAGAAGAAGGACCGAAGTCAAAGGCTATGCATAGATTATCGTTCACTTAATGAAGTGACCATAAAGAATAAATATCCCCTGCCTAGAATAAATGATCTCTTCGATCAACTAGAGGGGGCCTGTGTGTTCTCAAAAATTGATCTTCGATCAGGATACTTCCAACTAAAGATTAGAGAACATGACATACCCAAGACTGCATTCACCACTAGATATGGGTTGTAGGAATATACAGTGATGCCGTTTGGATTGACTAATGCTCCAGCCTATTTCATGAACATGATGAATAAGCTATTCATGGAATTCCTTGACAAGTTCGTAGTGGTATTCATCGATGATATATTGGTATATTCCAAGAGCAACAAAGAACATGAAGAACATCTACGCCTGATTCTAGAGAAACTCAGGGAACATAAACTTTATGCCAAGTTCAGCAAATGTGAATTCTGGCTGAATGAAGTGGGTTTTCTTGGGCACATAGTATCTGGAAATGGTATAGCTGTTGATCCAGCAAAAGTGGCAGCTATGACAGAATGGGAACCTCCTAAATCGGTTAAAGAAATCCGTAGTTTCTTTGGCCTATCAGGGTACTACCGGAGGTTCATTGAAAATTTCTCTAAGATAGCCAAACCCATGACTGATCTGCTAAAGAAGGAGAAGAAGTTTAATTGGACATAAGCTTGTGAAACCAGCTTTCAGGAATTGAAAAAGAGACTAGTGTCAGCACCAGTGTTATGTCTGCTAGACCTTGAGAAAGAATTTCAAGTATATTGTGATGCATCTCCCCAAGGATTAGGAGGTGTACTGATGCAGGAAGGTAGAGTTGTAGCTTATGCATCAAGGCAACTCAAAAATCATGAAGTGAACTATCCTACTCATGATCTAGAGTTGGCATTTGTTGTACATGCCTTAAAAACATGGAGGCATTATGTCATGGGAAAACGTTGTGAAATGTCCACTGATCACAAGAGTCTGAAATACATTTTTACACAGAAAGAACTCAACATGAGACAAAGAAGATGGCTGGAACTTATCAAAGATTATGACTTAAGTTTGCAATACCACCCTGGAAAGGCAAACGTCGTCGCCGATACATTAAGCCGCAAGGTTTATGTAAATGGCCTCAATAAAGGAGAATTGCCGAAGGAGTTGTGTGCCCAATTTAGAGAGCTGAGACTTGAGATAGTGCCTGAAGGGTACCTTGCATCCTTGGAAGTGCAACCCACACTAATGGACAAAATCCAAGAAGCCCAAAAGTTGGACAAAGAAATAGAAGAAATCAAAAGTAAGGTTAGTGATGGCAAAGCAAAAGGATTTCATGTAGATGAACAAGGAATCTTATGGTATGAAAAACGTATTTGTGTTCCGCAGGATCTTGAACTTAGGAAGTTGATCTTACAAGAAGCGCACAACTCGCTATATTCAATTCACCCTGGCAACACCAAGATGTATATGGATGTTAAGGAAAGGTTTTGGTGGAATAATTTAAGGAAGGACATAGCAGAGCACATTGCCCTGTGCGACGTGTGCAGTCGTGTAAAGGCAGAACATCAGAAACCAGCAGGATTATTACAACCACTGCCAATACCTGATTGGAAGTGGGATAAAATTGGTATGGACTTTATTACCGGACTGCCTAGGACTAAATCTGGATACGATTCTATATGGGTTATCGTTGACCGCTTGAAAAAAGTGGCCCATTTCATACCAGTAAGGACCACTTACACAAGTGCAAAGTTAGCCAAGATATACATGAATAGAATTGTATGTTTGCCTGGGGTACCTAAAAGTATCGTGTCTGACAGAGGGACTCAATTCACTTCGCACTTTTGGCGACAACTTCACGAGTCACTGGGAACTCGGTTAGAATTCAGCACTACATTTCATCCGCAAACTGATGGGCAGACAGAAAGGACCAATCAAATATTAGAAGATATGCTGAGAGCATGTGCGTTAGATTATGGATCCAGTTGGGATGAAAGTCTACCATACGCAGAGTTTTCTTACAATAACAGCTATCAATCAAGCATAGAAATGGCTCCGTTTGAATTTCTTTATGGAAGGAAGTGTACTACACCATTGCTGTGGAATGGAGTAGGAGAAAGAAATTTGTTCGGGCCAGACCTAATCAAGGAGGCTGGAGAGAAAGTCAAGATGGTAAAAGATAGGCTAAAGGTAGCCCAATCTCGGCAAAAGAGCTATGCCGATCCAAAACGTAGAGAGGTTACCTATGAGGTTGGTGATAGAGCTTATCTCAGAGTATCACCACTTCGTGGTGTGAAAAGATTTGGAATCAAAGGAAAATTAGCACCACGCTATGTAGGACCTTTCAAGATTTTAAGCCGCAAAGGAGAAGTGGCATATGAGATAGAATTACCAGAATCTCTGTCAGTAGTTCATAATGTATTCCATGTCAGTCAGCTGAAAAAGTGTCACCCAGAGATGGAAGAAACTTCGCTGAGAGACACTATACCATTGGAGGAAGTTCAGCTAGAGAATGATCTCACTTATGAAGAGAAACCTATTAAGATTCTAGAGACAGCAGAAAGAATTACCCGTACCAAGACAATCAAATTCTGCAAAGTGCAGTGGAACCATCACACTGAATCAGAAGCAACCTGGGAGCGAGAGGATGAACTTCGGAAAGATCACCCTCACCTGTTTGCTAGCCAACCCGAATCTCGAGGGCGAGATTCATCTTAAGGGGGTTAGATTTGTAACATCCCAATTTTTTTTTCTTTAAAAATCTTCACCATAGCATTCAAATCGTCATGGCATGTACTACTTTGCATTAGTTTTGTCCTCCAAAAATTTGGTGAAATTTAGAGGATTTTGGAGCACTTATGCTAAATTCAAAGAAAACTAGAAAAGAATTCAAAAAGAAAAAGAAAAGGAGGGAAAGAATTTTCAAACCGCAGCAGCAGTTCTGACCTTTTTGGCCCAAACCAGCCCAGCTAGCCCACCCGGCCTCCCTCTCCCCCTCTCTGTTTTTCCTCACCCTCCTGAACTCACCCCCACTCACTTACCACTGGGCCCCGCTCCACGTCAACACCACCTCAGCGTCTCCCACGTGAACGGTCGGCGCCCCCTCCACCTCCTCTGCCGTTTCCATTGCCGAGTGATTGCGAGCGTTTCCGTGAGTAATTCGCCATCGCTTCGGCCCCTTCTTGATCCCCTCCTTCTCCCCGGCTGATTCCCCCAGACACAGCCCCTAGAGAGCCCCCAGGCTCCCCAATTTCCACCTCACACCGCCGCCGAGCGAAGCACCTCCGGCGAGAATTCCGGTGAGCCTCGGCCACGCCGTGCCCTCCTCTCTGCTCCGTAATGCTTGCGGTGACCTAGCGCACGTTTTAACCTCGGCCACATGCCTTCTTTTGCACCAAGTCGATGACCTGATTCAACTCCGGCGAACCCCTCTGCCGCCGCCGTCCATTGCTTTCTCCAGTGAGGTTAAGGTTCCCGCCGCCCCCTTTTGGTCTTTGCTAGGTCGTATAGATCCTTGCGCACCTCGCTGACCCCTTTGCTGTCTGGTCCGAGCCCCAGGTCGCCGTCTCTGACACCGAGCCGCGAGCTCCGTCGTCTGCGCAACTCCGGCGAGGGATCTAGGCCAAACCAGAGCACCCCCACACCGCAGTGACCTCCATCGAGACTGCCACGACCTCCTCGATCTCTGGTACGTGTCCACGGTCTCCTAGCCCTTGTAGAATCGCCGGAACCTCATCGGCCGACGCTCCGCCCACGCGCGCCGCCGGTCAACGCCGCCCATCTCCGGCCAGGTCGCTAGGAACCGTTAGATCTCGTGTCTGCGGCTAGGATTAGATCGTGGACGAACCGGTACGGGCTAATCTGATCCATCTGTCATCACTTAAGATCCAACGGCCCACAGCGGCCGATCCGACCGAACCGGTACGGGTCAATTATATTGCGTCACGTCGCCCAGGATTATCTGTTTAAATAGAAATTTAGACAGATATTGTATTAAACTTAGAAAATCCATAACTTTTGTTCCACAATTCAGAAAAATGCAAATTTGGTGTCTATGGATTCCGAAAAATAAGACCTTTATTATAGAAGCCTTGTTTCACACTTTTGCCTCTGAAAAATTGGATTTATAGGCAGAACCTTTTTAGGAATATTTTGCTCATAAAAATTGTTCTATAAATTGTTTGGGGGTATTTATTATGCATTTAGATGAGGTATTTTACCCTCTGTACTGTAGACTCTATAAATTATAGAGTTGTGATCATATCATTGCATTTTGCATGCATTCATATTTTTGTAATGTTTTATTGATTGAATTATTGTTGTTGTATTGATCTTGTGTAGATTGTGTGGATTGTGAAGTTTGTTGCTTTGAGGATTGTACCTATTCCCCTAGCTACCAAGGCAAGTGATATTTCATCTCATGTCCTATTATTTTTCACTATTGCACTAGTGTTATTTTGGTAGATCTTAGCATGATAGGATTATTTACATGTTACTATGCTATGCTACCCTATAGACTATATCTTGGTAGTATCTCCTAGTTGAAAGACTTCGTATGCTAGAGTGCTTAGCCATGCTATTAGAATTCGTGGGTGGAATACACATATAATATAGTATGGAAAGATATTATTTTGTTTGACTAAGAAAACAACTAATATTAATGAAACACCTGGGTGGAATGGGACTTGCTTGGATTATGTTGAGTGGTTACTCAGGGGCCATGTCTATGGTCAGCTGGTGTATCACACTTGTGGATGGCCACCCAGGAACAAAGAGATTGGAGACGTTCTTGTCATGAAGCTTCAAGTGCAGCCACATGGCATATGGGCTCTGCCTTGACCAACTAAGTTGCAAGAACTCAGCCAGACGGACAGAAGGTGGTAGATGTGGTAGGATGGAACGCGTCCGTGGTGGTCTGAGGGATTGCTTCTGAAAGGTCTTGTCTCGATGCATGTCGAGTCTTGTGGGGAAAGTGCACCACCTCTCGAGAGGGTAAAACTAAGTACTTAGCCGTGTCCCCGGTTATGGATAACTTCTGAGCCTCAAGACAGTGAAGCAGTTCAATAATCTCCTCATCCAAATTTCTCTAAGTTAAAACTTGTGGGTGAACATGGGTAGAGGTTCAATGATGTCTATCATTGGTACCTTAGTGTTTGAATGAGAAAACTTACTCTTCAAAAACTATAAGTAAAACTAGCTTTTTAGCAAAGCCAGCCACAACCCCACTTAACCATATATTCATGTAGTTGTTGGATTATACTAAGTATCTATGGTATCACTTGCCAATACAATTCCAAATGTATTGACCCTTGTGGCTGTAACTTATTATGTTGCAGGATACTCTGATGATGAGTAGGGTTGCGGGTCTACACTCGACATGCTTACCTGTGGCACATGAAGACTAAAAGACTCTATTATTATTATGCTATGTAATGTGATCTTTAAGTGTCTTAGCCTTGGGCTAAGTGAGTTGTAAGCAGTCTTGGGTGTAAGAACCATTATATTCCTGGATATGCGATGTAATAATGACCTTTGTTTCTGTGTACTTCATCTTAAACTGTGGGTGCTAGCATTTTCGATCTAGGGACTAGCACTGCAATCACAGGGATCTTACCTTATTATGGTGAGATCTTACACAACAACAATCATAGGAAAGCAAAACAAGTGCAACTTGAAAATTTACAACATAAAGAGGGGAAACTTAATATTGTTGAGATACATAAAACCATGTTTCCCTCTCTCATAATAACTTTCAGTAGCATCATGAATAAAATTAACAATATAAATATCACATAAAACATTCTTATCATGAACCATATGCATAAAATAATTATTACTCTCCCTATAAGTATAGTCATTCTTATTAATCATAGTGGGAGCAAATTCAACAAAACAGCTATCATTACACTACTAGGAAACAACCTATAGATAGACAAGATATTCAGGGGCACATATGAGAAATCATGCACCACAGACAAAGATCAGTGGCGCACTAGAAAATATGCGCCACAGAAACCTGGAAGTTCTGTGGCGCATTCTCCGCAATATGCGCCACAGAAGATTGGTGGGACCCGCCAGCCGTGGTGGGTTGATCCAAGTTCTGTGGCGCATAGCGAGATATGCGCCACAAAAGTTGCCCCTTCTGTGGCGCATATTTTCTTATGCGCCACAGAACATGGAGGGGGGCCCCACCACGGAATCTAATTCACCCAAGTTCTGTGGCGCATGTTGGGATATGCGCCACAGATGTGTTTCACTTCTGTGGCGCATATCCCAACATGCACCACAGAACTTGGAGGTGGGCCCCACACAGGGAATCTACTTCACCCACTTCTGTGGCGCATATGGACTTATGTGCCACATAAGATTCAGCTTCTGTGGCGCATTTCCTCCATATGCGCCACAGATGAGGGCGTCCAGATCCATGTTAAAAAGGTGACAAAAGCTAGCTCTTATCTATCCACCACCACCCATTTCACATCTCTACCTCCTCCCAACTTGTCTTCCTCCTCCCTCACACCCCATCTTGCCCATAGTTTCTCCATTTTATTGTAACTAAACCTACTTTAATCCATAGATTGGTAAGTGGAAGCTTCGCTCCAACTTCTAGATCTAAAAGTTCCTTACTTTTCTCTCTCACATCTCTATTTGTTTACTAATTTCCTCTCCACCAACTTGTAGATCTATTTGTCCACACTCTCTCATCGCGCGGTCTTGTCTCGCTATTATTGTGTCTACTAGGTGAGTACTTGGCCATGAACATGTAGGTGAAGCTTGTCGCGCGGGCGGTGTGTGTGTGTGTGTGCGATCCATGGCGAGACGATGATTAATTGTGTGGTGCATGAATGTTTGCAATGGGAGGAAGTTTTTTGTTGCTTGCTTGTTGTTGTCCCGGCCGGTGTGGTTGCATGGATGTTTGCCGAAATGTTGATTCATTTCCATTTCGGCAAATTTTTTGCACTACCCATATGTCCTAATTTTAGGAAAGGTCATGCCAAATTTTTTCCGGCTAGCATTCATGCATGTGTGTGTTCATATGGTGTGGTTCTCACATATACTCTCTGTTTTGACCGCTCAGGCAACCATGGTCCTCACGATGAGCGAAGGTTGAATTGCTAGGTACAAGAAAGGCACGAAGGAGGACATGATTCTAAACAACAAACCATGATAAGATGTCCATGTCGAACATGCAAACTAAAGCGCTGGATCGACCCTGAATCTGGACAATTGGAGGGTCACCTGCTCAGGCGCGGTTTCATGCGCGACCTCAATGAGGCGCCGGCAGGACATGGTGGTGGTCACGAAGACGTGGGCGGGCGAGAAGACGAAGAGTCTACCGGGCATGATCATCACGATGAAGGAGATGCCAGCGAGCATGATCATCATGACGAAGGAGATGCCGGCAGGCATGATCAGCATGGATAAGGAGATGGCGACGGGCATGATCATGATCATGAAGGAGGAGAAGATGCGAACACACAGACGCTGCTAACTTCGGTCTTGCAGGACCCTCATGTTCAAGAACTGCTCCTCAAGGAGACGAGCAACGACAAAGCTGCAGGCAGAGAGAAAGCCAAGCTGGCCCAAATGGAGGTAGATGGGATAACTCCATTGTATCCTGGGTGTCGCCCCGAGGATACACGTTCGAGTGTAACGCTCAAGGCTTTGGAGATGAAGGTCGAACACAAATGTACCAATGTGAGCTTCAACGCGAACATGGAATACTGGCACGACCGACTTCCTAAGGGGAACACATTGCCAACAAGTATCGAGGAGGCCAAGAAAATCGTGTGCCCTCTTGACCTACCACACATTAAATACCATGCATGCATCAATGATTGCGCACTTTATCGGAACGAGTACGCGGATAGAACCACATGTCCGGTGTGTGGCCAAGGACGGTACAAGAGAGCGAACAAGAAAGTTCCTCGAAAAGTGGTATGGTACTTTCCTATCACACCCCATCTATAGCGATATTTCGTAGATCCTAAGGAAGCAAAGCTCATGCAATGGTACGCGGAAAGAGAGAAACCCGAAGATAATCTAGAGAAGGGCAAGATCCTGACACACCCTTCAGACGCTAGCCAGTGGAATGCATTAGACATCGACTTCGAAGAGTTCATGTGGCATCCCTAACCCCTCTCTTACCTCACCCTACCCTATCCACACAGCCACCCCACTGACCAGCCCCACACCTGCCCAAAACTCCACCCCGCCGCCACCTGGGCTGCTCGCCACCTCACTCCGTCCTATCACCGCTCGCCACGTCGCCAGCTCCCACCACCCCCTTCTCCCCAGGTCCACCTCCCCCGCCTGGCCATCTCCCTGCAGGCCACCATCACCGCACGCCCGCGCGATCGACACCCACCAACCGCACGCTCCTCCACCAACCTTGCCACCTCACCCGCTGCCTGGCCCGCAGTGGCCCACCACCCACCTCCTCCCGCACGCGTTTTTCCCCACCCCAGCTTCTCCTTCCTCGCTCTCCCGTCACCAACCCTCCTCCACCGCCCGCTCCGGCCGCTGATCCCACCTCCTCCCAGGCGTTCGCCGCCGCGTCTCCCTCCGGTTCCACCTTGCCCTCGTCGTCCTCATCTCCCGTGACCCGGCCAAGCTCACCTCCTCTCCCTTCGTCGCCCGCGGGCAAGGCCACTGGCGCCTGCGCCTCCCTTGTCTCTCCCTGCCGCCGTCACTCCTTGCCCTCATCTCCGTCGTGCGCCACCGCCCTTCGTCGCCAACCCCACCGCCGCTTGGAGCCCTCGCCCCTGCTCACATGACCGCCGCCGCCACGGTTCCCCTCGCCCCGCTCGCTGCTCCCTCCGTTCTCCGGCCGTTGCCAGGTACCGCCGCGACGCCCGTCGCCACTTCCTCCGCCAAGACCCGCGTCGCTGGAGCTCTGCCTGCGCGACCCCCATCTCCGACGTCTCCAACGGCTCCACGCTTGCACCGAAGTCACGCCCACAGCGCCGCCGTCGGCGGCCCCTTCCTGCACGGATGCACCCTCGCGCGCGTGTCTTTATCGTGGCCCCCGCAAGCTGTTGCGCCCCCTTCACCATCCGCCGCTCCTCTGCCTCTTCCTCCCCGTCACCTCGCCTACACAACCTCTCCTGGACGCACGTCACACGCTCTGTCGCGTCGGCTCCATCTCCGTCAGGCCGTGCGCAGGTCGTGCTCAACTCCGCTACCATGGTCGACAGTTGCCGCTATCCAGGCTTTGCCTCTCGCACGCGCAGGACCCCGCGTCGCCCTGCGTTCCTATTCTAGACGCCACACGCCATATGACCGAAAGCTCCACTTGAGCCACCTGCCGCAAGCTCTTCCTGTGCTGTTGTTCTTGTTGTGTTCAGTACCACGGGGTGCTAGTCCTTCAATCTGGTGTGATCTGGCTGCTTTCTGGCTCGCTCTTGTTTTGCTGAACCCGTGCAGCAAAACAGGAACCTCCCTGCGGTAAAGGCCACCTGAAGCCCTGAGATATTCATGGTCACGCCTCTGTCATCCACTAGCTCACTTCTGTTTTGACAAGACCTCCTTCATGGAGCTGAAGAACCCCGGACCCGAGAACGCCTTCATGGACTCGAAGACCGATCCGGAGCGCCAAGGCCTTCGACATGGAACCGACAAGATCTCCTTCCTGGAATATCAAGATCTTCCGGTGCCGAGACCCAAGACCGACACCGTCAACCGAGGACTACGACAAGATCGTCCCAACCCGCCAAGTTCGCCTACCCGGACACCGTGCGACAAGATCTACTTCACGGATCCGAAGACCCCCGGTACCCGATCCACTCAAGTTCGCCATCGACGACAAGATCGACCGTTTGGAACCCAAGTTCTCCTTCACGGCCCGACAAGTTCTCCATCTTGTATCCGAACCTCGCTGACCCCGTCAACCCTGTCGGAACTCCGAACCCCCCGGAATCCAAGATCTCCCGAACCCAGATGTGTGAACCTTTTCCCAAGCCCTATTTTATAAATGCTATATATAAAATCCGTTGCATATAAATTGATAATGCTTGCATACATGTTTGTGGGTATGGGGCATTATGCCATTTCACCGCATGATTAAATATGGTGTCTATATGCGGGATATTGTTGTCTTATTCCGGATTCCATTTAAATTGGTGTAGCGATCCGATGCCATGTTTCGCCCTGTTAATACAACATTTAAATTGCGGGGGTTCTAAATAACTCGAACCTATTAATTAATTGTCGGGACCCTGGTTCCGCTTAATACTACCTAATTGCACTGCATCTTGCCATGCCATGCATCATATCATGAACATGCTGACTCTTGCCGTAGTATTAAATAGTGCATCCGGTGTTTCTTTTAGTGCTTTGCTTCTTTGCGGATTAGGCCGGTGAGTTGATGCGAGTATCGACAAGTCCTTCGGATAATGTATCTTCGGCAGTGTTTCCCAGGCGAGCATTCTTCCCCTTTCTACCTATTTTGCATTTATAGTCTTTATTTCCTCCTGTTGATCTATTGCTATATGTGTCGCGATGCTTTAGTGTTCCGTACCAGATATATCCCTTGCAGCCTTTATATTGCCTTGGACACATCCTATTGCCTGTTGTTTGACAAATAGTCGGCCTTGTGAGTTGTAGTTGCTTGGTCTTGTGCTGCTTCGCGTCGTTGTTGTTCCACCGTTATTGGAAGGTTGGCACATGCTTAATGGTGGAGATGCTTAATGGTGGAGATGATCATGACTTTAAATACAACTATTAAATTGCTGGTAATAGATATTACTAATGTAGAGGCATCGGTGGGCAATAGATGTTATTTGGTTCTTCCGTGCTCACTTGTGTCCCGTAGGACCCCGAGTACTTGATACCTGTTCCTTGACTATCGCACTATCCGCATATGGGACCATGAATCCCCTTAGCCAGAGCTTGATTCATTCTTATTTCTTGGGGCCACAAAGTAGTTTGGGGCTTTATTACTATCCTGTACGTATGCCATGTTTTACTGCTTTATCTAAGATTGTGCGTGGAGCACCTGTACTGTTTTGGATCGTGCCACGTTTTCGCGGTATCGACAAGCCCAGTCACACTTTCGGGTTCCCAGTCGTTTACAACCGTCGTCACAAACCCTGGGTCCGTTTTGGAGCCGGCCAACTTTGTTGCTGGTAGCTTAGTGGGGTGGCCCCCTGAAATCTTTTATGAATCCTGCGATTGCTTTGTCGTGAAAGCCTCGTTGGGTTTTGATTTGGTTTTTCCGAGGTTGATCGTGTGTGTGTTGCTATTTGTGCACCCCTGCAGGGTAAATCTTTCTGAAAGCCGTGTCCGCGGTTATGGACAACTTGGAGCACATTATCTCGATCATAGACAAGCATAACTAAAGCAGTGCTATAAATTTGACTTAATATGTGACTAGTAATCAGCTTCACTATAATGGAATGGATAATAAAAGTGCCAATAACTGGTGGAGTTGGGGTGTATCGTGTCATGTTATACCTGCCTAGTAAGTATCGCAACTCCAATGGAATGAACTAAAAGTGCCAACAGCTGCTGGGTTTGGGATGACACATGCTAATTGTATCTGACTAGTAAGTACTGCAACTACAACTGAATGGTTATCTGAAACTGCCTACTACTCATGCTATCAGGATGACTCATGCTATCTATATCTGACTAGTAAGTGCTGCAACTATAACGGAATGAATAAAACTGCCAACTGTGTGAGTTCCTCGGTTTGACTTCCTCGTTTGGTCTCGAGGGGCAATACCAGGATGGGTATGAATGGTGTTAGTATCAGGTGGTTCCGAATAGGTCTTTCTTATCTCTCTCTAATAGCCGACAATTGTACTGAGTCTCTATAGGTTGTTTAGTGTTGCTGCGCTGCCGCTTCAGTCCACCATACCTATGTAGGCGAGGACCGCCGAATTCTAGCATCGCCGTGTACTGGCCTCAGTACTGACGCTCCTATTTTTCCTTTGCCCTTTGTTGGCACCCCTTTTGTTTTAGCAGGTTTGAGATCGACGTCGTTAGCAGGGTTACCCTTCCGGCTTGGCCTGCGCAGGGTTATGGACGCCATTGGTTATTCTTCAGGGCTCTTAGCCCCATCTGCATCTTGTCCGTACTCGGACGCTGTATTGTTTTCAAGGTGATTTGGATCTTTGTAGTGTATATCTATAATCTTGACTCTTGGAGTCATGCTGTATATATATCTGTTCCGTGGGTCCCTTCGAGGACTGTTGTGTAATGGTATTACTTCGTTTTCCACCCGCACGAAAGTGCTTGGTGGGCGTCCTTGAATCGTTTCTATGCGGGTTTGGCGGAAAGCGCTGAAACTTGCATAGGGCTGATTTGAGGGTGTCACAGTTCGGGGGGCGATGCAAGGAACGTCAGGCTGGGTATGAGAACCGATGGACTCAATCCTTTTGGAAACCAAAGTAGCACACATAGCACCTGACCCGTGTTTGTATGGCCGTACAACCACCCCCCGTGGATATGCACGAAGAAAAGGTATGTACACATGAGCATTCTTATTCACGGGCCGAAACAACCAGGTATCGATATGCATCTATATCTCGGGCTATTGAGAGAGGAGTTAACCAGCTAGTGGGAGACGTCGGCCCGTACGTGGGACGCCTACACTAAAGAATATTTCCATCTGAGAGTCGTGTTGCTCACGACCGTGCAGGACTATCCTGGTTATGCATATGTATCGGCCCAGGTGAACCATAGACACAATGCATGTGTCAAGTGCATGGATGAGACACCGCATCTCCAGCTACCAAGGGATCCTGGGTCTTCGAAAACCGTGTTCCAAGGTACTCGAAAGTGGCTCCGCATGGATCACCCGTGGAGAAAACATGGTGACCTGTTCAATGGTAAGGACGAGCTCGAAAGAGGCCCGCGTCCGAGGAGCGGCGAAGAAATCGAGGAGCTTTTGAATAATTGGGTAGATTGCCCTGCGCCTGAAAAAAAACGACCGAGGACAAATCCGCTGCTGGGTGTATGGAAAGCAAGGTCTGTTTTTTGGGACCTGCCGTATTGGAAGGTCCTTCACACTCCCCATAGCCTCGATATAATGCACATCACGAAGAACGTTACCGAGAGTCTGCTTGGCACTCTACTGAACATGCCGGAGAGGACCAAGGATGGGCCGAAAGCAAGAAAGGACCTTAAATTGCTTGGCATCAAGAAAGATCTTCAGTACCCTGATAGTGATGATGATGATGATGATGATCAGACGGAAGGGACTCAAGGTCGCCACAAAAGAGTTAAGAAGAATGAGGTGGTGCTTCGCGCTGCCTGCTTCACTCTGAGTCTGGAGGAGCTCGAGCAGTTTTTTAGGTGCCTCTTAGGAGTGAAAGTTCCTCATGGTTACTCGGGGAAGATAAGCAGATATCTGGACGTGGCAAAGAAGAGGTTCAGCGGTATGAAGTCTCACGATTGTCACGTGCTGATGACGCAGATACTCCCCGTTGCGATCCGTGGGATAATGGACGAGCATGTCTGTGAGACGTTGTTTGGCCTCTGTAACTTTTTTGACGTCATATCTAGGAAGTCGATTGGTGTGAAGCGGCTCGACATGCTACAGGAAGAGATCATAATGATACTATGCGAGCTTGAGATTTACTTCCTGCCCGCATTCTTCGACATCATGGTGCATCTACTTGTACATGTCGTGGACGACATCATCCAGCTCGGGCCGACATTCCTGCACAACATGATGCCATTTGAAAGGCTAAACGGTGTCATCAAAGGATTCGTTTGCAACAGGTCTTGTCTAGATGGAAGCATAGCCAAGGGCTTTCTGATCTACGAGTGCATCTCCTTCAGCTAGAATTATCTAACCACCGAGAACGAGGATGTTGGAATACCCACAAAGAAGCACCTCAGCAGGCCCGGTGGATATGGTCACCGCGAGGGCTGCCGCTCACCGCATGTCGGCGTTGATGGTCGACGCACTGATTTTGAAAGGGCACACCGAGTCGCGCTACAACACATTGAAGTGGTCGGCCCTTGGGTCAAAGAGCACAGAAGCTTAATCGAGTAGGAGTACGTCAACCAGGGCCGGCCGAGGAAGAAGGGAGACGTAACTAGCGAGCACAACTCCAGCTTCACGGGTTGGTTCAAGAAAAGGCAACTGGACAAATCCCCCACAGACGCCTTCTACGGAAGATCAAAAACACATATTCTCCTTGTCACAAGGCCCAGGGCACAACCTAAGGACCTATCAGTCATACGGCATAAACGGTTACAGATTCTACACCGAGGAAAAGGACAAGAATAGTGAATATCAAAACTCGGGAGTAACTATGTTATCCTTTGCTGATGATTAGATTACTGTGATGGAAAGATTCTACGGATGGATCGAGGAGATATGGGAGCTCGACTACTATGGAGAGATCGTATCGATGTTCCATGTTAGATGGGCCAAGAACGTGGAAAAAAAGGCCGCTATTTCACCACAATGGTTATACCAGATGCCAAATCAACGAAGAACGCCTCCGCAAAAAATGAGCCTTGGGTACTTGCTAGCCAAGTTGATCAATGCTTTTTATTACCGACCCGTCAAAGCCCAACCGTGTTGTTGTTAGGAGGGGCAAGAGGAGCATCATCGGAATGGAAGGAGCCGCCAACGAGTAAAACTTCGACAAAAACGGTGACCTCGAAGATCGAAGAGGAATCCGACAAGTACTTGGACATGCCTACTACTACTAAAGTAAGAAGGAAGACCACACTGCCTACTAAAGGTTGTCCATACACAAGAAGAAATCTCAAAGTGCACGGGCTAAAGTATTCAACCATGAAGAAAAAGGGCAAGAAGATTGTGAAGAGACACTAGCTCGACACATCACATGATTGTATATGTTCGGAGAGAGAGTTTTTTGAATAAATATGAATGTTTGTATATGTTCTTGCTTTATTTTAGACATATATATAATTAAAAACACATCACATGATTGTATATGTTTGGGGAGAGAGTTTTCTGAATAAATATGAATGTTTATATATGTTCTTGCTTTATTTTAAACAGATCTATAACTAAAAATATTTTTTTTTAAATAATAAAGTGTGAGACAGCCAGGATTCGAACCTGGATGCCCCAGGTTTAGAATGGCACAAGAAAGCAGCAGAGACCACTAAGGCAAGTGTGTGATCTTGTCATACTACCACGCGCGCCATTTTTGTACTAAGTCCACAGGTTCTGTGGCGCATTTCGGCAATATGCGCCATAGATTTTCCAACTTCTGTGGCGCATATTGCCGAAATGCGCCACAGAACCTATGTACTTAGCCAAATAAATGGTTAGGCCTTTCATTCCCCTTCGTCTCCCCATTCGATTCTGTCTCGCTCGATCGCCGCGCACAAACCCTAGCCCTCATTGCTAGATCCACCACCACCATGCTATCCTTCCTGCAGGAGCCGCCACCGCCGCGCTGAAGCCCGTGGAGGAGGAGGCCCGCCACCACCGCGCTAGAGCCCATGGAGGAGGAGGCCTCCTGCCGCCGCGCTGAAGCCCGTGGAGGAGGAGGCCCGCCACCACCGCGCTAGAGCCTGGCCATGGAGGAGGAGGCCCGCCGCCGCCCTGCCCGCAGCAGGAGCACCGCCTCCACCCTCGTCGTCGACGACCACCGCAGCCCACACGTACAGTTCGTCCCCTCACTCCCCCACCCTCCCCCTGAACCCTAGTTGCTATTATATGCTGCCGAGGAAGCATATTGACATAGAGAGGGGGAGAAAGTAGATCCTCTAGGGCCATATGCTAATACAGCTTTTCTTCCATAGTGTGTCAAATGGTAGACAAAGAGGGAAATGATACTATACACTCGAGGATAGAGAGAGAAATCTTGTGGATGAGGGGGAAACTAAAGAACATATGACCAATTACTATAAAAACCTTTTTGGCAGTGAACCAGCCCTTGTTCTACACCTAGCAGAAAAAACACTTGGGTATGGGATAGTCTTGTGCCAGTATAGTAGTGGATAATACACCGTTGACTCAAGATTTTTCTCTACAAGAGATTGAGGATACAATTAAAGAATTGAAGAGTAATTTTGCATCTGGTCCTTGTGGTTTCTCTGTTCAATTTTATAAGAATTGTTGGACAACGTAAAACCTCTCATAAAAGAAATGTTCGATGATCTGTTTACCAGCATACACTAGACTTTAGGAGGACTAATTTTGGAGTAATTGTCCTTCTTCCAAAAAATTCATAGGTGCAAATGTGATTACACACTTTCGACCTATATGTTTGATTGATGTGATTTTTAGGATCATTAAGAGGGAGGTGCCATTGTAATACAACCAGGAGGAATTTGATCATTTCTTTGTAATATAGTTAGCTACGCTTTTAATAAAGTAGTGGAATATATTTTGAACCTAGTATCTGCTACACTACTTGATCAGTCACAAATCTCAACTACTTGGTCTGAGCATGTGCACATGTGATATTTTTTTGTAAAAACATCCTGGTCAGATGTGGGCAGTGAATTTGCTGGAGTTCTTTGTGTGTTATATGAATGGGTTCAACAGCTTTTGATTGATCTTGTTCCATGCCTATTTAGTTTAGACATCCTGGAACTGGTTTGCTAGTCTGACAGTCAAGTATCAAGTAATAAACAAACCAAAAATTATAAATATATTGGTTGATCACAGTCCATGTTAGTGTCTGTCAGAATCCGTATGTAGTGATGCTGGATTTAGATAAACTTGAGCTTCTCTGTAGATTGAAAAGATACTAGTTTAGGTCAAGGTTGTTGATGTAAATACCAGTTTTTAGGTCAAGGCTATATAGACTGAGACCTGTTAGTGTCGCACTATTGGTGTAAATACCAGTTTAGGTCAAGGCTGTATAGACTGAGACCTTCTCTATAGATTGAAAAGATACTACTTGACTGTTATACAAATCTGTTATACATGTTAGTGGCTGTAGGAGTGTGTGTTATACATATCTGTTATATATATATGTTATACATATCTCTTATATATATATATATATCTGTTATGCCAGAATTAGAGCTCGTTATATATATTTGTTATACATGTATGGGGATGATGGTACCTGCTGTTGAAATGTACTGTGGATGATGGATGATGGATACTGAGGTCAATGCATGGGGCTGTCAATACGGGGATGGGGTCTTTTGTCTTGCAGGGATATATTTCTTCAATTGAGTTGCCCATTTCTCCTGAAGTGTCGATTCACTTCCGTTTCGGTTGAGAAATGGGCACTCCTAGGTCAAAAAATTAGCAAAGGTCATGCCGAATTTTTCGGTCGAGATTTGTGCTAACTTTTTGCCTCTTTTAAATAGAGTAGTGCAAACATGTCGGGCAACAAGGAGTCTGGCCCTTCTAAGCACATGATCAACATCGAAGAACAAGCTAGACAGGCCAACCAGTCATTCTGGCGGGGGTCCCAACATGAGGAGGAGGAGGAGGAGGCGATGAGGATGACACCACCACCGGAGGAGGAGGCGACCGTCGCCAGATTTGCTGGGGCCAATGAGGGCGGAGATCCTGATTACGAGGGGGACGAAGACGACTACGATGGAACTAGTGAAGGCGGCGGTGAAGAGGATGACACCACCGATGGCGACGCTCGCACTGATGTCGGCAAACGCACGGATGGCGGTAGCAGCAACCCGACCGCTTCTCAGAAGAATAAGAAAGAACAGAAGGAGCGGAAGGTGCCAGTGCTCGCCACCGTCTGTGATGAGTTCACCGAGGTCATAGAAAGTGGCCTACCCATTGCGCCAGAGGCGATTGCTAAAGGGTACGGCCTGCAACTCGGGTGCATCGTCTGGGAAAGCATGTCTATCAACACGAAGTACATCAGACATGCTAAAAATGCAGCTTTGGTTGATAACCTCCTTAAGAAGCTTCACAAGCGATACAGATTCCTAGAGCGGTTTAGAAACCTCGAGAGGAAGAACCCGGTGAACAAACTAGCCCTCACGAAGATGAGCAACGCCTTGAGCAGCTGGAAAACCAGGGTGAAGAATAGCATTGCCAAAGGTGAAAGCTGGGAGGTTATTAGTAAGAAAAATCAGATGCTCGACGAAGAGGAGTTTAAGATATTCAAGGCGGATATAGCTACCGCTGACGCTATAAAATGGACTAAATGGGGAAGGAGTATGCGGGAACAGAACATAGGTAACCACCGCCTTGGAAGCGGCGGTTACAGGGGAAACATGCCATTTGGGACAAGGAGGACGCCGAGCTTGAACGCCTTGGTAAAGACAACCCTTGGCTTAAAATCACGGACTTGCAACTTAGGCAATTTGTTCGGGCCCGCTACTACCTGGACTTGCAGGTTAGGGAGTTCATCACCGACGATCCAGAGGTGAAGGAATTCGAAAAGAAGCTGGTAAGGAATTTATCGCTGATCTCAAGTCTATTGCGTTCTAATTAAAATAATGAAGTCAAGAATCTAAATGGGTTCACCTTTCCTTGTCTCTGTAGGAGGAGGACCTAAACACTACTACCACAGAGTCGTCCTAGGATTCGACGGAGCCGTGGGACACGGTTTTCAATAGGGCGACCAATGCTTACAAGAAGAGGGACAAGAGGTTGCCGCCGTCCTCAGCTGGCCGTGTGTCTAGCTTCGGTACGAGCATGAAGTTCAAGGAGTACTACAAAGAGGACGCCAAGAAAAGAAGGGAGAGGAAGAACCAGGATAAAGCCGCTGTTGCAGAGCTGAAGATGAAGGTGCGGACACTGGAGGAGAAGGCGGTGTATGAAAAAACGGTGGACAAGTTAGTGCAATAGAAGCTCCGCTCGATGATCCCCCCTGAGTTTTTCAAGGGGCTTACTGCTTGGAATGCGGGAGGTCGACAGGGGCCGATACATCTGCCCAGCTTAAGCGGCAGCAACTCGGGCATCAATGTTACCGTGTCGCCGGACCTGGTGACCCCGCCGGCCATCAACATCGGGACGCAGCCGCTCGTTTTGGTCACACCGACGCCCCCTCCCACCAAAGATACCAATAAGGCGCAGCCGACGGTGGTGGTGCTCCGTGAGGCACCCGAGCGGGAGATTGCAGATGATGATAGGCCAGCCGCCAGCATCGGCCGTGTCTCTACATTAGCCGAGATCCATGCCATCACCAAGGTAACTAATTAGTTAGTGCACGACATCTCCTTTATGCCTTTGATGCATGACTGCTGCCATCTCATGGCGCCCAAAAACATGTTTTTGCCTCAGGACACTTCTTGCATACTCCTGCTTAAAGATGTCAGCGGTGAGTTGAAGGATGTTGCCAAGGGCACTCTTATACTATCGGCGAGCCGCACGATGCACAATAATCCAATGGATGATGACGTGATGATGGTCAGGTTGGCTCGGGTGTTGCCAGGGTGCGACGACATGGACCCCCCTTTCAACCTCAGGGAGCCGACGAACACAAGACCCTTGGGGAATGCTAAAACTGGCCCTTGACATGGCCGAAGACCCAGATTCGTCTTGCGCGGGGGGGGGGGGGGGGGGGGGAGCACCGGCGCCACCTCTCGACCGATCGCCCGGACACCACCTTGGAAGCCAGTAGCCGCCGTCGTCACCACCACCAGCCGTCACCATCAACTCTTGGCAGCGTGTGCACCGCCACATGGCAAAGACGTTGTGCCGGAACCGTCGTCGCCCCCGCTACCACCACCACATGATGGCACCCATGAAGATGATGATGAATTGATCAACGTTGACGACTTCATCAACACTGGCGCCGCCAAAGGATTGTATATGCCTTCTGTGGATGAAGAACCCTTCACGGCTCACGACGACCATCAAGCTGGTCAGCCCAATACATGCACGCATCGCCTGGTCTTCCATGGTCTTTCTCAAGAGACGCCTCCGGACGCCGATCCACCACAAGAGAAACCGGTATTGGTTTTCAACCCCAACACACTCTGAAAGGCGACTGATGAGCAGATGGCAGTGGCTGACACTGTTGTGAAGAAGAAGCACTACATGAAGAGAGGTAATAATAATAATAATAATAAGAAGGGTGCGAGCTAGCCTCTTCCGAAGAGGATCCGAGGTCAGGACGCCGTCGTCGTACCATCCACACAATATGGCATGCCCCGAGTGCATGTAGCTAGTGATCCGATATTGAGTCCGGATATGAGTCACATTGCGGTTGGAGCCATGTTAACTTTGCATGAGGGTGTCAAGACACTAGAGGGCCTCCTTCTTAAAGACGAAGATCCAAATTACCCGGTTTTCACGGCCAAGGTGCCATTGGACATGGGCTTCGTCGATGAACCCCCCGCGGATATATTCTTCATAGCGTTCGAGGACATATTAAAGCTGTTTCTCACGAAACGGCTGGACTATAACTTGGTTTGCCTATACGCCCTCAATCTGCCGATCACGATCAAGAGAGAAAGTACCCCGAAAATCGCGATAGTGGATCCCTACTATATGCGAGACAGCCAGTTGGTCAAAGGATCAGAGACACAGACCAAGGCGACGGCGTACCTCGAGAAGTTCATGGTGGAAAACAAGAGGAAGGGCACACTTCTTTTGCCTTTCTTTCCCGAGTAAGTACACACACTCGCTCATCGCCACCGTAACTTATGCATTTCTTATAGATTTCTTCCTTTGCTCTTTTTCCAACATTCCGTTCCAATTGTGTTACGCAGAGACAAATACTGCACACTCATCGTCTTTGCCCCGAGGTATTCTCTAACCACGTATTTCGACTCGGGGAGTTTGACGAAGAAGAAAGACTACACTAGAATAAGGGGTGTTCTCAATGAGGCTCTCGAGGGCTACACCAAGAAGGGATGCACCTTCGTAGATACGGGGAATCTAACAAGGATGGCAAACACGTGTTCAAGCACGTGCTCGAGTTCCCATGCGTCAAGCAGTCGACTATTGGTGCCAAGGAGGCCTTCTACGTCCTCCATCACCTTAAAGGCTATGTTCGGGATTGCCAGAACCTAACGCTGCCATCTAGTCTCCGAGGATGGGCCGAAACTTTGGTGAAAATCGATGATGTTGATCTTAGAGAAGACTTCCATCGCATTCAGATGAAGTTGTCGCAAATCATCATTGAAGATGTCAACACAAGGGGGGTGCCCTACAACAAGCCAGAGGGTTGAGAAAGAGGGAGATCAAAGAACGCCTCCGTAAGCAGGGTGACACAAGGACGTGGATGACGAAAGAGGGCTATCTACCATTCCCGAAGCCGAGTGAGAAGAGGAAGTCTTCATCATGATCGATGTGTGCCTCTAGCATGATCCAGTGTGTGTATATTCTTGATGGACGCCTGCTGTATTAGTGTGTGTGTCATAAACTTTACTATCTCATGGTCGAAATGGTCATTGTTGTTAGACTTAAACTACCTTGTGGTCGTGTCGTTGAACTTATTGCTTCTATGATGATCTAACTTTTAGGTTTATGGATCCTTTGTTGTATATTCTGTGAACATATATATATATATGGATGTGAACCCTTTATTCATTCTTTTCGTTGTATTTTTACTAATATGCCTTGTCGTCTATAGAGATGGCGACGAGGTGGTATGTGGTGTACATGGGTAGGGCTCCAGGAATCTACGAGGAGTGGGAGGATTGTCACAAACAAGTGAACAAGTTCAGCGGCAACATCTACAAAGGATACGTGACTAGAGAGGAGGCGATAGACAAGTGGAGGAACCACTTGTGGAAGAAGAACCGGATGAAGATATTGGTCGGGCTAATGCTCTTGCTCACCGTTATCACAGCTGTATTATATTTGATCCTAGTGTAGGCGGCGGTGGCCACTTCATATTTGTAATGTGAGATGATATGAACTTTGTATTCGGCGCTTGTGTAAAAATTTGGCACTTGACACTATATATGTATCTCGATCGGGCTCTAAGTGTTTGTATTATATATATGTCGGTTTTCATGCATCTACTACTTGTGCAATGTATTTTATACTCATCTAGATAAATACTGTATAAATACATGATTATACACCAGGAAAGTATTTTACTTCGAATACGTGTTACACAATCAGTGGTGCATATAATTATATAGTCAGTGGCGCATGGGCTTTCTGTGGCGCATATATGTAATTGCGCCACAGAAGTTCTTCCTGTGGCGAATATGAAGAAATGCGCCACAGAAGTCTGGGACTTCTGTGGCGCATATCCATATGTGCCACAGGAAGATGTTATCAGTGGCGAGGTAACAGTGGCGACAAAGATATGCGCCACAGAAGTCCCATTTCCATGCGCCACGGATAGGCTGTTTCCTAGTAGTGTTATTATTCTGACCATCATAATCATCAAATATATGAGGCATATTGTAATCATATTAATTTTCTCCTCAATAGTAGGTGGACTGAAAATATCATATTCATCATTGTAATCATCATATATTGGAGGTATAGTATCATCAAAGTAAATTTTCTCCTCCGTGCTTGGGAGACTAAAAATATCATGCTCATCAAAACCAGCTTCCCAAGCTTAGACTTTTCCATAGCATTAGCAATATATGTGTTCAAAGAATTCATAGTAATAACATTGCTATTAGCATGCAAATAAAGTTCCATAGGTTTTTTAATTTTCTCTTCAAACACTTCATGTCCTAACTCAAGATAAATACTATAAAGTTCTCTAATTTTTGTTGTTGTTTTCCATTAAGCCTAACTAGTGATAAGAAACAAAAAGATATAATTGCAGAATCTAAAGGAAATAACTTCGAGCACTCACACACCAGCAAGAGTACTAGAAGATAGCTTAGTAGCCAGAGGATGTGAGTACCTTTTACCATACCTACCCGTCAACGACGCCAGAAAATAACTTGATGTCTACGCACACTTCTATTCTTGTAGACAGTTGTTGGGCCTCCAAGTGCAGAGGTTTGTAGAACAGCAGCAAGCTTCCCTTAAGTGGATCAACCAAGGTTTATCGAACTCAGGGAGGAAGTGGTCAAAGGTATCCCTCTCAAGCAACCCTGCAATCAAGATACAAAAAGTCTCTTGTGTCCCCAACACACCCAATACACTTGTCAGGTGTATAGGCGCACTAGTTCGGTGAAGAGATAGTGAAATACAAGTAATATGGATGATTATAAGTGGTAATTGCAATCTGAAATAAGAGTGGCAGCAAGGAAACATGTAACATGATTGATTGTAAATGGTGTTTCAATGCTTAGATACAAGGCCTAGGGATCCTACTTTCACTAGTGGACACTCTCATATAAATATCTTCTCTTCATTATGCTACCCTGAACTACTTCGGTTGGATGATGTAGGGCTATAACAGCACACCTTAAAGTTCGCAGTCCCCATCTAGATAACTCCTCACTATCACCTTGAGCGCTAGATGGTGCCAACAAACACCACAATCTCATAGAGACATCCAACTTAAATTATACTCATGATAAGTATTTCGGTAACCTTAGCCTAAGTGCCACGCGGTGTACACACTGTCAACTTCACACATGTGGGTATAAGTAGAGATTAATTAAAGCACTTGAGTAGCAGAATAGATCTACTTATTCAATGATACATAGGTAACGTATCTATAATTTTTGATGTTCCATGCTTGGTTTTTATCTACTTTCTTATGTTTTGTCCATACTTTGGAGTACTTTTTATACACTTTCTTGGACTAACCTATTAACAAGAGCCATAGTGCCAACTGCCTGTTTTCAGCTGTTTTTGGTTCTAGGAAAGTCAGAAAACGGATATTCTCGGAATTGGGCGGGACAAAAGCCAAAGTTAGTTTTTCACCGAGGGGGACACGGAGCCAGAATACGAGACAGAGAGGGGCCAGGGGGCCACCACACCACCTGGCCGCACGGCCAAGCCTGGCCCGCGCCAGGGGGTGGTCTGGCCGCCTCGGGCACCCCCTCGGGCATCCCCTCGGCCTCCCCTTTCGCCTATAAGATGCCTCCGGTACAGAAACCCTAAGTACCCGATCAAAATTCCACTAAAGAGTCTATAGCCGCTGTCATCTCCATCCCTAGATCGGGAGGGATCTGAAGCTCTTCTCGGCACCCTGCTGGAGGGGAGAATTCACCCTGGAGGCCTTCTTCATCACCATGCAAGCCGTCGGTGTGATGCGTGAGTAGTTCATCCCTGGACTACAGGTCCATGTAGTAGCTAGATGGCTGGTTCTTCTCCTTTGTGCTACCATGTCTAGATCTTGTGAACTCCGTTCATGATCAAGATCATCTATTTGTAATCATATATGTTGTGTTTGCGGGGATCCGATGGATATTGAGATGCTATTTCAGATTGATTATTGATTCTATCATGTCTTTGTTATTTTTGATCTTGCATGCTTTCCATTGTTAGTAGACATCTTGGCCAAGTAGATGCTAGCAACTCCAAGAGTTAGTATTTATGCTCGATAGTGGGTTCATGCCTCTAGTAATCTAGGGAAGTGACAGAAATCTCTAAGGTAGTAGATGTGTTGTTGCTACTAGGGAGAAAACAACAATCCTTTGTTCATAGAACAATCGTATTGTTTACTTTACACGCAATGCATAATGCAATTATCTGTTGCTTGCAACTTAATACTGGAGGGGGTTCGGATGATAACCTGAAGGTGGATTATTAGTCATAGATGCAGTTGGATTACGGTCTATGTATAATGTTGTAATGCCCAATCGAATCTCAAAGGAGTCAAGATGATTAGTAGATGCATGTATGCTTTCTCGATGTTTGTCAATTGCCCTACTGTAATTTGTTCACCCAACATGTCATCTATCTTAAGGAGAGCCACCACTAGTGAACTAGGGAACTCGGTCCTTTCTTTTATCATCAATCTACAACAGTTTACTGTTTTCTTTTTTACTTTCTGCAAACTATTACTTTCTTCCACACAATACATTTAATCCTTTGTTTTCAGCCAAACCGGTGAGATTGACAACCTCACTGTAAGTTGGGGGCAAAGTTCAGTGGTTGTGTTGTGCAGGTTTCCACGTTGTTGCTGGCGCCAGTAGTGCGCCCTGTCAAAGTCCAGCTAGCAACATCTTGGAGGTGTTTCCTTGCTCCTACCGGATTGATAAACTTGGTTTCATAACTGAGGGAAAACTTACTGCTGTGCTCATCATACCTTCCTCTTGGGGTTCCCCAACGAGCTCGTTAATACACGAGTCAGCAAGTATATTTTCTGGTGCCGTTGTCGGGTAGTCAAGGACATCTTCACAAGGGGAGTCCCTCATAACCAACCTCTTTACTTTGTTGTTTTTGTTTTTATTAGTTTATTTTTGCTTTGTTTGCTTGTTTCTTTATCAAAAACACACAAAAAATTAGTTTTACTACTTTGCTTTCTTTACTAAAAACACAAAAATGACTACTCTTGAAAATACTAAGTTGTGTGACTTCACTAGCACCAACAACAATGATTTCATGAGCACACCTATTGCTCCACCTGCTCCTGAAGCTACTTTCTTTGAAATTAAACCTGCTTTACGCAATATTGTTATGAGAGAACAATTTTCTGGTATTGGTAATGAAGATGCTGCTGCTCATCTAAATAACTTTGTTGAACTTTGTGAGATGCAAAAGCATAGCGATATAGATGGAGATATTATTAAGCTTAAATTGTTTCCTTTCTCTTTGAGAGGAAAAGCTAAAGAATGGCTGAATTACTTAACTAGAAATAGTATTGATTCGTGGACTAAATGCAAAGATGCTTTCATTGGAAAATACTATCCTCCTGCTAAGATTATATCTATGAGAAGTGAAATAATGAAGTTTAAACAATCTGATAATGAACATGTTGCTCAATCTTGGGAAAGAATGAAATCTTTGGTAAAGAATAGTCCCACTCATGGATTGACTACTTGGATGATTATCCAAACCTTTTATGTAGGATTGAACTATTCTTCAAGAAATCTATTGGATTCTGCTGCTAGAGGTACCTTTATGACCATTACTTTGGGTGCTGCAACAAAGCTTTTGGATAATATGATGGTTAACTATTCTGAATGGCACACTAAAAGAGCTCCACAAGGTAAGAAGGTAAATTATGTTGAAGAAACCTCCTCCTTGAGTGATAAAATTGATGTTATTATGTCTATGCTTGTTAATGGGAAGGCTCATATTGATCCAAATCATGTTCCCTTAGACTCTTTGGTTGCTCAAGAAGAGCAAGTTGACGTGAACCTTATAAGAAATAATAATTTTGGCAACAATGCTTATGGCAATAACAATTATAGGCCCTACCCTCCTAATAATACTTATGGTTATAATGGCAAACCTGGAATACCTAGTGAAGGAAGAATTTTAGAAGTTGAAAGAGCCACTAAAAACATCATGCAAATGCAATATGAACAAAATAAATTATTTACGAAAACTATGGAGGAACAATCTACCCTTTTGAAGAATATTAGTCATCAACTTGAGAGTTTGAATAGGAAAATTCCTAGTTTGCAATTGAAACTTTCTAATACTGAAAGAAATATATCATCTTTGTCTGAAGCACAATCCTCTTTGATTAATAAAATGGCTGCTAAACCTGAAACTATTGATAATCCCTTTGCTGCTACTAATGACATATAAGTTAGAATTGATGAAATGTTAGACCATTAGCTGAATTGCATGCTATGTGGGAAAGATAAGATGAAATATCTAGAAACATTAGTGTTTCTACTATCACTACCACTAGTGTTGAGGCTAGTAATAGCTCTACTAATTTAGATGATAATTATGATTTTGATCTTGATGGTTGCAATATCTCTGAAGTTATTAAGTTCCTACAAAAGCTTGCTAAAAGTCCTAATGCTAGTGCTATGAATATGGCCTTTACAAAACACATCACTGATGATCTCATAAAAATTAAAGAAGAAAAGATGAAACATAAAGCTTCTATTCCTATAAAACAAGAAGATGGTTGGGAACCCATCATTAATATGAAAGTGAATTATTTTGATTTTAAAGCTTTATGTGATCTTGATAGTAGTGTTTCTATTATGCATAGAAGGATTTATGATATGCTTGATTTGCCACCATGGGAAGATTGTTATTTGAATGTCCCACTTGATGATAATGCTAAAAAGAAACTAATGGGAGTATTAATGATGTTCTTATTATGGTTAACAATGCCTATGTCCCTGTTGATTTCTATGTTTTCAATGTTGAATGCAATGCTTCTTGTCCTATTACTTTGGGAAGACCTTTTCTTCGAACTATTGGTGCCATTATTGATATGAAAGAAGGCACCATTAAATATCAACTTCCACTCAAGAAAGGTATAGAACACTTCCCTAAGAAGATAGAAAAGATTTCTTTTGCCTCTCCTATGAAAACAAAATTTGCTCTTAATGCTTCTTCATTTGAGAACACTTGATTCTTTTTCTTGCTTCCTATGCCTAACTTAAAGGCGTTAAAGAAAAGTACTTATTGGGAGATAACCAAAAAGTTTTAGATGAGATTAATAACCTCTCCTTATCCTTTTTATTTGTTTTTTGTGCCAAGAGTAACCTCTAATGAACGAGAAGTAATGATTGGGAAAGTTGTTGTCCCGAAACAGATTTCTATGCTTCACCGTAAAAATTCGTGTAAAATCTCTGTACGTCTTTTTGAGGCATGAATTTTTGTGCTTCTGCCCCAGTTTGTTATCTAACTTTCGTTAGTTCAACACTTTTTGATTTGAGCAATAGAAGGTCTTCGAAAAAATTGGTGTTTACCTGCTGATCTATTTTGATAGATTTCTGCCATTATTTGCATTTGCTTCTTGTTGGTTCCTTTTTGAGTTCTTTTGGGGAATTGAGCTTTTTGAGGGAAAGTACTACAGTATCTTGTGTCTTAATGGAAGTTTTATTGGTGTTGAAACTGAACCCAAAAAAATATTATCTTGAGTGCACTAATGTTGCTAATAAAGATTGTGTGAAGTTTTGTATGAAGGAAAAATTTCAGGTATATGGACTAAAGCTCAAGCTTAGGGATGCCACCCTGTGTCACCCCAAAAAATATTCAAGAGATACAAGCGTCAAATCTTGGGGATGCCCAAGGCATCTCCTTCTTCATCAATAAAAATCCTAGGTTTCTTCCAAACACTCTATTTTTATTGTTTCATGCACAATTGTGTTGTTCTTCGAGCGTCTTCTTTTTCGTTTTTGTTTTGTTTTTCGTTTGCTTGGTTTTCTTAGTGACGTGGGTATACCCTATAGGTACTCGAGTTTTGTATATACGGCCTGGATACAACGGAAGCCCACGGCGTTGCCAAGGCCCAAATGGAGAACTCGAGTGGCCCGCGGACTCTCAATTGCTTACGAGACAAGAAGAAGCTAAAGATAAAAGTTTAAAGGGAAAACCCTAACTTGTAACTGACTCGACCTGCTACCCGAGACCTAGCCTATCTATATATAGGCTAGGAGGGGGTGGCGAGGAGGACACATGCAACCCTAGTTTCCACAACTCTTGCCAGATTGCATCTGCGCGCCCCTGTAATCTTCGATTCCTTCGTTAATTCCAAGAGCAGACAAGTAGGAGTAGGGACCTCTACGAGGCCTGAACCTAGGTAAACCTTGTGTCCCTGTGTGCTTGTTTGCTAGCCGACTGATGCCTCCAACGCTCCCTCCTTCTCCAAAACCCAAGTCCATAACAATGGGCATTGATGAGTTAAATCCTTGTCAATTGGCGCCGTCTATGGGAATTGGGAGTGCTGATGTTGTGGATTCTTTGGCCCCATCAACCGTGATCTACAACTCCACAAAAGCAGAGATTCGTCAGCTCTTCGGCGCGTTCGACTTCACCGTCCACACGCCAGCCACTCGCCCGGATTTCGAGTCTGTGGGCGATGGAATCGGCCTGGCGATCGGGAGCTTCCACTTCCAGGTTGGTCAGATAGGCACGCTTCGCATGCCTGAGCAGCCGATGGCACCCGCGATTGCTCCAGCATCATGGTTCCCACCACCAATTGGCACCCTCAGCGAGCTCAACACCTCAGCAGCAGCTGGGAGCACGGATAGCGATAGCAGTCGTGGATCCGATCTGGGTGACCTAGCGACAGAACATGGATTCTACGGCTCCGGTTCCAAAAGATGCGGAAGCAACAGCTTCCCCAACCACTTCATGTGCGTTGTCATCAACGCTGGCGACACCGCCACCAATCGCGAAAATGGTGGCAACGGATCTGGCACTGATCAGCCCAACGGTGGCATACCTAATGGCGGCCGAACCAATGGTGGCAATGGCGCGCCCGTCAACAATGGAGGGGTAGTCGAACCACCAACCATAGTGAACGTGTCATGATAAAAATCAACGACAACGAGTGGGCCCACTGCCAAGAAGCTCTGCGAGGCAATCCTCTGCCCCCTGGCATGCCGCAGGATATGCTGATGGGATACCATTGGCTACTAAAAGAGGAGTACAGATGCCAGCTACACGCAATCGCGCAGCTCGAGGCGCGTAAAAAGGCGGCGGATGAGTCGAGTCTTCGACGAGCTGGGATCTCCTCCCACGGAGGATCCTCCTCCAAAGGCAAAGAGTATGTGGCCAACAAGAGGCGATCTCGGATGGCTCATATCACCGAGCAAGAACACATAGAAGCTGCAAAGGTCCTCGACTTCAGCTCTATGACAGTCGACACGCGGGGCAACGTGGTCCCAAAGACACCGCAAGCTGCGGTGATAGCAGCCACCATGTACCTCCTCAACAACCAACCGCCAGCTGGAGATCCCCAAGCCACCATGCACCAATCTACGATCGCGGGCTTGGGGTTAATCGAGGCCGCTCTCGACAAAGAGCCAACACCGGATTCGAAGAAAGGCAAGGCTCTGGCAAAACGCTATTCCTCACCCTCGTCCAGCGACGATAGTCACGATCTGTCTCGGCATCGCCGCTCACGGCAACACGACCACGACTACGATGCACGCGATGACCTCACGCAGCGCAAAATCGACAAATCAAGGGTAAGACGCGCTTGTTCGACCGATTCAGAAGAGGGCGAGATCGAACTCTGCGGCACCAGATGCTTCAGCAGAGCCATTAGGCAGAAGCGAATGCCCAAAGGGTTCAAACTCCCGTCAGAGAACCCAAAGTTCGACGGCCTACAAGACCCAAAGATCTAGTTGGAGGACCACATCTCCTCCGTCAGGCTACATGGCGGGAGTCGAAGCACGGCCATGCAATGCCTGCAGCTACAGCTACAGGGTGCCGCCCGCACATGGCTCAACAATCTCCCACGCGGATTCATTCGCAGCTGGGAAGAGCTGGTCTACAGCTTTGTATGCAACTTGAAGGGCACTTACAAAAGGCCTGCATCAATCGAAGAGCTGAGGACCTGCTAGCAAAGGTCAAGCAAATCGCTACGCTCGTACATCCAGAGGTGGTCCATCATCAAGAACTCCGCAGAAAACATCTCAGAGGATCGCGCAATTGATGCATTCAACGGCAGCGTTCGCCGCATAGAGCTTAGGGAGGATCTGGGCTGCTCCAAGCCCAAAAAAATCGACCACCTGATGGAAATTGCGAATCGGTGGGCCGACAGAGAGGACTCGGTGAAAAACCGCACCTACTCCGACGACGATGACCTCGGGCACAGACGTGACCGTCGAGGCTGATGACCCACAAGTATAGGGGGTGTATCGCAGTATTTTCGATAAGTAAGAGTGTCGAACCCAACAAGGAGCAGAAGGTGCTAGCTAGTGGTATGGATCAGGAATTCCCTGCAAATACTTAGCAAACGGATTTTTAGGGGTTTTCGATAAAGCAAGTAAACAAAGTACGAGTAAATAAAAGGCAGTAAGAATGAATACAACAAGTGGCCCAATCCTTTATGCAGCAAAGGACAAGCCGGTTGTAATTCTATAGATGACCAAACATTCTCGAGGACACATGGGAAGACTGTCAAGTGCTTTCGCTTCATATAGTAGATTAATCTTCTCTAGCTTGCTAAGTGTTGTGTGGGTGAACCTGTGCTAATGTACCGCCCTATCCAAGACTAAATACATACTTGTGATTATACCCCTTGCAAACATCCGTAAGTACAAGAAAGTAATTAAGGTAGAAACCTAACCACAACTTTAAACTCTAAGACCCTTACGTCCCTTTTGCAATGGTTTCCTAATGGGGGTTCAGGTTTCTGTCACCCCGGCAACCCCTACGATTAGTAGCCAAATACACAATGCATTCCCCTAGTCCCATATAGGTGAAGTGTCATGTAGTCGACGTTCACATGACAGCACTAGAAGAAGTACACCACAACTTAAATAACAATCTATTGAATCTTTCTCAACACAACTCCACTACTAACAACAAGACTTCTCCCATGTCCTCAAGAACAAAACAAACTACTCACAAGACATCATATGGATCATGATCAGAGATGGAATAATGATGTATAACAATCTGAACATAAACAATAATTCAATGGTTCACGCAATAGCATCAACTACAAAGAGTAATCAACACCGGGAAAGTTTCCCCTATGGACTATAGCAAGATTCAACCAATTGTTACAGCAATATGGAGATGGTGATGAGGGTGCTGAGGGTGATGATGGTGGTGATGATGATGATGATGATCCCGATGAAGTCCAGCTTGATGATGGTGTTGATGGCGATGATCTCCCCTCTCCGGGAAGGAATTCCCCCGACAGAAATCTGTTTGCCGGAGAGTTCTTTCTCTCTCGGTGTTTTCCGCCCCGCAGAGGTGGCAGAATGTTTCTGTGGTCGCTCCCCGAGTCTTAGGGTTTCGTGGGGATGATATACGCCAGAGGAGAGAGGCTGGAGTGGGCCAGGGCGGCCCCACCACTCCCAGGCGCGGCCTAGGCCTGCCCGCACAATGGGGTGGTGTGGGCCCCCTGTGGCCCACCTCCACTCCATCTTCTGGCATCCTTAGTCTTCTGGAAAAATAGGATTTTCCGTATATTTTCCCGGATTTTCTGATCTTCGCGAATTTTGCCTCCAAATAGCACCTTTTCCATCAGAATCCTGACTGCAGCGGTCCATGCTCCAAATGTCATCAACGATGCAAAAATAGATGAAATAACATAAGTATCACCTCTCAATACGAAATATACCAATGAATAATAGTGAATTAAGATATAGAATAGTGATGCAAAATGGACGCATCAACTCCCCCCAAGCTTAGACTTCGCTTGTCCCCAAGCGAAACTGAGCTCAATAAACATGACCTCAGGTTTATGGAGTGAAGAGTCGATAAAAGAATACGGACAAGAAGCATCACATTCATCAAATACATAGATCATAATAGAAGACACCTCGCTATTATATAACTCAACTTGCCATGAGTAAAGGAAACAAAATAAAGATACATAAAGTGAATCAGAATTTATAATGGCAAACTTAGCTCTTGGTCGAAGAATAGTTGATAATTTGCTGGAGTTCACAAATAGCTGGATTTTCAATGCAAGCTTTCAAAGTAGTAAACATCAAGGTAAGAGCAATGTGCAAAACAAGGAACAAAAGAAACATGAATGCATAAATCATCATATGAATGAATGAAACACATCAACTCAAAATACTTGCTAAGATAGAAGGGAGTAGGTTTACTGACTCAACTATAAAGTAAAAGAAAGGCCCTTCAAAGAGGGAAGCAGGGATTGCAAGTCTCATAAAGATCTCCCAAAAATTATGATACTTACTAGCTTTTAGCTCTCATTGCCCCTATCATAGGCATCTTTAGGTAATTAAGGTGAAAGTGAGGTCCAATCTGAGTTATATGCTTGACAGACTATAAACTGAAAATCCCAAGTCCCTTGAGTACGAGGGCCGCTCCTCATTCTACTCAACTTTAGTTACCGGTAAGTTCTTGTCATTGTAAGTATGTGTGTATCATTGAGAACCGCCAACGGTGTACCCCTTGCTTGATGATACGCAAGAATCCCCATATCAAAATGACAAGGCAAGCAGACAATGAGTATCTCAGCAATCTTCTTATTTACCATGGGAAAATGGTGCTTTTTTCTCTCTTTCCTCTTTTCATAGTATCTCTTTTTTTCTCAATAGCTATCTCTCTCTTTTTTATAAGAAGAATGCTTCATAGATATCATTATGGTTACGCTGCAGGTTTCCACCATGTCAGCATGGATTAGACCAGCGGACCAGGCGTTTCTCTAACACACATACATAACTCCATGGACTTACAAGCTCCCCTTTTATTTCACACCGACGACATCCGCAAACAAAAGAGCAAGGTATCAACTGGGTATATATTTACAAGTATTGAAAGCGTTCCCTGTGACAGCACGGTTCAGCTAATCCCTAGCCTATAATTTGCAAGCATATAACTTTCATGGAGAGTTCACAATGTTTGAGGTTTATTAAATGCAAGAAAGTAAAATGTGCCATCAAGTTCGTGAGAGATTTAATCACTAATTTTCACATAACAAGTTTAATTTGGGAGGTAGACAAAACAAGAATTTACTTGGAATAGCAATAATGCTACTAGGTAGGTATGGTGGACACAAATGGCAAGGGTTTTGGTTTAAAGGAGTGGACGCACGAGAAGAATACCCTCTCAGTACAGGGTTTTTGGCTAGCAAGGCTGGGTAGCAAGTATAAGAGTTGAAGGAAACAAACAAACATACAAGTGATAAAGACAAACATGCAATCTTCCTTGGAAGCACAAAAGATCTTAACTAGAGAATACTAAACTTATGAGCAAATCAAGAAAGAAAGATGATGAAATTATTTTTCTTTAGAGTACTTCTATCTTTTTCTTTTCAACTCTCAAAAAGGTGTTGCTACTGACCGAGCCAGGTTTGCCAAAACCAACTAAATTAACTCAATGATCCCAAAGTGATACCAATACTAACAACAAGATCAATCATATAACCACGAATTGAAAACTAACATAAGCTATGCAAAAGAGTGAATGATAGAACTTCTCATTAATAGTCCATAACGGCAACTCACACCAAGGGATACATATCTAACGAGAGAGGGGACACTTCCATAATGCAAACCATACTACATAATAACTCCTCTATTCATGATATGACTCTACTAATAAGGTAAAAAGATAGAAGATAGTGATGTGATACCGCGGCACTCCCCCAAGCTTGGAACAAACCAAGGGGATGCCAAACCTGATGACGAATTACTCCTTTGGTGGTGGTGGTAATATTTTCTTAGTTGTCGTAAGGTAATCTTCCAGCATCTTGCGAAGCCTATTATTCTCCCATTGAAGCATGTACACCTTCCTCTGCAAGTCTCGGTACTTATCGCAGAACTCCTTAGTGACTTGTAGAGCTTCCGTTGATGTAGGGCAAGTAACAAAAGGTACCAGCCCCTGTTTGGGGTCTTGGAGGTCTTCCTCCATAGGTTCCTTCCCTTTATCCTTGGCGGACACCATTGTGCTTCTAAACCTTCAAAGAGTATGTCCTGAGAGAAACAGATTGAAACAAAAACACGACAAAAACACGATATACGAACCTCGGGGGATCCGGGGGGTTATATATTACGAAGTTTCGTATCAAAAGGAAGGTACTGGGAGAAAACGAGTCGGAGGCAGAGTCCTGGGTGGCCTCACCACCTGGTGGCTCGGCCAAGGGTGGACCCACGCCATGGGGTGGTGTGGGCCACCCTGGCTCCGTTTCCGTCCCTTTTTCGCTTCGTAGCTTTCCTTATCGACTGAAAACTGCAATAATATAGTTGGATTGTATTTTCGTGGAACTTTTCTTACCAGAACTGTTACCTAGTTGGAAACGGACTCTGCAGGTCTTTGAATTTGGTCCTCAATGAATTTCTCTGGAGTTATAACTTGAAAGGCATCAACATCTTCATTGTAAGAATCTCCAGCAATATAGTGTTTGAGTCGCTGTCCATTCACTACTTGTGTAGTATTATCTTTTAGAGAGGAAATTTTTATTGCTCCTGAACGGTATACTTCTTCAATGATAAAAGGTCCTTCCCATTTTGATAGTAGCTTACCTGCAAAAAATCGGAGACGAGACCTATACAATAGAACTTTCTCACCAACATGAAACTCTCTCTTAAGTATTCGCTTGTCATGCCATCTTTTAACTTTTTCCTTAAAGAGCCTAGCATTCTCATAGGCTTTTTGTAAGCCGTTCTATAAGCCCATAAAGCATCATTCAACTTCTTAGCCCAGTTTTTTCTAGACCTATTAACAGTCTTTTACAAGATAGATTTAATTTCTCTATTTGATAACTCTACTTGTCCGCTAGTTTGGGGGTGATAAGCTGAAGCAATTATATGATTGAGATCATACTTAGCGAGGGTCTTTCTAAAAACGCCATGAATGAAATGAGAACCCCCATCAGTCATGAGATACCTAGGCACTCCAAACCTAGGAAATATAACGTCCTTAAGCATTTTTAGAGAGGTTTCCCCATCAGCACTTTTCGTAGGAATGGCTTCTACCCACTTAGTAACATAATCAACGGCAACAAGAATATGAGTGTAACCCTTCGAAGGAGGGAAAGGACCCATAAAGTCGAATCCCCAAAAATCAAAACGTTCAATAACTAGAGAGTAGTTCATAGGCATTTCATTGCTTCTAGAAATATTACCAACATGCTGACATTCATCACAAGATAAAACAAATTTTCTTGCATCTTTAAAAAGGGTAGGCCAGTAGAAACCTGATTGTAGTACCTTTTGTGCAGTTCTATCTCCTGCATGATGTCCTCCATAGGCGCTCCCATGACATTTACGCAATATTTCTTTTTGTTCATAATCTGGAACACATCTTCGCATAATACCATCAACCCCTTCTTTGTATAAGTGTGGGTCATCCCAAAAATAAAACCTCAAATCATAAAAGAACTTTCTTCTTTGCTGAGCTGTAAAAGTTGGAGGCAAATACTTGGAGACAATAAAGTTAGCATAATCAGCATACCAAGGGCTTCCTCGCGAGCTCACCCCTACTGCAGCTAACTGTTCATTTGGGAAACTAACATTAACAGGCATAGGATCAAAAGAGATGTTTTCCAAACGAGATAAGTTATCAGCTACAGGGTTTTCAGCACCCTTCCTGTCTACTATGTGTAGATCAAACTCTTGTAAGAGCAATACCCATCTAATAAGTCTAGGCTTAGCGTCCTTCTTCGTCATAAGATATTTAATAGCAGCATGATCAGTATGAATGGTTACTTTTGAGTCCACAATATAGGGCCTAAACTTATCATAGGCAAAAACAACAGCTAGGAATTCCTTTTCAGTAGTGGCATAATTCCTTTGAGCAGCATCTAGAGTCTTACTAGCATAATGAATAACGTTTAACTTTTTATCAATACGTTGCCCAAGGACAGCCCCTACAGCAAAATCACTAGCATCACACATTATTTGAAAGGGTAAACTCCAATCAGGTGGTTGAACAATAGGGGCCGTAGTTAAAGCCTTCTTAAGAGTTTCAAAAGCCTCCCTACAATCATCATCAAAAACAAATGGCTCATCTTTTTGAAGAAGATTAGTGAGAGGTTTTGATATCCTAGAGAAGTCTTTAATAAACCTCCTATAGAAACCAGCATGACCAAGGATACTACGAATACCTTTGATGTCTCTTGGACATGGCATCTTCTCAATTGCCTCAACCTTAGCTCTATCAACTTCTATGCCTCTTTCAGAAACTTTATGCCCAAGAACAATCCCTTCATTAACCATGAAGTGGCATTTCTCCCAATTAAGAACAAGATTAGTTTCTTCACATCTCTACAAAACTTTATCAAGGTAGTGCAGGCAATTATCAAAAGAAGTTCCATAGACAGAAAAGTCATCCATGAACACTTCTACAATTTCCTCACAAAAACCATGAAAGATAGCAGACATGCACCTTTGGAAAGTGGCAGGAGCATTACATAAACCAAAAGGCATACGTCTATAAGCATAAGTTCCATAAGGCCAAGTAAAAGTAGTTTTTTCTTGATTTTGTTGTTTAACAACAATTTGAGAGAAACCAGGATAACCATCAAGAAAACAAAAATGGGTCTTTTTAGACAATCTTTCCAACATTTGATCAATAAAAGGAAGCGGGTAGTGATCTTTCTTAGTAACTTTATTGACATTCCTAAAATCCATGCACATCCTATAGCCTACCACTATTCTTTGAGGAATAAGCTCATCATTATCATTAGGGACAACGGTAATACCCCCTTTTTAGGAACACAATGAACAGGACTAACCCATTCACTATCAGCAATAGGGTAAATAATACCAGCATCAAGGAGTTTCAATACCTCATTCCTTACCACTTCCTTCATTTTAGGATTTAAACGTCGTTGGTGCTCCACTACTGGCTTCGCATCTGGTTCTATGTTAATAGAATGCTGACATATAGTAGGTGAAATCCCTTTCAAATCATCCAGAGTATAGCCCATAGCTCCTCGGTGTTTCCTCAAAACCTCCAATAATATTTCTTCTTCCTCCCCTGAAAGTTTAGCGCTAATAATAACAAGATATATCTTTTTATCATCAATAAAAGCATATTTAAGATCATCAGGGAGAGGTTTTAGATCGAAAACCGGATCCTTTTTAGGTGGCATTGTGGTACCCAAGTCTTCCACATGCAAGTCGTGCTGAAGCATCTTAGGTTGATCACGGAGGATCTTGTCAATCTCATTCCTTTCTTCCATGAAGATTTCATTTTCGTGATCTTCCATAAATTGCTGCAAAGCATTGTTAGGAGCAAGAGAAATAGAAGCAAGTTGTTCAGCCCTAAAATCCTCATTATGGGTTTCCTCTTCGCAAGGTTCTTTAGCAAATTTCGAAAAATTAAACTCATAAGATTCCCCGTCAAACTTAGTCAAGATTTTCTCCCTCTTGCAATCAATAATAGCTCCACAAGTACTCAAGAAAGGTCTACCAAAAATGATAGGATAAGTTTTACTAGCAGCTGAACCAAGTACTAGAAAATCAGCAGGATACTTGATCTTACCACAAAGGACTTCCACATCTCGTACGATACCAATTGGAAAGATGGTCTCTCTATTAGCAAGATGAATAACCACATCAATTTCTTCCAACTCGCAAGGACTGATTTCATGCATAATTTCTCTGTAAAGCTCATAAGGAATAGCACTAGAACTTGCACCAATATCACATAAATCATAATAGCAATGATCACCAATTCTAACAGAAAGCACAGGAACACTAGCCTTTTGAGATCTATTGGGATGTGAAACAATATTAGAAGCATCCTCACAAAAGACTATGAGCCCGTCTTCTACGCTTTTAGTGACAAGGTCTTTCACAATTGCTACCACAGGTTCAATGTTTATTTGTTCATCAGGTTTTACAGTTCTTTTTTCACTTTTGGTGATTACATTGGTTATCATAGGATGATCCTTTACCTTTTCAAGAAAGGGAATCTTCTCGATATAAGGTTCAGGTAAGATGGGATCAATAATGCAATACTCAGCACTTCCAATAGGACCATAGTCAACAATATCTTTGTAAGGTGCATGGTATTTGTTCCATCCCCTTTTTGGAATTTCGATATAGGAAGCAAAAGCTCTAAAGTAATTCGTAATAACTTGCAAATCAAGACCATAAATATTACTAATATTTTGAAATTCATCAGTTCCCATAAAAGATTCAATGCATTCATAATCATAATTTATACCTGACTTTCTACCTTTGTCATTCTCCCAAGCTTTAGCATTGTCTTGAATACGGTCCAGAAGATCCCATTTAGCTTCTTCTTCCATGCGAGTGAATGATCTAGCACAAGAAGCATCCAATAAATCCTTGTCGTGAAGAGAAAGCCTTGCATAAAAGTTATTGATAATAATATTGTTGGGGAGCTCATGAATGGGACATTTGAGCATTAGTACCTTCAATCTCCCCCAAGCTTGGGCTGTACTCTCTCCATCAAGAGGCCACGAGTTGTATATTTGATTCCGATCTTTATGAATCTCACTAGGAGGATAAAACTTTGAATAAAAGAGAGGCACTATTTCCTCCCATTCCAGAGCTTGACCATTCTTCAGCAGCTTATACCATTCCTCAGCTCTTCCTTTCAGTGATAATGAGAATAACTTCTTCTTAACTTGATCTGTAGTAATACCTGCATAGTTGAACAACCCGCATAATTCGTTTATAAAGAGTAAATGATCACCGAGATGGACAGTTCCATCCCCAACATAGTAGTTATCCATAACACGATCAATAATTCTTGTAGGTATTTTGAAAACATCTTTCTCAGCAGGTGGTGGCTTATATACTACCTTAGCAGTGGTAGTAGCATTACCAAAAAAGAAACTCAGCTAATTATCCATAACGAAAATAAAGCAACTAGCAGAAGTAAACAATACTCATAGTAGAAATTTCCTTTACCAGTTCCACTCTCCAATAGCGCTTCACTCCCCGGAAACGGCGCCAGAAAATAGTCTTGATGACCCACAAGTATAGGGGGTGTATCATAGTATTTTCGATAAGTAAGAGTGTCGAACCCAACGAGGAGCAGAAGGTGCTGGCTAGTGGTATGGATCAGGAATTCTCTGCAAATACTTAACAAACGGATTTTTAGGGGTTTTCGATAGAGCAAGTAAACAAAGTACGAGTAAATAAAAGACAGTAAGAATGAATGCAGCAAGTGGCCCAATCCTTTATGCAGTAAAGGACAAGTCGATTGTAATTCTATAGATGACCAAACGTTCTCGAGGACACATGGGAAGAATGTCAAGTGCTTTTGCTTCATATAGTCGATTAATCTTATCTAGCTTGTTAAGTGTTGTGTGGGTGAACCTGTGCTAATGTACCGCCCCATCCAAGACTAAATACATACTTGTGCTTATACCCCTTGCAAACATCCGTAAGTACAAGAAAGTAATTAAGGTAGAAACCTAACCACAACTTTAAACTCTAAGACCCTTACGTCCCTTGTGCAATGGTTTCCTAATGGGGGTTCAGGTTTCTGTCACTCCGGCAACCCCTATGATTAGTAGCCAAATACACAATGCATTCCCCTAGGCCCATATAGGTGAAGTGTCATGTAGTCGACGTTCACATGACACCACTAGAAGAAGTACACCACAACTTAAATAACAATCTATTGAATCTTTCTCAACACAACTCCACTACTAACAACAAGACTTCTCCCATGTCCTCAAGAACAAAATGAACTACTCACAAGACATCATATGGATCATGATTAGAGATGTAATAATGATGTATAACAATCTGAACATAAACAATAATTCAATGGTTCACGCAATAGCATCAACTACAAAGAGTAATCAACACCGGGAAAGTTTCCCCTATGAACTATAGCAAGATTCAACCAATTGTTACAGCAATATGGAGATGGTGATGAGGGTGCTGATGGTGATGATGGTGGTGGTGATGATGATGATGATCCCGATGAAGTCCAGCTTGATGATGGTGTTGATGGCGATGATCTCCCCTATCCGGGAAGGAATTCCCCCGACAGAAATCTGTCTGCCAGAGAGATCTTTCTCTCTCGGTGTTTTCCGCCCCGCAGAGGCGGCGGAATCTTTCTGTGGTCGCTCCTCGAGTCTTAGGGTTTCGTGGGGATGATATACGCCAGAGGAGAGAGGCTGGAGTGGGCTAGGGCGGCCCCACCACTTCCAGGCGCGGCCTAGGCCTGCCCGCGCCATGGGGTGGTGTGGGCCCCCTGTGGCCCACCTCCACTCCATCTTCTGGCATCCTTAGTCTTTTGGAAAAATAGGATTTTCCGTATATTTTCCCGGATTTTCTGATCTTCGCGAATTTTGCCTCCAAACAGCACCTTTTCCATCAGAATCCTGACTGCAGCGGTCCATGCTCCAAAAGTCATCAACCATGTAAAAATAGATGAAATAACATAAGTATCACCTCTCAATACGAAATATACCAATGAATAATACTGAATTAAGATATAGAATAGTGATGCAAAATGGACGTATCAGAGGCAAGCGGCGAATGTGCATCTACGATGACCGCGATGACGTCAACGTGGTCGCAGCCGGCTACGCCGACAGAAACGATGACAACTGCAACAACAGCTATCGCAGTGGTGGATACCGCGACTCTGGAAAAACCACGCAGGTGTGGCAGCGCCACACTCATGAAGAGGCACCCGTAACAACCATCGAGGACAAACTATCCAGGCCATGCAATGTGCACTTCTACATCGACAAGCACGATGGCAAGAAAAAATCCAGCCACCTTCTCAAGGACTACCGTGAGTTTCTCAAGATCCACGAGGGTTTAGCCCGGATGAATCGTGACACAATCAATAGGGGCTATGGAGTCGCCCCAGGCGCCGTGGCACATGGAGCTCCTCCACCACCACCCGGAATACCACCACCCACGGCCGCACCGGTCCAGAATCATGGTGGCGAACCATACCCACAACCCGTGGGCAACATGGGGATGATCCAAAAAAGGCGTCCCTCAAATCGAGTGCAGAAGGCCATCACTCGCCAAGTCAACTTGGTGATCAACTCTCCACCTTCCACCACTTAGTACCTCAGTGGAAGTGACTCCTGCATCACCTTCAACCGGCGTGACCACCCACGCCAAGTCCCTCGTCAAGGCCAGTGTCCCCTTGTACTCGAGGCGTAGATCGGGGGCTTCGACATGAGCTGCGTCTTCATGGATGGTGGCAGCGGCATTAACCTAATGTTCACGAGTACCTTGCGTGCAATGAGGATCCCTCTGACGCGTCTGGAAGTTTCAGACACGATGTTCCATGGCATCGTCCTAGGGAAAGGTGTATATCCCTTGGGCAAAATCAACCTCGACGTCATCTTCGGCACGCTGCAAAACTTCCGGCGAGAGCGCATCGACTTCGAGGTCGTCGACTGGCCTTCACAATATCACTACATCCTCGGACGCGTCGCGGTCGCAAGGTTCATGGCAGTGCCACACTACGCCTACCTGCAGATGAAGATGCCAGGTCCAAACGGCGTAATTACAATCAACGACAACTTCGAGAGATCCGATAGCTGCGACAGGGAATTCAACAGAATCTCTCAGTCCTTCAGCATGCAGGAGGAACTCGCGAGACTGACAGAGTCGATAGACAACAGTCTGCCTCCCCTGAGCCGGCCAAGTTCACCTGACCTGTCCTTCGACTCGTCGGTGCACACGAAGAAAGTCTAGGTCCACCCAACGAACCCGACCAAGACGGCCCTCATCGCCAACAATTTGAGTTCCGCATAGGAACTCGCGCTCGTCAAATTCCTCCGTGAGCACTGGGAAATCTTCGCCTGGTATCTAGCGGACATGCCAGGGGTTCCCAGGGAATTTTGCCGAGCACGCACTCAATGTTAACCAAGACGCAAGGCCAGTCAAGCAGACAATTCGGCGACTGTCTGAACCAAGAACAAAGGCGGCCGAAATGGAGATCAACAGACTCCTCGACGCCAATTTCATACACGAGATCAAGGAAAGCACTTGGATCGCTAATACAGTGCTAGTGCCCAAAAAAGACACGGACATCCTGCGGATGTGCGTGGACTTCACCTCCTTGAATAAGCATTGCCCAAAGGATCACTTCCCGCTGCCGCGAATCGACCAAATCATCGACTCCACCGCGGGATGTGAGCGCCTGTGCTTCCTCGACGCCTACTCAGGCTATAATCAGATTCGAATGAAGGAGGAAGATCAAGAGAAAACGGCGTTTACAACGCCTTTCGGTGTGTTCTGCTACAACACAATGCCCTTCGGGCTCAAAAACGCAGGAGCCACCTATCAGCGGTGCACGCAGGCTTGCCTCTAGAATCAACTTGGTCGCAACATCCAAGTCTATGTTGACGACATCGTCATCAAAACCAAAGAGGATGCCTCACTAATTGATGATTTACGTGAAACCTTCGCCAACCTCGACCGCTACCGAATCAAGCTCAATCCGGACAAATGCACCTTCGGCGTACCATCTGGGCAACTACTCAGGCATCTCATCTCCGCGAGAGGTATTGAGGCGAACCCGAAGAAAATAAAGGCCATACTAGCCATGGAGAAGTCGAAGAACGTAAGAGGCGTCCAATGGCTGGCTAGGCAAATTGCGGCGCTCAGTCGATTCATCATTCGAATGGGCGAAAAGGCACTGCCTTTCTACCAACTTCTCCGCAAAACTGACAAGTTCGAGTGGACCGACGAGGTGCAGGAAGCATTCGAAGACCTCAAGCATCTACTATCCACCTTGCCGGTACTGGTGACTCCACGCGAAAAAGAACCACTATTGATCTGCATCTCTGCCACCAACCAGGTAGTCAGCACGGTGCTCATGGTGGAACGTGCCGAGGAACACAATGTCCACAGGGTGCAACCCCCAGTCTACTACCTTAGCGAGGTGCTCATGCCAACAAAGCAGCAGTACCCGCACGACCAGAATCTGGCATACGGCGTCTTCATGACAGCTAGGTGACTACGCCATTACTTCCAGGAGCATCCAATCATGGTGGTCAACGACGCCCCACTTGGACATATCCTCAACAAACCTGACGCCGCCGGACGAGTCACGCTTTGGGAAATCGAGCTATCTCCATGAGACATTACATACGAAAAGTCCGACGCAATCAAGTCGCAAGTCCTCCCTGATTTCCTCGTGCACTGGATGGAGAACCATCTCCCCGGAAAGCCAGATATGTCTTACCTCTGGACAATGCACTTCGATGGATCCAAACGAAAGGACGGGGCTGGCGCAGGTGTCATACTGACATCACCACAAGGAGACAAGCTGAAATACATTCTGCGAATGCAGTTCACTGCCTCCAACAATGAAGCCGAATACTAGGCCCTGCTGCACGGGATGCGGATAGCGAAAGCCTGCGGCGCCAAGAGGCTCATCATCTATGGCAACTCCAAACTGGTGGTCAACCAAATGATGCACGAGTGCGATGCGCTGAACGACAACATGATCGCCTACCACGACCTCTACGACACACTCAAAAGGGGACTTCGACGGTTGTGAACTGCACCACGTAGGCCGCGAAAGCAATGAAGAGGCGGACGCACTCACCAACATTGGCTCCACCTGTGCCCCCATACCACCTGGGATATTTCTCGTGCGTATCTGCGAACACTCCATCAAGCCAAAGACCACAGAAAAGAAAACAAGCGCAACAACGGACTCGGGGGCTATGCCACCCAACGAGCCAACGGCACTCGACGACTTGGAGCTTGACACAGGACTCGAGGGACCAATGGGAGTCATGATGATCGAGCCATCTTGGACTCAACCCTACATCACATATTTGCTCAGCAAGAGGCTGTCGGACGACCCGACTAACGCGCGACACATTGCATGGTGATCCAAGGCATTAGCCATCATTAACGACGAACTATACAAACGCAGCACCACAGGAGTACTCCAACGATGTGTCTCCAACACGGACGGAAGGGCCGTCCTCCTCGACATCCATGAAGGGACCTGCGGGCACCATGCTGGTAGTCGCGCCCTCGTTGCCAAAGCTCTACGAGCTGGATTCTACTGGCCCACGGCCATGCGCGACGCCAAGGACATCGTCTAGTGCTGCAACGCTTGCCAGCGTTTCGCGGACAAACCGCACGCTCCTGGCGCGGAGCTTCGGCCAATACCATTGGCTTGGCCCTTTGCGCAATGGGGACTCGACATGGTCGACAAGCTCCCAAAGTCCTCGCGAGGTGGCTACGTCTACCTCCTGGTCGCAGTCGAAAAATTCACCAAGTGGATAGAGGCCATGCTGGTGACGAACCAGTCAGGAGCCAGTGCCGTCAAGTTCTTCGAGTCCATTGTCTATCGCTTCGGAGTGCCACACAGCATCATCACGGACAATGGAACAAACTTCACCTCTAAGGAGTTCCAGGGTTTCTGCGAGAACCTAGGAATCAACATAAGCTATGCTTCCGTAGTGCATCCACAAACCAACGGTCAAGTCGAAAAGGCCAACGGCCTCTTCTGCAGCGGAGTCAAGAAGCGACTCCTCCGGCCACTCGAGCAAGCCGCCAGATGTTGGCCAGACGAGCTGTAGTCCGTTCTTTGGACACTACGCACAACACCAAATAGTGCCACGAGATACACCCTGTTCTTCATGGTACACGGTGCTGAAGTAGTGCTACCTGCTGAAGTACGCTTTAAAGCCCCACGGGTGGTCACGTATAGCGAGAAGGGGTCAACACTCGCACTCGAAGACTCCGTCGATCTCCTTGATGAGGCGCGGGACATTGCAGCAGAAACATCGACGATCTACCAGCAGAACCTGCGCAACTACCACAACAGAAGGCTCTGCCCAAGATCCTTCGTTGAAGGAGACCTAGTCCTACGACTGAAGCAACAAGGGCACCTCAAGCTCGAGTCCCCTTGGGAGGGACCATACGTGATTACAGAAGTAATCCCAGGTGGCGCCTCTCGCCTTAAAGATTTCGAGACAGGAGTCGCATACTCCAACCCCTAGAACGTCGCGTAGCTGCGGTGCTTGTACCCCTAGTCGTTTTTTCTCTCACATTATAAATAAGGATATTCAGCCAGGCTACTCAGCCATACATTGTACCTCGTACTGATTCTGCGAATAAATAAAGCTAAGTGCCCTGAAACTCTGTTTTCTTCCTCATTGTTCTGGCAATATTATCACTCGGGGGCTACGCCACCCTTTACATCTTCGTTCTACGAACAAGTCGCAGTATCCCAAGTAGCTGACATAACATCAATCGAAACCTTGATAAAACACCAACCCAGTTGCAACGCGGCTGACAGGTTGGCAAGGTGCTAAGATAAAACAAGTCAGGCTAACGAAAAGGAACTATCGAGTACAAATACACTCACAAAACACATAAGCTAGCAAGTTGTTTACATATCAGTATAAATTAATTACATCATATATATCCATACGAACTTTTACAACACTGGTATACTTATGTGTAGGATACAAGTTAAACTATTGCTGCAGCAGAAGAACGTTTGTCTGTTCTTCAAAGAAGTCAACAATTTCTTCTGCTGGACGATCCACCGCCTGATAATGGGGAACCATGGTCTAGGTCAAACCTGCCGGCGGAGTCGGCGGACCAGCAGCAACAGCTGCAATGTCTACATCAGGCCTATGCAGTCGCACCAGCGACAAAGCAGCCTTGGCACCATCCACTAACTGCTTCCGCACGCACTCGCGAACTGCATTCAAATCTTGACACTTAGCCAGGAGAGCCAACAAGCTCGAAGGGACAGCATCCAGTGGAAACATCGTCTGGTAGATATTCCTCAGGCATGACTGCGCCTTCTTCAGAAAGTGGACTACTCGAGAAGAACGATCCTGCAGGGTCGCAAGCGCGATCACACGATCATGATCCACCCAAAAGTACCCACTCGCCGGAAGCTGCTCCTGGGTCAGGCCGTTCATTCGAATGGCGATTCTGTCTTTCTCATCCTACCGATGACGAGCACTAACAACTACACCAAACAAAAACAAGGGGGAAGAGGCAAAAATATGAAGACAAGGAACTGACACGACCGACTAAAAGAAAAGATACGAAGACAGGAAGCTAACATTTGAACTGCTCGCCCAGCTGCATCACTTCCTCCAACAGATATTGCTCGCGGGCGGTAGCCTTCTCTGCCCTCGACTTCCATACATCCGCGTTACAACGAAGGATGGGCAACTCACATTCTAGCTACTTAACGCGATCGCGCAGTCGCGAAAGCAGGGACAACTCATCCACCCTTGAATGTGGCTGCACCAAGGTCTCATCAGTGGGTGACGGATCACGAGGATCACTCGAAGGAACACTCGAGATACCCTATCACGAACCAACCAAAAGCAAAATAAGAGGCTGAAGATACACTAGCGAAAGGCTTTGATACATTCAAAACATAACAAAGTCTTGACTGGGGTACCCCCATAAAAGCATTGTCTCACGGACACAGAAGGTCAACAACTAGAGCTATTACATATAAACTAAGGAGCAGCGTGCTTCTTCGACTTCGACTTCGGCCTCGGGGGATTCATCGCATCCGTGGCAGTTTCCAATGCCACGGACTTACCGGTGGCACCCCCAGACGCCACAGCCTTCGCAGCTTTCGCTTGACGCCGCTCCTCGGAGTACTTGGCGAGTGTCTTGATAAGCTGGGGACCATAATTTTTGCATTTACCAGCAAAGGGAGCAAACACTACCTGCTGGCCTCCAGCGTCGACATGCATCGCCTCAGAGATAGCGGCATGATCCATCTCCACACCATGGGCATGCACCATTGCGAGTGCCATGGTTGCACCGACGGAGCGCTGCGAGTTCTTGAAATCAGCAGGGATCCCTCCAGCCAGAGACTCCACCAAGTCGTCGAGGTTGTCGATTAGTCCAGCCTTGGGAGTTAAGTCCTCACGGATGCGACTGAGTACATCCTTGGCTCTCCCCAGCGTCTCCTAGAGGGATACACTGCGGTCTTCGACTACGGCGATGGCACCAGCCAAGGCATCCTCGCAATGTAGAGATTGGGCATCAAAACTCAAGCTGCTGGCATCTGCATACACAAAGGCATTAGTATAATAATTACATGCCAATGTACAGAAGAGCAAAGCATATCCAGATGAAAAAGAAATACCTTAGAGGGACTGGGTAATCGAGAGAAGCTGCTCCTCGAACAACTTATCCCTCTCAGCAGTGGAGACATGGAGATCCTCCTCTCGCTTTCGCGACTCCTCCAAAGCTGCGACGCATCGTCATGACTCTTCGTCGCCGCGACCAGCGTCTTCTCCAACGCAATAGCATGGCGAAGTAATTCATTATGCTCAGCTGCAGCATACAGGGAATGTCACCAAATCGAAGCAACAATATTCGCAAAGAAAAAGACGAAGTCAAGACTTACTTTCAACAATGCGATGGCAATTGTCCAGTCGTGCATGTCGTCGACCCATGTTGAGGACTTGCTCCAGAGACGGGCGGCCTCCTTCACGATGAGCTGCATCAGAGACATTTAAAGCTCAAGTAAAGCACATCAAGAATAAAATCGACTACCAACTACAAGATACCTACATGATCCTCCAGAGACTCTGAAGAAGGATGTTGCACAGTCATCCGGGTAACCATCTAATGCTCCCCAGCATGCGGGGAACTCGATGAATTATGCCCGGAGTGGGCCGCTAATGGAGGAGAAGGAGACCGCGAAGCCACCTTCTTGGACTTGGAGTCCACAACTCCGGACTCCTTAAAAAATTGGACATCGTCAGAACACGACGTCACCGCTTTACTGAAACACAAAATCAAGCAAAAAGCTTCAAGACAGATGACAACTCAAACAAGAAACCAAAACGAAGTCACGAATACAGAACTTACCAATCAAATCTATCAAGATCGAAGGACTGCTCCTCCGACTCTGACGATTCCTTTGGCAGTCGAAGCTTCTTCCGGGCAGGAGGAGCCATAGAGCGCACAGGAACGGCGGGAATCGGGTCCTTCGCACCGATAGATGGGCCCTCTGGAGTTGAAGCAGATGAAGCATCTGAATCCTTGCTGCGAGAACGCTTGCGAGTGTCCGGATCACTAGACTCGGGGGCTCCCTCCTCCTCTTCAAGTGGGACGGTCGATTCCGACTCGTCCTCTTCATCTACTTCGCGAGGAATAACCCCCTCAGGAAGAGGGGGCAAACTGGAGACACCTTCCAATCCTGCATTTAGAAAACAATTCATTATACATCAAGAAATTAGAAGTAATCGACAAAAATAAAGCTACTTTGTAGCACAATTCTACCTCAGGAGGAGGGTTAGAGGCGTCGAAGGGAGGCACGACTGGTTCGCCTGGGAGAACCTCCTTGGTGGTGTACTTTGTCACCAGTCGCAACCACTTATCTACTTCACCCGTGGAAATGCCATCGGCAGATATGCGAGTGGCATCGTCTACACCAGCCCATTGAAACATGGGGTGGACTCTGGCCTACAGAGGTTGGATGCAACGGTGCAGCCATGTGCGAATAAGGGCGGCGCCTCCCTCTTCTTTACCCATACGGCTCTCGAGGTTGCAGACGCGCTTGTACAACACTTCTGTCTCCTCAGACTCGCCAGGCATAACTACGTTCTTCCAAGAATGCCTCCTCTTGCATGGCGTCACGGGATCGAAGGGTGCGATTCCGTAGTGCTATCCGTCGGCCTTCTGGTCACGGATCTAGAACCACTTGTCTCTCCACCCTTGGATGGACTCCATGAGTTTGATATCGAAATATGTGGCTGATGAGTCAACATGGATTCCGCAGCCTCCTACATCGTAGACTACAGAACTAGATGCTGACGGGTGCTTCAGCTTGAAAATCCTCTTAAAGAGGCCAAAGTGTGGCTCGACTCTGAGCCAGCACTCGCAAAGAGTAATATAGCAGGCGATGTGGAGAATAGAGTTTGGGGACAGCTGATGCAGCTGGAGCCCGTAGAAGCAAAGGAGGCCCCTGAAGAAAGGATGCAGGGGCAGAGAAAGACTGCGGATGATGAACGCAAGGAACATCACCCAGAAACTAGCAGGAGGACAAGGAATTACCTCGCCACCTGACACTCACGAATCATCCTCCACGGACGACAGAACTCTATCTTGGCGCAGGAGACAGAGCTCAGAGGATTTGACGAAGGACGTGCGCCACGCACCATTGGTGACGCGGGTACCCGCGCCCTTCTTCTTCCCAGCACCGGCGGCGATGGTGCCCACAGTGGTGGAGCCGCCCTTCTTCTTGGTAGTAGCAATGGCGGCGACGGACTCAGTGGCAGCGCCTCCCTTCTTTTTCCCATCTTGCGATGACAGTGTGAGCGGAGGAAGTAGCTCGAGAAGATGCGGAGTTGGTCCAGCGCCACGAAGAGGACGAGCGCTAGGAAGCAGAGAGCAGTGGCAATGGCAATGGAAGCACAAGCAGAGAAAGGGAAGATGGGAAAATTACCGCAGTTGCGCTGCTACTTAACCCTCTTGCGGATGCCATCCAACGGCTAGCAGAAACCCTACTGGACATGTGGCGCACATCGCTGTCGACATGTGGAGAGGCCAAAACACGAACTGTCCCCCACTATCTCCATTACATGCGGAAATCGAGGAGACGCAGTTAAAACAGAAGATTACGCACGCCCGGTCAAATCAAAGTCAGAAAGGGGGACCCACTACTCGTCACGTCCCGTCAAAGCTGCTCACGCGGGCAACTGAGGTCATCACATCGTTAGCACTGATGTCATCAAGATGAGCATTAGAAGACTTCGACTACTTTAGTCCTTGCTCGAGTCTTTGACTCCACCAAGCACTCGGGGGCTACTCCCATAGGGAGCGCTGGTCACGCACCCTACGATTCTTTTTTATGCAGGAATATGAACATTCAAAGTGTACCCCACCACTTGAATCTATGATTCGATTACGGATCATGGGTTACTCCCATAGGGAGTGCCAGAAGCAAATTCGACTGAAACAAGCAACAAAAGACGACGGTAGTCGCAAAAAGTTCTTTAGTCTCTGCATGAGTCTTCGACTCAACTAGGAACTCGGGGGCTACTCCCATAGGGAGCGCTGGTCACGCACCCTATGATTATTTGTACACCGCACTGTGTGTTGATAACATCCACACTCGAATGTTATGGCAACTCCACCTCATACTTTCCCTAAAAATAGATTGCGTCTCTTGGGCCACCTGAATCATCTCCGCGATGACAAAATATCAAATGCCGCGCATACAGCGTGAAGATAAGACCTAAATAAGGCCTGGCAACGCATCTGCTCCGCACTACTATAAACATATTCGTACCTGCAGGTACGATGAACATGCGTTGACGGATACGTCGAGTGCTCACCCTTATACACTGGAATTTGACTCCTGTAAGACCTCCGCGGCTTGAGTCGAATTACGCCAGCACATTTCCGAATTCGAGTCTGGGGACTCGAGTTTGAGTAGATTGCGTTATTTTGCCCTAAGGCAGTTAACTGATACCGATGCATCGGCTAAATCATGCACGCATATCAACAATCCCTGTGACATGAACTAAATAGTTGAAAAAATACTCAATCATGCATTCGAATGGCTTCATAAAGTCCCCAGTCGAATCTCCGATTCTACTGGACACTCGGGGGCTACTGACGTGGGTATACCCTACAGGTACTCGAGTTTTTTATATACAGCCTAGATACAGCGGAAGCCCACGGCGTTGCCAAGGCCCAAATGGAGAACTCGAGTGGCCCGCGGACTCTCGGTTGCTTGCGAGACAAGAAGAAGCTAAAGATAGAAAGTTTAAAGGGAAAACCCTAACCTGTAACCGACTCGACCTGCTACCCGAGACCTAGTCTATCTATATAAAGGCTAGGAGGGGGTGGCGAGGAGGACACACACAACCCTAGTTTCCACAACTCGCGCCAGATTGCATCTACGCGCCCCTCTAATCTTCAATTCCTTTGTTCATTCCAAGAGTAGACAGGCAGGAGTAGGGACCTCTACGAGGCCTGAACCTGGGTAAACCTTGCGTCCCTGTGTGCTTGTTTGCTAGCCGACTGATGCCTCCAGCGCTCCCTCCTTCTCCAAAACCCAAGTCCATAACAATGGGCATTGATGAGTTAAATCCTCGTCACTTAGTTTGCTGAATAAATTGGTTGGACCCCCTCTTTCATGCATTGATTTCAAATAGTTTGGTTTGGATTGGAAAAGAGTAGGAAAGGTCATGCTTAAGTGGTAAAGAGAGCTTGTTTTTTATTGTGGCCTATGCTTTGTCATGCCATGCTTGATATTGTTTTGGCTTTATGCTTAGTGATCTTTGCTATAGCATGACATGTTATAAAAAATTGAGATTGCTTAATGTGCCTTGGAAGAATCATGCGTTGTTTTAGCATATTAAAGCATAGTATTGTGGTATTCTCCTTTGATGCTTTATTTGGGTTGACTTGGCGTATGTTCACACCATGTTATGACTACCCAAAGTCACCATAGCCTTGATGATCCTTTAGTTTTCGACTTGTAATATCACTTTATGCTTTTATTGATGATGTTTTGTCGTTCTGCATGATTATGGTCATTATTGCTCTCTTAGTTGGTCGCTCCCAGTCTTTTGCTAGCCTCCAGAACCAAGTATGAGTTCCACTCATGCATACAACTCCTAAAACCAAGTTATTCCAAAGAGTCCACCATACCTACCTATTAGCATTTGCTATTCCAAGTATATTCATGTTTTTATCTACCTTCTGAATTAAACTTGTTATGTGAAAATTAGTGATTAAATTAAGCTCTCACGAACTCGATGGCACACTTTACTTTCTTGCACTTAATAAACTTGAACCATTGTGTCCATCTTTCTTGTGTATATGCTTGCGCTTTATAAGTTGAAGTTAGCAGAACCATGTATCATGGGGAACGCTTTCAACATTGCACTTGTACACTGTACCTAGTTGATATCATGTTATTTTGCTTGTGGATCCCGGTGGTGTGAAATAAAAGGGGAACTTTTAAGATCATGGAGTTTGTATTTGTGTTAGAGAAACGCCTGAGCCGCTAGCCTAAGCCATGCCTAATCATGGTGGAAACTTGCAACATAACCATAATGAGCACTCTATGAAGCATCCTCAATAAAAAACTATGCAAATAGCAAATAAAAAGATCGCTGAGATGCTCATTGTCTGCTTGCCTTGTCATTTCGATTATGGGATAGCTCATGTATCATGTGCAAGGGGTACCCTGTTGGCGGTTCTCTATGATACATATGTACTTACAATGACAAGATCTTACTTGTGACTAAAGTTGAGTAGCATGAGGTTCGGTCTTCGTAAGTAAGGGGCATGAGATTTCAGCTTATAACTTGTCAAGCATATCCTCTTAGTTGTGTCACTTTAACCTTAATCACCTAAAGATGCTTATGATAGGGGCAATGAGAGCTAAAAGGTAATAAGTACCATAATTTTTAGAAGCACTTTATGAAACTTGATTCCCTACTTCCTTCTATGAAGGCCTTTCTTTTACTTTTATGTTGAGTCTCCACCTTCTATCTTTATGACCTACTTTGAGAGCATAGTGGCCATTCTTAGTTCTATGTGCATTGTCCCAAGACTTGTTGATTGATGCATAACTTTGATATTGCTTGTTCTTAAACTATTTGTATCTAGTCACTCTTATGAACTTTGAAGGTGTCATATGCATTTATGTTTGCTACTCTATGAGGGACAAGCTGAATGACTATGCTATGTTTTCTTTATGTGAAACAAACAAACGTCTTGCAAAGCATTGTTATTCATGAATCTTTCGTTTGTGCCTTTTCATGTTGCAACAAAGTTGCTATGTCTTATTGTTAGAACTTTACCTTTCATGCTATGTTGAAGTACTATGATCCCAGCTATAAATGTTTTACAAATACTTTGATCAAGTTTATCATGGTGCATGTCACCTCAAAAATTATTATTTCTTATTATCACTTACCTACTCGAGGACGTTGATCCATGTCACCTCAAAAATTATTTTTTCTTTTTATCAAGTTAAGCTTGGGGATGTTGATACGTTGCTAACGTATCTATAATTTTTGATGTTCCATGCTTGGTTTTATCTACTTTCCTATGTCTTTTCCACACTTTGGAGTACTTTTTATACACTTTCTTGGACTAACCTATTAACAAGAGCCACGGTGCTAGCTGCCTGTTTTCTGCGGTTTTTGGTTCTAGGAAAGTCAGAAAATGAATATTCTCGGAATTGGACGAGACAAAAGCCAGAGTCAGTTTTTCACCGAGGGGGACACGGAGCCAAAATACGAGACGGAGAGGGGCCAGGGGGCCGTCACACCACCTGGCTACGCGGCCAAGCCTGGCCCGTGCCAGGGGGTGGTCTTGCCGCCTCGGGCACCCCCTCGGCCTCCCCTTTTGCCTATAAGATGCCTCCGGTACAGAAACCCTAAGTACCCGATCAAAATTCCACGAAAGAGTCTATAACTGCCGTCATCTCCATCCCAAGATTGGGAGGGATCTGAATCTCTTCCCAGCACCCTGTCGGAGGGGAGAATTCACCCTGGAGGCCTTCTTCATCACCATGCAAGCCTCCGGTGTGATGCGTGAGTAGTTCATCCCTGGACTACGGGTCCATGTAGTATCTAGATGGCGGGTTCTTCTCCTTTGTGCTACCATGTGTAGATCTTGTGAGCTCCATTCATGATCAAGACATCTATTTGTAATCATACAAGTTGTGTTTGCGGGGATCCGATGGATATTGAGATGCTATTTCAGATTGATTATTGATTCTACCATGTCTTTGTTATTTGTGATCTTGCATGCTTTCTGTTGTTAGTACCTATCTTGGCCAAGTAGATGCTAGCAACTCCAAGAGTTAGTATTTATGCTCGATAGTGGGTTCATGCCTCTAGTAATCTGGGGAAGTGACAGAAATCTCTAAGGTACTAGATGTGTTGTTGCTGCTAGGGAGAAAACATCAATCCTTTGCTCATAGAACAATCGTATTGTTTACTTTACACGCAATGCGTAATGCAATTATATGTTGCTTGCAACTTAATACTGGAGGGGGTTCGGATGATAACTTGAAGGTGGATTATTAGTCATAGATGCAGTTGGATTACGGTCTATGTATAATGTTGTAATGCCCAATCAAATCTCAAAGGAGTCAAGATGATTAGTATATGCATGTATGCTTTCTCGATGTTTGTCAATTGCCCCGCTATAATTTGTTCACCCAACATGTCATCTATCTTAAGGAGAGCCACCACTAGTGAACTATGGACCCCGGTCCTTTCTTTTATCATCAACCTACAACTGTTTACTGCTTTCTGTTTACTTTCTGCAAAGTATTACTTTCTTCTAGACAATACGTTTAATCCTTTGTTTTCAGCAAAACCAGTGAGATTGAAAATCTCACGGTAAGTTGGGGGCAAAGTTATGTGGTTGTGTTGTGCAGGTTTCCACATTGCTGCTGGCATCAGTAGTGCGCCCTGCCAAAGTCCAGCTAGCAACACCTTGGAGGTGTTTCCTTGCTCCTACTGGATTGATGACCTTGGTTTCATAACTGAGAGAAAACTTACTGTTGTGCTCATTAAACCTTCCTCTTGGGGTTCCCCAACGAGCTCGTTAATACACGAGTCAGCATTCAACTAGATTACAAAGCTCATGATCTCAATAAATCACGCATAGAGAGAGAGAGAGATGAACACATAGCTACCGGTAGAGCCCTTAGCCTCGAGAGAGAACTACTCCCTCCTCATCATGGGAGTCAGCAACGGTGATGGAGATGGCGGTGGAGTCGATGGAGATGGCTCCGAGGGCACTTCCCCGTCTCGATAGGGTGCCAGAACAGAGACTTCTGTCTCCCGAATCTCCTCTTTGGTGGCGGCGGTGCTGCAGAACTTTTTGTGGAATTCTGATCTTCTCCTTAGGGTTTTCGTCTCGGGAGGTTTATATAGGCGAAGAGGCGAGGTCGATGGCCGCCCGAGGGGCCCAGACCAGGGCCTGGCGCGCCTAGGGGACGCGCCACCCTATGGTGTGGCTGCCTCGTGGCTCTCCTCCGTCTCTGCTTTGGACTTCCGTGTCATGTCGGGAAAATAGGAACTTCGGCTCTTGTTTCGTCCAATTCCTAGAATATTTCTTTACGAGGTTTTCTAAAACCAAAAAAAACAGAAAACAGGCAACTGGCACTACGGCATCTTGTTAATAGGTTAGTCCCAGAAAATGTATAAAAATACCTCAAAGTGAAAACAAAACATAAGATAGTTGATACAAAACAAGCGTGGAGCATCAAACATTATAGATACGTTTACGACGTATCGCTGTTTTCACCTGCTGCTTCCCTTTTTAAATGATCTTGGATGGATAACCTCAAGATATCATTCCTACAGTGCTTTGGGAAATTAATTTGATAGGCCTTGGTAAGGTTAATATGATAGATCCCTACTATTTAAGCTGGATCCTAAAGCTATAATTACTTCTGAGGTGCTACCATCCATGGGATGTGCCCAGAAATCTCCACTAAAATATGTTGTCTAATTAGCTGTAGAAACATGTGTTATTATCTAAGATCAGTGATGTGCAGGCTGAGATCTTGGTGTGGCTTGCAAAGATTGATTGATTGGCTTTGTTTTATTCCTTTTGTGACGGATACACCCCACTTGGGTGTTTTTCTGAGAAGATCTCATATGAAACAACACATGCTTAGATAAGATTTAACATGTGATGGTTTTGTATAGACTCACCACACAACTTGCTTGTTGGTGATGTTGTGGTGTTGCTTGATTTTGCTGGCTTGATCTTGGTGACTTGATCACTCCCTAGAGCCTGTTTTGCACACCCCAGGTTTTGGTTCTGCTCCTCCTTGCTCATGTGACCTTGTACTTGTCCTTGCTATCCTCCTGCACCACCCCCTCCTTATGTCACCATTCTATGGTGATTTGATGGTTGATTTGGTAAGCTATCTGGTGGATTTGTTCAGAATTTGTCAAGCTCAATGAGTTCTTGGTGTGTGCTTGAGAAGGTGGGGATAGGATGAGATCACTATCTGTTAGGCTATGGCAGGGTACTCCCTTTTGACTGCTTGGCATGCTGCTGCTATGTCGACAACACACCGCATGCAGTTAGCAGTGTAAGCTGCTTTACTATTTGGCTTGATTAGTTCAGATCGAGTGAATGGTTTTCACCTCTTATCCTTTTACTAGTTACTATTCTGGTGAAACTTTCCCCTTTCTCTATACTCAATGATGTAATAAGAACAGTGCACCACATTGTTCTCTACTAAGAGTAAAACTAACTATTTAATATATTGTTTCCCCGTTTTGTTTCTTTTATTTTGCAGGAACAAAGATCTGGATTGTCAAGACTTAGTATAGGAGTAGATAGGTTTTCATTGTAATCTTATTCTTATCCTTTTGTAAATAATCTTGTAAAGATATTCTTATAAGTTAATAAAGTTTTATTTCATTAGATTCTATTCCCTGTAATATTCTGTTTTGGTGTATTTATCTCAATTTGTAACATTATTATGGAATAAAGAAAAGAAATAAGAATTCATTTCTTATTTGAGTTTCCTTGTATTAAGTTCCTATTATGGTTGAATATACCTTTAATATAATCAAGCAATATTACTAAATCTTTTTGGAAAACAATGTAATATTACTCACTTCTATTTTCCAAATGATTTAAATTTAAAATTTGAATTCAAATAATACCCCCCCCCAAACTCATTAATTCCTAAAGGTCATGTCAAAAGTTTATAGCAATCACCAGAAAGAGCTATTCCTACCTCTTGTTAGTGAAAGAAACTATGATCTCTTTAGGTTTTTGTTTGGCAAAAAATTTACCCGGATTTTTACACATGAATGCATGCACATGCACAAATTCCTATTTCTACCCTTCGTTGGTTCCTAAATGCTGGGGTGTTATAGACTTCCCCCTTAAATTAAATTTTGTCCCGAAGTTTGCTAATGTGTACCTGAATAGTTCTGGATATGCTTCTTTTAAGTCATCCTCTTTCTCCCATGTGGCCTCTCGCTCACGGTGATGATCCTATTGTACCTTGTAGTACCTAATTGCCCCGTTTCTTAACCTTTTCTAGTTCTCTTCCTTATAGGGTTTCTCAACATAAGTCAAATCTGCTTGTAACTCAATTTCTTGATGTGTAATTGCATCATCAGGAACTTTAAGACATTTCTGAAGTTGTGACACATGGAAAACATTATGAACTTGATCCAGTCTTTTTGGTAACTCAAGAGCATAAGCTATTATTATATTCGGACTCAGTATCTTGAATGGCCTGATATATCTTGGACTTAGTTTTCCTTTGACTCCGAATCTCTTAACTCCCTTCATTGGACTTACTTTGAGATATACCATATCCCCCACTTCTGGATGCCACGATCTTCGACTTTGACCAGCATAACTCTTCTGTCGACTTTGAGCTATCTTCAATCGATCTCTAATAATATCGATGATATATTGCTTCTCCTTGATATAGTCTGGTGCAAATTCCTTGCTACTACCAGGCTCATACTAGCATATTGGTGATCTACATCTTCTCCCATAAAGTACTTGGTATGGTGCTGCTTTCAGACTACTCTGATAGCAATTGTTGTAGGAAAATTCTGCCAATGGTAGATGAGCTTCCCACAAACCTCTAAAATCTAATGCACAAGCTCTAAGCATGTCCTCCAAGATTTGATTGGTTCTTTCTGTCTAGCCTCCAGTTTCAGGATGATAGGTTGTGCTAAAATCCAACTTTGAGCCAAGTGCTTCATGTAATTGTTTCCAAAATGCTGAAGTAAACACAAATCCTCTATTTGATACAATTTTCTTGGGTACTCTGTGCTTTCTTACTATCTCTTTGACATAGATTTCCACTAACTTCTCAGCATTATCTTTTTGATTTACTGGAATAAAATGTGCACTTTTTGTGAATCCATCCACAATCACCCATATCATATCCTTCCTTTTCGGTGTCATGGGTAATCCTGTGATAAAATCCATACCAATTTCTTCCCATTTCCATTCTAGAATTTCTAAAGGTTGTAATGGTCCTGCTGGACTTTGATGTTCTGCCTTTACCCTTTGGCAAGTATGGCATTCAGATACATACTTTGCAATATCCTTCTTCAAGTTATTCCACTAGAATAATCCCTTAAGATCCATGTACATCTTCGTACTCCCTAGATGAATTGAATATGGTGTCTCATGTGCTTCTCGAAGTATTACCTCTATGATCTCCGGTACATCTGGTACACAAATACGGTTTTGGAACCACAAAGATCCATAATCTCCTACATGAAAAACTGATTTTTGACCTTCAGAAATTCTTCTGATTTCTTCAGCAATGAATCGATCATCAAGTTGATGTTGATAGATCTCATGACGAAGATCACTGCTTTGCTCTTCCATAACCCTCATGGTAGCTAAGCCTACACGAACTTCTGTCTTTAGAAATTGTATTTCTAACCTTTTCGAATCCATTTGCAACTCCTTTGGTAGTTCTCTATTGATGGGTTGAGTATCAGTACTCTTCCGGCTTAAAGCATCTACTACTACATTGGCCTTTCTTGGAGTACAGTTAATTGTAAGGTCATAATCCTTGATCAACTCCAACCATCTTTTCTGCCTCATATTCAACTCCTTCTGATTGAAGAAATATTTGAGACTTTTATGATCAGTGTATAGTTCACATCTTGCTCCGTAGAGAAAATGCCTCCATCCTTTTGAAGCAAAGACTACTGCTGCTAACTCCAAATCATGTGTTGGGTAGTTAACTTCATGAGGTTTGAGTTGTCTAGACCCATACACAATTACCTTGCGATCTTGCATTAGCACACATCCTAATCCTTCCTTAGATGCATCACAATTGACTGTGTAATCCTTTCCTGTTTCCGGAACTGCTAAGATTGGTGTGATGGTTAATCTGGTTTTGAATTCCTGAAAACTTGCTTTGCACCTCTCATCCCATATGAATGATGCATTCTTTCTTAGCAATTTGGTCATTGGTCCAGCTATCTTGGAAAAACCTTCAATGAATCTCCGATAATTGCCTGCCATGCCAAAGAAACCTTGGATTTGATTCACATTAGTTGGGGCATTCCATTGCAACACTAATTGAACTTTGGACAGATTTACTGCAATTCCATCTTTACTAATCGCATGACCAAGAAATTCTACATTGTCCAACCAAAATTAACACTTGCTGAATTTAGCATATAGCTTATGTTCTCTCAAGATTTGCAATGCTATCCTCAAATGATCAGCATGCTCTTCTTTATCCTTTGAATATATCAAAATATCATCAATAAATACTATAACTAACTTGTTCAGATAAGACATGAAGATTTTGTTCATCAAATTCATGAATATTGCTGGCGCATTGGTCAATCCAAAAGGTACAATGAGATACTCATGATGATCATATCTTGACACAAATGTTATTTTCGGAACATCTTCAGGTTTGATTTTTATCTGCTGGTATCCTGATCTTAGATCAATCTTGGAAAATACTCCAGCTCTTTTGACTTGATCAAATAGATCTTGAATTCCTGGCAATGGATATTTGTTCTTTCTGGTGACATTGTTGAGATTTCTGTAATCACCACACATCCTTCGTCATCCATCTCTTTTATCCACAAAAATTACCGGAGTTCCCCATGGAGACACACTTTCCTGAATAAATCCTTTCCAGGCTAACTCATCAATTTGCTCCTTAAGCTATTTTAACTCTTTCAGACCCATTTTATATGGTGCTTGGGCTATGTTGTACCAGGTATCAGGTCAATAGTGAATTCTATTTCCGATCAGGTGGCATTCCTGGTAACTCTACTGGAAAAACATCTTGAAATTCTTTCACTATAGGAATATCTTCCAACTTAACCTCCTTCATTGAATTCAGTTGAAGATCTACCATGATATGAATATGTTTATGTGCCTGATAGACTATCCTTCCTCCACTTGGAGACTTGATTGAGACAGTTTTATCCTCACAATTGATATGGGCTCCATACTCAGTCATCCAATCCATTCCCAACACTACTTCTATTCCCCTTAATGGAATCACATAAAGATCAGCATAATAGGTTTGTCCACAAATTGAGATAACCTGGTTTAATTTAACGTTTCTAACTATTATGATCCCTCCAGCGGTAACTACGGTCATAGGTTTTTCTAACGGTGCCCTTCTAATCCCGAACTTATCACAAAATTATTCAGATATGAATGAAGTAGTTGCACCAGTATCAAATAGAACTTTTCCAGGGTTTGTGAGAATATTGGGCGTACCTATCACCGCTTGATCCGAGTTATCCACCTCCTCCAAGGTTGCACAATTCAGCTTTCTAGTAGATCTGCCTCTCTTGCCATTGTCGTTTTTGACATAACTTCCACCTCTGTTAGGATGTGCACCTCCACCTCTTGCTTGACCACCGCCTAATGTAGGCCAACCACCTGGTGGTTTCTTGGGACAATCAGACTTCATGTGCCCCTCCTGACCACACCCATAGCATAGGATCATCGATTTATGGCGTTCCCTTTTAACATGCCCCGGAAGTCCACAATTATTGCATATGATGTTTTTCCTCCTGGTTGTGGTTGCACCACGACCTTCAGGTCCCTCTGATTTCCAACTCGATCCATTAATACTTTCATGAACTTGTTCTAGGATTCTTGCATCATTTGCATGTATTGCATGAAATCCTGCTCCATCAATGGCCTCATTGGTGGTGGTGGTAAAATTTTCCTGCATTCTGGCGTCCTCATCCGCCTTTCCCTTAGCTTCGTGCTCCATGTGCTACTTTTCGGTCTCGTCCTCTACACCTGTTTCCATAACCACCTAGTTCTATACATAAAGAAAACTCATAATTACATCATGCCATGCTTTCTGAGCTCAACTTTATGTTCAGAACTAGTCACACAATGGAAATCAAGATCCAAATAAGAACCAAATATGCAACACACATAATATACATCACATTAATATAGGCGGTACAGTACATTACAAACCATATTGTACAAGTGCTACATATCCCTGTGAGCGCTACCTCACTTATTTAGTTACATCAAGCTCTGAAACCCTACCATATGCATTACGCAACAGGAAATAATTCACCTTAAGTGGTCACGCTCCCGAGAAGTTGCGACGTTCGTTGTACATACCCGGAGTACAACCGTGCTGACGTGAAGTACGACGTACCGTATGTGGAACGACTTGCCTCTTCAATGGATGATACTCATTATCAAAAGTATTTGGACTCAAAACGTCATTCAGCTGAAGTATGTCCATACCTTCCAACCCATCTGACGTATCTTCAGAAACATCCTCTTCACTATATTCTTCAAGCACCTCCTGCATCCCAGTACTAGAGTAATTAGTAGAATGTACCGCTTCCGGTTCTCCCCAATTACTCTATTGGGTACGGTAATCCTTAGCTATAATTGGATAGTGCATGTTATCTGGGGTAGGATAATGTTCCGGTGACTGAAACACCCTTTCTTCAGGATCTTCCTCGTTGGACTCTACATCCTCCACGTGGACATCCCTTCCATCAACGGAATAAGACCTCACTCCCATCTGACTAGTTTGCTCGGTATTGCCAACTGAATCATCTACAGGAATAGGATTCCCAGTAGATCCATCCATTGACCCATACATCCAGCCTTCAGAGTTTCCAATAGGTAGTTCTGAATCCTCTGTTCCCCGAGAATTCTGTGGTACTGGATAACTAGTACCCTCATCCGGATATCTGGTGGGTTCTAGCTTAGGTGAATAAGGATATGGTGTATAGGATGCTAACTATAGGTATATCCTTGGATAGTGGACTGATTTCACCTCCTGCTTCCTTCTCTAACTTATCCGCCAGAAACTCCCGTCTCTGAGGGTTAGTAAGATCCTCCAACATGCTATCATTGTCTTCCACTATTAGGCGATGAGCATTGTAGAGATATTCTACTAACAACAAATATTGATCCATGTACTTGAAGCTAACCTAGGGTGCTCCTTGACTAGATGGAGATGATTCGTCGTTGAATCTGAGTGCATGGAATCATGAGGAATCACAGTGTATGTGCTCCCTGCAAGAAATTCAGCCTTGTGCTCCCGAATAGTGGCAAGTGCTTCCACCAGCGCAACATTAAATGCTACGATATGGATACGAACCTCACCATGTGGCATAGCTGGGGTTGGTCTAAGCTTCTCAGGTAAGCAGATATTGACCCGATACTTTGCAATCATTTGACCATCAAAGTATGCGAAAGTCTTCACAAGAATCTTGGCTTCATACCCAAATACTCCCAAAAGCTCTCGGAGCTGATCTGCCATCTCTCCCTAGTAATCGTCAAGACTACCCTCCACCATAGTACAAGTCTGCTTAGGAAACCTTGGCGCCATTCTAGCTGTATACAAAGTATTTATAATTAGTATCAGTGCATCTTAATAAGAATTGTTGCACTAAAAGTTATAACAAAATATTCCCATTTGAATATTCATCATATAATCTAGAGAACTCTTTACCATTGCTCCTAGACTCCTACAGGTAATACCCTTTACTAGGTTTCTAACGTAAGGTCAAATCAATTGCTCATATACCAGCTGCGGTGACCCAACATACCACTTCATGTTGTAGTATACTATAGTCGTTGACATAACACTCACGGAACACCATTCCGCAAATATTACATCCCTCGGAGTGGTACAACAGAAACATTGCGGGTCCAGATTATAAACATACACATATTATTACAATACCAAAACATCGAGATGTTTGAAATATTCAAACTTACAAACCATACAACTTATTTAATAAGTTTAGCGGAAGAACAAAAGACACAACAATAAGAAAGATGTGAGTGATGACCCACAAGTATAGGGGGTGTATCGCAGTATTTTCGATAAGTAAGAGTGTCGAACCCAAAGAGGAGCAGAAGGTGCTAGCTAGTGGTATGGATCAGGAATTCTCTGCAAATACTTAGCAAACATATTTTTAGGGTTTTTTGATAAAGCAAGTAAACAAAGTATGAGTAAATAAAAGACAGTAGGAATGAATGCAGCAAGTGGCCCAATCCTTTATGCAGCAAAGGACAAGCCGGTTGTATTACTTAAGATGACCAAACGTTCTCGAGGACACATGGGAAGACTGTCAAGTGCTTTCGCTTCATATAGTTGATTAATCTTCTCTAGCTTGCTAAGTGTTGTGTGGGTGAACCTGTGCTAATGTACCGACCTTCCTAGGTCTAATACATACTTGTGATTATACCCCTTGCAAACATCCGTAAGTACAAGAAAGTAATTAAGGTAGAAACCTAACCACAGCTTTAAACTCTAAGACCCTTACGTCCCTTGTGCAATGGTTTCCTAACGGGGGTTCAGGTTTCTGTCACTCCGGCAACCCCTACGATTAGTAGCCAAATACACAATGCATCCCCCTAGGCCCATATAGGTGAAGTCTCATGTAGTCGACGTTCACATGACACCACTAGAACAAGTACACCACAACTTAAATAACAAACTATTGAATCTTTCTCAATACAACTCCACTACTAACAACATGACTTCTCCCATGTCCTCAAGAACAAAACGAACTACTCACAAGACATCATATGGATCATGATCAGAGATGGAATAATTATGTATAACAATATGAACATAAACAATAATTCAACGGTTCACTCAATAGCATCAACTACAAAGAGTAATCAACACCAGGAAAGTTTCCCCTATGAACTAATGCAAGATTCAACCAATTGTTACGGCAATATGGAGATGGTGATGAGGGTGTTGATGGTGATGATGGTGGTGATGATGATGATGATGATCTCGATGAAGTCCATCTTGATGATGGTGTTGATGGCGACGATCTTCCGTCTCCGGGAAGGAATTCCCCCGGCAGAAATCTGTCTACCGGAGAGATCTTTCTCTCTCAGTGTTTTCCGCCCCGTAGAGGCGGCGGAATCTTTCTGTGGTCGCTCCCCGAGTCTTAGGGTTTCAGGAGGATGATATACGCTAGATGGGAGAGGCTGGAGTGGGCCAGGGTGGCCACACCACCTCCTGGTGCAGCCTAGGGTTGCCCGCGCCAGGGGTGGTGTGGGCCCCCTGTGGCCCATCTCCACTCCGTCTTCTGGCATCCTTAGTCTTCTGGAAAAATAGGATTTTCTGTTCTTCACGAATTTTGCCTCCAAACAACACCTTTTCCATCAGAATCCTGACTGCAACGGTCCATGCTCCAAAAGTCATCAACCATGCAAAAACAGATGAAATAACATAAGTATCACCTCTCAATATGAAATATATCAATGAATAATAGTGCATTAAGACATAGAATAGTGATGCAAAATGGACGTATCAACTCCCCCCAAGCTTAGACTTCGCTTGTCCCCAAGCGAAACTGAGCTCAATAAACATGGCCTCAGGTTTATGGAGTGAAGAGTCGATAAAAGAATACGGACAAGAAGCATCACATTCATCAAAATCATAGATCATAATAGAAGACAACTCACTATTATATAACTCAACTTGTAATGAGTAAAGGAAACACAATAAAGATACATAAAGTGAATCATAATTGGTAATGGCAAACTTAGCTCTTGGTCGAAGAATAGTTGATAATTTGCTAGAGTTCACAAATAACTTGTTTTCAAGGATAGCTTTCAAAGTAGTAAACATCAAGATAAGAGCAATGTGCAAAGCAAGGAACATAAAACATGATTGCATAAATCATCATCTGAATGAATGAAACACATCAACTCAAAATACTTGCTGAGGTAGAAGGGAGTAGGTTTACTGACTCAACTACAAGGTAAAAGAAAGGGCCCTTTGCAGAGGGAAGCAGGGATTGCAAGTCTCATAAAGAGCTCCCAAAAATTATGATACTTACTTGCTTTCAGCTCTCACTGCCCCTATCATAGGCATCTTTTGGTGATTAAGGTTAAAGTGACACTACTAAGAGGATATGCTTGACAAGTTATAAACTGGAGTCCCATGCCCCTTACTTATGAGTATCGAACCTCATGCTACTCAACTTCAGTCATGAGCAAGCACTTGTCATTGTAAATACATGCGTATCATTGAGAACCGCAAACGGGGTACCCCTTGCACATGAAACAGGAGCTATCCCATAATCAAAATGACAAGGCAAGCAGACAGTGAGCATCTCAGCGATCTTTTTATTTGCTATTTTCATAGGTTTTTATTGAGGATGCTTCATAGAATGCTCACTATAGTTATGCTGCAAGTTTCCACAATGATTAGGCATGGCTTAGGCTAGCGGCCCACGCGTTTCTCTAACACACATATAAACTCCACGATCTTACAAGTTCCACTTTTATTTCACACTGCCGAGATCCATAAGCAAAACAACATCATATCAACTAGGTACAAGAACCAATGAAGTGTTGAAAGCGGTCCCCATGATACATGGTTCTGCTAACTTCAACTCATAAAGCGCAAGCATATACGCAACAAAGAAGGACCCAATGGTTCAAGTTTATTAAATGCAAGAAGGTAAGGTGTGCCATAAAGTTCGTGAGAGCTTTAATCACTAATTTTCACATAACAAGTTTAATTTCGGAGGTAGATAAAACAAGAATTTACTTGGAATAGCAATAATGCTACTAGGTAGGTATGGTGGACACAAATGGCAAAGGTTTTGGTTTAAAGGAGGTGGATGCACAAGAAGAATTCCCTCTCAGTATAGGTTTTTGGCTAGCAAGGCTGGGTAGGAAGTATAAGAGTTGAAGGAAACAAACAAACATATAAGTGATAAAAACAAACATGCAATCTTCCTTGGAAGCACAAAAGATCTTAACTAGAGAATACTAAACTTATCAGAAAATCAAGAAAGAAAGATGATGAAATTATTTTTCTTTAAAGGTACTTTTATCTTTTCTTTCAACTCTCAAAAATAGTGTGCTACTGACCGAGCCAGGTTTGCCAAAACCAACTAAATTAACTCAATGATCCCAAAGTGATACCAATACTAACAACAAGATCAATCATATAACCACAAATTGAAAACTAATATAAGCTATGAAAAAGAGTGAATGATAGAACTTCTCATTAATAATCCATAACGGCAATTCACACCAAGGGATACATATCTAACGAGAGAGGGGACACTTCCATAATGCAAACCATACTACATAATAACTCCTATATTCATGATATGACTCTACTAAAAAGGTAAAAAGATAGAAGATGGGGATGTGATACCGCGGCACTCCCCCAAGCTTGGAATAAACCAAGGGGATGCCAAACCTGATGACGAATTACTCCTTAGGTGGTGGTGGTATCCTCTCGATGAGCTCTTTGATCATTTTCCGCAAGTCCTCAATCTCGAAGGTGAGAGTATGAATCAACTTCGAGCTGTGCTCAATACGGATCATAATCATCTCAGTTTGTGGATCCCAGCTCTTGTGATTATTTTTCCATTCTTCCCTCTTGGAGTCTTCTTTTTCTGCATGGTTATGGATAAAGGTATGGAAAGGATTCTTGGTGTGTGGAGGAAGTGACCGTGGAGCCAAACTGTGATGGGGAGCTTTCCCCCAGTCTGCATCCGTGCCGTCCTTCTAACCCTGGCAGGTTTTGTCACCACTCCAATGCTTGCAATGGTAGTGCCAGTGTGCGGGTGTTGGCCTTGCTCCTCTTCACCTTCACTCTAGATCTCCTTCTCCTTCCCAGGGTCTTGGAGGTCTTCCTCCATAGGCTCCTTCCATTTATCCTTGGCAGACACCATTGTGCTTCTAAACCTTGAAAGAGTATGTCCTGGCAGAAACAGATTGGAACAAAAACACGACGAAAACACGATATACGAACCTCGGAAGATCCGGGGGGTTATATATTACGAAGTTCCATAACAAGAGGAAGGTACTGGGATAAAACGAGTCTGAGGCGGAGTCCGGGGTGGACTCACCACCTGGTGCCGCGACCAGGGGAGGGCCCATGCCACAGGGTCGTGTGGGCTACCCTGGCTCCATTTCCGTCCCTTTTTCGCTTCGCAACTTTCCATATTGACTGAAAACTGCAAAAATATAGTTGGATTGTATTTTCACAGAACTTTTCTTACCAGAACCGTTACCTATTTGCACACGGACTCTGCAGGTCTCTGAATTTGGTATTTAGTGGATTCTTCCGGAGTCTCCACTTGAATAATCATCAGTATCTTCATCTTTGTACACTTATTACTTGAGTCATAAAACCCTTCTCTTCCTTATTACACCATTATCTCCACTTCCTGGAAATTTCTTCCACACAAAACTTTACACAGCTCTCATTAGCAACATTAGTATAAGTAAGCTGATAAAACCTTTTGAGCCCAACTTCAACTGAAAACCATCAAACATAAGCTACTATAGCAACTCCTTCCGAAAACCCAAAAATAATTCAAAAAGGAAATCGAATAAAGAAGCAAATGCAAGAGTGGCAAAATCTGTCAACATAGACCAGCAGGTAAAGATCGATTTTTTAGAAAATCTTCTGTTGCTCAAATCAAAAAGTGCAAAACTAATGAAAGTTAAATAACAACCTGGGGTAGAAGCACAAAAATTACAGCAAAAACCGACATACAGAGATCTCTCACGAATTTTTACGGTGAAGCACAAAAATCTGTTTTGGGACAGCAACTTCCCCAAATATTACTCCTCTCTCAACAGAGGTTGATCTTGACACAAAAACCAAACAAAATGGATAAGGAGCGGTTATTACCAAAGTAATAACTTCCAAGACTCAAAGAAACAAAAACAAACTGAAAGCAAAAATAAACTGGGTTGTCTCCTAAAAAGCTCTTTCTTTATAGCCATTAAGATGGGCATTATAATTTTGAAGATGCTCACATAGGGATATGAATTGAAGCGAAAGAGAGCATTAAGAAGCAAAACACACATGTTTAAGTCTAACCCACTTGCTATGCAAGGGAATTTTGTAAACAAACAAGTTTTTGAAACCATAGGCTACTTGCATAAGAAGGCAAAAGAAGTGCAACATAAAGACTTTCAACATCAAACGAGGAAACTTGATATTATTGAGATGCATAAGAGCACTTTTTACTCTCTCATAATAACTTTTAGTATCATGCATAAACTTAACAATATAGCTATCACTAGGACCATCATAGCACTGATCACTTATTCTAACAGAAAACACAAGAATACTAGCTCTCATAACACTACTTTGTGAAACAATATTAGAGGTATCCTTACAAAGGATAGTGTGTCCCTCTTCTTCATATTTAGTAACAAAGTCTTTCACATTTGCTATAATAGGTTCATAAACCATTTGTTTATCAGGTTCAACAGCTTTATTTGCACTTTCATCAACCATACTAGTTATCATAGAATGTTCCTTAATCTTAACTGGGAAAGGCATTTTCTCAATATAAGGTTCAAGTAAGACAGGATTAGCAATATAAACTTCAGTGTTCTCTTAGCAACATCTTTATAAGGTTCATGATACTTATTCCACTTCTTTTTAGGCACTTCAATGTAGGAAGCAAAAGCCTTAAAATAAGAAGCAATAGCTTGAGAGTCTAAACCATAAGCATTTTTAATATTTTGAAAGTCATCAGTTCCCATAAAAGATTCAATGCATTCATAATCATAATTTATACCTGACTTTCTACCTTTGTCATTCTCCCAAGCTTCAGCATTGTCTTGAATACGGTCTAGAAGATCCCATTTAGCTTCTTCTTCCATGCGAGTGAATGATCCAGCACAAGAAGCGTCCAATAAATCCTTGTCCTGTAGAGGGAGCCTTGCATAAAAGTTATTGATAATAATATTGTTGGGGAGCTCATGAATGGGATATTTGAGCATTAGTAACTTCAATCTCCCCCAAGCTTGAGTTGTACTCTCTCCATCAAGAGGCCAAAAGTTGTATATTTGATTCCGATCTTTATGAATCTCACTAGGAGGATAAAACTTTGAATAAAAGAGAGGTACTATTTCCTCGCATTCCAGAGCTTGATCATTCTTCAGCAGCTTATACCAGTCCTCAGCTCTTCCTTTCAGTGATAATGAGAATAACTTCTTCTTAACTTGATCGGTAGTAATACCTGCACACTTGAACAAACCGCATAATTCGTGTATAAAGAGCAAATGATCACCGGGATGGACAGTTCCATCTCCAACATAGTAGTTATCCATAACACGATCAATGATTCTTGTAGGTATTTTGAAAACATCATTCTCAGCAGGTGGTGGCTTATCTACTACCTTAGTAGTGGTAGTAGCATTACCAAATAATAAACTCAGCGAATTATCCATAACGAAAATAAAGCAACTAGCAGAAGTAAACAATACTCACAGTAGAACTTTCCTTTACCAGTTCCACTCTCCAATAACGCTTCACTCCCCGGCAACGGCGCCAGAAAATAGTCTTGATGACCCACAAGTATAGGGGGTGTATCGCAGTATTTTCGATAAGTAAGAGTGTCGAACCCAACGAGGAGCAGAAGGTGTTGGCTAGTGGTATGGATAAGGAATTATCTGCAAATACTTAGCAAACGGATTTTTAGGGGGTTTTGATAAAGCAAGTAAACAAAGTACGAGTTAATAAAAGACAGCAGGAATGAATGCAGCAAGTGGCCCAATCCTTTATGCAGCAAAGGACAAGCTAGTTGTATTACTTAAGATGACCAAACGTTCTCGAGGACACATGGAAAGACTGTCAAGTGCTTTTGCTTCATATAGTTGATTAATCTTCTGTAGCTTGCTAAGTGTTGTGTGGGTGAACCTGTGCTAATGTACCGACCTTCCTAGGACTAATACATACTTGTGATTATACCCCTTGCAAACATCCGTAAGTATAAGAAAGTAATTAAGGTAGAAACCTAACCACAACTTTAAACTCTAAGACCCTTTCGTCCCTTGTGAAATGGTTTCCTAACGGGGGTTCAGGTTTCTGTCACTCCGGCAACCCCTACGATTAGTAGCCAAATGCACAATGCATTCCCCTAGGCCCATTTAGGTGAAGTGTCATATAATCGAAGTTCACATGACACCACTAGAAGAAGTACACCACAACTTAAATAACAAACTATTGAATCTTTCTCAACACAACTCCACTACTAACAACATGACTTCTCCCATGTCCTCAAGAACAAAACAAACTACTGACAAGAGATCATATGGATCATGATCAGAGATGGAATAATGATGTATAACAATCTGAACATAAACAATAATTCAACGGTTCACTCAATAGCATCAATTACAAAGAGTAATCAACACCGGGAAAGTTTCCCCTATGAACTAATGCAAGATTCAACCAATTGTTACAGCAATATGGAGATGGTGATGAGGGTGCTGATGGTGATGATGGTGGTGATGATGATGATCCCGATGAAGTCCAGCTTGATGATGGTGTTGATGGCGACAATCTTCCCTCTCCGGGAAGGAATTCCCCCGGCAGAAATCAGTCTGCCGGAGAGATCTTTCTCTCTTGGTGTTTTCCGCCCTGCAGAGGCGACGGAATCTTTCTGTGGTCGCTCCCCGAGTCTTAGGGTTTCTGGAGGATGATATACGCCAGAGGGGAGAGGCTGGAGTGGGCCAGGGTGGCCACACCACCTCCTGGCGTGGCCTAGGGCTGCCCGTGCCAGGGGGTGGTGTGGGCCCCCTGTGGCCCATCTCCACTCCGTCTTCTGGCATCCTTAGTCTTCTGGAAAAATAGGATTTTCCGTTTATTTTCCTGGATTTTCTGATCTTCGCGAATTTTGCCTCCAAACAGCACCTTTTCCATCAGAATCCTGATTGCAGCGGTCCATGCTCCAAAAGTCATCAACCATGCAAAAACGGATGAAACAACATAAGTATCACCTCTCAATACGAAATATATCAATGAATAATAGTGAATTAAGACATCCAATAGTGATGCAAAATGGACGTATCCGTGAGCTCAACAGCTTATTCTATAGGGTCTGTGCTACTCGGCTCAACTTAGATAACTAATTTACGGTCTGACAACTACTCTGACTTGTTGTCTTCAGCTCCATGGTGTATCCCGTGGTCCACCCCTTCGACTCCACCAGACAGGTCCGACACTTTGTAGTAGACGTCATTCTGGACTTTAGTAGCATACACCTGGTTATCCTTCTGCTCCTCAGAGTCTAGCAATGGGTTCAAAGAAAAGGGTGAGTAACAACGTTACCCAGCAAATTCATTATATGCGTGGTGGGAAGTTTGATGCTCTAACTACCACCTCGGACTATAAGGCCTTGGTACAATGCAGTTTTTATAAACATTTCTTTAAAGATTGTTTTTATTATCAAAAACTATGCCCATCAAACTTCACAGGTTGACTAGAACTTCATGGAGTTCCTTTCCTGCCGCGTTCATAGCTCCTTCCCGGAACAGGGAGTAACAAGTTATAGTTCTTACACTCTGCAGAGGTGCGTTGCTTTACCCATAAGAGACTAAATCCTTGTTGCACAACCGGGCATACTTTCCCATCCAAAATTTCGTGATGTGGGGCCTAGTAGATAATCCAAGCCAATCACTGCCCTTGTCCGCGGCCCCACATGAAGACACGATCCCCCAAGAGATCTACCATGGGTACAGTCCAGGTACCTTCTCGAAGACTCTGTAAGCAGCTCTGCCTGGCAGCCACCATCAGCTATGGTGAACCTCCACCAGGATAGCTATGCATAGATAATCTAGACACCTAAATCACGGGGCACCGAGGGGTCCCACCCATGTGCTGGATTCTCCACGAGAAATCTGTAGCTTCATGATAAGGTCGTCCGTCCATGTGAAAGGAAGAAGATCCAGCTGACTTCTTCATCCCATTCCAAATCTTATGGTTAACGCGTATTATACGATGCTAGAATCACTCATGTTAGGGGTTTTTAAGTCCTAAGTATTAGGCAATCGGAATCCTAGATTCCGTTGTCATTCATAGTATTTATCACCACTTAGGATGATAATAGCATTTCATTTGTTTGGGAAAATACTTAATTTTTAGTCTCTTTAGAATATAGGTGATAACACATAATTTTCAAATACTTTCATAAAGACTCTTCAAAGGACATGAGCAAGTGATGAACTTGCCTTGTGACTATAAGGTAGTGAAGTCGGATACTTCCACTTCAACTTGAGCTCCGGTTTCTACAACCATTATTTCCCAGTAAGGACAATATTTAAAGAAGCAATATGCAATGCTTAGTAATGTCATGCAATGATTTATTATCTTCCTTCTTTGCGTGTTTTACCCACCTTATAAAGGTTTTATGTTTCTTTTAATTAATAAAAGAAAAGTATTACTCAAGGACCATTAAATTCATATATTTCTTACATTTAGTATTATTATGATAACTTAGTATTATTCTAAGAGTTTAAAATGAATTTATTTAATTTTTAACTCTTTTAAATGTTTAACTAAAATTCCTTTAAGGAAATAAGACTTCATTTTTATCACACTTGATTTACTTTCTAAAAATACAAACTAGTATTTTTCTATAATAGTACTCCCTTTTAGGATCTCAAAAATGAATTTTATTCAATTTTAAGTGTTTTGTATATTTTTCTAAAATTCCAAAAGGAGTATATACATCAATAATAACAATTCTAAATTTAATTACCTAAAATTCTATTTATTATTTTTTCTTGAATAAAGGAAACTTTTGTGAGTCCATTGGTATTTTATTTATATTTTTAGGATTTTTATTTATTTCGTAGAACCTTTTAAGTCCTAGGGGTATTTTGGTCTTTTGATAAATTACTTAGACTTTTCTTTTAAACATCTAGACCTAGCCCATTGGGCTGGCCCAGCCCAGACTCGGCCCACCTGGGCTAGTCAAATCCTCTCAGATCGAGTGACCCAGTACCACTCGCTCCTCTCTCTCCCATGTGTTCACTCTTCTATCTTGCACCCCGCAGAGACGTTGTGCTGCCGATGCCGCTGTCGTGCGACTCTGGCCTCCCCAGGCCTCTCCGGCCATCACCCTGGTGCATGATGTGGTAGACGGCGCCGCTCCATTGATTGATCTACTTCGACTTGTTGTCGGGCGCTTCTTCTGGCCAGGACGCCTCCACCCTGAACCCTAAGGTTTGGTGGTTGCCGGCGATGTGGTGTTCCGCCTCCCCTACAATGATGAGCCGTGACTTTGTTGGCCTTGTGGTGCCGCTGCTACTTCTCGTGTGGCTGTGGACACCGCCTCATAGCTCGGCGCGGGTTGCAGCGCCCTCAGGTGCTCCCCGTGCCGCCGTGTGCGCTCGCCGGTGATTCTGCTTCCTCTTCTAACTTCAGTGAGGACCATGGGTAAGTCTACCTCTCTCTCCCCCTCTGGTCCTCCCTTGCAACTCTATGGGTGCCTATGGTGAGGAATCCCTAATTAGGGTTCATCCCTTGTGTTGGGATTTTCCCCTAGTGTTGTGATTACTAATTGGTGGTCATTAGTCTGTGCAGAATTACTGTATATTGGTGGACTTTGAAATTGATGACAGTAGCTCGGTTAAATGCATTCTGCTATAATATTGGATTATTGTCACTTGTAAACTTTGAATGATGTGACTCTAACCTAGGTTGAGAGTGGATTTGTTCCCATACCGGAACATGTAGTTGGCTTCCTGTTCAAATACTACTGGTGCACTCTTGTTTATAGCTTATTATGTAAAGCAGAATGATTCCTAAGTACTATATTAGGAAGATGATTGAGTATCTTTTTGAAAGAATTGGATTACGAAATCCCTGGGTAGAACCTACTTGGTTAGGATGAATCCTTGTGATTATCCTGATACTGGGCTATTTTCTATTTGTATTCTAGAGTGTCTGAGAGTTGAAAAACTCTATTGGATAAATTAGCCTGTGGTACTCATTAATTTTATCAAGCCTGTGATGCTGGTCTGAGGCAAAGCTATGGAAAATAATTGTTTTCACCTGCTGCTTCCCTTCTTAAATGATATTGGACGGATAACCTCAAGATATCATTCCTACAGTGCTTTGGGAAATTAATTTGATAGGCCTTGGTAAGGTTAATGTGAAAGATCCCTCCTATTTAAGCTGGATCTTGAAGCTATAATTACTTCTGAGGTGCTACCATCCATGGGATGTGCCCAGAAATCTCCACTTAAGGCGGCTATCTAATTAAATGTAGAAACATGTGTTATTATCCAAGATCAGTGATGCACAGGCTGAGATCTTGGTGTGGCTTGCAAAGATTGATTGTTTGGCTTTATTTTATTCCTTTTGTGACGGATACACCCCACTTGGGTGTTTTTTTGAGAAGATCTCATATGAAACAACACATGCTTAGATAAGATTTAACATGTGAGGGTTTTGTATAGACTCACCACACAACTTGCTTGTTGGTGATGTTGTGGTGTTGCTGGCTTGATCTTGGTGACTTGATCACTCCCTAGAGCCTATTTTGCACACCCCAGGTTTTGGTTCTGCTCCTCCTTGCTCATGTGACCTTGTACTTGTCCTTGCTATCCTCCTGCACTGCCCCCTCCTTATGTCACCATTCTCTGGTGATTTTATGGTTGATTTGGTAAGCTATCTGGTGGATTTGTTCGGAATTTAGCAAGCTCAACGAGTTCTTGGTGTGTGCTTGAGAAGGTGGGGATAGGATGAGATCACTATCTGCTGGGCTATGGCAGGGTACTCCCTTTTAACTGCTTAGCCTGCTGCTGCTATGTCGACAACACGCCGCATGTAGTTAGCAGAGTAAGTTGCTTTATAGTTTGGCTTGATTAGATCATATCAAGTGAATGGTTTTCACCTCTTATCCTTTTACTAGTTACTGTTCTGGTGAAACTTGCCCCTTTCTCTATACTCAATGATCTAATAAGAACAGTGCACCACATTGTTCTCTACTGAGAGTAAAACTAACAATTTAATATATTGATTCCCCTTTTTATTTCTTTTATTTTGCAGGAACAAAGATCAAGATTATCAAGACTTAGTATAGGAGTAGATAGGTTTTCATTGTAATCTTCTTATTATCCTTCTGTAAAGAATCTTGTAAAGATATTCTTATAAGTTAATAAATTTTTATTTCATTAGATTATATTCCTTGTAATATTCTGTTTTGGTGTATTTATCTTAATTCGTAACATTATTATGGAATAAAGAAAATAAATAAGAATTCATTTCTTATTTGAGTTTCCTTGTCTTAATTTCCTATTATGGTTCAATATACCTTTAATATAATCAAGCAATATTACTAAATCATTTTGGAAAACAATGTAATATTACTCACTTCTATTTTCCAAATGATTTAAATTTAAAATTTGAATTCAAATAATTCCCCCCCAAAACTCATTAATTCCTAAAGGTCATGTCAGAAGTTTATAGAAACCACCAGAAAAGAGCTATTCCTACCTCTTGTTAGTGAAAGAAACTCTGATCTTTTTAGGTTTTTGTTTGGCGAAAAATTTACCCGGATTTTTATAGATGAATGCATGCACCGATTCCTATTTCTACCCTTTCTTTGGTTCCTAAATTCTGGGGTGTTACAATAGCCGTCCTCAACAAGGCAAGGTTAGTTGCCCAAGGATACTCTCAAGTTGAGGGCATTGACTATGGTGAAACGTATGCTCCTGTTGCTCGTCTAGAATCCATTCGTATGCTTCTTGCTTATGCTACCCATCATAGTTTTAAATTGCAACAAATGGATGTCAAGAGTGCTTTTCTTAATGGTCCCTTAAAGGAATTGGTCTATGTCAAGTAACCTCTGGGCTTTGAGGATCCTCTCTTTCCGGACTGTGTCTACAAACTCGATAAGGCACAATATGGTCTCAAACAAGCTCCACATGCGTGGTATGAGTGCCTTAGAGAGCTCTTGACCGTGGTTTGAAGTAGGCATGATTGATCCCACTCTTTTTACTAAGAAAGTTGGAGGAAACTTGTTCATTTTCCAAATCTATGTTGATGATATTATCTTTGGGTCTACTAACAAAGCTTTTAATGAGGATTTTCCTAAGCTCATGACCGACCGCTTTGAGATGTCTATGATGGGGGAGTTGCAATTCTTTCTTGGTTTTGAAGTCAAGCAATTGAGGAAGGGAACCTTCATCAACCAAGCCAAATATATCCAAGATATGCTCAAGAAGTTCAACCTTGATCAAGTAAATGGAGTCAAAACTCCCATGCCCACAAAGGTTAATCCTCATCTCGATCCCAAGGGTCAGGATGTGGATCAAAAACTTTATCGCTCGATGATTGGTTATTTGCTCTATCTTTGTGCATCTCGACCGGATATTATGTTGAGTGTGGGTATGTGTACAAGATTCCAAGCCGCACCAAAGGAAATCCACATGGTGGTGGTCAAGAGAATCTTTTGATATTTGGTTCATACCCCTAACTTTGGGTTGTGGTACCCCAAGGGGGCAAGCTTTGACCTCATTGGATACACGGATTCAGATTGGGCAGGAGACAAAGTGGAAAGGAAGTCAACCTCCGGTGCTTGTCAATTTCTTGGAAGATCCTTGGTGTGTTGGTCCTCGAAGAAGCAAAACTTCGTGTCTATGTCCACTACCGAAGCCAAGTACATATCCACCACAGGTTGTTGTGTTCAATTGCTATGGATGTTGAAAACCTTGAAGGATCTTGTACTTTCTTTCAACAAGTTGCCCCTTCTTTGCGACAATGAGAGTGCCATAGCTATTGCTCACAACCCGGTGCAACACAACAAGACCAAGCACATTGAGATTCGTCATCATTTCATTCGGGATCATGTTGCAAGAGGAAACATTTCTTTGGAGTATGTTCCTACCAAGGCCAATCTAGCGGATCTATTCACGAAGCCCCTTGATGAAGCAAGGTTCCGGGAGTTGAGGCATGAGCTAAATATCATAGATTCGAGCAATGTGGTTTGAGTATCTTGCACACCTACCCGGGTCTCAAAGAATATCTTGTTTGGATGTATGCATGGATTTATGGGGAGTGTAGTTCCTCATATGAACCAACACTCTCCCTATTATGCACACATTAATGTATTCATTCTCTATGGTCTCTCAAGGAGACAAAATGATCTTAAATGATGAGTTTTGGTAGTGAACCCAAGATATATCTTCGCGGTGTCAAGCCAAATATACTCATATATGGTGGCCTAGGCCAGCGACATTATGGGTTTTCCTTGTATTCATTCGTGGTGTTTCCCCTTCTTTTTCATGTTTTCGGTGTTGTTAGTCATTTTTGGATCTTTATTTGGCTTTTCACAGCTTGTGCGATCTATCCCAAGCCTTTGCTCCTCCCCATACACCACTCTCTCTCTTGCACAAGGTCATTTCCCTGCCATCTCAAATCTGGAAAACAATTCTTGGCGTCGCCGGTAGTTCCGACCAGCACCGGTACTACCGCTCTGGGCTCAACTTCTCCGGAAGTTCCCCCCGAGCCGGTACTACCACCCTGATCTGAACTATCTATGTCACTGGTAGTTCCAGCCCCTGGCCGATACTGCCGGTCGAGAGTTCATCCCATAAGCTGCGGGCCAGGGAGGCCATGGGGTCTTCTTCCCCACTTGCCCCCTGACCCTACTCTTACAAAAACTCACGCCCAAGGTGGTTCTCCATGGTGGCGCCACTGGCTCCACCGGTTCCATCCGCCCCTCTTCAGATCTACTCTGTGGGAATCTTCCCCACCTCGATCTCCCGCCATGGACCCTGGTATTTGCTCCTCTCACCCTCCGTTCATGGAGATCTAGCCATTCTTGTGCTTGAGTAGGGCATGCCATGTCTAGGACTCTTCTTTGGCTAGAACTGTTTCGGGAGATCATGGTAGGGCTAGGATTCGTTGGTAGGAGAGATTGACCCAATACATTCACTTTTTGGTGCCTCTATATTCGACGAACGGTTGTGTTCTTACTCACACCGGTACTACCGGTGGGAGCGACCGGTACTTCCGGTGGGCTCCGCACCACCGATAGTACCGGCGATTCGGCGGAACTACTGGTCCACGCAAAATTGAACTTAGCTATTGTATTATGTCAATCTCTTCTCATGTGTTTTTCCTTCGACCTTGTGCACTTATCCTCCTTTCCCTCTCTACTCTATGCTGTCTTTTCAGGGCAAGGTGGTTCCTATGGTGGCTCCAAAGGTCTCGTGCTCCCCCTCGTGGTCCTCCGGAAATTGATGAAGATGATCTTGAAGTTGTGCATCCTACTAGTCAGGCTGCTCATTAGAAAGCTATTGCTGAGCGCTGCACTATTGCGGCTGAAGGAAAGAGGCCTGCTCTGGCTAGCCAGAAGAAGACCGCCACTGGGCCTGGCATCAAAACAAGCAGATCTCTTCGTGGCCTCAGACTGCGAATGAGCAGTTTTGCAAGTTGGATCCCTATATTGTTCCTCGTGATCATCTGGCTCAAGACCCTTTCTTTCATACGAAACACCAAGAAGAAATCTATCTCGAGGTGTATGTCTCCAAGAAGAAGAATGTGGTTGCCCCTCAAAAGCACATCAACATGGCACACATGGAAAGCAAGCTCGGTTATTTTGGTGAGGCTCTCGATATGTGCAGGAGGTTTGGGCTCATTCGGCTTATGGAGCATCGTTAGAATTATGATGAGAGGGCTATTGCATAGTTCTACACCACCCTCTACATTGATGTTGGTCATTAGGATAGAACTATGAAGTGGATGACTCGAAACAGGTTTCTAACTGCCAAATGGTCTAAGTTTTCTGCTCTTCTTGGTTATCCCATTCTGCCAGGCAAGCGTGCGAATGGTTGGCACATTCATGGGGCCAAGGCCTCTGCTCCTGAAGTTCTAGAGCCCTTGTACATTGAGGGCTGGGGTGTCATGGGTAATGTAGCTAATCTCCTTCCAACCTATGATATCATGTGCAAAGTTTACCAAAACACCATTGCTCCCAAGGCAGGTAACTTCGATCAGCTTCATGCCTTCTAGATTGATCTCATGTATCAGACTTATCACCACAAAAATTCTCAGGAGCGTCATGATGTTATGCACTATCTGTTTGAGGAGATATGGTCTGCTCTGATTGAGAAGAGGTCGTTCCTTTATGCTTCATACATTCAGACTCTTATCAATGCTAAGTCTCTAGAAGCCACCCACACTCCTTATCCTCAGGATGCCTGCACTATTCATGAGGAGAAGACCCTCCGTGTAATGAAACATGAGAAACCCTGTTCTCAAGCCGAGAAGGAAGATGCTTCTTTGAGGGCTGCACGAGACGCTGTTGAGGCATCATGCCATGCTAGTGATGGGGACCGTGCTGAGGCTTCTCCTCCACCCCGACTTGAGAGACAACCATCATGGGCAAAGAAGCTGTTGAAGAAAGTGAAGAAGACCTTTTGCTTTATTCAGGACCATGAGTATCAGTCCTATGTTGCTCAGAGGCACAGTGTCAAGAGGGAGAAGGAAATCACAAGGAAGCTTGATATTGAGGTATCTCCTGAGTCCAGTTCTATCCCATGCCCAAGGATTAGTGGGTCAGTTCTCATTGCAGGTGGACTGACAGTGATGATGAGCCTGAAGTCACCGGTGCTTATCCGCCCACTTGGAACAATGCCTCATGGGACCCCGAGCCTCCTCCTCCATATGTTGGTGGGTGGGCGCTTAGATTGTGTACTTTGTCCCTTTTTGGCGTCTTGATGCCAAAGGGGGAGAAATTGTTCCTTTAGGGCTACGGGATTTGCATGGGTTGTGTCACGAGCTCGCTCTTTCTTTGATCTTTTTATGCTCGTGCCACGCTTTTCCTCTGTTATGTATGCTTGTGGACCTCTGTTATTTATTTGTTTGTGGAACTCGTTTATGTATGCTACTATGTTGGTGAGATTATGTGTTGTGGTATCTATGTGATGTTCTAGTGGTTGGTTATTGTGGGCTAAGATACCTTGCGGAGGTATCTTCGTTTATCTAATATTGTCTCACCACATTGGTATTGGTGCAAGGTATGAGTCCCTCTCTTTCGTATTCCTTTCTTGCACCCTTGTTGGTTTGTTTAGAGAGGGGGAGCTCTCTCGCATGTGTGCTTGTTGCATTCTAGAATCAATTGTTCATTTATATTGCACACATCTAGGGGGAGCTTCTTATTTTTCTCTTTCATAAGGCTTTTCCTTGTTGATATCTTTTATGCAAATCTTTTGGGGTTGTTATCAAACACAAAAAAGGGGGATATTGAAAGGATATTCATTTCTCCATGTATTTTGGTGTTGATGACAACTTCCTTTGTGGTTTAATCGTGTGCCTAAGTTGAAGATTTTATCTACATATGGTTTAGTTGGTGGACTTCTCTTGGAGGAGCTTGAAGATAGTGGCTATTATTTGCACTTTATCTTCTCTTTGTTTTAGGAGACCGTACTATCAAGAGGGGATCCACCTTGGAAGGTTGTGGGAAATCATGCTTTCATGCATAGACCATATCAACACATCCACAGTCTTCCCATGTTTTTAGTGAGAGAGAGATCCCTTGAGGAGGTTGAGTGGTTTCTGCCCTGATCGGTAGTACCAGCCAGGCGCCAGTATTACCACCAAGAGGTTTTCAGGAGCTACTCGAGCGGTACTTCTGGTTGTTGTTCTGACCCTAATTCCGCTAAAGAAGAATCCGGTTCAGATATACTTCTGCATCAAAGTGCCATATTTGTCGGAATTAGTGTCGAAACTAGCACCGGTAGTACCGGCCAGAAGTTTTGGTCCGTTTGGACTGAAACTTCCGGCTAACATGGCCCAGCCCCAGCCTCGTTGTGCGGTAGTACCGCTACGGCCCGGTTGTACCGGACAGCCTCTCGCGACCCGGTAGTTCCGACCCTTGTTCCGCTCCAAGTTCCGTTAAATATGAATTCGATTCAGATACATCTCTGTATCGAAGCGTTTTATTTACTAGAATCTGGATCGGAACTTTGAGAGGTAGTTCTGGTCAGGTCATGGGGCCCGCTGAGCTGTCCTTTCGACCGTTCCGTGCCGTGCCATCGGACTGTTGGGGGCTGCTCACCGGAACTTCCAGCCCGCCACCAGTAGTACTGGTGGTGTCGCGGGTGGACCAAAACGGCTCGATTTGAAGAGGCCTATTTAAGGCTCTCTTCTTCCTCCTATCCATTTATCTCTTCTTCCTCCTCTCCATTTATCTCTCCTCCATTAATACAAGAGCTTCACTTGCCTAGACCTCTCTCCCTACCTACTCAAACCTCTTGATCTTTTGAGGATTGGGGGAGGTGACCTAGATCTACACTTCCACCAAAGGAATCATGATTTTCCCCACTCATCCTTAGTGGATCTTGTTACTCTTGGGGTCTTGGAACCCTAGACGATGTAGGGCATCCCCGGAGCTGTGGAAATTGTTGTGAAGCTTTGTAGTGTTGTTGAGGGCCTTCAATTGAGTTGTGGAGTCTCCCCTTAACCTTTTTGTAAAGGTTTAGGTTGGCACTTTCAAGGTCACCGGTTAGTGGATTGTGAGACTGCCTTTGTGGTGGTGCTCACCGGAGAAGAAGGTGAGGCCTTTGTGGCGCTTGGGTGACCTTGTGTGGCCCCGACACCTCACCAACATAGACATAGCTTCTTTAGAAGTGAACTACAGGAATTACATCTCCGTGTCCCTTGCCTGTTTATACGTTCCTCTCCTTTACTACTTGCAATTACCGTCTTGTTTACTTGTTGTATCGTTTGCCATAGAGGTTGTTCATCTAGTTGAATCTCTAGTGAACCTTTCTTTGTGCAAAGCCTAAAATTACAAGAAAAGAATTAAAATTTGTGATACGTCGTAAACGTATCTATAATTTTTTATGATCCATGCTTCTTTTGTATCAACTATCTTATGTTTTGCCTACACTTTGAGGCATTTTTATACATTTTCTAGAACTAACCTATTGACAAGATGCCGCAGTGCCAGTTGCATGTATTCTGCTATTTTTGGTTTCAGAAAAGCTAGTAAATAAATATTCTTGGAATTGGACGAAACAAAAGCCGAAGTTCCTATTTTTTTCCGACACGACACGGAATTCCAAAGCAGAGACGAATGAGTTCCACGAGGCGGCCACACCATAGGGTGGCGCGTCGCCCCTAAGCATGCCAGGCCCTAGTGTGGGCCCCTCGGGTGGCCACCGACCTCGCTTCTTTGCCTATATAAACCCCCTGAGACGAAAACCCTAGGGGAAGATCAGAATTCCACGAAAAGTTCCGCAGCGCCACCGCCACCGAAGAGGAGATTCGGGGGACAGAAGTCTCTGTTCTGGCACCATGCCAGGATGAGAAGTGCCCCTGGAGCCATCTCCATCGACTCCACCACCATCTCCATCGCCGTTGCTGACTCCCATGATGAGGAGGGAGTAGTTATCTCTCGAGGCTAAGGGCTCTACCGGTAGCTATGTGTTCATATCTCTCTATGCGTGATCTTATAGAGATCATGAGCTTTGTAATCTAGTTGAATAAGTAGATCCATTCTGCTACTCAAGAGCTTTAATTAATCTCTGCTTATCCCCACGTGTGTGAAGTTGACAGTGTGCACACCGTGTGGCACTTAGGCTAAGGTTACAGAAATACTTATCATGAGTATAATTTGAGTTGGATGTCTCTATGAGATTGTGGTGTTTGTTGGAACCATCTAGCGCTCCATGTGATAGTGAGGCGTTATCTAGATAGGGAATGCGAACTTTAAGGTGGGGCTGTTATGACCCTACATCGTCCAACCGGAGAGTAGTTCAGGGTAGCATAATGAAGAGAAGATATTTATATGAGAGTGTTCACTAATGAAAGTATGATCCCTAGGCCTTGTTTCTAAGCATTGAAACACCGTTTACTATCAGTCATGTTACATGTTTGCTTGCTGGAACTCTTATTTCAGATTACAATTACCACTTATAATCATCCATATACTTGTATTTCACTATCTCTTCGCTGAACTAGTGCACCTATACACCTGACAAGTGTATTGGGTGTGTTGGGGACACAAGAGACTTCTTGTATCTTGATTGCAGGGTTGCTTGAGAGGGATACATTTGACCACTTCATCCCTGAGTTCGATAAACCTTGGGTGATCCACTTAAGGGAAACTTGCTGCTATTCTACAAACCTCTGCACTTGGAGGCCAAACATTGTCTACAAGAATAGAAGCATGCATAGACATCAAGCTATTTTCTGGCGTCGTTGTCGGGGAGGTAAGGTAAAAGGTACTCACATCCTCTGACTACTAAGCTATCTTCTAGTACTGTTGCTGGTGTGTGAGTGTTCGAAGTTATTTCCTTTAGATTCTGCAATTATATCTTTTTGTTTCTTGTTTTTATTTTCACTAGTTAGGCTTAATGGAAAACAACAACAAAATTAGAGATCTTTATAGTATTTATCTTGAGTTAGGACATGAAGTGTTTGAAGAGAAAATTAAAAAACCTATGGGTCTTTATTTGCATGCTAATAGCAATGTTATTAGTATGAATTCTTTGAACACCATTATTTCTAATGCTATGGAAAAGTCTAAGCTTGGGAAGCTAGTTTTGACGAGCATGATATTTTTAGTCCCCTAAGCACGGAGGAAAAAATTTACTTTGATGATACTATACCTCCAATATATGATACTTACAATGATGAATATGATATTTTCAGTCCACCTACTATTGAGGAGAAAATTATTTATGATTACAATATGCCTCCTATATTTGATGATTATGGTGATGAGAATAATAATGATAGCTATTTTGTTGAATTTGCTCCCACTATGATTAATAAGAATGACTATGCTTATAGGGAGAGTAATAATTATTTTACGCATGTGGCTCATGATAAGAATGTTTTATGTGATATTTATATTGTTTATTTTATTCATGATGCTACTGAAAGTTATTATGAGAGAGGGAAACATGGTTTTATGTATCTCAACAATATTAAGTTTCCCCTCTTTATGTTGAAATTTTTGAAGGTGCACTTGTTTTGCTTTCCTATGCTTGTTGCTTTGTGCTTTCATGACTTGTTTCTTTACAAGATTATTTTTCATAGAAAGTGGGTTAGACTTAAATTAGTTCCATATTTTATTCTTGATGCTCTCTTTTACTTTAATTCAAATTTCTTGTGTGAGCATCATCGAAATTATCATGCCTACCTTAATGGCTATAAAGAAAGAGATTTCGGGAGACAACCCATTATATTTTTACTTTCCGTTTATTTTTGTTTTGTTGAGTCTTGGAAGTTATTGCCTCGGTAATAACCTCTCCTTATCATTTTTGTTTGGTTTTTGTACCAAGAATAACCTCTAATGAGAGGGAAGCCAGATATGGGGAAGTTGCTGTCCCAAAACAGATTTCTGTGCGTCACAGTAAACAATCGTGAAAAATCTCAGTATGTCGGATTGAGCTATAATTTTTTGTGCTTATGCCCCAGGTTATTACCCAACTTTTGTTAGTTTTGCACTTTTAGATTTGAGCAAAAGAAGATTTTCGAAAAAATAGATTTTACCTGCTAGTCTGTTTTGACAGATTTCTGCCATTATTTGCATTTGCCTCTTAATCTCTTTCTCTTTGAGTTCTTTTTTATCACTTGAGATTTTAGAAGGAATTTCTACAGTAGCTTGTGTTTTAATGGAAGTTTTACTTGTGTTGAAACTAAACCCAAAGACTTATTATCTTAAATACACTAATGTTCTAATGAAGGAAATTTTCAAGTGTAGGGAAGAATGATGTGATGAGATGAAGTATGGACAAAAGATCAAGCTTGGGGATGCCACCCGTGTCACCCCAATAAATATTCAAGAAATACAAGCGTCAAAGCTTGGGGATGCCCAAGCCATCCCCCTCTTCATCAATAATCTCAGGTCTTCTTTCAAGACACTTTATTTTTATTACCTTATGCACTATGTGTTGTTCTTGGAGCGTCTTTGTTTTTAGTTTTCTTTTGATTTATTTACCGCAATAAGTTGGTTGGATCCCAACACACTTCTTTTTTAGAGAGACACACCCTGTTATTCATTGCCTAGAACACTCTAGTTTTCACTCATTGTTCTATGAGTGTTCTCCTTTGCTAGCACTGCGTTTAGCTTTAGTTTTCTTATTATTTTGGCTTAGAACTTTTTAGTTCTTCTTTGTAGATGGGTGAGACATTCTCTCTAGTCTATATTGATTATTATCTTTGAGAGTTGTTTCAAATAAGTCGATTGGTGTTGGAAAAGAGTAGGAAGTTTCATGCTTATAGTGGTACAAAAGGAAGCTTGTTTTGACTGTGACTTAGACTTTATGTCATGCTAGATGTTGCTTTGACCATATGCTTAGTGATTGTTGTTGTAGCATGACTTGTTTCAAACAATTGAGATTGCTTAATGTGCCTTGAAAGAATCATGCGTTGTTTTAGCATACAAAAGCATAATATTATGGTATTCTCCTTTGATGCTTTATTTGGGTTGACTTGGCACATGCTTACGCCATGTTAAGACTATGAACCAGTCACCATAGCCTCTATGATCATTTAGTTTTTGACTTGCAATATCAGTTTATGCTTTAATCAATAATGTGTTGTCGCTTTGCATGATTATGGCCATTATTGCTCACTTAGTTGGTCGCCCCAGTCTTTTGCTAGCCTCCACATGTACTTAGTATGAGTTCTACTCATGCATCCAACCTCCAAGAAAACCAAGTTCTTCCAAAGAGTCCACTATAAATTCCTACGCATGGTGTGTTACACCATTCCAAGTATATTCATGTGTTTATCTATCTTCCAAATTAAACTTTTGTTATGTTAAAATTAGTGATTAAATATCTCACAAACTTGATGGCACACTTTATTTTCTTGCACTTAATAAACTTGAACCATTATGCCCATCTATGTTACTTATATGCTTGCATTTTATAAGTTGTGAAACCATGTTACCATGGGGAACGCTTTCAACATTGCACTTATTATTCATTTGATATCATGTTCTTTTGTTTATGGATCCCGGTGGTGTGAAATAAAAGGGGAGCTTGTAAGCTCATGGAGTTTGTATGTGTTTTAGAGAAACGCCTGGGCGGCTAGCCTAAGCCATTCCTAATCATGGTGGAAACTTGCAGCATAACCATAGTGAGCATTCTGTGAAGCATCCTCAATAAAAACTTATGCAAATAGCAAATAAAAAGATCGCTGAGATGCTCTTTGTCTGTTGCCTTTTCATTTTGATATGGGAAAGCTCTTGTGTCATGGGGCAAGGGGTACCCCATTGCCGGTTCTCCATGATACACATGTACTCACAATGACAAGAACTTACTTGTGACTAAAGTTGAGTAGCATAAGGTTCGGTACTCATAAGCAAGGGGCATGAGATTTTCAAATTATAACTTGTCAAGCATATCCTCATATTTGTGTCACTTTAACCTTAATCACCTCAAGATGCTTATGATAGGGCAATGAGAGCTAAAAGCTAATAAGTACAATAATTTTCGGAAGCTCTTTATGAAACTTGAAATCCCTGCTTCCCTTTGTGAAGGGCCTTTCTTTTTATCTTTTTATGTTGAGTCTCCATCTTCGATCTTTATGCACCAATTAAGAGAGCATAGTTGTCATTCTTAGTTCAATGTGCATTGTCCCAAAACTTGTTGATTGATTCATAACTTTGATATTGCTTGTTCTTAAATTATTTGTATCTAGTCACCCTTATGAACTTTGAAGGTGTCCTATGCATTTATGTTTTGCTATACCATGAGGGACAAGCTGAATACCACTCTTATTATGTTTTATATATGTGAAACAAACAAACGTCTTTCAATGCATTATTATTCAAGATCTTTTGTTTGTACCTTTTCATGTTACAACATAGTTGCTATGTCTTATTGTTAGAACTCTATCTTTCATGCTCATGTTTAGAGTACTTTGATCCTAGCTATCAATGCTTTACAAATACCTTGATCAAGATTGTAATGGTGCATGTCACCTCAAAAATTATTCTTTTTATCACTTACCTACTCGAGGACGAGCAGGAGTTAATCTTGGGGATGCTTGAAATGTCGTAAACGTATCTACAATTTTTGATGCTCCATGCTTGTTTTTTATCAACTATCTTATGTTTTGCCTACACTTTGAGGCATTTTTATACATTTTCTGGAACTAACCTATTGACAAGATGCCACAGTGCCAGTTGCCTGTTTTCTGCTATTTTTGGTTTCATAAAATCTAGTAAAGAAATATTCTCGGAATTGGACGAAACAAAACCCAAAGTTCCTATTTTTCCCGACACGACACGGAAGTCCAAAGCAGAGACAGAGGAGAGCCACGAGGCGGGCACACCATAGGGTGACATGGCCCCCTGGGTGCGCCAGGCCTTTGTGTGGGCCCCTCGGGTGGCCACCGACCTCGCCTCTTCGCCTATATAAACCCCCCGAGATGAAAACCCTAGGGGAATATCATAATTCCATGAAAAGTTCCGCAGCACCGCTGCCACCGTAGAGGAGATTCGGAGGACACAAGTTTCTATTCCGGCACCCTGCCGGGACGGGGAAGTGCCCTGATGTCTACGCACTTCTATTCTTGTAGACAGTTGTTGCGCCTCGAAGTGCAGAGGTTTGTAGAACAGCAGCAAGTTTTCCCTTAAGTGGATCACCCAAGGTTTATCGAACTCAGGGAGGAAGTGGTCAAAGGTATTCCCTCTCAAGCAACCCTGAAATCAAGATACAAGAAGTCTCTTGTGTCCCCAACACACCCAATACACTTGTCAGGTGTATAGGTGCACTAGTTCGGCGAAGAGATAGTGAAATACAAGTGGTATAGATAAAAGACAATGATGCCAGAAAATAGCTTGATGGCATGGAAGAGACTAAAGGCAAACTGCAATAAAGATGGAAGCAAGCAAACATGTAACAGGTCTAGTTGCAAACGGTGTTTCAATGCTTAGAAACAAGGCCTAGGGATCATACTTTCACTAGTGAACACTCTCATATAAATATATTATCTTCATGATACTACTTTGAACTACTCTCCGGTTGGACACTCTAATCCATGGTAGGGCTATAACAGCACACCTCAAAGTAAGCCTTTCCCATCTAGATAACCCCACACTGTCACCTTGAGCACTAGATGGTTCAAACAAACACCACAATTTCATAAAGACATCCAACTCCAAATATAACTCATAACAAGTATTTGCAATCTCTAGCCTAAGTGCCACCATGGTGTGCACATTGTCAACTTCACACACATGGGGAGAGCAGAGATCTATTAAAGCACTTGAGTAGCAAGGTAGATCTATAGATTACAAGCTCATGATCTCAATAAGATCATGCATAGAGAGAGATTAACACATAGCTACCGGTAGAACCCTTAGCCTCGAGAGAGAACTACTCCCTCCTCATCATGGGAATCAGCAATGGTGATGGAGATGGTGGTGGAGATCGATGGAGATGGCTCCGGGGGCACTTCCCCGTCCTGGAAGGGTGCCAGAATAGAGACTTTCTGTCCCCCAAATCTCCCCTTCGGTGGCGGCGGCGCTGCAGAACTTTTCGTGGATTTCTGATTGACGATCTAGGGTTTTTGCCTCATGAGGAATATATAGGCGAAGGAGGCAAGGTCGGTGGCCAGCCAGGGGGCCCACACCATGCCCTGGCGTGGCCTGGGGGTACCCGCGCCTGGGGGGTTCTGCCAGGCCCTGGCCCTCCTTCGTCTCGTATTCTGGCTCCGTGAGTCTTCCGGTAAAATAGGAACTTTGGCTTTTGTCCCATCCAATTCTGAGAATATTCATTTTCTGACTTTCCTGGAACCAAAAACAGTAGAAAACAGGCAACTGGCACTGTGGCATCTTGTTAATAGGTTAGTCCAAGAAATCATATGAAAAGTAATCCAAAGTTGGAACAAAACACAAGAAAGTAGATAAAACCAAGCTTGGAACATAAAAAATTATAGATACATTTGCAATGTATCAACATCCCCAAGCTTAACTCCTGCTCGTCCTCGAGTAGGTAAGTGATAAAAAGAAAGAATAATTTTTGAGGTGACATGCACCGTCATAGACTTGATCAAAGTATTTGTAAAACATTCAAAGTTGGGATCATAGTACTTCAACATAGCATGAAAGATATAGTTCTAACTATAAGACATAGCAACTATGTTGCAACATGAAAAGGCACAAACAAAAGACATGAATAACAATGCTTTGCAAGACGTTTGTTTGTTTCACATAAAGAAAACATAGCATAGTGGCATTCAGCTTGTCCCTCGTAGAGTAGCAAAACATAAATGCATAGGACACCTTCAAAGTTCATAAGAGTGACTAGATACAAATAGTTTAAAACAAGTAATATCAAAGTATGCATCAATCAACAAGTCTTGGGACAATGCACATAGAACTAAGAATGGCCACTATGCTCTCAAAGTAGGTGCATAAAGATAGAAGGTGGGGACTCAACATAAAAGTAAAATAAAGGCCGTCATAAAAGGAAGTAGGGATTCAAGTCTCATAAAGAGTTTCCAAAAATTATGGTACTTATTAGCTTTCAGCTCTCATTGCCCCTATCATAAGCATCTTGAAGGTGATTAAGGTTAAAGTGACACAACTAAGAGGATATGCTTGACAAGTTATAAGTCGAAATCTCATGCCCCTTACTTACGAAGACCGAACCTCATGCTACTCAACTTTAGTCACGAGTAAGCTCTTGTCATTGTAAGTACATATGTATCAAAAAGAACCGCCAAAGGGGTACCCCTTGCACATGATACAGGAGCTATCCCATAATCAAAATGACAAGGTAAACAGACAATGAGCATCTCAGCGATCTTTTTATTTGCTATTTGCATAGGTTTTTATTAAGGATGCTTCATAGAGTGCTCATTACGGTTATGCTGCAAGTTTCTACCATGATTAGGCATGGCTTAGGCTAGAGGCCCAGGCGTTTCTCTAACACACATACACACTCCATGATCTTACAAGTCCACTTTTATTTCACACCGCCGAGATCCATAAGCAAAAGAACATGATATCAACGGGGTACAAAGTACAAGTGCAATGTTGAAAGCGTTCCCCATGATACATGGTTCTGCTAATTTCAACTTATAAAGCGCAAGCATATACGCAACAAAGATGGACCCAATGGTTCAAGTTTATTGAATGCAAGAAAAGTAAAGTGTGCCATCAAGTTCGTGAGAGCTTTAATCACTAATTTTCACATAACAAGTATAATTTGGAAGGTAGATAAAAACATGATACTTGGAATAGAAAATGCTAATAGGTAGGTATGGTGGACTCTTTGGAATAACTTGTTTTAAGGAGTTGGATGCATGAGTGGGACTCATACTTGGTTACGGAGGCTAGCAAAAGACTGGGAGCGACAAACTAACAGAGCAATAATGGCCATAATCATGCAGAGCGACAAAACATCATTTATCAAAGCATAAAGTGATACTACAATTTGAAAACTAAAGGATCATAAAGGCTATGGTGACTTTGGATAGTCATAACATGGTGTGAGCATGCGCCAAGTCAACCTAAATAAAGCATCAAAGGAGAATACCACAATAATATGCTTTAATATGCTAAAACAACGCATGATTCATCCAAGGCACATTAAGCAATCTCAATTGTTTATAACAAGTCATGCTACAGCGAAGAATACTAAGCATAAAGCCAAAACAATATCAAGCATGGCATGACAAAGCATAGGCTACAGTCAAAATGAGCTCTTTTTACCACATAAGTATGAACTTTCCTACTCTTTTTCAAACCAAACCAAACTATTTGCAAACCAATGTATGAAAGAGCGGGTCCAACAAATTTATTCAGCAAACTAAGCAAACAAAAGCAAACGAAAAACCAAAACGAAAATGAAAAATAAGACGCTCCAAGAACAACACAACTGTGCATGTAACAATAAAAATGAAGCGTTTGGAAGAAACCTGGGATTTTTATTGATGAAGAAGGGGATGCCTTCGGCATCCCCAAGCTTTGATGCTTATACTTCTTGGATATTTCTTGGGGTTACATGTGTGGCATCCCCAAGCTTGAGATTTAGTCCATCCTTCATCTCATTACTCATTCCTTCCATGCACCTAAAATTTTTCCTTCATACAAAACTTCGCACAATCTTTATTAGCAACATTAGTGCACTCAAGGTAATAAGTCTTTAGGTTCAGTTCTAACACGAATAAAACTTACATTAAAACACAAGATACTGTAGAACTTCCCTGAAAAAGCTCAATTCCCCAAAATAACTCAAAAAGGAACCCACAAGAAGTAAATGCAGAAAATGGCAGAAATCTATCAAAACAGACCAGCAGGTAAAGATGAATTTTTTCGAAGACCTTCTGTTGCTCAAATCAAAAAGTGTTGAATTAACGAAAGTTAGATAACAACCTAGGGCAGAAGCACAAAAATTCACGCCTCAAAAGGACGTATAGAGATTTTACACGAATGTTTACGGTGAAGAACACAAATCTGTTTCGGGATAGCAACTTTCCCAATCATTACTTCTCTCTCATTAGAGGTTACTCTTGGCACAAAAAGCAAAATAAAAAGGATAAGGAGCGGGTATTACAGAGGTAATAACTTCCAAGACTCATCTAAAACTTTTGGGTTATCTCCCAATAAGTACTTTTATTTAACGCATTTAAGTTAGGCATGAGAGTTTGAGAAGATGCTCACATAAGAAATATGAATTGAAGTAAAAGAAGCATCAAGAAGCAAATTCAAAACACATTTAAGTCTAACCCACTTCCTATGCATAGGAATCTTGTAAAGAAACAAGTCATGAAAGCACAAAGCAACAAGCATAGGAAAGCAAAACAAGTGCAACTTCAAGACTTTCAACATAAAGAGGGGAAACTTAATATTGTTGAGATAAATAAAACCATGTTTCCCTCTCTCATAATAACTTTCAGTAGCATCATGAATAAAATTAACAATATAACTATCACATAAAACATTCTTATCATGAGCCACATGCATAAAATAATTAATACTCCCCATATAAGCATAGCCATTCATATCAATCATAGTGGGAGCAAATTCAACAAAATAGCTATCATTATTATTCTCATCACCATAATCATCAAATATAGGAGGCATATTGTAATCATAATTAATTTTCTCCTCAATAGTAGGTGGACTAAAAATATCATAATCATCATTGTAATCATCATATATTGGAGGTTTTGTATCATAATAAGCAATAGAATAGCTATCTTCCAAAGCTGGGGAACTAAAAAGATCATTTTCATAAAAACTAGCTTCCCCAAGCTTAGACTTTTCCATAGCATTAGCAATAATGGTGTCCAAAGAATTCATACTAACAACATTGCTATTAGCATGCAAATAAAGTTCCATGGGTTTTTTAATTTTCTCTTCAAACACTTCATGTCCTAACTCAAGATAAATACTACAAAGCTCTCTAATTTTGTTGTTGTTTTCCATTAAGCCTAACTAGTGAAAACAAGAAACAAAAACACAAAATTGCAGAATCTAAAGGAAATAACTTCGAGCACTCACACTGGAGGATGTGAGTACCTTTTACCTTACCTCCCCAGCAACGGCGCTAGAAAATAGCTTGATGTCTACGCACTTCTATTCTTGTAGACACTTGTTGGGCCTCCAAGTGCAGAGGTTTGTAGAACAACAGCAAGTTTTCCCTTAAGTGGATCACCCAAGGTTTATCGAACTCAGGGAGGAAGTGGTCAAAGGTATTCCCTCTCAACCAACCCTGAAATCAAGATACAAGAAGTCTCTTGTGTCCCCAACACACCTAATACACTTGTCAGGTGTATAGGTGCACTAGTTCGGTGAAGAGATAGTGAAATACAAGTGGTATAGATAAAAGACAATGGTGCTAGAAAATAGCTTGATGGCGTGGAAGAGACTAAAGGCAAACTGAAATAAAGATGGAAGCAAGCAAACATGTAACAAATCTAGTTGCAAACGGTGTTTCAATGCTTAGAAACAAGGTAGGGATCATACTTTCACTAGTGAACACTCTCATATAAATATATTATCTTCATGATACTACTCTGAACTACTCTCCGGTTGGACACTCTAATCCATGGTAGGGCTATAACAGCACACCTCAAAGTAAGCCTTTCCCATCTAGATAACCCCACACTGTCACCTTGAGCACTAGATGGTTCAAACAAACACCACAATTTCATAAAGACATCCAACTCCAAATATAACTCATAACAAGTATTTGCAATCTCTAACCTAAGTGCCACCATGGTGTGCACATTGTCAACTTCACACACATGGGGAGAGCAGAGATCTATTAAAGCACTTGAGTAGCAAGGTAGATCTATAGATTACAAGCTCATGATCTCAATAAGATCATGCATAGAGAGAGAGAGAGATGAACACATAGCTACTGGTAGAACCCTTAGCCTCTAGAGAGAACTACTCCCTCCTCATCATGGGAATCACCTATGGTGATGGAGATGGTGGTGGAGATCGATGGAGATGGCTCCGGGGGCACTTCCCCATCCCGGCAGGGTGCTGGAACAAAGACTTTCTGTCTCCCGAATCTCCCCTTCAGTGGCGGCAGTGCTGCGGAACTTTTCGTGGATTTCTAATTGACGATCTAGGGTTTTTGCCTTGGGAGGAATATACAGGCGAAGGAGGCAAGATCGGTGGCCAGCCAGGGGGGAACACCATGCCCTAGCGCGGCCTGGGGGTACCCGCGCCTAGGGGGTGTGGCCAGGACCTGGCCCTCCTTCGTCTCGTATTCTGGCTCCGTGAGTCTTTTGGTAAAATAGGAACTTTGGCTTTTGTCCCGTCCAATTCTGAGAATATTCATTTTCTGACTTTCCTCGAACCAAAAACAGTAGAAAACAGGCAACTGGCACTATGGCATCTTGTTAATAGGTTAGTCCAAGAAATCATATGAAAAGTACTCCAAAGTTGGAACAAAACACAAGAAAGTAGATAAAACCAAGCATGGAACATCAAAAATTATAGATACATTTGCAATGTATCATGCCCCCGGATCCATCTCCATCGAATCCACCACCATCTCCATCGTCGTTGCTGACTCCCATGATGAGGAGGGAGTACTTATCTCTCGAGGCTAAGGGCTCTACCGGTAGCTATGTGTTCATCTCTCTCTATGCGTGATCTTATAGAGATCATGAGCTTTGTAATCTAGTTGAATAAGTAGATCTATTCTACTACTCAAGTGCTCTAATTAATCTTTGCTTATCCCCATGTGTGTGAAGTTGATAGTGTGCACACCATGTGGCACTTAGGCTAAGGTTACAGAAATACTTATCATGAGTATAATTTGAGTTGGATGTCTCTATGAGATTGTGGTGTTTGTTGGAAGCATCTAGCGCTCATGGTGATAGTGAGGGGTTATCTTGATGGGGAATGCGAACTTTAAGGTGTGTTGTTATAGCCCTACATCGTCCAACCGGAGAGTAGTTCAGGGTAGCATAATGAAGATATATGAGAGTGTCCACTAGTGAAAGTATGATCCCTAGGCCTTGTTTCTAAGCATTGAAACACCGTTTACAATCAGTCATGTTACATGTTTGCTTGCTGCCACTCTTATTTCAGATTGCAATTACCACTTATAATCATCCCTAATACTTGTATTCCACTATCTCTTCGATAAACTAGTGCACCTATACACCTGACAAGTGTATTGGGTGTGTTGGGGACACAAGATACTTCTTTTATCTTGATTGCAGGTTTGCTTGAGAGGGATACCTTTGACCACTTCCTCCCTGAGTTCAATAAACCTTGGGTGATCCACTTAAGGGAAACTTGCTGCTATTCTACAAACCTCTGCACTTGGAGGCCCAACACTGTCTACAAGAATAGAAGCATTCATTGACATCAATTGGTAGTCTCCTATTCACCCCCCTCTAGTCGACCAAAGTTGGGCCTTTCAACACCCATGATGGTTCCCACTTCACTATGCGAAGATCACATCGAGTGAACCCGCTCATTATACAAATGTTAATCCTTCCACTTCATGATATTCGTGTGACAATCTGAGGAGAGATATTGGTATCCTCGTGAGTCAACTCTTGATCACTATATCGGTTATCCTCATTATGGTTTCACTCTCTTTAACTCGTATATGTATTTCGATGCCCTTCATGATCTCATCATGATTGTGTCTGCCCAGACAATTGGGTGACATCGTAACACCGAGTGGGCCTAGAAAATATCTCTCCATCGCCAGGAGGAGCGTGATCCCACTTCCTGAACTATCCAAGTCCGCATTCATACTTTCATGCTTATCTTAAAAAAGCCGATGTGACCACCTTTGAAGTGTGGTGTTGGGAGAAGACAGAGGACAAACCTTACAGTATGAGAGTGCTTCATATTACCATGGTCTTGAGGATTATGGATAAGATAATGGTTTGATGATATTACTATTAACAACATGATTCTATCTCATGGAGTGAATCTCGTGGAGATATTTGTGAGTGGTGAGGGGTGATGACCCACAAGTATAGGGGGTGTATCGCAGTATTTTCAAGGGAAGTGAAACCCAATTTATTGATTCGACACAAGGGGAGCCAAAGAATATTTATAAGCCTTAACAACTGAGTTATCAATTCAGCTGCACCTGGAAACAATCTTGCTCACAGCAGTTTATCAGTAGCAACAGTTTTGTAGTAGCAATAGTAAAGTAATAGCAGTAGTAAAAGTAAATACAGTAGTAACAATAGCAATAAATAGTAGGATTCAAGTGCGGTAGGCATAGGGATGGATGGACGGGCATTGCATGGACAAGACAATTCACATGGCAATCAGAACATAGGGCATTTGCAGATAAATAAGATAAAGCATCCAAGTACTAGATAATCCTAGGCATGTGTCCCATATATAGTCATACGTGCTTGCAATTAGAACCTGCACAACATCTTTTGTCCTGCCAGCCCGTTTGCAGCGGGGCCTCAAGGGAACTACTGGCAATTAAGGTGCTCCTTTTAATAGAGCACCGGAGCAAAGCATTAACACTCCGTGAACACATGTGATCCTCACATCAAAGCCATCCCCTCCGGTTATCCCGATTTCTGTCACTTCGGGGCCATTGGTTCCGGACAACAACGTGTGTATACAACTTGTAGATAAGACCAAAAACAATACTATCATAATGAATCGATAACATGTTCAGATCTGAAATCATGGCACTCGGGCCCTAGTGACAAGCATTAAGCATAACAAGTAGCAATAAAGTCAAAAAGCACTAATAATAGATACTAGGCACCATGCCCTAACAATCTGATGCCACTACATGAACGATCTCATCCAATCCCTACCATCCCCATATCCTACAACGGGGTATTACTCACTCATAGATGGAGGAAACATGGATGGTCGATGGAGAAGCGATGATGGCCATGATCTCCTCCAATTCCCCGTCCCGGGAGGGTGCCAGAACGGAGTTTCTGGTTCCGAATCGTGGAATCTAGTGGTGGCGGCCGAGCGGAACTCCTTCTAGAAAAACGCCGAACCCCCCTAAGTTTTTAGGTCAGAAGGAATCTTATAGGCGAAGAGGGAGACCGAGGGGGTGTCTGGGGCGGCCAGACCACCCCCTGGCGCGGCCAAGCCCAGCCTGCACGGCCAGGTGGTGTGGCTGGGCCCTAGCCCCTCTCCGTCTCGTATTCTGGCTCCTAGTGTTCCTCGGTGAAAAACTGACTTTGGCTTTTGTCCTGTCCAATTCCGAGAATATTCATTTTTTGACTTTCCTGGAACCAAAAACAGCAGAAAACTGGCAGCTGGCACTATGGCTCTTGTTAATAGGTTAGTCCAAGAAATCATATGAAAAGTACTCCAAAGTGTGGACAAAACATAAGAAAGTAGATAAAACCAAGCATGGAACATCAAAAATTATGGATACGTTTGCAACGTATCAACATCCCCAAGTGTAACTGCTGCAAGTCCTCGAGTAGGTAAGTGATAAAAAGAAAGAATAATTTTTTTAGGTGACATGCACCATCATAAACTTGATCAAAGTATTCGTAAAACATTCATACCTGGGATCATAGTACTTCAACATAACATGAAAGATAAAGTTCTAACAATAAGACAAAGCAACTATGTTGCAACATGAAAAGGCACAAACAAAAGATTCATGAATAACAATGCTTTGTAAGACGTTTGTTTGTTTCACATAAAGAAAACATAGCATAGTGGCATTCAACGTGTCCCTCATAGAGTAGCAAACATAAATGCATAGGACACCTTCAAAGTTCATAAGAGTGACTAGATACAAATAGTTTAAAACAAGCAATATCAAAGCTATGCATCAATCAACAAGTCTTGGGACAATGCACATAGAACTAAGAATGCCCACTATGCTCTCAAAGTAGGTGCATAAAGATAGAAGGTGGAGACTCAACATAAAAGTAAAAGAAAGGCCTTCAAGGAAGGAAGTAGAGACTTAAGTTTCATAAAGAGCTTCCAAAAATTATGGTACATGTTAGCTTTTAGCTCTCATTGCCCCTATCATAATCATCTTGAAGTGATTAAGGTTAAAGTGACACAACTAAGAGGATATGCTTGACAAGTTATAAACCGAAATCTCATGCCCCTTACTTACGAAGACCGAACCTCATGCTACTCAACTTTAGTCACGAGTAAGCTCTTGTCATTGTAAGTACATATGTATCATAAAGAACCGCCAACGGGGTACCCCTTGCACATGATACAGGAGCTATCCCATAATCAAAATGACAAGGCAAGCAGACAATGAGCATCTCAGCGATCTTTTTATTTACTATTTGCATAGGTTTTTATTGAGGATGCTTCATAGAGTGCTCATTATGGTGATGCTGCAAGTTTCCACCATGATTAGGCATGGCTTAGGCTAGCGGCCCAGGCGTTTCTCTAACACAAATACAAACTCCATGATCTTACAAGTTCCCCTTTTATTTCACACCGCCGGGATCCATAAGCAAAAGAACATGATATCAACAGGGTACAAAGTACAAGTGCAATGTTGAAAGCGTTCCCCATGATACATGGTTCTGCTAACTTCAACTTATAAAGCACAAGCATATACGCAAGAAAGATGGATGCAATGATTCAAGTTTATTAAATGCAAGAAAAGTAAAGTGTGCCATCAAGTTCGTGAGAGCTTTAATCACTAGTTTTCTCATAACAAGTTTAATTTGGAACGTGGACAAAAACATAAATATACTTGGAATAGCATATGCTAATAGGTAGGTATGGTGGACTCTTTGGAATAACTTGGTTTAAGAAGTTGGATGCATGAGTGGAACTCATACTTGGTTGTGGAGGCTAGCAAAAGACTGGGAGCGATAAACTAAGAGAGCAATAATGACCATAATCATGTAGAGCGACAAAACATCATTGATCAAAGCACAAAGTGATACTACAAGTTGAAAACTAAAGGATCATAAAGGCTTATGGTGACTTGGGATAGACATAACATGGTGTGAGCATGTGCCAAGTCAACCCAAATAAAGCATCAAAGGAGAATACCACAATACTATGATTTAATATGCTAAAACAACACATGATTCTTCCAAGGCACATTAAGCAATCTCAATTGTTTATAACAATTCATGCTACATCAAAGAATACTAAGCATAAAGACAAAACAATATCGAGCATGGCATGACAAAGTATAGGCCACAGTCAAAAACAAGCTCTATTTACCACTTAAGCATGAACTTTCCTACTCTTTTCCAATCCAGACCAAACTATTTAAAAACCAATGCATGAAAGAGGGGGTCCAACCAATTTATTTAGCAAACTAAGAAAACAAAGCAAACGAAAAACCAAAACGAAAACGAAAAATAAGACGCTCCAAGAACAACACAACTGTGCATGAAACAATAAAAATAAAGCGTTTGGAAGAAACCTCGAATTTTTATTGATGAAGAAGGGGATGCCTTGGGCATCCCCAAGCTTTGAAGCTTGTACTTATTGGATATTTCTTGGGGTGAAACGCCTGGCATCCCCAAGCTTGAGCTTTAGTCCATCCTTCATCTCATTACTCATTCCTTCCATACACCTGAAATTTTTCCTTCATACAAAACTTCACACAATCTTTATTAGCAACATTAGTGCACTGAAGATAATAAATCTTTGGGTTCAGTTCCAACACCAATAAACACAAGCTACTGTAGCACTTCCCTCAAAAATCTCAATTCCCCAAAAGAACTCAAAAGGAACCAACAAGAAGCAAATGCAAATAATAGCAGAAATCTGTCAAAACAGACCAGCAGGTAAAGATGAATTTTTTCCAAGACCTTATGTTACTCAAAGCGAAAAGTGTTGAACTAACGAAAGTTATATAACAACCTAGGGCAGAAGCACAAAAATTCACGCCTCAAAAGGACATACAGAGATTTTACACGAATATTTACGGTGAAGCACAGAAATCTGTTTTGGGACAGCAACTTTCTCAACCATTACTTCTCTCTCATTAGAGGTTACTCTTGACACAAAAAGAAAATAAAAAGGATAAGGGGCGGTTATTACTGAAGTAATAACTTCCAAGACTCATCTAAAACTTTTGGGTTATCTCTCAATAAGTACTTTTCTTTAACACCTTTAAGTTAGGCACGATAGTTTGAGAGGATGCTCACATAAGAAATATGAATTGAAGTAAAAGAGAGCATCACGAAGAAAATTCAAAACACATTTTAAGTCTAACCCACTTCCTATGCATAGGAATCTTGTATGAAAATAAATTGACAAAGAACAAAGTGGCAGGCATAGGAAGATAAAACAAGAGTAATTTCAAAACTTTCAGCACATAGAGAGCTGTTTCAATACCATGAAAGCTTCTACAACCATATTTTCCTCTCTCATAATAATTTTTAGTAGCCTCATGAATAAACTCAACAATATAACTATCACATAAATTTATCAAGCTCAAAAATAGTGGGATTAAAACCTTCAAACCCACTTTTAACAATTCTATAACAAGATGACTGATCATTCAATATAGGACCATCGTCTAGAGCTTTATCATAAACAATTTCTAAGAAAAACTCTCTAGTACCATGCATCTCAAAGTTAGGCACAAATAAAGGATTATCGCAGATGACATGAGCATAGCATTCATCCTCCTTTGGTAAGCATGGGGGACAATCAAATAATATAAGGGATAAAGAGTTACTCTCATTAGAAGGTAGGCATGGGTAGCTAATCCATTCTTCCTCCTTTTGTTCATCACTCTCCTCCTCTTTTTCATCTAATGAGCTTTCAGGTTCATCAATTTCTTCTTCCATAAGATCCTGCAAGGCATTAGTCTCTTCCATTTGTGGAAAGCATCTATCAATATATTCAAGAATATAGCCATTTTATTCCTTGTAATTATCAAAGCAAAATTTAAGTATATCATAAACCTCATATTTATAAGGTGAATCATCAATATTTTCAAGCAAACTAGCAAGTTCAAATGCACCCTTCTAAGCAATAAATTCCTCAATTTTTTCCACATCATAAAAGTCATAATTTCCCTTAACATAAGAAGATATGGTAACATCATCATTATACTCACATTGAAAAGGGAGGTGTTTGTACCTCCTACAGCAACAAGATTTATCAAAGAAATAAGTAACATTACAAGTAGAGCACACGTTTATAGCAATGGTATACAATTTATCAATTTGTTCCCATAAGTGTTTCCCTTTTTGTGACAAGCGGTGTTCCTTATAATAATACTTTTGTTCTTCCGTGAACCCACCTTGCCAATAAGATGTTCAAAGAAACCAACCATTGATAGAAAGCATGATAAAGCAAGACAATAACATACCAACGAAAATAACAACTAGAGTAGGAACTAAATTTTTTGTATTTTTGATAAAGAAACAAGAAAACAACATAGAAATAAACTAAGAAAAACAAAAATAACAAAGTAAAGAGATTGGTTATGTTTATGCTTGAACAATAGTGGTTCCAAGTGGACTTGATAAATAAATCTATGCTCCCCGGCAACGGCGCCAAAAATAGTCTTGATGACCCACAAGTATAGGGGGTGTATTGCAGTATTTTCGAGGGAAGTGAAACCCAATTTATTGATTTGACACAAGGAGAGCCAAAGAATATTAATAAACCTTAACAACTGAGTTGTCAATTCAGCTGCACCTGGAAACAATCTTGCTCACAGCAGTTTATCAGTAGCAACAGTTTTGTAATAGCAATAGCAAAGTAATAGCAGTAGTAAAAGTAAAGACAGTAGTAACAATAGCAATAAACAGTAGGATTCGAGTGCGGTAGGCATAGGGATGGATGGACGGGCGTTGCATGGACAAGACAATTCACATGGCAATCAGAACATAGAGCATTTGCAGATAAATAAGATAAAGCATCTAAGTACTAGATAATCCTAGGCATGTGTCCCATATATAGTCATACGTGCTCGCAATGAGAACTTGCATAACATCTTTTGTCCTGCCAGCCCGTTTGCAGCGGGGCCTCAAGGGAACTACTGACAATTAAGGTGCTCATTTTAATAGAGCACTAGAGCAAAGCATTAACACTCCGTGAACACATGTGATCCTCACATCAAAGCCATTCCCTCCGGTTATCCCGATTTCTGTCACTTCGGGGCCATTGGTTCCGGACAATAACGTGTGTATACAACTTGCAGGTAAGACCATAAACAATACTATCATAATGAATCAATAACATGTTCAGATCTGAAATCATGGCACTCGGGCCATAGTGACAAGCATTAAGCATAACAAGTTACAACAAAGTCAAAAAGCACTAATAATAGATAGTAGGCACCATGCCCTAACAATCCGATGCCATTACATGAACGATCTTATCCAATCCCTACCATCCCCATAGCCTACAGCGGGGGATTACTCACTCATAGATGGGGGAAACATGGATCGTCGATGGAGAAGCGATGGCGATGATGATGGCGATGATCTCCTCCAATTCCCCGTCCCGGCAGGGTGTCAGAACGGAGTTTCTGGTTCCGAATCATGGAATATGGTGGTGGCGGCGGAGCGGAACTCCTTGAAAAACGTCGAACCCCCCTGAGTTTTTAGGTCAGAAGGCATCTTATAGGCGAAGAGGGAGACCGAGGGGGTGTCTGGGGCGGCCAGACCACCCCCTGGCGCGGCCAGGCCCAGCCCGCGTGGCCAGGTGGTGTGGCTGGGCCTCATCCCCTCTTCGTCTCGTATTCTGGCTCCTGGTGTCCCTCGGTGAAAAACTGACTTTGGCTTTTGTCCCGTCCAAGTCCGAGAATATTCATTTTCTGACTTTCCTGGAACCAAAAACAGCAGAAAACAGGCGGCTGGCATTGTGGCTCTTGTTAATAGGTTAATCCAAAAAATCATATGAAAAGTACTCCAAAGTGTGGACAAAACATAAAAAAGTAGATAAAACCAAGCATGGAACATCAAAAATTATGGATACGTTTGCAACGTATCAAGGGGCTAGGGTAGGGAGATGAGTGAAACTAAGAGCGACGAGGATGGGGAATTATAAGTGTTGCACGCGCTTGGTGGGCTTACTGGGTTGCTAAGCATGGAAAATGATATATCCATATCTCCGTTTGAGATGAGGATATATCGGCAATAGTGACATCCAACGACCCGTTGCTTATTTAATTGGCAATGGGCCACTATTACCACAGTTCCTAAAGAGTCCAGGCCATCGACGACCCAATATTGTTAGCCTCCCTATGGCCACACATAAATTCGTCTAACCTTTGGTTGTAGCGTTGTCGTTGCCATAGTGGGTGTCCTTAGTGGTGCCATGTACTAGTGAAGAGAATACCGAAGATCCAATATCTTATTCTCGATTCATGGAGATATCCATAATTACTAGTGTACTCCGCCGATAGCCACCGAAGGGTCGGTGGTGGTTGTGCATGATGGGTAACAAAGGCTCTGGGCACATATTTATGTGGCACTCTGCCCCCCACACATATATACTCATAATGAACAAGACTATCATATGCAATCCTATAAACTGTTACTAGTGAATCCTAGACTCTCCGAGAATACCTTTAACCCTATTGTACTTCCATCATTTTATAGTGGACGAGGCGTTTTGGCACCTGGGAGCATATGCTCCCAGTTTTTTAATTGAACTTGACACTCTCTTGCTTCGAATCAAAGATAACTTGTAGATACACTTTGATAAATTCACAACCAAAAGTAAAATACCATTTTCTCAGCTCTTAGTGGTTCAATACTTTTACTTCGAGTATACCTATAATAAACCGTGTGCACTTGTAGGCATCAAGCTCTTTTCTAAAGCATTTAATGATGATTTAAAGCATTTTTGGTCTTTGCTTTAATTGTTTGTTTATAATTGTTATGCTAAGTTGTTCGCAGGTTCTAGCCAAACATGCATGACTCGTACACCAGAAATTCATGGGGTACTATATCTGAAATCAATATATGATTATTTGCTTTTCTTACTGGTTATTATTTAGAGGTGCTGCTATAAGATATTTTGATGGGATAATATAGTCGACCAAAACGGGTTACAATTTAAACTGAGGTAGTAGCATTAAAGAATGAGAGATTTACTGGATAATTGATGATGACTCCTCGTCGAGTCCTTGTGGTTCCTCTGGGTGCAACCCAGAAAGTATTGGTCTGCACGTGCTTCCATCCGCGAGCACGTGGTCGCGTGTCCTGTACTGGATCGCACGGATCGCTCTCACCGATCGATCGAGACCAAGTTTGCAGGGCCAGTTAAGCAAAGTGTCAACTTCCTCTTTATTTAATTTAGCCTTTCAGCAATCCGCCAACTTGGGATATTTTTGGCCGACCTGTTAATCAATTCCATGATCGGGTCGCCGGAACACCATGGGCCATGGCCACGTAACAGTGCATTAGAATATCCTGCGATCAGATACGCAGATGACAGGGAGAAAAAATGTCCATCAATCCATATATTGCTCTCTTTTCGCCTCGGGTGACGCATACTTCGTCGACATTCGGTGTGTGCATTGGTGCACGGTGGGTGCTCTTTATTTCGGAGCCGCCATACACGTCACCGAGTATATTCGCTGGCGTTAAGCTTGTGGGTCCTCAAGTTGCCATACACGTACCCATGTAATTGTGTTGTATACCCATATATATATGAGAGGCCAGTCTTATTGGAGCTGTGCAAAACCTGACCACATAATTTCACATGGTATCAGAGCCACGGCGATCGATCTCACCGCGCCATCTACCGCTTCCGCCTAACCCTACCCTACCACGCCGCTGCCGCCTAATACCCTAGGCCGCCACTTCGTGCGTCGCCGCCGCCTACTACCCTAGGCCGCCGCCATGTCGTTCTCCAACTCCTTCGCCTCCTCTTCCCTCTCCAGCGGCTCTGGCAGCTCTGGCGCCAACGCTGGGAAGGCCATAGCCTCGCGGATCCCAACGTCGTCGATCACCATCACGACCTCCATCACCATCCGCCTCAACGCTGATAACTACATCTACTGGCGTACTCAGGTTGTTCCAATTCTCCGGAGCAATCTCCTCTATGGGTTCATCGACGGAACTCTTCCGTGCCCGGATGCTGAGATCAAAAATCCAGCGGCCCCTACCCCTGCCACCATCTCCAACCCGGAGTATGGCGTCTGGCATCAACAAGATCAGGCGATCCTTTCCACCATTGTCTCCTCTCTCACCAAGGGGGTCATCGGGATGATCATGCTTGCCACCACATCCCAGGAGGCGTGGGAGACGCTGGAGGTGGGCTACGCCACGTAATCTACCTCGCGTGTCATGCAGCTCCGCACTGCCCTCTCCAAGTGCAAGAAGCTGGACAAGACGGCGACCGTCTAATTCAACAAGGTCAAGTCACTCTCCGACACCATGGCCTCCATCGGTCAGCCGCTCCGACCCGAGGAATTCAACTCCTACCTCCTTGCCAGCCTCGACGGCGACTACGACACGCTCGCGGATTGTGTTGGTGCACGTCCGGTCATGGACCCGATGCCAATGCGCGAGGTCTACGCACAACTCCAGAGCGCAGAGCAGCAGACCGTGAACAGGCGCGCCGAACTTCGTGGCGACGCCCATCTCGCCAACTACTCGGCACGTTCCGACTCTGGAGGGGGATGCGGCCACCTGCCGCCAGCTGGACACGCCAACCCGCCACCTGATCCAGGACCTGCCGCGCCCGCTCCCTTACCAGCTGGTGGCGGCACACGAACCGTCTGCCAAATCTACGGCAAGGTTGGTCACGTCGCCTCCTGCTGCTTCAAACGATTCCAGGCCAACTTCCTTGGCGTTTGCAACGATGGGCGCAACAGGGATCGCCAGATCGTCGCCTTCAAGCACCCAAGTGGTGGAGCGTCCTACAACGCTACTCATGGTGGCGCGACCACCTCCTATGGGATCGATCCCTACTGGTATCCGGACATCGACGCGATAGGCCACTTCACCAACGTCCTCAACCAGCTCACTATGAAGGAACCGTACCATGGTACTGACCAGGTACATACTGTCAATGGCACATGTATGCACATTACACATATTGGTCAGTCCACAATTCCTACTTCATCTCATAACCTACTCCTTAAAAATGTCCTACGTGTTCCATCCATTACACATAATCTTCTCCCCGTTAGACAGTTTGCATATGACAACAATATTTTCTTTGAATTTCACCCGTGTTATTTTCTCATTAAGGATCGGGCAACGCTGGAGGTCCTGCTTAAAGGAGGACTTCGTGAAGGCCTCTATAATATCAACCACGAGTCCGTGAAATGTGTCTTCAGCAGTACCAGGGTGTCACGAGATCAGCACTCCCGTCTCGGTCATCCAGCCACTCCTATAGTTCAACATATTCTACATCGCCATGATTTACCGTTACTGTCAGTCAATAATGCTGTAGTTTGTGATGCATGTCAGGAAGGCAAAATTCACCAGTTACCTTTTCCTGTATCAAGTCGTGTTGCTACTGCACATCTTGAAATTATTTATTCTGATGTTTGGGGCCTTGCCCAGACTTCAGTTAGTGGACACTAGTTTTATGTTAGTTTTGTTGATGTATACAGTCGCTTTACATAGCTTTATCTCCTTAAACATAAATATGAAGTGTTCCAAATTTTCCTAGAATTCCAAAAGCATGTTGAACGCTTGTTAAATAAAAAAATTATCCATGTACAGAGTGATTGGGAGGCGAATACCATAAGTTAAATAAATTCTTCTCCGATATTGGCATCTCTCATCGTGTGTCATGCCCTCATACAAGTCAATAAAATGGTACTGCTGAACGTAAACACCATCTATTGTCGAAACAGGCTTAACTCTGTTAGCTCATGCCTTTGCTCCCTACTGTTTTTGGAGTGATGCATTCTCTACAGCCTGTTTTCTGATTAATCGTTTACCTACACAGCTCATACATATGCAAACTCCTCTTGAACGTCTTCTAGGTGAAACACCTAACTACACTTTTTTAAGGTTTTTGGGTGCGTCTGTTGGCCTCATCTTTGTCCATACAATAATCGCAAACTTGAGTTTCGCTCTAAATAATGTGTATTCCTTGGTTACAGTTCCCTCCATAAAGGCTAGAAGTGTCTTCATATTTCTACCAATAGAGTTTATATCTCTCATGATGTTGTGTTTGATGAGACAGTTTTTCCATTCGCACACATCACGCCCGCACATCCACCACCGTCATCATCCACTACTCCATTACAGTCTGACCAATTTGTTGATGTTGCATACCCGCCTACATTGTCAGCTAACCATGGTGCAGGACAAGGCCGCAGCGCTCGTCTTGAAGTACTCCACGACGTGTCGCCCGCTCGCAACGTCGATCATCTAGCGATCGACGTGCATGCTTGACGCGTCGTCGCCTGGCTTCTCCATTCGTGCCAGTCATGGCCCAAAATATATCGAGCTCGTTGGGGAACCCCAAGAGGAAGGTATGATGAGCACAACAACAAGTTTTTTCTCAGTATGAAACCAAGGTTATCAATCTAGTAGGAGCAAGGAAACACCCCTAAGGAGTTGCTAGCTGAGCCTTGGCAGGACGCACTACCGGTGCTAGTAGCAACGTGGAGACCTGCACAACACAACCACAGAACTTTGCCCCTAACTTACGATAAGGTTGTCGATCTCACCGGTTTTGCTGAAAACAAAGGATTAAACGTATCGAATGGAAGAAAGTAATAGTTTGCAAAAAGTAAACACAAAGCAGTAAACAGTTTGTAGATTTGGTTGTAAAAGAAAGGACCGGGATCCATAGTTCACTAGAGGTGGTTCTCCTTAAGATAGATAACATGCTGGGTGAACAAATTACAGCGGGGCAATTGAAAAATATCGAGAAAGCAGTATATGCATATACTAATCATCTTAACTCCTTTGAGATTCGATTGGGCATTACAACATTATACATAGATTGCCATCCAACTGCATATATAACTAATAATCCACCTTCAGTTTATCATCCGAAACCACTCTAGTATTAAGTTGCAAGCAACAAATTATTGCATTATGAATTGCATGTAAATTAAACAATACGATTGTTCTATGAACAAAGGATTATTGTTTTCTCCCTAGTAGCAACAACACATCTAGTACCTTAGAGATTTATGTCACTTCCCTAGATTACCAGAGGCATGAACCCACTATCGAGCATAAATACTAACTCTTGGAGTTGCTAGCATCTACTTGGCCAAGAGAGCTACTAACAACGGAAAGCATGAAAGATCACAAATAACAAAGACATGATAGAATCAATAATCAATCTGAAATAGCATCTCAGTATCCATCGGATCCCCGCAAACACAACATGCAGAATTACAAATAGATAATCTTGATCATGAACGGAGCTCACAAGATCTAAACATGATAGCACAAAGAAGGAGAACCAGACATCTAGCTACTACATGGACCCGTAGTTCAGAGATGAACTACTCACGCATCACACCAGAGGCTTGCATGATGATGAAGAAGGCCTCCAGGGTGAAGCCCCCTCTCCGGCAGGGTGTCGGGAAGAGCTTAGGGATGGAGACGACGGCGGCTACATACTCTTTCGTGGAATTTTGATCGGGTACTTAGGGTTTCCATATCAGAGGCAATATATAGGCGGAAGGAGAGGCCGAGGGGGTGCCTGGGCTGGCCACACCACCCCCTGGTGCGGGCCAAGCCTGCCGCGCGGCCAGGTGGTGTGGCCGCCCTCTGGCCCCTCTCCGTCTCGTATTCTGGCTCCAGTTGTCCCCCGGTAAAATAATAACTTTGCTTTTGTCGCGTCCAATTTCGAAAATATTCATTTTTTGACTTCTTGGAACCAAAAACAGCAGAAAACAAGCAGCTGGCACTGTGTCTCTTGTTAATAGGTTAGTCCAAAAAATCATATGAAAAGTACTCCAAAGTGTGGACAAAACATAAGAAAGTAGATAAAACCAAGTATGGAACATCAAAAATTATAGATACATTTACAATATATTAGCCAGCAGCGTGTCGCCTGGGGCGGTGGGCAACGGCCCACTATCGCCTGCACCGGCCGCTGGCCAGCCCGGTTGTGGGCCTACCTCTCCTGGGTCGTCGCCCGCTTCAGTCACGACCACATCGTCGGCCACTGCTACCTCGAAGATCGCCTCCTCCCAGGCGCCTAGTGTTCTGGAGGATGTACCAGCTCCCCGCCCTGGCGCAACTACTCGGCTACAGAAAGTCCTTGTCAGCCCAAAGTCTGTACAGATGGTACAATTGCTTGGCACACAACTCATACTACTGATCATACTCTATTGCATACAGAACCGTCTGACTACAAAGCAACTCTTTCCTCCCCTGATTGGCGTACTGCTATGGAGGCTGAGTTTACTGCTCTCCAGAAAAATCATACATGGCGCCTTGTTCCCCCTCGTTCTGGTGTGAACATTATTGACTGCAAATGGGTATTTAAAATAAATAGAAGGCAAATGGCTCTATTGAGAGATACAAGGCACGACTGGTTGCTAAAGGGTTCAAACAACGGTATGTCCTGGACTATGAGGATACTTTCAGTCCTGTTGTTAAACCTGCTACTATTCATCTACTGCTCTCCATGGCTCTCTCCAAGGGTTGGCATATTCGCCAACTAGATATTCAGAATGTCTTCTTACATGGAGTCCTTGAAGAGGAAGTTTTTATGCGTCAGCCTCCTGGTTTTGAGGACCCTACTTGTTCCAGCCACCTGTGTCGTCTTGATAAAGCTCTCTATGGGCTAAAGCAAGCGTCTCGTGGTTGGCATGCTCGACTGAGTTCTGTTCTTGGTGATTTTGGCTTTACTACCTCTACTGCTGATACATCATTGTTCATTATGCGCCGCTCAGATACTATTATCTACCTGCTTGTTTATATGGACGACATTATTGTGGTCAGTTCTTCACAGCCAGCTACAGATCGCTTGGTTCATCAGCTTGGTACTATTTTTGCTCTCAAGGATCTTGGACCTCTACACTAATTCCTTGGTATTGAGGTTCATTCAGTGGGTCGTGGGATGCTACTCAGTCAACACGAGTATGCAACTGAGCTCTTATAGCGTGCTGGTATGACAAAGTGTGCGCCGATCTCTACTCCTTTAATGTCCTCTGATAAGCTCTCAACTTCTGATGGTACATTGCTATCTGCTGAGGATGCCACCAGATATCGCGGTATTGTTGGAGGATTACAGTACCTTACTATGACACACCCTGATCTATCTTTTGTAGTGAACAAGGTGTGTCAATATCTTCATGCCCCTCGGTGTTCTCATTGGTCAGCAGTCAAGCGTATACTCCGTTATGTCAAAGCCACTTTGTCTAACAGTCTGCTTCTTCGGCCATCTACAGTTGATCCTGATCTTCTATCTGCTTTCTCTGATGCTGACTGGGATGGCAGCACAAACGACAGACGATCGACGGGGGGGATTTGATATCTTCTTCGGTGGTAATCCGATTTCTTGAAGTGCTAGGAAACAAGTTACAATTTCTCGCTCTAGTACAGAGTCTGAGTACAAGACTCTTGCTAATGCCACTATTGAACTAATTTGGATACAGGCCTTGCTTGGTGAACTTGGAGTTCCTGAACGTCAGCCACCTATACTTTGGTGTGATAATATTGGAGCAACGTTTCTTTCTGTCAACCCAGTCTTGCATGCCCGTACTAAACATATAGAGGTTGACTTTCACTTTGTCAGAGAAAGGGTAGCGCATAAATTGCTCCAGATACGCTTCATCTCTTCCAAGGATCAGCTAGCAGATATATTCACCAAGCCCCTTCCTTTACCATTATTCACTTCTTGTAAGCACAATCTCAATGTTCATGGAACGGTTGAGATTGAGGAAGGATGTTAAACCTTGTGAGTGTACATATAGTAGTACATACGTATACATGTACGTACCCATGTAATTATACTGTATACCCATATATATATGAAAGAGGCTAGCCCTATTAAAACTGTGCAAAACCCTACCACAGAATTTCACACTGCCATGGCGAAGTACCAGGTAGAGCAATATTCTCCTACTAGGGCCTAGTCAATGGTCCACGCGATATTAAAGATGAAGCGTAACTCTGTCTAGTACCTTTTTCACACTGAAATCGTCATACTATCGTTTTTATTGACTAGTTTCTCTTTATGTTGATTTAACTCGGGAGAAGTAGGTGTTCCAATAAGTCATCTCGGGCGGTATGTCTGGTGCCGTACATAAGCACCGAACCTATAAGAGTTCCTGGCAAGCCGAGTGTCATGTTATCTATAGCCAGCTTAGAGCTAGTATGTATAATAGTGAGCTACAAAAATATACTGTTTTAGCACTATATGGACCACCTTCCACTCTCTCAAAGTGCTTAGGAGCACGTGCTAGAGCTGACTCTTGCATGAGAGCTCACTCTTTTTCTCTCTCCTCTTCTCTCTCTTTCAACTAGACAAGGAAATAATATTTTAATCCTTATAGCCAGCTGACTAGGACTTATTGTACTTGCTCTAATCAGATAAATTAATCTTAGACCTTCCGCACGCAAAAAAGATCAGTTATATGGCACACAATTCTTTGTTTTAGAGGAACCAGCAGGAGCACTGCCTTTTCTATTAGAAGAAGAGAATTGGTCGCTTTGGTGGGAAAACCGGCCCAAACATGATATTGACATGTAAACACACGGGTCCGACTAAAAAGGGAACTAGACCAAAAAAACCAAGCGACACAGTTTTCAGGAAAACCCGGCAAAACCAAGATGAGGCCACGCGACCTAGTTTGACTAGGTCTGGAGCACCAACACCAGCACAACGGCAACAACGCCACCGCGCAGGCAACCACACCGGTCCTAGACCGCACACACTCCTAGCCGACGATGCAGCAACCAGAAAACACATGCCCAATCGCCTAGCGGAGCACCAAACCTCCAAAGACATCGCCCCCAAGAGGGAAAACGACGGTGGCGCTGCCGATGCTCGTTCCGGCAGAAACCAAAGCTCCGGTTTTCACCCGGAGAGTCTGTGACCCGAAACGACGAGGGAGGTGAAGGAGCTCCTCAACGATGCCTCCAACAAGGGGAACGACGTCCGCAGACGCCGACATCGTCGGCATCAACCTAGGTTGATGCAGTGCTTTCGCGCGGAGAACACCATACCCGAAGCCGAACAAGCCGATCCACCAAGCGAGGAAGCCATGCCCGCCTTGCAGCGCACCGCCGCCACCACCTCATGCCGCATGAACCCACCTGGGTACCTCCTCCCGTGGTGACCCCTGGTGCGACCGTCGCCCCGATGTCCACTCTGCAGACACCATCTGCCGCCACCAGACCACCAAGCAGGGAGGAGGAGAGCCCGCCTAGTCGGCTCCAGTAGCACCGCACCACGCAGAGGAGGCCGGAATCAGCGACCATGGCTCCGCCCAGCACCTCGCTAGCCGGAGAACTGCCCCGTCCCATAGGGCACGCGAGCACCAGCAACTTCATCCTACAAGCATGGCCGCCACGCCGCCCGCACAACCGCATCGGCCCCCACCGCCGCACCCTGGGGCCGCCGCCCCAGCACCCCCCTCCAGCCGAGGCAGAGTCGCCACATGGACCGCCAAGCCCATATGGGCCCCCAGCGGGCCCCGCTGTGCCAACACCACCACTAGCACCGGCGGAAAGTGCCACCCCTACCACGGTGCAGCGAAGCCGCCCGCCACCCCCGCCCGCCGAGCCCCTCGTCGCCACGCAGATGCAGCCACCAGAGGATTCAAAGAAGAAGCCATCGGGGCGGAGCGCGTCCACCGCGGGATCCCCCAGCCACCTTTGGCAGAAGGGGCCACCGCCACCGCGGCTAGGCCGGCGGCAGCGGCGAAGGAGAGGAGGTGGTGGGGTGGGGGCTGGCGGCGGCGCGGGCGCATGCCCCCCGAGTCGCCCGCAGGGGCGACGTGAGGATCGGGGGAGTTTGGCACACAATTCTTGTGGCAGGTCTCTTTTGGAGTGGCGTTTTACAGTTTGTTGCTATGTCTTCTGAATCGTTTCAAGGACGATTTTTTTTAAACGGGGGCAAGAGAAAACTGGACGGAAACCTACAATAACAAGGTCAAGCCTACCCAAACAGCACACCCACACTCCCAATAGCCAGACATAACGAAAGCCGAACAGGAGGGAAGATGTTGTAGGTGCCTAGCTCCACGAAGGATGATTGGCTTTGTCCTGCCAGTTGCTCGTCGTCCCATAATGAGCAGTTTCAAGGAAGATAAGTTACTGCCCAATATTTTGTGCGATGTGTATGGTTAGGAGGATGAGTTAATTGGCTTTGTCCTCACGGTCTAGTTAACTAGAGAAAGGGATCGCTAGCAGAATTCGTTTGGGCAGACCTCGCAACTGGCATGGAGACGTACCACGCTACCAGGCAGAGCAGTACACCTGCAAAGGCCTAGCCAGTGATCCGTGCGACAAGACAGATGAAGCATATCTCCGTCTACCTTTTTTCACAGCGTAAAACTTACTTGTCTTGTTTTTATTGACTGTTTCCTCTATCAGGGCGTTAGGGTGAAATCAGTTCGATCGATCCATCTATGGCGTGAGCAGTTAGATCATGTGATGTTAGAAGTTCTGCACACACACAAAATGCTTACTTGTCAACAAAATCCTTGTGGGAGGTCTCTTTCGCAGTGACGATCTACAGGTTGTTGCCATCTCTTCTCCATCGTCTCAAGGAAGATAAGTTACTACTCATTATTTTGGGCGATGTGTACAATTTTTCGGTTGTATCCGTAATTCTGTATGCAAAAAAACAAACAAACTAGTAGACGCAGACAGCAGTAGGTTGTCTGATTCGAGAAAGCAGTAGGTTGTACAATGCAGCAGTGTCAATGCCTGGAACTCTTTGCTGGCAGCTGCGTGCATGTGCAGCGCTGTACCGCGCGCGCTTTTGCGAGTGAACATATGTGCGGACTAATTTCAGCGGGTTCTGTTCACGTGTAAAAAACCATATGATACAGACCAGCAATTTACATTTCGGTTCAGGATGGTACTGCACGTCGTCACCGTGCTCACCGTCCAGCCGTTTTGCCGTGATCTGAGTGAGCAATCTCTTATGCTTACATCCATCACTATCATCCTATTTTTCGACTAACAGGGATCTCTTCCCAGTTCCATTCAAGTAATGAAACTTACAGAGTTCACGAGAGTGACAAAGCGACATCAAAAGGATTACAGTAACAACTCCAGTCTAGCAACTACTCAAGCTACCATCCAAACACTAGACTGGCAGCAGAAACGAGCCCTAGGCCTGAATAAAGAGCACTATCCAAAAGACCACGACCAAAGAAATATTAGAGAATTACAGACCCTCAGAAATATCACAGTCGCAACATCAACTCAGACCACCACATGAATCGAGTCAGATTGCTCAGGGTGTTCCTAAAGTTGCTCCAGTGATGCTGCCCCTCCATAGGTTGAGGCTGTGGTGCTCTTCCAAGTGGAAATCCACCCAAAGTCCACACACTTCAAGGCGCTGGGAGGGTCACCGGATTTCTCAGATTTTGCATCATCCTGGTCATGAAGCAATCGATAAGCCCCCCTCCAAATCTTTGAAAGGGACCTTCCATTCCTTTAGATAGATCAGAACCAGACGACAAACCTGTTTCATATTAATCTAAGTTCTTCTATTAAAAACAATGCTATTTCTATTGTTCCACAGCGCCCAAAGGACAACCGAGGTCACAACATTAAAATGTAGACACCTCTTATTAGCAAGCCATTTAGAAGCTACAGATTCATAATCCTCAACATGAAAGGAAAACACTACAAAAACCTCCTCCCAAAGCTGCCTAGCTACAATGCATTCGAAAAGGAGGTGTTTGACCGTTTCAATTTCCTTACAAAGCTCGCATTCCAGTGGCTTTGGCATACCTCTAGCCCTCAGGTTATCTCTAGTCATGATCTTATTCTGAGACACCACCCAAAGAAAAACCTAGATTCTAGGTGGAATTTTTAGATTCCAAACAGCAGGGAGATAAACTAGCTTAACCCCTCTAAAATTCACTAACACATACATGGATTTGGAAGAATAAAACCCATTAGTTTCATATTGCCAGATTAGTTGATCCTCTTCATCAGAAACAACAACCGTTCTGGCAATATTCTGTAGGTCAAACCACTGAACCATCATATCATCAGAGAAGGTTCTCCTAAAATCACATTTTAGCTGCGATCCATCCCAGATGTCAGCAATGGGTTTAGTTTGCTGGTTAGAAACAATATACAAATCCCAAAATTGTGAGGCTAAAGGTGAGTTTCCAAACCAGATATCCTCCCAAAATCTGACCTTCCTACCATTCCCAACATGCCATCTATAACCAAACTTAGTTGCCCTAGTAGCCCACATCACACCTTTCCAGAATGTAGACGGATGGGTTTCTTGGCAACAAAGGATATTTGGGTTTTTTGTATTATATTTAGCATCAATCACTCTCCTCCAAAGAGCCCCCTCTCTTTGAATATACCTCCTAACCTAAGACCCTATTAAGCACAGGTTCAGATCTTGCAGGTTTGGTATACCCATCCCTCCAAAATCTTTTTTCATGCATACTGAGGGCCAGTTGGCTAGGTGGATCTTATGGTTCCCTTCCTCATCATTCCAAAAGAAATTTGCTATTTGGGTATCAATCAGGTTCAGGGCCCACTTTGGGAACTTGAAAAAGGAAAGCAAATAAATAGGGATACTAGCTAAACATGCTTGTATAAGAACTCTTTTTGTAGCAGAGGAGAGTAACTTCCCCCTCCAGCTAGCAATCCTTCTAATGATATTTTCTATCAAAGGTTGCAAATCTTCTCTTCTCAATTTACTGTGATGAAGAGGGATCCCTAAGTACTTAACAGGGAAGTCACCAGCCACACATTGAAAGATCTCAATGAAAGGCTGGAGTTCCTCCTTTGACATGTTAATGGGGATCAATTCACTCTTGTGATAATTGATCCTCATTCCTGAAGGTTGTTCAAAACAGGTTAAAATCCATTTGAGGTTAATTGCTACCCTATCATCATATTCTATGAATAACAAACTGTCATCTGCATATTGTAGACAAGCAACACCACCAGACAAGAAATTAGGACAAAGCCCTCTAATGAGCCCTTGGTTGGCTCCTTTAACCAGCATCTTAGAGAAAACATCTACAACAATGTTAAAGAGCAGGGGAGCAATGGGGTCTCCTTGTCTCAACCCTTTTCCTGTCAAAAAGAATTCACTTTCAGTGTCATTCACCTTGACACCAACTGATACTCCTTGAGTGATCTGTCTAATTAATCTAATGAAATGAGGACAAAAAACCCTAACTTCTAAAATTTCAAACAGAAAATCTAAATTCACTCTAACATAAGCTTTTTCATAGTCAATTTTAAAGACCATCCCTTTCTACTTTTTCCTATGTACCTCATGAATAATTTCATGAGCAGTGACTACACTTTCAAGAATAAACCTACCCCTGATAAAAGCAGATTGCTGATGATCTATCAATCTACCAATCACAGTAGCTAATCTGTTGGTCATAACCTTAGTGAAGATCTTAAAGGAACAGTTCAACAAGCTAATAGGCCTAAACTTTTTCATTTCCTTAGCATCTTGTTCTTTTGGAATAAGAGTAATCATAGCAAAGTTCAATCTATAAAGATCTAGTTCATCCCTCTTCTAGGCATTAAACATATCCAACAGATCAAAGGAAACAATATCCCAGAAATGTTGATAGAACATGAAAGAGAGGCCATCAGGCCTAGGAGCCCCATCAGAATAGGAACCAAAGACAGCTTCTTTGATTTCCTCTAATGTAAAGGGGGCTCCTAGCAAATCATTTTCACTATCTTTAATCTTCTCTTCTTCAGTAAAGAAGTCCTGCCTTAGTCTAATACCAGGTCTTTCTTCTTTACTAAAGAGGCTCTTATAATACTCAGAGGCTACCCCTAGCATATCTTTAATCTCAGTGAGTAGTCCTTCTGGTCCAATCAACACATGAATTAGCTTTTTCCTACGTCTTTGGTTAGCCACTGCATGAAAGTATGCTGTATTTCTATCTCCTTCTACAATATCCCTATCTCTAGATCTTTGGCTGGCTTTGGTTTCCTCCATGATCCAGTGACTATTCATCTCTTGGAGAATAGCATCAAATCTGAGCTTTTCTCCAACATAGAGTGACTGAGATTCAGACTTAATATCTAAATTGTCATATTCTTCCATCAGAGCCTTTTTATGTTTTCTAAGGCCAGCCTCTAGATTAATACTCCCACCTTTAGCTAGTCTCCTGAACAATCTAACCCTACCCTGCCATCTATCCATGACATTAGCACTATTAGACTATAGGGACCAAGCTTTAATGACTATCTCTCTAAACTCTGGTATGGCAATCCACCACTTTTCAAATTTAAAACTACTCTTTTAGGAAAATGACCTTCCCCAGAATCCCAAATAATTGGAGTATGATCACTTCCCATTCTAGCCAAAGCCCTAGCATGGGCAAGAGGAAAATGGGCATCAAATTCAGTAGTACAAAATAATCTATCAATTCTACTCATAATCAGGTCTTCCTGATTATTCCCCCAAGTAAAGGTTCTATTGGCTAGACCAATCTCCATCAGAGCCCACAAATCTACCCAGACATTAAACTTGTTAGCCCATCTATAATCTATATTGTGATTACTCTTATCTTCAACTGATCTCACTAAATTAAAATCCCCTCCCACTATAGCAGGGCCCTGCCAATCAATAAAAAGTTCATGAAGTTCAGAAATAAACTCCTGTTTCCTCTCCTCATAAGCAGACCCATACACAGTAGTGATCCTACATCTCAAACCATCTAATAAATTCCTAACTAACACACTAACATAAATTTTTTTGATATCCCAGGACAGGATTTCAAAACAATCAAGATTAACACCTACTAAAATTCCACCAGCAAAGCCAATGGAAGGAAGAAAATTCCAAGAAAAATTTCTATTCCCTAAAATGTTTTTCAAAAAAGAATTACTAAAGGACTCTTTCTTAGTTTCCTGAAAACCAATATAGTCTAGGTGCAAAGGGACTAAATTATCCTCTATATATTTCTTCCTTCCTACTGCAGAAAGACTTCTACTATTCCAGAAACACACTAACATTTAACTATTTTCTTGGGGTGCTTGCCCCGAGATTTCCTAACTACTTCAATCCATTTATCCACTACCTCTTCTAATCTATCTTTACTAGAACCCCTATCTAAACTATCTAAATTCATACACTTACCACTAGTACTATCTTCTACTTCATTAATATCTAAACCAATGGCAGTAGCCATATTATCTAATTCATTTACTTCTAAAGAATGGAAAGGATTTTGGGACATTATACCTTTCATCTTTCTTGGAGTCTCTAGATTAACCACTTTCTTCCTCTCTTGTGCTTTCTCAATAATGTTTTGAGCCCTGTCTATCCTGCTACTCTGTCTAGTTGGTTGCACATGACCCCATTTCTTCTGTCTCTTTTTAAGCCCCTGAGTCACATTATCAGAGTTAACATCAATCTCCTCAAAGCTGGGCATAATGTCATCAGGGAGTTGTGGCCACTCCTGCCTCAGCCCATGATCAGCCTCTTCCCCCTGGGTATCCTGCTCAATAGCCATGAACCTACTCTCTTCTTCACTCCAGAACTCATGCACCTCAGCCTCCACTTTTGAAATCCTTGGAGACCTGTCCCAAACAAATTCTCCATTCATATCTACCAATCCTCTCTGAACCAGTAACTGGAAAACTGCTGAAGCAGTGGAGGGAGCACCTTCCTGAAGCCTCTTTGATCTGTTCTTATCAGGTTGGCCAGTATGTGGGTTGGGGTTGTTGTTAGAGGTATTGGCCCCTCTGCTAGCACCTCCTTCTCTCTCATGTAATCTATCCTGATCAGCTTGCCCTTGCTGGTTAGCACCTCCAGGACCATCTCTCTTATTCCTATCCTCTAGTTCATCTCCCAGCAAGTCATCCTCTTGGAAATCCCCCCCTTCAACCAGGTCTAGAGTAAACCCCAGCTGGAATAGGTGGCCATGGAAATCAAAGAGCCTACTAGCAGGTAGCTTATTAGGATCTCTACACCTAATTTTCACTCTTACATCTTTGGCATTGTTCTTGAAAATGCTCAGCCAGTCAACATCTTGAAGAATGCCACAAACTGAAACAGCTTGGTCTAGAATGTTCCATTCACACCACTTGGACTGCAACCCAATGATCTTGATCCAAGCATCAGACAAGGATTCGATAGGTTCAGGGTCTTCATTCCAAGCCTCAACTTTAACCCAGACTCCTTCTTTAACTAAAGCAAATTTTGGATATCCTATAACTTGCTCCACATTGATATGGGGTGGAAATTTGACCAAGAAGGAGCCACTGCATCCCAGCTCTCTGATCTGCCAGGGCCAATTGGTCTTGTAGATCTTGGAGAAATTAGCAGCTAGTTCTTCCTCAGAGATTTCTCCTTCTTCTACTAACACCACTCCACAGTTCTTGGTGGAAGCAATTGGATTAAGGATCACTTCAGGAGACTCAATATGATAAAAGCCCAAACCATTAGCTCCACTTCCTACATACTTGGCAACTTGGTGGGGCCTTTTCCTGACAGGACAATTCTGCACTGAATGCACCAGAGACTTACAGATGAAGCACATCTGTGCCTTGTCACAGGAACTCTGATGATGTCCAGGTTCTCCACAACACAAACAGATAGTATCCTGATAGCTCATCTGAGGTGGAACCATACCAGCAGAAGAACTCATAGCCTGATCCTTCATAGTTCCAGATCCCTTCTTCTTGGGCTTAGGTACAGGCTTGGACTTGCTAGCTTGTTCCCCAATCTGAGTCTGATCCTGCATGGGGGCACTACCCTAGGGTGCCACCCACTGGTTTGAGTGCATCCCAAACTATTGAGAGGGAGGAAAACCATGGAAAGGCCCAGGAAAACCCCACGGAGGAGGCATGTTACCTGGATGGAATCCAAAAGGTGGTTGGTTGGGGAAGAACTGGGGTTGCATCTGCCCAACCTCGAAGTTGGCTTGCTGCTGTTGCATCTGGCCATGATTTGGTTGCTGCCATCCTTCCTGGCCAAAATTCCCAACCTTCCCTCCACCTTCCTCGTCCACGGTCAGCCATGAACACCTCACAGTTCCCAAGCACTACAGGATCTGGTTCCACACGGTCAACACCCAGACACTGCACCCCTGCAGTTTCCTCCGCCGCTGCAATAGGGAGAAGAGGAAACCTAGCTACCAGGCGAATCCTTGGTGTCTTAGCTTTGCACGTTGAGATCCGCACTTGTGCTAATCTTGGCAGTAGGCAGGAGCTCCCAGCTGGCCCAAGGTAGGTAAGACATGGAGGAATATCCCATAGCTGGTCAAAAAACCCTAGTCCTTTGAGCCCATCCCCACTTTTGTCCCCACTGTGAGCTGGCCCCCTCCATAGCCCGAATTTTCTCCCTCCTTGATGCTCCTTTGCTTTCTCCCGCGCAACCTGGGAAACTCCTTCCTCTGTACCTACTTCTTCAGTTGTTGGGCGAACAACTCCAGAGTCTGAGCAATCACCTGAGCTTGCGCCTCTAGCTGCAGAAGCGCCACAATCGCCGTCATCTCCTTCCTCGAGAACTCCGGCAGCATCTGTATCGAGTCCTCGGTCTGCGAGAGAGAGTGCCTCACCGACTGCTCCGCCCGGAAAGAGGGGAGGTAGCTCTCCGAGGTCTCCCTCTCTTCCTGGCCCGAATTGGAGCCCGAGCCTCTTCTACCTGACGAACTGATGCAGCCCCCTCTTCTGACAGGGATTTCAAACTCCGCTCCTTCCTTCGTCGAACACGACGCTTCCGAGGACCCATCGCGCCCCTCCTGACCTCCCCCCCAATGTCAGCGGGCCCGAACTAGCCGATGCAGAGGCCACCAGGGGGGAAGGAGCCTCTTGTTTCTCCATCCACCTCCGAGTTGACCTTGGTTTGCTCGCCCCCCAATCGGACACCTCGCTACCGAGAAGCGGAGCGGAAGTCAGGCCCCTTTCTCCCACCGCAATCATCTTCTGAATCTCCCCTGGATCCTTGGAACGCGCCATACGAGCACTCCTCGCCCTCATCTCTAAAGATCGCCAGCGTCAATCGCTTGGCAGTTCCAGATCTGAAGCTCAACCTCCTCGCGAATGACGAGAATCGAGCTGGAGCAGAGAGTTTCGGGGAAGCAGGGGATGAGGACGCCAGTACACTCTCACCACACCCCCCTCTCCTAGGCCCTCCATGGTAGTTGATCGAGCCCAACCCGCCATGAACAGGACCTCGGTCCAGGACAGGTGTCACGAGAGCGGGGGAGAGAGCGGGGTGCATCTCTCTCCAGCGGCCCGACGATCACTACCATCCTATTTATTCCGGCTCACTTGAGTTGTCGTATAAGTATAGTATTAATCTTTGGAAAAAAGCCACCTCCTTCCGGAAGCAATGAACAGACTCAGAGGGAAAATGAAAGAAAACAAGATACGAAGATGCGTCGTGTCGCTGGTGGAGAACTGACGTTAATTCTGAGGCCTATGCCAGTGGTCGTCTCTAGACACGAAATCATAGGTAAAAATCTGACGTGGCGTCCTCATTAATATAGAAAGAGAGGATTGTTGTATGTAAGTGTAGACCGGCTCTTGGCGTGTGAGCCGAGACGAAATTAGTGCAAAGTACATCCCGTGAGCCAAGACTTATTCCTGCGTCCCTCGTACACTTCACTTCTCGAAAGCTGCTGCACACTGATCCAATTGGTTGAGCGTAGGCCACAAAGTAGACCGTAGTGTAGCTGTGCCGCAGGCTGATCCTACATAGACACAACAAGTAGAAACGCTGCACTGGGATGGTTGTAGTTTAGACGTCCGTATCTTAGCAGGATACAACGTTTAGAACCGACCCATTGTCACAGGCCTGAGGGAGACCAAACTGCCAAATGTAGCCAAACACATCACGCAGACGTCGGTGCACACGTAGCCGAAGACGCTCCAACTCGAAAACGTACGCGCGCCCAAACCTGTGAGTTGGTGCATGTGCTTCGCTTCGCGCGCGCGCGACAAGAACACCGACCGATATGAGTAGCTGACACTCCACCTCGTCTGCATGTATAGTACTACTACCAGGCAATGACATGCCCGTTCAGCGAGCTAGCCTAATTTGTTGCCTGCCTCGCGTGCTGGAGCGGCTGAACCGACGGGTGGCGAGACCCTCCGTACGTGTCACCGACGGCAACGCCGCGTGGGGAGAACTGGCGCGACAAGTGGACGGCGGCGAGCGGCGATGCGTGTGCGTGCGCGTGCGCGCGAGACGGCAGCACCGGCGCACCGTCCGTGTTGACTTGCCTTGCGGGCCACACGAGTCCGGGAATCGCGGTGGCGTCTGGAGCGGCTCACTCGCCTCGCTTGCCAGCCTCATCAATGCGACTGCGGCATGCAGGAGCTACATCTGTCTCATCCATATATGCGGCAAGGTAGCTCTGGTAGAGTAGTATTTCTGAAACTGGTATAACTTTATTACAGAACATACTGTAGTTGTTACAACAAAGGAAAGCAAACGCAGCAGTGGAAAATCTGGGGGTGAACACCGGAACGCTTTCGCCACGCTAAAATTTTACGGCGTGCGCTCGGATGCATCGCCTGATAGAGCGCCGCGCGCTATTCTGTCGGTTTATTTAGCGCAACCTAGTTTAGAGTCGCTAGGAGATGCTCCATGCACTTCGTCACGTACAGGAACTAGAGGCACTTTTTAAAAGGCACTATTTGTAACGACCACTAATTATGTCTCTACGTTTCAAATATATGGTTCAAATTGCCTAATCGTCCATCCGGGTGTTTATCAACTTCATTGCTTAATCACATCAAAAGTCCCTTTCGTTCCTGTTAATGATTTTCCACTCTTTCACTTCTTAAGAATTGTGATGCTTACCATGGATTTTTTATTGTTTCTTTCCGATTTAGTACTAGATTTATTTTCACTCTTTCACTTCTTAAAAATTGTTTCCAAATTGGTCTGGTCTGTTTTCTTCGCAAATCAGACATGCGTGTTAATGCTTCTTGTTATGAGAAAGAAAACCAGTTTTTTGTCCCCGATGTTTTTTATCTGCAAATTATACTGCACTCTAAGAATTATACATCGTTGTGGTAGGAAGTGTCAAGAAAGTTGTCGAGGTTTCCCTCATGATTAAGGGGGCAACACAGTTGTCGCTGTCCTATCCCCGTGAGAAAAAGAGGCAGCGGCTAGGGTAAAAACCCTAGCAGCCGCCACGATCTACTTCGTCTTCGCCGTCTGCGACCGAGCATCGACGGGTTCCCGCCTCCTCTGCTTGTCGCTCCGGCGGCGGGAGGAGGTGGGGACCTCGGACCTGCGTTCGGCGGTGTATAACGGTCCCTAAAGTTAGAGTTTGGTCATCCGGCATCGTCGTTATGGTGGCTATGGCGGCGTTGTACGGGACAAGAATAAGGTATACCCGCCTTCTCTTCCACCTCGTCGGCGACGATCCTGCTGCTGGCGTTGAGGAGGGTGGGGATTCGTCTGATCGCCGCTTCCATGGAGTGGTGGATCTCGTCCAGTCTACGTGTGTTCTGGATCTCGTCCAGTCTACGTGTGTTTTAGGTTGGTGTTACAAGTTTCGGATCAATTTAAGGGTTCAATGACGACAACTTCATCTCTGGGGCGCTGGTCCTTAGGGGCACGTGCACGAAGACTTCCCGACTGTCATCAACAATGGCATGCCGGCTCCGGTAACGGAGCAGAGACAGCGGCGCGTCGGCGGCTCGCTCTGGCGGCAGTAGTATTCGTTAGGTGGTTCAAAGATCAACTCATGAAATAGATCCGGATCTTTTTCCAAAAAAAAAGGGGGCAACACAGTTCAGAAGAATAAGAAGGTTTGCGATCAGATTAGAGCCGGCCCGACACACGAACATACGTCATGCTATGCTGACACAACTAGCTTATGCTGATGTGGCGAAGGACCTCAAAAGTTGATTTAGCCTGCCGGTGTGACTGTGGGAGCGCATTGCTTCTTTTTGTATTGGAGAGGGAAGTTGGCTGTTTCTCATTCAGGTTTTGTTCGTTTAATCCCAACCCCATCGGGATTCTCGTCGAAACCCCGTGGATCAGTCGGGATCTGGTCGACCGGGAATTGATCCCGCCCACTCTATACAGCGCGGTCGGTTACACCCGCATGGGATCTTACCCCGGTCCGATCCCTCTCAACCCCGCCCAATCGGCCCGGGTAAAAAAAATCTCCTCCCTGCCCGTGGAATCAATCCCGAACAGCTACTCTCGCGAAAAATAAAGAACCCGTCCCTCTCTCCCTCGATCCCATCTCTTGCGACTGCGGCGGCGAAAGGACGGAGGCCACGACCGTGGCTACGGCGAAAGGACGGAGGCGACAGCCATGTCTCTCTCAGGCATGGCGTTCTCTTCTCTCCTCAGCGGCGCAAGATATCTGGACAGAGACAGCGGCCCGACGGGAGCTCGGAGGATACCTGGAGATGAATGAGCTCGGCGACGACCGCGAGACTCCACCTCCTGCGTTCCTACAGAGGCTTCCACCGGTAAGTCTCTCCACCTTCTCTTCCTTCCCGTCTCCTCTTCCTACAGTTTGTAGGGTTCTTTTTTTTGGGATCTGTGGTAGAGAAAAAGAAAGAAAATCGCTCCATGCGACAAATTCTTGGCTAGCTAACATTTTCTTATATGTTCTTGCTCTTGCTCCTCATCGCTATGATGGTTTGATATGCAAATGCAGTGCAGAGGTAGATCGATTCTGCTCAGTCTTTGTATTAGTTTCGTTTCTTGCTGTTTCTATTAGTCCTTTACCTAGTACTGCAAGTCTGCAAGTTACCCTTTAATATTTATCATCATAATTAGCAATACATTTCTAGCTCATGTCAGTTTTTGAGCTATTCCTAATTAGTATTTTGTAGTTTTCGTTGAGCTACTCCCAATTAGTATTTTGTAGTTTTCGTTGAGCTACTCCCAATTAGTATTTTTTAGTTTCCTTATGCAGGTTGCAAGAATTAAGTGAAGTTATCATTTGACATGAAATACTCATTAGTTTTCTGAAATTTTACTTTCTGTTTAGTTCGTGCAGATGAGAAAAAAATAGATATCTCCTGCAGCCGAGGAAAAAAATAAATATGTTCTTTAGAACACATAGCAAAGATTGTGGTAATTTTGTTTGCTCCAAAGATGTTGTATCTTCTAACCTAATATGCTCTACGTTAGCACAAAGTTTTTGCCATCATCATGTTTGATGGAGTGGAGGACCTCCGTCTACAAGGATGTGTTCTTGCGGTACGATGGGAATTAATGCGTCGGACAGATCCCACACGGCCATGACAGGGTCTGCCGGCACACATGCTAGTGAAGATTTTCAGAACTCGGTGAAGATTACAATTGGTGATGGAAGAAAAATCTTATTTTGGCAATTTCGCTGGATTGGTGCTCAGTCGGCAGGAGACATTGCGCTGGCTGCCGTGGAGAAGGTGAGCACAAGGTTCAATAACAACCGCTTGGCTTGTGATGCGCTCCAGAAGAACAGATGGATGGCTGATATCTCAGGTCCTCTTCCTGATGATGGTTGCCGACATTGCGTCAAACTTTGGATGGAGATTGCTTGCGTGAGACAAACATGTTTGCTTGGCTCTGCATCTTCAGGTCGGTACACGGCACGAGACACGTCAGATGTTATTTCATAGTTATAACATGTTATGCTCGATATTCTCTCTATTCAATTCTCACTCATATATGGAATAAGTAGCAGGATTCGGGTACAAATTGAGAGGAAGTAGTTGAGAGAGAGGAGTACAATTTCAGAGAGATTACATTTTCAGAGAAGAGAGGAATAAGTTCAGGAATGTCATATTCGTCACGGCTCCCTTCGATGTTGCCTCTACTTAAAGCGCCCACATAGCAGGGTCAAGCAGCCGGCTAGGTTGACGCAAGCTTTGGTCGCCCCATTGATGCACCGACAGCTGATGTAGACGCCTCCGGCTCAGGTAAGGCCCGTCGTACAATCCGTGTAGGTGCAGTACACTCTTTAGTTGTAGACTTGGTGCTCCGTGTTGTTACTAGCGTAACAAACCATTTCGATGATCGCTACTCCCATGTGGAGATCCTGTGCACCACTAAAATGCAAGATCTTTAGCTGGTTGGTCATCAAGCACATGTTGTGGGATTCTGATCGGAGAATGAGGCAGTCTACAGGAATATGGCGGCATGTTATACCTGTTTGCAAGAAGGCATGGCTGATCATGTATTGGTACAATGGAGTACTACGCTGTTGTTAGTCACCACATCTCCTTCATGATGATTTATCTTTTTTCTTGTTACACAACGATCATTTTGATACATAATTAGGGTACAGTAGTAGATCACAATTGAATTGTTGTTAATGTTTGTTTCTTCTATTTTCCAATCAATAAGTCAATTATTCATTCATTCACTTCTGACAATTGGACCTGCATACATCATATCCTTGTTCTGGTACATGGATGTCCATATCCTATGCGTCCTTATCTCTTTCGAGGACAAGATTCAAGAAAATGATCTTGTTTTAATATCATATGCATTTGTCTTCCGAAAGCGACTCCATGAGTATCTCACGTAATCATATTTGAACTGTGGCGATGATTTCAGAAGTATCATGGACATCTGATGCAGGAAGATAGCTAGTGTGATGACAGAAGACTCGGGGTGCACAGGTTGTAGTTGCTATTCCGCCATCAGGTCTGCTGTTGGAAAATCTCTTGTCTAGATTAACTTTAGTTAATTTCAGAATACGTGTACGTTAACATACTAGAAAACATGGTTTAATCGGTGTGAAAAGGAATATGTTTATTCTGAATTTTTGTCTCAAAACATGCAGAATGTCTAGTGGTTCATGTATGAAATTTTGAGCATTTTAGATTATGGAAAAGTTGATACAGGTGGAGAGAGAATATTTCAGTTTTGACACATGTGTTGATATTCCCCTAGGACTTAACCGAACAGTCCAAAGTTATTGTGGGGGTTGGTGGAATTAATGAAGGGGGTTAACTGGGGATTTGGGTGACATGAGGGGATCACCCCATCCCCGTGTGGAATGGACCCTGTAGGGTTTGATTCCCTGCAAACCGAGCAAAGCCTCAACCATCTCCAATCCTCCCCAATGAACATGTTTGTGGCCACCGTGTGGAGAATGAGCCCTATATCTCCTCCAGCGAGATCAACAAGCTAATGCGACTTCAGTTACTCATGTAGCATGGTGAGGCCATCTCCTCCCCGTCCTTTCACTGTTCTTTTACATATCTATGTGTATTATTTGTCCGGTTCCTTTTACTTTGACATGGTTTGAGTACCAGTAGATGGTTCTTTCTTTTCTTGCAAGCATATAGAGTAGAACCTCATACTGTGATTTTATAATTTGGCTTTGCAGTCACACTTGTGTTGGGGGAAATCACATTGTTGCTACCAGCAGTAGGGTCAGCAAACTCCACTAAACCTTTTCATTTTTAATAGTTTTCGTTAGTTTCAAGGCTATGACCAAGGAGTCTTGTTTTTATCGCCCTCTATTATGTGCTAAATTGTTAAGAAATATAGCATACAATGTTCCCCGCACACGTAAACAAGGTCTACTTTTCATGTAAACAAGGTCTACTTTTCATAATCATATTTATCGTGCTGATTGTTATCTTTATACAACCTGGTTCATACCTATTTCTATATGTTTTGCATAGAATTATTTGTTTTAGCCTATATAGATGAAAATCAGCAGCCACTGTATACTCCCGTCCACATCTAATTCTAATAATTTTTTTTATCTTTTCCATTTCCCCTCTTGTATTATTAATTGTGTTGTGTTATTTGGAGGGCCTACTATTTTACTATCTTGGTTAGATGCATGCCTTGCTGCTTTATACATCATATCATTATATCTATTTTAACCAGTACGATGATATAATGAATAAATAATTTAGCTAGGATCATTCTCAAACTTCTTTTACCTTTTGCAAGTGTAAAATAATTTAGCTCTTTTCAGCATAGGAAGAATTTTTTTCCCATCAGCTTAGAACTTCTATTTGTGACGGTCATATATTTCTATATGTTGCGTCCTCTGTGTGTTACATATTTGATTCAAATAAATAATGCCAAACTCTCTTTGATTCAGACAAACTTTTAATGCATTTTTGGAGGATTCTAATCCTCAGAATTTTGCTGAGTGAGTTGTTTGATTCGTAGGATTGCAAACATAAATTATCATTAGAATTATTTTGGTGTAAATTAATATTAACCAAGTATATTCCTATTTCGGAGGTAGGTGTCACTAATCTACCAAAATAGATCAAATTTTGACCCATGAGCATAATTTGTGTTTGTTAATGTGGTCTATTCGGCCATTCCTATTGTTGCATGGCTGCTCACGGTCATTGGTCCTTAATATAATGTAATATAACATCTAGGTCAGATGCTTGACAAAGTAGGCATAAATTTGGCAAATCTAAAACCTGACTATAGAGAAAAGCGACATTTGTACTAACAAGTTCTTAAGCATATGTAGATGTATACACTACCTATCACTGCACAGATTTTCCTTGTAGTCATTTATGCATTAAGCTCTAGATTGAACCTCAAGAGCATCCACAACCTTTTCTCAGACAACTACATGCCACTATGAATGTACTTCCATGGTGGTGATACTATCGTGATGCAAGGGTGCCATGGACACAGACGGGGCCTCACCTCCGGCTCGACGTGTGGACCCGATCATTAAGAGGTATGTTGCGTGTTCCTTCCTAGGCATATCTACTTTTTATCCGTATATTTGCAGAGTGAGCTATATAGATGACCATGTTGTTTAACAAGTTTACCCTGTAATTTTAGCTGTTATCATGACCATTGCAATTTGATCACCACTTAAGTGAACTAATAATAGATTTCGAATTGCCCAATGATGATGCCTTGTGTTGTATCAGATGTAGTGCGTCAATGTTGTTGATGCACCAGAAAGTTCTGTATCTACTTCTAAACAGTACAAGAAGTTTACTATCACTAGTAAGTTAGCACATAATACTCAGACTAATTATGCATGTTCTATTGTTGGTTAAGTAATGCTATTTAAGCTATTCCCCACTTCAGTTGTAAATACATTAAGAGTTATCCTATTTCTGAGGTCATGGTTTAAAACTGTACAATTGGTAAAAAAATAGAAAGTGGGGGTTTCTCCTCCATTTTGGTTTTTATTTATAGTGAAACCACCATGTACCCTAACTAATTGGCTGTAGTCAGAAGATACTTGTGAATTGAGCAAGCTAGAAAGATCTAATTTGGTATTACATGTGCTTTAGCGTACTAGAGAGATTGTTAACAAAACACACATGTCTCTTTGTTGTTCTAAGAAAATCGAATGGAACTATTTTGAATTGATATCTTATAGCCGTATGCGTGAATACAATGTAGTCTTATCTCTTTGAAAGGATAAAGCTTAGTTGTGAAAATTGTTGACATAAATTATTGCTTGGATCATTGCCTACCTGGATGTAGCCTTTAATATTAATTGTGCTTAGGCTAATTTTTGTTTTCTTGGTATTTTTATATTTCAGGAAAGCATTTAATAGCAAGTGTGCTTATAGGCACTATGCATTTCAGCTCGCACTATGTGGATTACATAGGAGCTGCTGAATTGTTAGACCTTCTTTCATATGCCCTTAATGGATATGATTCATTAGCCTCATCAACTATTTCAGCTCGCACTGTGTGGATTGCACTGTGTTGCATAGTGGTTTCGAATTAGGAGTATGAGCAAATAGATTTTTGCCTGCCTAAAAACAAATTCGAAATATATGCAGAAACTTAGGTTATTAAGTGATGGCACTAACCTTATATGTGTATGTTGTATCCTCATTGCCATTCTTAGTGTCATTGTAATTCATTGATATATCATTCTGGTATCGTTGTAATTCTTATTGTGATGAATTCTCTGTACTATATGGTGTCATTGCAAATCATTTTGCCAGGAATTCACTGCAATGGTTAAAATTTAGAGACATTAAGAGTGTCTCAAATGGTTAACCTTTAGAGACACTATCAAGAGTGTCTCAAATGGTTACCCTATAGAGGTACTTGCACTAGTGCCTCAATTAGTTAGCTTTTAGAGGCACTTTTGAGACTGTCTCAAATGGTTAACATTTAGAAGCATTAGAACTAGTGCCTCAAATGGTTACCTTTTAGATGCACACTTCAAAGTGCCTCAATTGATTGGGATTTGAAGGCAATTTTAAAAACTACCTCTATTGACTTTTACCTACACAACTTCCCTTGGCTTTATTTATAATGCCTCAAAAAATTGTGGTACTATTTTGACTATTAGAGACACTTTTGAGTGCCTCTAAATGCCGGATGTGGTGTAGTGGTGCCTACCTAATACATCCGGCAACTACTTGGCAATGCTCAAATCTCATCTTGAAAAGACCAACTGTGCCCACCGAACACGATCTGGATATACTGCGACTCTGCAACAGTCTCGTCCAAAGCGTTACTTCCTTTTCGCGTGGTTGTGTCGTGTTGACAACCGTCGGACAGTCAGAACATGTCACCGCTCCATCATGGACTCAGAAACTTCTTCCATTCGATCCAATCAAAATTCAGAGATTGGATGTTCAGGTAACACGAAATTTGCAGGACATGGACTGGGACTCTTGACGCTGAAACCGGTACACTGGAACAACATGGGCCGGCCATATCCAGTGATCACAAATATTGACAACACTTATTATTAGGACACTACGGGAAAGCCGATCGCCAGCCCAGTACGTTATGGACGAGCAGATGACAAGCCCACTTAAATACCTCACGGGCCGAAGGCCCTAAACATGCACGGGCACCTTAACCCCCTCTGCGTTGCTGTCGAGCTTGATGCCCTTGTACCACATCGCGCAGGCCACGTACACGGCGAGGTCGACGAGCGAGAGCGCCGCGAGGAGGAAGTAGAACCTGTCGAGGTGGCCGGAGTTGAGGTTCCCCGGGATCCACCCGGGCCTCCTGTCCCCGGCGGTGAGGCTGGTGACCACGCTGACCAGCATGATGCTGACGTAGTTCCCGAGCGAGATGGACGCCATGCACAGCGAGCTGCCGAAGCTCTTGACGCCGTCGGGCGCCTGCCCGTTGAAAAACTCCAGCTGCCCCACGTACATGAACACCTCGGAAGCTCCGATCAGCGCGTACTGCGGCACCTGCCACAGCACGCTCAGGGAGCTCGGCTCGTCGGGCGCGGACGCGGGCACCCGCTTAAGCCGCTCCACCTCCACCACGCCCGCCACCACCATCGCCGCCATGCCGATCACGAGCCCTACGCCCATGCGCTGCAGCTCCGTCAGCCCCTGCGGGTTCCCCGACAGCCTCGCCATGACCGGCACCAGCACGCGACGGTAGATGGCGATGAACGCCAGCACGCTGAGGATGTCGAACACCGACATGCTCGCCGCCGGCACGTGGAACGACCCGATGTTGGTGTTCATGGTGGTGCCTTGCTCCACGAACAGGGATGCCATCTGCGTGAACACCACTGAGTAGACGATGGTGCACAGCCAGATGGGCAGCATCTTCAGGATGCACTTCACCTCCTCCACCTGCGTCACCGTGCAGAGCCTCCACGGGTTTTTTATGTTCTCCGGATCGCGGTACTCCTCCTCGGTCACCGTCGCCGCCTTGTCGAGATACCTGAGCTGGTCGCTGTGCAGGATCTTCCGGATACCCGCCTCCCTGTAAGACTCGTCGCCGTCCAGCTCGTGGAGCAGCTCGCCGCGGGCGGGCGCCTCGGTGCGCCACTTGCGAGACGCCGCAACGAGCACCTGCGCGATGCGTGTCAGCGGGTTGCCGCTGGGCTTGAAGTAGCGGTAGTTTGGGGTGCCGAGGAGGAAGAGCACGAGCGCCAGCGCCGCGGCGGCGGCCGAGACCCAGAACCCCATGACCCACTGGCCCGCGTCCTCGTAGTACACCAGCACCGTGTTGGAGAAGAGGGAGCCGACGTTGAGCGCCAGGTAGAAGTAGCTGAAGAAGGCCACCTTGGAGCGTGCCTCGTCCGGGTCAGTCTCGTCGAACTGGTCCGAGCCCAGCGTCGCGATGGACGGCTGGTACCCGCCGTTGCCGAATGCGATCATGTACGTTGACAGGTAGAACAGCGCCACCCCCGCCGTCGACGGCGGGTCGCAGTGCGTCTCCGGGTCGCCACACCCTGACGGCTTCACCAGCAGGAACCACGATGCGAGTGACAGTATCACCAGCCCCTGATATCAGAGTTCAGAAATTCAGACACATTTGAGTGACACTAACGCAGAGAGAACAAGTCTGAACACATTGGGCGTACCGTGACATAGATCATCTGGAAGACGGCGCATGTGATGTAGCGGCCCCAGTAGGAGTCGCTCATGAAGGCGCCGATGAGGGAGAAAATGTAGACGGTGCCGGTCCATTTGCTGATGCTGTTGGCAGCCTCGGCGTTGTCCTGGTGGAGCACCCGCCGGAGGAACACCACAAGGTTCACCCCGACGCCGAAGAAGGCGCACGTCACAAGTCCGTAGTTCACTGCATCGTCAGGAGCAGAGACCGCGATCAGAATCTCGATCCAGTTCGTTTATAGTAGCGGTCTGACGAAAACAGAGCCCAGCTGACAATGATTTTTACCTAGCAGCAGGATGGAAGATTTCCATTTCCCAGTTTTTGCTTTGACGGCCGGGTTCCCACGCCTGTCCATTGACCCATCTTCAGTGATGAGAGACGTGGTGTTCGAGTCGACGGTGTTTGGAGCCATCACCATCTTCAGTACTGCGTTTTCTGAAACAGCCACATCAACAGTTCAGAAACTAGATTAGACAGTGATGCAAACATGACCGCAGACCGCAGTTAAGTTCATATTTTCTCTATTAATTAATTAATGCGGACATATATACTCCAGAACTGTATTAGTATTAGTAACATTTTATCTTATTTGTTCATTTATTCATGGAATTGTTCTTCCAGAACTGTATTAGTATTAGTAACAGTTAAGTACGGCGGCTATTTGTTCATTTATTCAGGGAATTGTTCTTCCAGAACTGTATTAGTATTAGTAACATTTTATCTTATTTCAATTCATCCCGTCTACTGTACGTTGCGCCCCGTTGGTCGGTTGCAGATCAAATGGAGTACTGCTTATCACCACTTTTTTTTATACTAGTACAAAATGTTCGCGTAGATATAAGACAGCGTTTAGCGTGCCATCGTATATCTCCGGCGCTTATAATTTGGAGGAAATATGTTCTCTCCCACACGATACCTTGTCTGTTTTGTTCGCTAGCTCCCGCAGATCGTTCCAAAAAGTTCTTCAGATATTTTATGCGCAAGCCTTGAAAGGATTACTTCAACCTGCGAGTACAGCCCATGTCAGGGATGAATCAACAATATCCATTGCCACACGCACACACAAAAAACACGTCGAATTTTATTGCCGCTAAGAAAACATATCGACTCAACATGATTAAATATGCTCGAATTGATTCCCCGTGTTCTAAAATTAAAATTAAACAAAATAGAGACGTGGGCGCGCTTATCGCCGCGCACTGTCTTATCTCAGTATATATTACTGCTACCTTTTCTCTTCAAGAAAAAACTATATAGTATATCAAAGACTACATCTTGGTGACATACACATGTATACCTAGTTCAATAGGGTCCCACGTGTGGTACATGCATATGACCACCCAACGGAGTAGGGCGACGAACAGAGTCTTGTGCTTATGCACAGCAGCGCTTGGATCTAAGCCAAGCCACGCGCAGAATGGTGGATACTAGCAGTAGCATAACAGATCGAAACGGCGATAATAGAATCATACGAGAGAGCTGATATCGGCCATGCATGATGCACGTAAGCACGGTAACATGATGGACAACATCTACTGCACACATGTGTATACATCTACAGTCTAGTACTACTGTATATACCTTCGTTGATGAACCCTCCGGTGCAAGAACGCAGCTTCTTCTCCGGCGACGGGGAGGAGCACAGCTTCAGAAAGGAAACGACTGCCGCGTCTAAGACGGGAACCAGCGCCACTTCTAGCCCGGAAGACACCGCGACGAAACCGGGCAGGGCTCCAGACATTTACAGAGCGAACCGCGCTGAGTATAGGCGAGATCGCCTCTTGCTCGCCCTCACCGGCCGGCAACGGAGTTGGAGAAGAAGGGAATGGATGAATCTGTGAGGTGAACCGGGGGTTGGGTGGCCGTGTATTTATGGACGCCGGGAGGCGCGCGTCGGCACTCGGCAGTGTTGCTGTGCTGGTGACTGGATGGAGTCTCGCGGTGTTGGTGACCAGTACGGTTTGGTTTTCTCCTGTTGGGGAAAGGGATCGAGCCCGGCCGACACACATATGCTGTGGCAGCGTGCATGGCCCGTGACAGCTATTTTCTTGAATGCTTTCCCGGAGATCCTGTGAGCCAGGTACGGCTCGGGGAAGGCCTAGCCTAGCCACACTAAAGTTACGGTGCAGCTCAGTGTCTTTTAGTTGAGGAAGTCCTCAACCCAATCTTCCGGGAAATCAAGGCAAGTCCTCCAAGGCCTAAATTCTGCGGTCTTATTTGAATTATCCGAGTTAAGCGAACCGTATACAATATTAATTAAAAAAGCTGATATAAAGAAAACAAGAAACAATGTTATTTGGTGTGAGGATTATTTTTTGTTTCACCATTTTCCTGAGAAAAAGGGTACCCATTTTTCTATTCGGTTAGAATAATGTACTAAGAGTTTATGCATACCAAAAACGGTGGAAACGAATAAGACACAACTAGGGTTGCGCGACCAATCGAACCGTCGCTGCTCCAAATCGCATGGCCTCAGACGCGTTGCACCATTTTCTCAAAGATAAGGTGTGCTAACTATAGCATTGAGGGCTTACTTGAAAATCATCATGTTCTTCTCCTTCCAAAATTCCCAATATAAAATAGATTAATCTCTCTCTAGCAGTTTTTTTTGTTCTTTTGGTTGTGACTTAAACAAGCCACCCTATCCCAAAATCCTTTAATACAACCCAATTGATAGGGAGCTAACATGAGAATTTTAGTCCCGTGGATAGAACGCATTGCCAAGCCGTCGGATCGGATCTTTTAAATGTACGGTGGATGGAAATTGTAAAAAAAATGCCATGTGGCATATTTCTAGGGTCCACACCTTTTTTCATTGGCAATTTTTTTGTGGGAGCCACGTGCCCCAACGCAAATGGTCGTGCGCGACAAATGTTCTTATTACAATGACATGCACATTCCATTCTACTCCCTATCATTTGATTTGGTACGCATCAAAGTTTATTTGGTTCCATCATGAAAAAAAGGATTTTCACCAAGATGTTCGAGTGGATATTAGAGTTCCTATGAAATGGAGTGCAAATGCTTCCTTGAGAAAATATCTTATAATATTCAATCCTACAAATAAACAATCCTCGTAGGAAATTATATAAGGATTTTAGTTGTCCAAAGTCTCATGAAAATCCTTTGAATTGAAGAGGTCCTAATGCAATCTTTTCAATACATTTCTAGAGCCTTCGAGTATACGTAATGTTCTAGACTATCTATACGGTTAACCGATACCTTTCAAGATCAAGGTTTTTTGGGATGGGCCTCTTTGATTCACACGATTTAAAAAATATGCATGAAATAGGAAAACACAAGACTGTGATGCCTTGCACAATCCAATCATGCATGGTTTAGTATGCATCAAAGTTTGTTTAATTCCACTTGGGATAAACAAAGGATCATCCCCAAGAGGTTTGAGTGGATGTAGATTTTCTAGAAATGGAAGCGCAAATTATTCTTTGGTAAACATTCCTACAAGATTCAATCCCAACAAAGAACCAACCCCCATGAAAACTCCGTAAGGATTTCATGAAATCATCTGAAGTTCTGGTGAAATTCCTTTGAATCAAAGAGGTATTTGATGTGATATTCTCTAAAATACGTTTCTAGAGCTTTCGAGTAATATCACATCACGTTCCTCACTATCTAGACGTCATGTGAGATGGTTCAAGATCAAGTTTCTCTTTTCTTGTAAAGAAAATCCAGCTTGAATTCGAATTTGGTTGGTACTTGGTAGCCTTGCCCCCCCGCGCCATGGTCAATTGTTTACTCGCAAATTGTCACTTGAGTTAATTGCCAATCTTGCTTACCTCAGTACTCATCAGGTCATGTGAAGTAGTAAGTCAGAAAGCCTAAATTTACGGCGAGTAAGCTAGCTAGCTCGTGAAATTTAGGTGCTCCCTTTTTATCCCTTTCCCGCGGGCGATGGGGACGCATGCATGCTCGTAACGAAACATTGGATCCGACGACACGGGATTAAAGCGCGATCACTGTGGATGTTGGTTCCATGATGCATGACTCAACACTCAACAGCGAAGTGACCTAAACTCGTACGGATGCACGCGATCATCTCAGCTGCTCCTCGTGCCGTGTCTAAGGCGGGACAGTAGTGTATGTCCTTGTGCAAATTAACCAAATCATTTTTATTTTGTTTTGGTGACGAGGACGATCATACTTCATACCATTCAACCTGACATGCATGCACGTACGTAGCCTTGCTGTAAGAAATATATACCTGCACACAAAGAACACCGAGATTGGGCACAGGTTAAATACCAATCGTTGAGGCCAATGCATGCATGCCATCCAATCAGCATGGTTTGCATGGAGTCTCGTATGCAGTACTGCTCGTATATATGCACGCGTGGTTTGAACGTCACGGCACCGCCGCTGAACTCAACGCCATGTCGCCATTCGTAGCACTAGTAGAAACCAACCCTCTAGCCCCGGTTTGTAAGCACCTTTAGTCTCGGAATTCGATCCGGGACTGCAAAAGCGGGACTAATGGTCCAAGCTCGGTTCTGTTACGAACCGGACTAGAGGTCTAACCACGTGGCCCGCGAGCCGCGCTGGGCGGGCCGCGGCAGCGTTTTGGGTCATTTGGCTGCCGCGGCAGGAGATGGGGTTTTAGGGTTTTGTATTTTTCTTTTATTTTGTGTTTTGTGTTCAATTATTTTTTATTCTGTGTTTTTACTAGAAACAAGTTTTCGTATACATACAGAACGCTATTAAACAGTACTTGTACACATTGATGCAATATATAATATAATTTCTCTTACAAGCATACATGGAGTCCTAACCGGATCCAGAGCATGTCTATTTAATTACATGGAGATCATTACATGAATGCTTTAGGGTCTACGTAGAGAGAATTCTTCGCGTGGGTCTATGACTTGGTCGACAAAAAATCCAGCAAATTCCTCTTGGATTGCTATTAGGCGCTCCTCTGGTAGGAGCTTGTCCCGCATCGCGTCCAACTATATAAAGAAGGAGATCGTATGAATTAGACTCAACACAACTTTTTGTAATAAAAATAAATGGTGAATATATTGTTTACTTACTCCCCCCCACGGATTGGGAGGTGGGGGGACCCCCCCCCCACGAATCCTTGTCTTACCCCACAAGGACTCCTTGATCCTTTCTTGGTTTTCAAGCAAAACTCTAAGAAATCTTCCAGAACCTTCTGGAACATTCCTAAACCTTCTAGAAACCTCATACAAATACTCCGGAACATTTCCTAACTCAGAAAATGATCCCCAATATATGAATCTTATTCTCCGGACAATTCCGGATCTCCTCGTGATGTCCCGGATCCATTCCGAGACTCCGAACAACATTCTGTCTCCAACGCACATTCCATATCTACTTAAAACAACTTCGAACCTTAAGTGTGTCACCCTACGTGTAACATCCCAAATTTTGTAAATTCAGATGTTACTATTAAGCATGCATCATATCATTGCATCATGGCATCGCATATCGAAAAATTTGCATCAGGTAATTCTCAAACCCCATAGTCACTTATGGACAAAAGGGGGTAAAACCTTTTTAACCACCAAAACCTTTGCAAAAGTGTTATTTTATAATCCTATCCCAACCCTCTCCTTTTTACAAAATTTTAGAGACCAATTTCGTCTAATTCAGAGTCCGTTTGCAAAAGTTATCAAACAAATAGCATCTCAGAAATTATTAAAAGAATAAAAAAAACTATTCTAACTGGGCCGGCCGAGCCAGCCCGGGGTTATCTGCCGCCCGCCTGGTCGGGTGGGCGACGCGCAGCAGCCCGCCAGCCCACGCCCGCCAGCAGCCCGCCAGCCCGCCAACGCCCGCGCGCGCCCGCAGCCGCTGACAGGCGGGGCCCGCCTGTCAGCCGACTCCCCGCTGAGTCCGCCTCGGCCCCGTCCACCGCCGCCGCTAGCGCGCAACCGCCGCCGCCGATTCCGGCGTGGACTCCGCGACGTCCGCGCCAAGTCTCCGCCTATATAAGCCGGGCACGCCTCCCTAAGCAACCCTAGCTTTTTTTTCGCCGCCACCACGCCGAGCGCCGCCGGATTGCTCGCCGGAGCGCCACCGCCGTCCGCCGCCAGCAGCCGCCGCCCGCCGTCGCCTCGGGAGGAGAAGGCCGCCGCCGCCCCCGGGAACGCTATCGCGACGAGGAGCCGGTCCCCGTCGTCTAGCTCGCCGGGCCGGAGGAGCATCGCCGCCGCCGCCGACCATCGCCGGAGGAGCGCCGCCGCCTGCCAGACGCCGTCGTCGGTAAGTCGCGCCGCCCCCCCTCGCCGACCGTTGGATCTAGATCCAACGGCCCAGATCGGTCAACGGCCGCGGGCCAACCGCGTCGCGCCGCGTGGCAGCGCCACGTCGACGGTCGGCCCCGCGTCGCATCACGCGCGCCCCGCTGGCCCACTCATGTGGCGCCACGTGTCGCCGCGTCGCTGGCCCTTTTTCCCTTTTTTTTAAATAGGCAGAAATAGCTGAAATCTTGTAAAATTCATAGTAATTCGAATAATAGTCCAAAAATTGCGTATAATATACCGTTGGATTCATATTTTAGAGTAGAACACAGATCTACAATAATATTACTGTTTTGCCACAGCAATCTTGCAGTAGAATTAAAAGTTTAGATTGGAGTATTTTAATTCTAGAAAATTATCCGTAACTCCGTTTTAGTTGATTCTTGTTGCGTTGGCTTTATTTTGACAATACCTTTTGTAGAAAATTTTCATATCATGCTTAGGGTGTTTACATCTGTTTCGAGATAGAATTAGAGCTGTAGATCTAGTTTCAAGCCTGGTTAATTAGGGTTTAATTCAAAATACTTAAAATTTGTGAGAAATCGATTCTAATGACATTCCCAACTCAACAACACCCCTGATTAAAACCCTTGGTCAAAATCAAATCCACTCTTGCATTTTACCATGTTGCATGCATACATAAGTGACTTCGTGACTCATTTTGTGCGATTTGTAATTGGACCCATGTTTGTTTCGTTAGATTGCTCGGAGTGCGCTGAGGAGTTTTGTTGTGTAGATTGCTGCTCGGATCAAGGCAAGTTACACCACTTGTTCATGTTATGTCCCAGTTTTGACTATGCATGCTTTACACTTCAAAATTCTGTAGTATGCATGTGTAGGATTTTAGTAGCTTTCTTATTACTATTTTTGCAAGGGCGGTTTTGTAGTATGCCATGAGTAGCTTTATACTTAGGATTTTCCGTCCTAATAGGTTCCCCCTGTTTTTTCTAAGTATTGCTTGCTATGCTATATATATATCAAATACCGTTGGGAGGGTTCGAAAGACTCAAGAATTTTCTGAGTATGATAGCTCTCTCGAGCGAACTTTTCTTCTCCAAAACCCCTTCAAAAAAATAAAACTAAGTTTTCTTCTGGGCGGAATGGTTGTCGGGACAACGAGTGAGATTTTGGTGGAGGACGGCCGCCCAGGAATCAAAGAAGTCTGCCATGTTTCAGAATTCAGAAGCTTCCCGTGCAACCACAATACATATGGGCTCTGTCTTGGCTTAGTACTTAGTGGGAAACCTCACCGGGGTACCAACATTTGGAGGTTCTTGGCACGGTTGGATCCAGCTGGTAGAGGGGCTACTAAGGGAAGGCTTCGCCATGGTCTTGTATGTAAAAGGACTTGATCGTGGATTGTGGGGAAAGTGCACAACCTCTCGAGAGTATTGCAATCTGATCGATCAGCCGTGTTCACGGAAACAGAACAACATTGAGCATCTGAAGGATGGAGCCTCTGAAAGATCTTCCTCTCTCTCTTCTCCAAACTTAAAGTTTTTATAAACCCCAGGCGTGAGTAATATCGCCATTGGGTGGGATTTTGGGAACTTGGTGCGTAATATCCAAGTGCTAGTTTGATTTGGACACTTGGTGAGTAATATCCACGTGTTCCATTCAACCCTATACTACTTATCAAAGTTTGCAAAGTAGGGAAAACTTTCCTCTCTTTTCTTATTACATTGATAAAATTAGCTTTACGCAAATGAACCCCAGAGCCTACTCTTAGCCTTGCATGTAGAGTTAGTCTTGTTCCTTACTTGGTGTAATTTGCCAATACATTCAAAGTATTGACCCAACTTGTTGGCTGCACGTCTTATGTGCAGAATCCGAAGATTGAAAGGTGCGTAGGGATCGCGGGTCTTCACGCAGCTAGCCTGAGGCATTGATGGACTCAAGTTTTTATTTAGTTTCCGCTGTTTTATTTGAGCTAGCTATAAGCTATGCAAGTTGTAATAATTATACTCTGGATTATTCGTGTAATAATGACTTGTGTTTTACATGGTATTTCATCGACTGTGAGTGCTAGCTATTGATCCAGGGACTAGCATGTTAATCACAGGGACTTAGGATCTTTAACGATGCGAGGTCGCAACACTACGGTTCGTGAATATGTGGACATGACAGAGACACATCTCCTATCAATAACCATCAGCGGGACCTGGAGATCCATAATGGCTCCCACATACTCAACGATGACTTTGTGATCGATAGAACCATTTACATACGAAACCAATTCCCTTTGTCTCGTGATACTATACTTATCCGAGGTTTGATCGTCGGTATCTCTATACCTAGTTCTACCTCGTTACTGATAAGTACTCTTTACTCATTCCATGATATGTCATCCCTTGTGACCCATTCACATGCTTGCAAGCTAATTAGATGACATTCCAGCGAGAGGACCCAGAGCATATCTATCCGTCATATGGATGGACAAATCCCAATATTGGTCCATGCGCTTCAAAACATACTTTCAGAATACCCAATGACACCTTTATGACCACCCAGTTACAAAGCGGTGTTTGATGTCATCAAAGTACCCATCCGGTGATGGTGATTAACATAACCTCATGGTCGAAGGATTAGGTTACTATGTATTTTAAAGCTTATAGCAAACGAACTTAATGACTTGATCTTATGTTATGCTTACTACGGGTGTGTGTCCATCACATCATTCTCCTAATGATATGATCTTGTTATTAACGACATCCAATGTCCATGATCAGGAAACCATAATCATCCATTAATCAACAAGCTAGTTTAACAAGAGGCTTACTAGGGACTCTTTTATGTTTACAAAACACACATGTATTAGTGTTTCCTAATAATACAATTATAGCATGGGATGTAAACCTTTATTATAAACATAAAGATATAATAATAACTACTTTATTATTGCCTCTTGGGCATATCTCCAACAGTCTCCCACTTGCACTAGAGTCAATAATCTAGTTAAAAACTTGTGCATTCAACACCTATGGCTTTCTGGTGTTGTATAGACACTATTGCTAGTGGTAAACATAATCTTCGGATCTGACACTTCCAGGTCCGTGTGTATTTGCATGTCCTTGCGTCTCTACGCATTTCTCATTCTCCAATGAGATGGCATTGTATAAATTTGGTCCTTTGGTGAGACCTTTAGTTCCTTCGTCTCAAAATATGTTGATATTATTGTCATACAATATATCTTCATAGTATTAGCCCACTTTGAACCACACCTAGTTTGATAACAAACTACTTAACACAAATGCCCTCCTTTGCTGCTACTATAGCAGTTTATATACTTAGCCTTTTGTTGTAGTATCCGTCACAATATCTCAACTTTGGAACTCATCCAAATCCATCATGGAACATCCTTTCCATTATATTGTGCCACCCATAGTCTAAATTGAGATAAATTTAATTTGTATCTTGTGACAAAACTAGTATCAATGTAACACTTTACAATGAACTACCTTTAACTATTTGTCACTTATACATGATATATTCTTAGTTCTTCCAAAGCTCATAAGAATATCTTTACTATTGTCCAATGATCATCTTATGAATCATTCTGGTATATGCTCATAACATTTAGAGCATAGGACATATCTGGATGTGTACATCTCAAAGAATGATTGATCAAAATATTCTTGTGATTTCACCAAGTGTAAAATCACTTGAATCTCGTGTCAACACACTTGAATCTTGATTTAGTCCTTTCCGTGCGTCAAGAACCTTTCTTGTTGTTTCCATATTGAACTCATTCAACATCTTATCTATGTACATTTGGCAAAACCATATTAGCGCCTCAATCTATCCAATAGACATTGATGCCTAATTTGGGTTATGCCTAAGTCTTTCATCGAAATGAAATTCTTAACCTATGTCAATAAAAGATACATCATTTCCAATCAAAAATATGTGTTTCACATAATGTATTATAAATATGTCTTAGTGCTCCCACTTAATTTCTTGCAAAAATGCAAGCATCTTCATCGTCTCTGAAGATTCCAACTCCGTGATGCTCACTTCAACCATTGAAGTTTTGCATACTCTTTTAGCATCCTTTGAATTAACAAAACCCTTTGGATCGTGTCATGTACACGTCCTAGGTAACCATTCTATTAGAAGAACTTGTTTTGTTTGTTTAACTACCATATACCAAAATATATGTAGTGGTTGCTACATTAATCCGTCCAGACTAAATATCGCTATGAAAGATCAAATCTTATCATAGTCAATTCCTTGAACATTGTCGTAAACTCTTTCCGACATGTCGACTATTTCATAGATTTGAAACATCCATGTCTATTTCTTTATAGATCCAAACACGACCGATAGGCTTCACGCCTTTCCGGAGGGTCTTCTAAGTTTAGAAACTTGATTTCTCGTGTATGGATGCTATCACGGATTCTATGACTTCTAGTCATTTTATGGAGTCAGGGCCCATCATCGCTTCTTTGCATGTAGTCGGTTCATCATTGTCAAAACAATAACGACTTGCTTATCAAATCTTACTATTTGATTCTTACCGACCCACACGGTTCTATAGGAACTCTAATCTCCGAGATCACACATTTTGTAATCACGAGAGCCATGAGCATTGTGGCCGCCACCGGGACACTTTCCGGCGCTGCGCTACTTAGCACATATAGCTAAGGTTCAACAACCTTATCAAAGTTCTATTGTCCTCCTACTTAACTTTTCACGAAAAATTCCTTCTCAAGAAACTTGACGTTCCAAGAGAAAAACTCTTTTGTCCTCGGCGTTATGGAGAAATTCCCAACAAATTCTTTGGAATAACCTACAAAGACGTGCTTATCCGACTTTGGTTGTAAACATTTTACTTATGCATAGCATACCAAAATTTAAGAAAAGACAATTCGGGTTTTATCCCAAACCATGACTTATATGGTGTCATTTCAACGGATCACGATGGAGCTCTTTTCAGTGTAAAAGCGGTAGTTACTAAAGCTTTAATCTTTAAAATATAATGGCAGTTTTATAAATGACACCTTTGATCTTACCATGTCAAACAAGGTTTCATTACATATCTTGAACACTCCATACTCCTATGGTGTTTTGGGAAATGCAAATCCATGGAACGATTCCTTAAATCTTAGGTGTTTTGCTAAACTTGTAACTCAAATGCTTTCTTTATGATCCAATCATAAACTCTTTTATTTTCTTATTACAATGATTTTCCACTTCATCTTGAAAGTCTTTGAACATTTTTCAAATGTTTCATACTTCTTCCTTATTGAGTAAGTATATACATATACTCACTCAAATCTTCGGAGAAAGCATATGAAGTTGAAATCTATCGCCCATGACTACACATAATGGACTATATACATCAATATGTACAAATTCCAATCAGTTAGTCGTCCGTTTCTCTTTTGGCCTATGAACGGAGTTTTAATTATCTCCTGGAAAATATCATAAGCGTCATTTAATCCAAATCAAAGACTCCAAAATTCCATCAATATAGAGTTTCTTCATATATCCTTTCAATATAATTTAAACGGCGATGTCACTTCGCAAGTGATCTTTCAATCATTTGTCTTGAGACATTTTAGCATTAGTTTTATGGTCGTTATTTCTCCTACCAGACTTGTATATTATCCATCTATTATGGAATACGGTAATTATTTGAACAACTTTTTGTCGTCATAATACCTGATCAAAATAACAATTATTGAAACAAATCTTGAAGGCAAGCTTTGATGTTAACGAGCAACACAACAACCCTTTGTTTGTTTTTGATGAACATCATCACATTTTCTCTTGCTAGTTACTTAGGCCATTGCAGTTCATGAATTGTGTTGTCCTGTATGACACTTCATACCAACCAATTCGGTATCCAATACCGGAGAACCACATTGTTTAACAAGCAAGGAATACAACCATAACATTTATATCTTCTATATGCCTAAGTTGGACATCTCCAACCTTTTATTTTCTGCCAAATATTTTACAGATTCTCTTTCAGCAATTCCTTTTCTTTTAAAAGAATCTATCAACATCAATAGTAGTGTCATTCACATGACACATAGTACAAAGTGTGTATAGTCAAATACCAATACCTTTGGACTTGCACTTTGAAGTGGATCACCTTCATCAAATGTTTGGCATTCTTTCAAAATTCCATTCTTTAGTAATTTTTTTTAGTGTAGTAAACATTTTACTTACATCTTCTATTCATCCTTATCATGACAACTTTCATGATCAAGCTGCTATAGCTTATAAAGGTGAATTGCGAGTATAATGTTTCTTTTTCAAAACCTTTTGGAGGATTAGGACGACTAGCGTCTCCAACCTTCACAAATTCTCATCAAATATGAGGACGTATACTCTATCATGTTGTAACCAACACATTGTTTTAGATATCGCAATACCTTTCACATATGATGGTTTCTGAAACATTGCTTTCAGCTCTTAGATAAACTTGATATTAAAAACAATCTTTTGAGTATCAAGAATCATGGAGGCACACATGATACATTAGATACTAACACTGGAATTGTTACTCTTGATTTAATACTATTTATTGAACTTCATGGAGTAAATAGAGTTTGCTGAAAGTTTGCAATAGGACTTATAAACTTTAAATTGACATTCAAAACAATACGATACCAGTTCGTAAAGTAAATATCTAGAATTTCTATAGTTCCACTATCTCAACTATAACTAAGCGTAAGGTGGTGAACGGATGCCAATGACTACAACAAACTATGCAAATTCACTTTGATTTTGTTTATGATAACTTGAGTTTGACTAATCCAAATTACAAATGAACTCCCACTCAAAACAACATTCCTCGAGTTGTTTTAGTGATTACATGAACCAAATCCACTACACCAAGTCCGATCATCACGTGAGATGATGTAGCTTTAAAGGTGAACAATCAACATGTTCATCATATCATCCATATGACTTATGCTTTACCTTTCGGTATTCTGTGTTCCGAGACCATGTCTGTACATGCTAGGCTCGTCAAGGTTAACCTTAGTTTCTGCATGTGCAAATCTGGCTTGCACCCGTTGTATGCACACGTAGAGTCTATCACACCCGATCATCACGAGATGCTTCGAAATGACAAGTCTTAGCAATGGTGCCAACTAAGGACGAACACTTTATTACTTGATATTTAGTGAGAGGGATCATCTTATAATGCTACCGTCGCGATCTAAGCAATACAAGATGCATAAAGGATTAACATCACAGGCAATTCATAATATGTGATATGGCCTTTCTTCTTGTGCCTTTGATCTCCATCTCCAAAGCATGGACATGTTCTCCATCATCACCAGCGTGGCGTCAAGGTCCGTGGCGCCGCTTCATGGTTGTCCATCACCAACAGCAACTATTACAACTACTTGGAATAAAGCTATTACATGATGAATAGACACGCAGGTCTTAAACAAAATTTAAAGACAACCATTAGGCTCCTGCCGGTTGCCATATTACAATAAGGATCATTGCATACATCAAATATAATCACAATCACATAATGGCCATATCACATCACAAAACCCCTTCAAAAACGAGTTAGACGCCTCTAATTTTCTTTGCAATTTTTACGTGGTTTGGGGATTTCGCATAAGACCGATCTTACCTACGAACAAGAACCACAACGTTGATACAAGTATTGTTAGATGCTCATTGTAAATTGAATCTTAACTATGGTGGGAGAGACAGACACCCGCAAAGCCACTTGTGCAAAGCAAGTTGCACGTTAAGCGTGGAGCAAGTCTCATGTGCGATGACATGTAATGTTAGCCCGAGCCGCTTCATCCCACCATGCCGCAAGATGCAAAGTACACGCTAAGACACCAACAACAAAAGCATCAACGCCCACAAAAACATTGTGTTCTACTCGTGCAACAGATCTACGCATAGATACGACTCTGATACCACTGATGGGTTCGTAGCATGGAAAACAAAAAATTTCTACCGCAAAAACGAACAAAACCCAGATCTAATCTAGATAAAAGCCAAGATCTAATCTATTAGACATGTGCAACGAGATAGATAGGAACTAACCCTCGTAGATCTGAAAGCGTTAACGAGATTAGATCTCGTGGTTGATGTAGTCGATCACTTGCCGATCTCAAGATCGTGTGGACGATCCTTCCGGCGCCGCGTTCCGGCAGCGCTTCCACAGTCGGTCACATGTGCAGAGTCGAAGCAGACCTTTCTCTCCTCGTTCCAGCGAGCAGTGGAGGTAGTAGATCTTCTCCACGGAATCCCAGCAGCACGACGGCATGGTGGTGGTGGTGGAGTAGAGAATTTTGCAGGGCTTCGCCCATGCCTGTGCAGAAGAAAGGAGGAGGAGAGAGGCGGCGGAGATTTGGAGTAGTCCAGGAGGGCTTGGAGGGGGCGCCCCTACCCCTCTATTTAAAGCGGAGAGGCGCCATGGGAGAGGGAGTCCTTGTAGGACTCCCCTCCCTCCTATGGCCGGCGGATTGGGAGGTGGGGGGAGGAGTCCTCCCCCCCCACGAATCCTTGTCTTACCCCACAAGGACTCCTTGATCCTTTCTTGGTTTTCAAGCAAACTCCAAGAAATCTTCCAGAACCTTCCGGAACATTCCGAAACCTTCTAGAAACCTCATACAAATACTCCGGAACATTTCCTAACTCAGAAAATGATCCCCAATATATGAATCTTATTCTCCGGACAATTCCGGATCTCCTCGTGATGTCCCGGATCCATTCCGAGACTCCGAACAGCATTCTGTCTCCAACGCACATTCCATATCTACTTAAAACAACTTCGAACCTTAAGTGTGTCACCCTACGGTTCGTGAATATGTGGACATGACAGAGACACATCTCCTATCAATAACCATCAGCGGGACATGGAGATCCATAATGGCTCCCACATACTCAACGATGACTTTGTGATCGATAGAACCATTTACATACGAAACCAATTCCCTTTGTCTCGCGATACTATACTTATCCGAGGTTTGATCGTTGGTATCTCTATACCTAGTTCTACCTCGTTACTGATAAGTACTCTTTACTCGTTCCGTGATATGTCATCCCTTGTGACCCAGTCACATGCTTGCAAGCTAATTATATGACATTCAACCGAGAGGGCCCAGAGCATATCTATCCATCATATGGATGGACAAATCCCAATCTTGGTCCATGCGCTTCAAAACATACTTGCAGAATACCCAATGACACCTTTATGACCACCCAGTTACGAAGCGGTGTTTGATGTCATCAAAGTACCCATCCGGTGATGGTGATTAACATAACCTCATGGTCGAAGGATTAGGTTACTATGTATTTTAAAGCTTATAGCAAACGAACTTAATGACTTGATCTTATGCTATGCTTACTACGGGTGTGTGTCCATCACATCATTCTCCTAATGATATGATCTTGTTATTAACGACATCCAATGTCCATGATCAGGAAACCATAATCATCCATTAATCAACAAGCTAGTTTAACAAGAGGCTTACTAGGGACTCTTTTATGTTTACAAAACACACATGTATTAGTGTTTCCTAATAACACAATTATAGCATGGGATGTCAACATTTATCATAAACATAAAGATATAATAATAAATACTTTATTATTGCCTCTTGGGCATATCTCCAACACTCCCATCTTTTCTTTTCTTGGCAAGAACTCAACATCGTCCCCCTCCTCCTTTATTAGTCTATTTTTCTTGGCACCTTGAGTATATCTCTCTTTTCTTCTAGCTCAAATCTGCCATCTCTCTCTACACCTAGCAAAAAGCAATAGCTACTCTCACCTCCCCTTTCCCTTTTACTCTAGACCGAGCCATCCCTACCCTAAACCCTAGCCGAGCCCCTTCCCTCTCTCTTTCTCTCTACCCTCGCCGCTAGGACACCCCACTGAGCCGACGCCAGCTGCACGCTTCTTTTCTCTCCCTACCCTAACCCCACAGATCCTCGTCGCCCGTCTGCAACCGGCCGCGACGAGCACCTAGGTGAGCTACCCTCGCCCTGTTAGACGTGCCTAAGCCGCCGCTAGCACCCCGTGACCGCGTTGCCGTCCGTCGAGCACCCTGCGCACGCACCCGTCGTCGCGGTCATCACCAGGAAGAGGTCTCTCGCGTTACGCCCTTACCTGAACCCCTCTATTCCGGCGCATTCTCCGGCCGTGTCGACCCACCTCCGTTCGTGCACCCTGAAGAGAAAGTGTAGAGCCAGCAGTCCTTGTTGTCTTTCGTTTTTGCGCCGCGGCTGTCCGAGCAACAACGGCGTCGCCACCGTCCTCGCGTTGTCGCCAGATCCGCCACCGGCACAGCCTCTTTTCCGTCAGTGAGCAGCAGCAGCAGCAGCAGCGCCGGAAAAACCCCTCTGTGCTTCCGCAGTTTTCGGTCGCTGTGGTCCGCCTCCGTGCGAGCTTGCTAAACGCAAGATGTAGCCCGCACAACATTCTTCAGTTTTCCTTTTTACGGCATGGCGAAATTTGCCGCTGTTTAGTCGCGATCGTCGTTGCAACTCCAGCCCGAGCTCGCAGTTTTCCTGCCGGCGACGTGCAGTCGTCAGTTCGGGCGCAGCAGTTTTGCAGGAGAGTCCCCGCGAGTTTTTGTGTATCACGCGTCGGTCCCTCCGCAACCCCGCCAGGCCCACCAGTCAGCCCTCCCCCATTTTGCAAAAAGACCCCCGTGGTTGGCGGATCCTCAACCCGTGCTCCTCCGGATCCCACACGTGGCAGGGCCCCGCTGGCGCGCCCGTGTGTGGCCCCGCGGATCTGCCGGCCCCACCTGTCGGTCTCCGTGGCTAGTCAAACGCGCGGTAAGAAAAACCCGAGCCAATCCCGCCGTGTCACCGAGCGCTGAGTCAGCGCAGGCCCCACTTGTCAGTGACGGTGGCTAGCTTCCTCTGAGTGTAAAAAGTCTCGGTTCTTTTCTGTTTAATAAAAATCTTTTTCAGAATTTGTTTAAATGTTTTAATTATCAAAATTAATAACTTTTAACTAATAAATCCAAATAATACAAATGATATGTGTTTCTTGATCAGAAAAATGTGAGGAATTCAAATCTGCCATCCAATTTAAAGTTTGGCTAATTTAAATTTTTGAAATTGTTTAATTGCAATAAAAATGCCTTTTCCTTAATTAAATAATAACTTTAATTCTACAACTCCAAATTTGGCAAATAATATGTCTAAATCGATCAGCGCGATGAGCCCGTTCTGTTTATGCATTCCATGATATGAGTTGAAGCATGCATCATGTCATTTTTAAAAATCAGAACTGTTTATGGTAATAAAACTTGACCAAATAATTAATAAAATGAGTTATTCTTGTCCCCACACCTCACCCTTGCCATGCTACATTATTGCCATGTAAATTGTGCATCATTCATCATGGCATGCTTGGTTGCTTGTCGCATTTTATTCATATGCTTGTGCACTTTATTTATGTTGGCCCTTGTTTGTTTGGTTCTTCTTTCGAATAGACGCCGAGCAGGGGAAATATCAGGAATCCCAGGAGTACTACCCAGATCCACCTCTCGCTTCAACTGAGCTGCCAGGCAAGCACTACCACATGCTTGCATACATATAGTACCTATTGCTTCTATCTTATTCTTGCATCATTGAGTCGCGATTGCATTAAATTGAATCCCAAGTACTGCATAGCCTTTACTTTTAAACCCCACCGAAGCTTGTTCCTCCATCCCATGAGCCATTAATACAAGAGTTGTTTGAGCCATGCGAGTCGTAGAATAGCATGTGTAGGGTTTGTGAGAGTCTGATGGATAACGAGGTACCTAAACAACTTAACCTGAGTAGTATGGGATAACTAATGAAAGAGGCACCGGTGGGCAATATCAGTTATTTGGTTTTTATGCTCACTTGTGTCCCGTAGGACCCCGAGTACTTGATTCCTGTTCCTTGACTATTCACACTATCCACATCCGGGAGGCCTTATGAACCCCCCTGAGCCAGAGCTTGATTCATTTCTATTTCATGGGGCCACAAACTAGTTTGGGGTTTTATTTACTATCATGTACTTATGCCATGCTTTACCGCTTTATTTCAGATTGTGCGTGGAGCACCTGTACTGTTTTGGATCGTGACACGTTTTCGCTGTATCGACAAGCCCAGAAACACGTTCGGGTTTCCAGTCATTTACCACCGTCCACACAAACCCTGGGCCCGTTCCGGAGCCGGCCAACTTCGTTGCGTGTAACTTAGTGGGGTGGCCCCCTGATATATTTAATGAATCCTGTGATCGCTTTGTCGGAATGCCTCGTTGGGTTTTGAGTTGGCTTTTCCGAGGTTGATCGAGTGTGTGTTGCTATTTGTGAACCCCTGCAGGGTAAATCTTTCTGAAAGCCGTGTCCGAGGTTATGGGCGACTTGGAGCACAGTTTATCGATCATAGACAAGCATAACTAAAGTACCACTTTCAATTTGACTAAACATATGACTAGTAATTAGTGCAATACTCATGGAATGGTTAATAAAACTGCCAACGGATGGGTTGTTCGTCCGCTTTCTCGTTGGTAAGCGAGAAGGAGGATGGATCTGTTACTTTATACTGTTATAACTGTTGTTCCTATTTAACAGACATTCGTCTATCTTTGGTTAGGCGGATGGTTAGCGAGTATCTATAGAATTGTTAGTTATTATCTTTTGCTGCAATTGCGTCACCCCAGGTATATGTCCCCCTTAGAGGCATAAAGACTTGCTGAGTACCCCTAGGGTCTCACATGATAAATTGTTTGATTCAGATGAATATGTGTATTCGCAAGATGGATACTGGGTGGAGGAGACAGATGATGTTGGCAAGGATCACTCGGTGTAGAGATTCTGGGGATGGAGATCCGTGAGATCTGTGGGCGGGATGTGCTTATTTATGTGGCATCTTATGCCGATTTGCTTCTTGTCCGTACTCGTATCTTGTTTCCCGCTTCCGCTTGATACTGTATTGATTGATGTATGAGGAGCTATCCTACACTATTATCTCTATCTACGATATTTGGATCTTGCCGTATGGCGTTGCAATATTTCTATTTCTTTTAGATGGAATGGCTCTGAGAACTGTTATAAGGTAGCTTGCATACATATTCACTTGTGTATGTATTTGATATCTTTGCCTGTTGCCTACACCGCTCGCTCTTGTCCCGATGTTCTTGGAAGTGGTTAGGGCGGCCGATGGGCCTACACATGGGTGGCCCTACGCCCCCGCTATACTACTTTAACCACTTTTGGTTCATCCAGGCTTGAACTTAGAGCGTAGGGTCCGAGGTTGTTACAATTGGTATCAGAGCCATCCCGCCCTTCAGGGTCTCAGCCAAATGGTCGTTGTCAGTCTAGCAAATATTTTGGTAGTTATGTATACTAGGGAAAAACAAAACGCGAGAGTAGGACTGCTTCCACTTTTCTTCTTACCCACCCACCCACCCTTTTCTGGTAAGGAAGTGTAACGTTTTCAATCCTCTTCTAAAATTCAAACTAGGATTCACGTGTTCTGGGTTCCGTAGTACCATAGGTTGTGTGTGTGTGTGTGTAACTCCTTGTCTATCTGTTGCATCCAACTTGTTGTCGCTATCTTCCTTTTGGTTATCAACTATTGGTGCATTCCATACCGACAGGCTTTTGTAAACCGACGCGATCGGTCTTACTCTTTGTTATCCGACGCTATCTTGTTTGGGGTGTTTGTTTTCCGTAGTTGCTGTTCTTTAGGTTCATCTTAAGAAGGAAGAGAGTTGGGATATGTGTTTTACTTATTCATGTGCGGAGTAATGATTTGAGTGCGGGATGGAGTCGTGACCATACCACTACTTTTATCATTCGCTCTTGTATATTGAATTGGTAGAATTACTAATCTTGATTCGTTAAGTGGTTTTGCGCATATAATGGTATTTTAATGCCGAAATTTGCGAATTTTTTCTTTGATAGCTTTGTGTACCACACTCCTTGTTCAGTCGTGTGCATTATGCTTAATATCTTCTAGGTGCTTTGAACTTTGTTGATATTTTAATATCATCTTAGTGATTTGTATCCTTTAATCTTGGTTAATTCCATTTTGGTACTATTTTGGATTATTATTATTCTCCATTATGGTACTGACTTGAGTTTTATATCAATCACAGGATGGCACCACCACGCCGCACTGAGGAGGACATACCACCTGAACTAGGGACTGCGTTGGCAAGTATTGGAAATGCCTTGGGAACAATGCAACAGAACGAGCAACGCTTTGAAGAAAGTGTCAGGAGGAATGAGTTTGTTCTGCTACCTCCACCTCCCAAGCGAGGAGACATCAAGGGCTTTCTGAAGTTTAACCCACGCCACTTTGAGGTGTCTGATCAGCCACTGGATGCTGATGATTGGCTTCGTGAGATGTCAAGGTTGCTGATGACTGCTGATGTACCTGAGCAAGAATGGGTAAAATGTGCCACTCACCTTCTGAAGGGAGACGCAGCTCTATGGTGGGAGAATTACCTGAAGGCAAACCACTCTGGTTTTCAGTCTACTTGGGAGCAGTTCACGGGGGCTTTCAAAGAGCAATACCTGTCAGAGATTGTCATGGAAAGGATGAAGGAAGTGTTTCTCAACCTCAAGCAGGGCAATGACAATGTCAATACCTATATCAGAAACTTCATGAATCTTTATCGGTATGGTGGCGATGAGATCTCTGATGACAAGAAGAAGCAAAAGAGGTTCAGGCAAGGGCTCAATGCATCTATCAAATATGCAATCACTCATGCAACGCCGGGGTCTTTTCTAGAACTCCAACATACAACTCTACAGGAAGAAGCAAGTAGGCAAGTGTTCGAGGAGTCCAAGAAACACAGCCGTGACGCAGCAAGCTCTTCAGCTATGACAGCTCCTTCTAAGCGCCGCGTGTGGGTTCCTAATACCGCACCGCCGCTCCCGGCTCCACCAAGACCTTCAAGCTATGCGGCAAGGCCACCAAACTCCTTCACCGCTGCTCCTAGGGGATACAACCACAACTACCCTGGAGCGCCTGGCGGAGTCCCTGGCTACGCTGCTCCACGTCCACCTGGTGCTTGTTACACTTGTGGGAACACTGGGCATCAACACTGGAGTTGTCCCATGAACAACAAAGCTCTTCCTCCACCACCTCCAAGACATGCAGCAAGTTCTTCTATGGTTCGTGCACCTCCACGTCGGGATCTCAACATCAACACCAAGCCCGGGTCCACTGTTGCTCGTGCCAACTGTGTCAACGTCGCTCAAGCTGAACATGCACCTGGAGTTGTGATGGGTATGCTTCCCGTTAACTCAGTCCCTACATGAGTTTTATTTGATTCTGGTGCTTCGCATTCTTTTGTTTCTCACAAGTTTGCACATGAGCATGATCTGGCTATGGGTCCTCTATTGCATCGTCTCGTGGTACAATCTCCTGGGTCAAACATGAGGGCTGCTCATATCAGCCATGGCAATCAAATTGAGATTGGTGGCTCTTTGTTCCCGGCTTCCTTAATTATTCTGGGCAATTCTGACATTGATGTTATCTTGGGCATGGATTGGTTAATAGCAAATGCAGCTGTGATTGATTGTGCTGAACGCTCGGTTTCTCTGAAAATTCCTGAAGGCCATATAGTCTATTCTCCAAGTCTGACTCCTACAATTCAACTTTTCTCTTTGGCGGCTCTGAATGATGATGCTATGGATGCTATTCAGAGTGTTCCGGTGGTCTATGAGCTCCCAGATGTTTTTCCTGAAGAGTTACCAGGTATGCCTCTTGACCGAGAGGTCGAGTTTGTGATTGAGCTTGAACCTAGAACTGCTCCTATCTCCAAGCGGCCTTATAAAATGGGTCCTGCTGAGTTGGCTGAACTCAAACGTCAGCTTGATGAACAAGAGAAGTTGGGTTTCATTCAGCACAGTACTTATTCTTGGGGTAGCCCAACCATCTTTGTGAAGAAGCGAGACCGCACTGATAGACTTTGTGTTGACTATCGGGCTCTCAATGCTAAAACCATCAAGAATAAATATCCCCTTCCGCGGATTAATGATCTCTTCGATCAGCTAGCTGGAGCTGTGGTACTCTCTAAGCTTGACTTGAGAAGTGGATATCATCAAATCAAGATTCGAAAGGAAGATGTTCCCAAAACAGCTTTCACCACCCGCTATGGCCTGTATGAGTACACGGTCATGTCTTTCGGTCTCACCAATGCACCTGCCACCTTCTCGAGGCTTATGAACTCGGTTTTCATGGAGTATCTTGATAAGTTCGTCGTGGTCTATCTAGATGATATTCTAGTCTATTCTAAGTCAAAGGAAGAACATGAAGAACACCTTCGGTGTGTCCTAAACAAGCTTCGTGAGAACCGCCTGTATGCAAAGTTCTCCAAGTGTGAGTTCTGGCTGCCTGAAGTCACCTATCTGGGTCATGTCATCTCTGCTAAGGGCATCGCCGTTAACCCAGAAACTGTTCGGACAATTGTTGAGTGGCTTCCACCCAAAAGTGTCAAATAAGTCCGGAGTTTCCTTGGTTTGGCTAGTTATTTCCGTCGCTTCGTTCAGAATTTCTCGAAGATTGCGAAGCCTCTTACCGATCTCCTCAAGAAAGGCAAGAAATACCTTTGGTCTCCTGCATGTCAAGCTAGCTTTGAAACACTCAAAGAGAAGCTCAGTTCCACACCAGTCTTGATTCCTCCAGATACATCAAAGCCTTTCCAGATATTCTGTGACGCCTCCTTGCAAGGATTGGGTGCGGTTCTTATGCAAGAAAAACAAGTTGTTGCTTATGCCTCTCGACAGTTGAAGACGCATGAGATCAACTATCCTACACATGACCTCGAACTCGCATCAGTTGTCTTTGCTTTGAAAGTATGGAGGCACTACTTGCTTGGCAACCGTTGCGAGATCTTTTCTGACCACAAAAGCCTGAAGTATATCTTCACTCAACCTGATCTCAACCTTCGTCAGAGGAGGTGGATTGAAGCAATTAATGACTTCGATCTGACCATCAACTACACTCCTGGCAAAGCTAATGTCATGGCCGATGCTCTCAGCCGAAAAGCTTATGCCAACAACCTCATGGTGGAAGAACAACAACCTCCCTTGTGCGAGGAATTCCGCCAGCTCAACCTTGAAATTGTGTATCAAGGGTATCTTCTGAATCTTTTGGCAACCCCTCTCTTGGAAGAAAAAGTTCGCTCCATTCAACTTGGTGATCCTTACACCAAAAAGATCATCTCCAACATTCAGCTGCCGAAATATGAGTCCTTCCACGTCGACGACCAAGGAGCTCTATTCTTTGAACACCGGATGTTTGTTCCGAACTACCCGGGTTTGAGAGAGCAAGTTCTTAAGGAGGCGCATGATTCTGTTCTTTCTATCCATCCTGGCAGCACTAAGATGTACATGGACTTGAAAACACAATATTGGTGGCCTGGATTGAAACGATATTGTGCCAAGTATGTCTCGGAGTGTGATGTCTGCCGTAGAGTTAAAGCTGTCCATCAGAAACCTTCCGGTCTTCTACAACCTTTGAAGCCTCCGGAATGGAAATGGGAGAAAGTGGAGATGGACTTCATAACTGGTTTTCCAAGGTCGCAGAAGGGCAACAATGCAATCTTTGTTGTCATCGACATGCTTTCTAAAGTGGCTCACTTCTTTCCCGTCAAGGAAACAATTTCTGCAATTCAGTTGGCTGAGCTCTATATCAACAGAATTGTCTCTCTGTATGGGGTTCCTCTTGAGATCAGCTCAGACCGTGGAAGCATCTTCACTTCCAAGTTCTGGGGAAGTTTCCAAAATGCTTTGGGAACAAAGTTGAACTTCAGCACTGCCTACCACCCTCAGTCACAAGGGCAAGTTGAAAGGATCAATCAGATTCTGGAAGATATGCTCCGTGCTTGCGTCATCTCTTTCGGCATGAAGTGGGAAGAATGCCTTCCTTATGCTGAGTTCTCTTACAACAATAGCTTCCAAAAGAGTCTAAAGATGGCACCATTTGAGGTTCTCTATGGACGCAAATGCAGAACTCCGATTGGTTGGTCGGGCGCAGGTGAAATAACATTGTTTGGCCCCGACATTGTAACTCAAGCGGAGGAGAAGGTTCACATCATTCTTGAAAACCTGAAGGTTGCTCAAAGTCGCCAGAAGAGCAACTATGACAGAAAGCACACGAACATGGAGTATGTCCCTGGTGATCTCGTTTACCTTCGTGTCACTCCCATGAGAGGCACACACTGGTTTGGTATCAAAGGAAAGCTGGCTCCTAGATACATTGGTCCTTTCAAAGTTTGTGGAAGAAGAGGAGAAGTCACTTATGCTCTTGAGCTCCCTGTAAAACTCAAGGTCCATGATGTTTTCCATATCTCTCAACTCAAGAAGTGCTTCAAGGATCCCGGCAGGACCGTGGATCATGAGCTCATCAATCTCCAAAAAGATCCGTCTTATCAAGAACACCCCACAAAAATCCTAGAAGTCGCAGAAAGAAAGACACGCAACAAGTCTATAAAGTTCTGCAAGGTGCAGTGGTCGCACCATTCCGTTGATGAAGCCACTTGCGAACGTGAGGATGAGCTCCGTGCCAAGTATCCTACTCTCTTTGTGTCTTCTTCTTCTTCCTAGAATCTCGGGGTGAGATTCCTGTTTAGTGGGGGAGAGTTGTAGCATCCCATCTGTCTAACATCTGTAATGCTACATGGTCTAATAATAAAATGTTACTTCCTACATATAATTGTTGCATCATAATTATATCATGCTCATGTCATCATGCCACCTTGCATTTGAGCATCATATAAAACCCTCTTCTTTTGGATCTTGTCTCATATGCATTTATTAATTGTTTTTGCCTCTTGATATATTGTATTTGGTTCTTGATAAATGCTTGATGCCCAAGTTGAGTTGGGGGCATATCTTTTATTAACTCCACCACCTTTCTTTGTCACCACCCGATACTTCCACCATCCAACTATATGTGAGCTTTGCATTTTATTTGGGTTCACCTCTAGCTCATGTAGGTTGGGATGGGTCCTCTTACAATTCCACATGCTCCCATATATGCATCATGTTGTTTTCACATTATTGATATGTGGAGAGCCACATGGCCACCTTTGCATGCTATGTCAGTGGAATCCTTGTCAAACTTGCATATGGTTTGTATTTGAATAAATGCTCATGTAAGAATATAACTTTGGCCATATTATGCCTAGTGGCTCACACACACAAGCTTGGCCACCTTAGACTCATGCATGATCTTTTATTTAGCCCATGTGGTAAAAAAGCTCTTTTCTTTTGTTGGTCCTTATTCCAAATTCTTGGAATCTTGATTATATAAATGCCATGAGAAAGTCTAGTGGCTTTCACCACTAGAGAGGCATTTATTTAATTGTGCATGGGCCATGCAAGGTCCTCTTCTTTTCTTCCTTTGGTTTTGTTTTGGTCCTGGAGGGAAGTTTGTTTGTGGAAATTCAAGCAATCAGTTTCAAAATTCAAACCAAACCCTGTTTGACCATCCTCTCCCTTTTCTTCTTTGATGCCCATTATTGCATGTGCATGCAATATAACCATCTCCTTATTTTCTCCATCTTTTCAATATTCTAGTTTTCCCATCTATGTTTTATTTTGTGTTTTGCTTGAACAAATCCTTTACAAACCTAGCAACCTAATCTCTATATCTACCACCTCATCTCTCTTTTATCTCTCACCATGACCATGTATATGCATGTGGACATATACACCCACACCTACATCTACTCCTACACCTACACATGCATGGGTGCCTACACGTGAGTCTCCCTCTCCCATCTTTTCTTTTCTTGGCAAGAACTCAACATCGCCCCCCTCCTCCTTTGTTAGTCTATTTTCCTTGGCACTTGGAGTATCTCTCTCTTTTCTTCTAGCTCAAATCTGCCATCTCTCTCTCTCTCTCTACACCTAGCAAAAAGCCCTAGCTACTCTCACCTACCCTTTCCCTTTTACTCTAGACCGAGCCACCCCTACCCTAAACCCTAGTCGAGCCCCTTCCTTCTCTCTTTCTCTCTACCCTCGCTGCCAGGACACCCCACCGACCCGACGCCAGCTGCACGCTTCTTTTCTCTCCCCCTCCTGTTTATCTTCTCGGCCACGCACCTCATGTGCTGCCCTCTACCTCCTCTCCCTTATCCCCGAGGCCTTTTTCTACACGCAACAACCACCACAGAACCTCCCCACCAGATCATTTTCCTCTTCTTCCTCCCCTCGCCATGGTTCCTCTCTGTCCCGAAAACCCTAACTCGAGCTAACGCCGTTCTGCTGCCGAGGAGCCGGTGAGTTGACGTGCGGGTATCAGGGAAGTTTCGCTGGACGCGGCAGTGTCTATGCACCTCCTCGAAACCGGGCCAGGATGCCAGGAGCTTCCTCGCCGCCGCCACGCTGTACAAGCTAACCTGCCGCAGTCGCCAGGCCCAGCCGCAGATCCTCGTCGCCCCTCTGCAACCGGTCGCGACGAGCACCTAGGTGAGCTACCCTCGCCCTGTTAGACGTGCCTGAGCCGCCGCTAGCACCCCGTGACCGTGTTGCCATCCGTCGAGCACCCTGCGCACGCACCCGTCATCGCGGTCACCACCAGGGAGAGGTCTCTCGCGTTGCGCCCTTACCTGAACCCGTCTGTTCCGGCGCGTTCTCCGGCCGTGTCGACCCACCTCCGTTCGCGCACCCTGAAGAGAAAGTGTAGAGCCAGTAGTCCTTGTTGTCTTTCATTTTTGCGCCGCCGCTGTCCGAGCAACAACAGCGTCGCCACCGTCCTTGCTTTGTTGCCAGATCCGCCGCCGGCACGGCCTCTTTTCCGTCAGTGAGCAGCAGCGCCAGAAAAACCCCTATGTTCTTTCGCAGTTTTCGGTTGATGTGGTCCGCCTCCGTGCGAGCTTGCTAAGTGGAAGATGTAGCCCACACAACCCTCTTCAGTTTTCCTATTTACGGCATGGCGAAATTCGCCGCCGTTTAGTCGCCATCGTGGTCGCAACTCCAGCCCGAGCTCGCAGTTTTCCTGCCGGTGACGTGCAGTCGTCAGTTCGGGCGCAGTAGTTTTGCAGGAGAGTCCCCGCGAGTTTTTGTGTATCACGCGTCGGTCCCTCTGCAACCCCGCCAGGCCCACCAGTCAGCCCTCCCCCGTTTTGCAAAAAGACCCCTGTGGTTGGCGGATCCTCAACCCGCGCTCCCCCGGATCCCACACGTGGCAGGCCCCCGCTGGCGCGCCCGTGTGTGGCCCCGCGGATCTGCCGGCCCCACCTGTCGGTCTCCGTGGCTAGTCAAACGCGCGGTAAGAAAAACCCGAGCCAATCCCGCCGTGTCACCGAGCGCTGAGTCAGCGCAGGCCCCACTTGTCAGTGACGGTGGCTAGCTTCCTCTGAGTGTAAAAAGTCTCGGTTCTTTTCTGTTTAATAAAAATCTTTTTCAGAATTTGTTTAAATGTTTTAATTATCAAAATTAATAACTTTTAACTAATAAATCCAAATAATACAAATGATATGTGTTTCTTGATCAGAAAAATGTGAGGAATTCAAATCTGCCATCCAATTTAAAGTTTGGCTAATTTAAATTTTTGAAATTGTTTAATTGCAATAAAAATGCCTTTTCCTTAATTAAATAATAACTTTAATTCTACAACTCCAAATTTGGCAAATAATATGTCTAAATCGATCAGCGCGATGAGCCCGTTCTGTTTATGCATTCCATGATATGAGTTGAAGCATGCATCATGTCATTTTTAAAAATCAGAACTGTTTATGGTAATAAAACTTGACCAAATAATTAATAAAATGAGTTATTCTTGTCCCCACACCTCACCCTTGCCATGCTACATTATTGCCATGTAAATTGTGCATCATTCATCATGGCATGCTTGGTTGCTTGTCGCATTTTATTCATATGCTTGTGCACTTTATTTATGTTGGCCCTTGTTTGTTTGGTTCTTCTTTCGAATAGACGCCGAGCAGGGGAAATATCAGGAATCCCAGGAGTACTACCCAGATCCACCTCTCGCTTCAACTGAGCTGCCAGGCAAGCACTACCACATGCTTGCATACATATAGTACCTATTGCTTCTATCTTATTCTTGCATCATTGAGTCGCGATTGCATTAAATTGAATCCCAAGTACTGCATAGCCTTTACTTTTAAACCCCACCGAAGCTTGTTCCTCCATCCCATGAGCCATTACTACAAGAGTTGTTTGAGCCATGCGAGTCGTAGAACAGCATGTGTAGGGTTTGTGAGAGTCTGATGGATAACGAGGTACCTAAACAACTTAACCTGAGTAGTATGGGATAACTAATGAAAGAGGCACCGGTGGGCAATATCAGTTATTTGGTTTTTATGCTCACTTGTGTCCCGTAGGACCCCGAGTACTTGATTCCTGTTCCTTGACTATTCACACTATCCACATCCGGGAGGCCTTATGAAACCCCCTGAGCCAGAGCTTGATTCATTTCTATTTCATGGGGCCACAAACTAGTTTGGGGTTTTATTTACTATCATGTACTTATGCCATGCTTTACCGCTTTATTTCAGATTGTGCGTGGAGCACCTGTACTGTTTTGGACCGTGACACGTTTTTGCTGTATCGACAAGCCCAGTCACACTTTCGGGTTCCCAGTCGTTTACCGCCGTCCACACAAACCCTGGGTCCGTTCCGGAGCGGGCCAACTTCGTTGCGGGTAGCTTAGTGGGGTGGCCCCCTGAAATATAATGAATCATGTGATCGCTTTGTCAGGAATGCCTCGTTGGGTTTTGAGTTGGTTTTTCCGAGGTTGATCGAGTGTGTGTTGCTATTTGTGCACCCCTGCTGGGTAAATCTTTCTGAAAGCCGTGTCCGCGGTTATGGACGACTTGGAGCACAGTTTCTCGATCATAGACAAGCATAACTAAAGTACCGCTTTCAATTTGACTAAACATCTGACTAGTAATTAGTGCAATACTCATGTAATGGTTAATAAAACTGCCAACGGATGGGTTGTTCGTCCGCTTTCTCGTTGGTAAGCGAGAAGGAGGATGGATCTGTTACTTTATACTGTTATAATTGTTGTTCCTATTTAACGGACATCCGTCTATGTTTGGTTAGGCGGATGGTTAGCGAGTATCTATAGAATTGTTAGTTATTATCTTTTGCTGCAATTGCGTCACCCCAGGTATATGTCCCCTTTAGAGGCATAAAGACTTGCTGAGTACCCCTAGGGTCTCACACGATAAATTGTTTGATTCAGATGAACAGGTGTATTCGCAAGATGGATACTGGGTGGAGGAGACAGATGATGTTGGCAACGATCACTCGGTGTAGAGATTCCGGGGATGAGGATCCGTGAGATCTGTGGGCGGGATGTGCTTATTTATGTGGCATCTTATGCTGATTTGCTTCTTGTCCGTACTCGGATCTTGTTTCCCGTTTCCGCTTGATACTCTGTTGATTGATGTATGAGGAGCTATCCTACACTATTATCTCTATCTAGGATATTTGGATCTTGCCGTATATCGTTGCAATATTTCTATTTCTTTTAGATGGAATGGCTCTGAGAACTGTTGTAAGGCAGCTTGCATACATACTCACTTGTGTATGTATTTGATCTCTTCGCCTGTTGCCTACGCTGCTCGCTCTTGTCCCGATGTTCTTGGAAGTGGTTAGGGCGGCCGACGGGCCTACACGTGGGTGGTCCTGCGTCTCCGTTGTACTACTTTAACCACTTTTGGTTCATCCAGGCTTGAACTTAGAGCGTAGGGTCCGAGGTTGTTACAGGGACATCCGTTCTGATGCTTCCGCTACCACTCGATTGTTTTACTTGTTCCCCTTGCTGGGGAACCTCTTTTGTGATGCTTCCTCTAATGCTTGATCTCTTCTATTTAAGTGTCTTCTGAAGACACCGTGTATAGTCATCTGGCGCATTTAACTGAGCTTGGGATGGCTGCGTCAGTAATTTCCTAAAGTGCTCCTTGGTTTCCGGTTTTATTTGGAGCTCCCGCTCAGGTTGTTTATTTTTAAAATGAGCATCCACTTCGGCCCGTACGACCGCATCGGTCTCCTCATCGGTCAGGTCGTAAGCCCTCTTGGGAGGAACCGGCGGTACTCTTGGGAGGGGCGACAAGTGTCGCTTTGGGTGTCGGTTATCGCTTGACGGAGCGGTGATATTCTTCCGCTTTTGGCCCTTAGTGGGTGGAGGCAGCTGCGTAGATTGAGATGGACTCGTGTTGGGGTCATGGATTGGACTTGGAGGTGGTGGACTTTTACTGGGAGGAGGCGGTGCACTTGGAGGTGGACTTTTACTAGGAGGAGACGGTTGCCTTGGAGGTGATGGATTGTTTCTCGGTGGAGAAGGTGGCCTTGGTGTCGAGCCTGGAAACTTGATGTATTCTTTTTTCCAAAGAATGAAGCCACTCGTGACTTCTCCCAGTGTCGTCTCCCCTTCACCTTCAGGGATGTCAAGCTGTAGTGACTGACACATAGGTTGGATTTCACCCACACCGACATGAGCATAGCCAGCTGGAATCGGATTGCAATGGTAGGTCGCTCCCGGTGCAGAAGGTAAAGCAAAGCCGACCGCCACCTTCATGGATACATTCTTCAGTTCAACATGCAGCTCACAACTAGTCTTCTCCTTAATTGCATCCACGGGGTACACATCCATCGTTGCATCATTACCGTGGCCCTCCGAGGAAGCCACGTTGCTTTTCCGTTGCGATGGGCCGACCGTACTGTCTGGTGCAAGATCTTGTTGTCGGAGTCCTTTAAGTTCATTAAGCTCCTGGTGATGCTCCTGCAGCATGGCTTCAAACCTCGCGAATCGCTTTGTATCCTCCTCCTTTTTCCGCTTTGTTTTTCTCGATCGGCTTCTGTATGTGTCAAGGTGCTCGAGAAACCCAATAAGCCATGGATAAGAAGGTCCGAACCCTCTTATTCGTCCAGCCTTTTCAGGATTCCCGAGAGCCTTTGTCAGCTCATCGTTCTCTCTGTCGGGAACAAACGTTCTCTCTTCAACCTCTTTTATCACTTTAATAAGTTCATTCTTGGGTGAAGAAACTTCTTCGGCTTCAACAATCTCGCCTGTTTCTAGGTCTAACGATGCCCTATGCCCGAGTACCCAATTTCTTGACCTCCCGGGCCAATGAGACATAGCTGGAGTGACCCCTTTAGCCTCCAGGTCAGCCTCAGCTTTATCCTACTTAGGCATGGCACTCATGTAGCCACCTGTGCCCATATCATGGTGATATTTCTTTTTGGCTGCATTTAACTTATTGTTTTCTGACATTGCCTTAGCCGGTGCCGAGGTCTTGTATTCCACAAATGCGGCCCAGTTATCCTGCTGCAACTCTAGTGGGCCAGTGAATGGAGGAGTTTTTTCTTCAAGACATACTTGTGGTACAATCTTTTTTCCATTCCTTGAATAGTTCGGCCATCTTCTTAAGAGCAAAGTGCTTGACTTTCCTCGTCATTTGCTGTGTGAGCAAAGAAACATTCGTCGGTACATATATATGAATCAATTAGTGCATCTATACTAATGAATGATCGATAGAGGCTTTATATACCTCGACGGAGTTTGTTATTATTATGGTGTCTTCACCATGGTCAACACCATCGTCTCCACTATCGTCTCCACCATCGTCTCCTCCAGAAAAATTAAGATATTCGGAACCATCGTAATAAGAACCCCTAGTACCCTCATCTATCATGTTGAGAAGCTCCTCTTCATTCTATCTACCGTCCATAGCTTAACTAATATAGAAAAAGAATATTGCATTACGTAAAAGAATATTACAATTGCGACAACTTGAATACAATACTTAATGATTAAGATAAAGTACAATAATATAAGATAAAGTACATTATTAATACATCTCGCTCATAATATAAAGTACATTATTAATACATCTCGCTCATATCAAACTAGCGAACGTGGCTGCCGCGTTCTATGCTACAGGAGCCCTGCAGCCAAAGAAGAGGAACCATCACCGGAGAATAGCTCAGGTGAGATCCGTGAACCTGCCAGATATTGGAGAACCTAGTCTCCAAAAGATACATGTATCATCGTACGTGCTCGTCCTCCTCCCTGATACGACGACGTACCACCTCCTCGGGGCCCGGCTCCCTCTGCATCGCTCCTAGACCTCGTGGATGCCACTAAAGAAGCTCCGGATCGACGATGATACCCGGATTCCTCACCAAGGTAAGAGTCCCGACAGGTAGCACCTCCTAGTGCCAACCCGGCTGTAGCATCCCATCTGTCTAACATATGTAATGCTACATGGTCTAGTAATATAATTGCTACTTCCTACATATAATTGTTGCATCATATTTATATCATGCTCATGTCATCATGCCACCTTGCATTTGAGCATCATATAAAACCTTTTCATTTGGTTCTTATCTCATATGCATTATTAATTGTATTTGCCTCTTGATATATTGTATTTGGTTCTTGATAAATGATTGATGCCCAAGTTGAGTTGGGGGCATATCTTTCATTCAACTCCACCACCTTTTCCTTGTCACCACCTTATAATTCCACCATCCTAATTATCCATGAGCTTTTACGCTTTTCCTTTGGCATTTAAATCTAGCTCATCTGGGTTGGGATGGATCCACTTCTATTTTTCCACATGCCCTCACACTAGCATCATATTGTTTTCACATTATTGATATGTGGAGCCACCTTTGTATGCCTTGTGAGTGGTACCCATTTTTCTAGCTTCCATATGGATTGTTTTGGAATAATTGCTCATGTTGGAATACTGTTGAGGATATAATGCACCTAGTGGAATATACACACTAGCAAGTCCTAATTATATTCAAATATGACCATCTCCATCTACTCCACATGGAACATCCTTTTCCAATTATTTTAGCTTGGCCTTAGCTCCATATTTTGGACTGCATGTGTATAAATGCCATGATTATTATTTTGTTTTCACAAGATTAGACATGGCATTTAATGCCCCTGCATGGGCCATGCAACAAGCATCACCATTCCATTCTTTTGGTTTTTCCTTTGATTTTGATTGGATCTTCTCTTTTGAGCTCTCTTTTCTCTCAACCTTCTCACCTTGATCTAGTTCCTTGCCATGTGCATCAAGCCCTCCATACCTCTCATCTCCTCCATGCATGATCATGTGAGATCACCCCCATATCCATCTTTTCCCCTATACATGATCATGCATCACCAAAAACCTACTCTCCATCTCACCATCCCTTTTCACCTTTTTGCTTGATATTGCATTTGATCATGTTAAAACCCCTTAACACATCTCTCTCTCTCCCTTAAAACCCTAACCCTAACCACCCTATCCCACCTTAACCATCTACCCCACCTCTTTCTCTCTAGCTAGCCGAGCCATCACCCCAGCCCTAATCTACCCCTTGGCTCGACCCAACCCTTGCCATCTACTCCATGCCACCCTAACCACCCCATGCCTAAGCCACCTTTTCCCCAACCCTAGCTCCCCACCGAGTTCCCCCTCTCGGTCTCTCTTTCTCTCTCGCTGCCAAGCTGGCCCCACCCGAACCACCCCTTCTCCTCTCTCTGGCCCGAGCCTCCTACCCTCCTGGCCCAGCTGCTCCACATCGAGCACGTGAGGAGAGAAAGAAAAAGGTGACCGAACCACCTTTTTCTCCCGAGCTTCCCCCCACGGCATCTCCCCCCTCGTGCTTATCTAACCCCCTCTCCCCTCTGCTGCACCATCCCTAGGTCCGCTGCGCCGCAACCCTACCCCCAGCTACCCCTCCTTCTACCCCTTCCAACTCCGGCCACCACCTCGGCATCGGCGGCCACCCACAAGATCAGGAGGTGGGCGCGGTGTGTGAGGTGTCGAGGAAGGCCACGAGGTGCCCTGGACCGCCCCTGCACGCGACAGCGAGGAGACGGCCCCTGTACCGCTGCACCCTGCAGAGCCCGACGCTAAACCCTAGCCGCCGGCCGTCTGCATCGCCGCCGATCCACCGCTCCCCGGCCCGATCCACCACCGCCGACCACCTCGCGGTGAGCCATCCTCTCTCCTAGACATCCTCGCAGTCACCGGCGCTTCCTGGATACGTTGGCCGTTTCGTCGAGCAGACTCGGTGCACCGGCGTCGTGCGTGCATTTCCTCGCCGCGGCGTCGCAGCAGCACTTCTAGCCGCGCATCTGTACCCCAGCAACAACCCCCTGATAGCCCAGCGGTAGCCGCCGCCTGCGCGCGCGCGAGGTCGCCAGATCGAGCCCCCGCCGCGCCCAGTTCCGCGCCGTCAGTTTCGTCAGTCCAGTGCCAGGAAGAAAAACAGTAGCCCGTGTGCAGTTTGCAAATACCCCCCCCCCCCACACACACACCTTTTTGTCTCAACCCGCGGTACACCAGGCCCACCAGTCAGCCTTTCAGCCTTTTTACAGAAAAGAACCCCGGGTTCCAGGTCCTCAACCCGCGGTCCCCCTTCGCGCCGCGTGACCAGCCCACTCCCTCTCGCTGGCGCGTGGGCCCCTTGTTCGTCGCGGGCCACCTGTCAGTCTCAGTGGCTGGCTAAGCCACGGTGAGAAAAGGTATTGCCGCGCCGTTTCGCCCAGTCAGCATGGGGCCCAGTTGTCAGTGGCTGTGGCTAAGTTTGGCTGCGTGTAAAGAGTTTGGAAGTTATCTGTTTTATAAAAAACAATTTCAGAAAATGTTTAAATATGATTTAAAATCTGTTTTTAATAACTTTTAATTTGTAAATCCAAATAATACAAAAAATATATGTTTTTGAATCAGAAAAATGTGAGGATTTCAAATATGCCATTCAAAATATTATTTGAGCACTTTAAATTTTAGAGCTAATTAAAATTACAATAAAATGCCCTTTTTCTTAATTAATTAATAACCTTAGTTTTATAACTCCAAATTTAACAAATAATATGTCTAAATCGATCAGCGCGATGAGCCCGTTCTAACTATGCATTCCATGTTATGCTTTGAAGCATGCATCATGTCATTATGAAAAATCAAAACTGTTTATGGCAATAAAACTTGACCACATAAATAATAAAATGCTTTATTCTTGTACCCCACACCTCACCATGCCATGCTACATTATTGCCATGTAAATTGTGCATCGTTCATCATGGCATGCTTGTTTTCTTGTCGCATTTTAATTCGTATGATTGTGCACTTTATTTATGTTGGCCCTTGTTTGTTTGGTTCTTCTTTGAATAGACGCCCAGCAGGAGAATTATCAGGAATCACAGGAGTTCTACCCAGATCCATCTCTCGCTTCAACTGAGCTACCAGGCAAGCACTACCACATGCTTGCATACATATAATACCTATTGCCTCTATCTTATTCTTGCATCATTGAGTCGCGATTGCATTAAATTGAATCCCAAGTACTGCATAGCCTTTACTTTTAAACCCCACCGAAGCTTGTTCCTCCATCCCATGAGCCATTACTACAGGAGTTGTTTGAGCCATGCGAGTCGTAGAACAGCATGTGTAGGGTATGTGAGTGTCTGATAGATAACGAGGTACCTAAACAACTTAACCTGAGTAGTAATGGGATAACTAATGAAAGAGGCACCGGTGAGCAATATCTGCTATTTGGTTTTTCATGCTCACTTGTGTCCCGTAGGACCCCGAGTACTTGATGCATGTTCCTTGTTTATTCGCACTATCCACATTCAGGAGGCCTTATGGACCCCCCTGAGCCAGAGCTTGATTCATTTCTATTTCTTGGGGCCACAATTAGTTTGGGGCTTTATTCCTATCCTGTACTTATGCCATGATTTACTGTTTTATTTAAGATTATGCGAGGAGCACCTGTACTGTTTAGAGATCGCGGCACGATTTCGCGGTATCGACAAGCCCAGTCACACTTTCGGGTTCCCAGTCATTTACAGCCGTTCTCGCAAACCCTGGGTCCGTCTCGAAGCCGGCCGACTTCGTTGTGGGTAGCTTATTGGGGTGGCCCCCTGAAATATTTCTGAATCCTGTGATTGCTTTGTCGTGACTGCCTTGTTGGGTTTTGTGTTGGTTTTTCCGAGGTTGATCGAGTGTGTGTTGCTATTTGTGCACCCCTGCAGGGTAAATCTTTCTGAAAGCCGTGTCCGCAGTTATGGACGACTTGGAGCACAGTTTCTTGATCATAAACAAGTATAACTAAAGTACCGCTTTTAATCTGACTAAATACCTGACTAGTAAATAGTGCAATACTCATGTAATGGTTAATAAAACTGCCAACGGATGGGTTGTTCATCCGCTTTCTCGTTGGTAAGCAAGAAGGAGGATGGATCTGATAATTATACTGTTATAACTGTTGTTACTAATTAACGGACATCCGTCTATCATTGGTTAGGCGGATGGTTAGCGAGTATCTATAGGCTTGTTAGTTTTTATCTTTTGCTGCAATTGCGTCACCCCAAGTATATGTCCCCTTTAGAGGCATAAAGACTTGCTGAGTATCCCTAGGGTCTCACACGATAAATTGTTTGATTCAGATGAACAGGTGTATTCGCAAGATGGATACTAGGTGGAGGAGACAGATGATGTTGGCAACGATCATGCGGTGTAGAGATTCCGGGGATGGGGATCTGTGAGATCTGTGGGCAAGATGTGTTTATTTATGTGGCATCTTATGCCGATTTGCTTCTTATCCGTACTCGGATCTTGTTTTCCGCTTTCGCCTGATACTCTGATGTTTGATGTATGAGGAGCTATCCTAAACTATTATCTCTATTTAGCATATTTGAATCTTGCCGTATGGCGTTGCAATATTTCTATTTCTTTTAGATGGAATGGCTCTGAAAACTGTTGTATGGTAGCTTGCATACATACTCACTTGTGTATGTATTTTATCTCTTCGCCTGTTGCCTACGCCGCTCGCTCTTGTCCTGATGTCTTGGAAGTGGTTAGGATGGCCGACGGGTCTACACGTGCGCGGTCCCCTGGGCCCCCACTGTACTATTTTAACCACTTCCGCTTCATCCAGGCTTGAACTTAGAGCGTAGGGTCCGAGGTTGTTACACCGGGGGAGCCCAGACTGGACTTCTCCGGAACCGACGGAGTCCAGTAGGCTCGGACGAGGTGGACGCGATATAACTAAATAATAGCAATAAACAATCATAAAACATAAACAGTAACTAAATCACTAAGTATTGCCCTAATAACACTAACCCTAAACCTAACATCCGAGGTGGAGGTGGGGGCATTTATACTAACTAATAACTAAAGTAACTAATAGTTAACCTATATACTAAATTAACCTATATACTTAACCTATATACTAACTTAAGCTAATACTTAACCTATATACTAAATTAACCTATATACTTAACCAATATACTAACTTAACCTAATACTTAACCTATATACTAACTTAACCTAATACTTAACCTATATAATAAATTAACCTATATACTAACTATATACTAACTTAACCTAATACTTAAACCTATATACTAAATTAACCTAGCCTAATAACTAAATTAACCTACTTAACCTATCTACTAACCTATAATACTTAACCTAATACTAACCTATATACTAACCTAAATTAACCTAGCCTAATAACTATTTACTAATTAACCTAGCTAATACGTACTTAAATCGACCTCACCTGCAGGGGCGGCGGAGAAGGTGTGGCGGGGCGGCGGCTCGGGGCGGCGTGGAGACGCGGCGGGGTGGCGCGGCGCGGGGCGGAGACGGGGCGGCGCTCCCCTTCTCACGGGCACGGGTGGCGGCGCGGCGGACGGCGTGGGTGCTGGTGTGATCTGGCGGCTCTCCGGGTCGTGCCACGACCTGGGGTGGGGTATTTATACCACCCCCTTTAGCCCCGGCTTATAATACAAACCCGGGCTAAAGGTTCCTTACAACCCGGGGCTAAAGGTGTGTTTTTGGCCACCGCTATTCCCGCGCGCCACACTCCTTTAGCCCCCCTTTGTATTACAAACCGGGGCTAAAGGTTATTTTTGGCGCCAAAACCAAAAATAGTTTATAGTTTTCAGAAAATTATGTATTATATATCAAAATTTTCAAAAAAAGAAGATCTATAATTTAAATCTATTATCATACTTTATTATACAACTTAAATAAAATTATCTTTTGTTTAACAAGTATTATATTTAGTACAAATGTTGAAAAAATATAGTTTATTATTTAAAAACAGAAAAATACATATAATATACCAAAATATTCACAAAAAATAATATACTCATTAGAAATATAATATTTATTACTAAAACTAGTAACTAGGACTAAAACATATTTTCCCACCATTTCCCCCGCTTCCCTCCATTTCCCCTGCTTCCCGCCATGTTTTCCCACCATTTCCCATGCTTCCCGCCATTTCTCCCGCTTCCCGCCATGTTCTCCCGCTATTTCCCCCGCTTCCCGCCATGTTCTCCCGCCATTTCCCTCTATATCTAGGTCGACCGCCATGTTCATCCACACATCCACACCTTCTCTCTCACAACAATGGACACCGCTTACTGGGCATTTCTGACGCTCGAGGAGATCGAGACGCTGTGCGCCTCCAGCTACCCATGCCCGCCGGGGTACCGGCTACCCGCTGGCTGGATGCTGAGCACTGGAGGGGTTCATGTTTCTCCTGTGCCTCAAGGTTTGGCCCGCCAGGCGGCCATCACGAACCACTTCTACCTCGAGCTCACGTTGGAGCAGCGGATGGATCCCCATTGGGATCTCGACAACCTCGACACCTGGAATGCCTTCTTCGCAAACCTGCGGGAAAGGGAGCTCGCCAGGTACGAGGGTGACGGACCGCCCCCAGTGAACCACAACGAGGCTTGTCGCCGCCTGTGGTGGGCGAACCGGACTATCGCCGGCGTGATGCGCTACATTGCCATGGGAGACCATCCTCGCCTGAGGTACCCACACTTTCACCAGCCGCATAGCCACAAGAATGGTGGCGGTGGTAAAGGCCTAGGACGTACTGGGGTCGTCATCCAAGAGCCCCCTCTCCCGCGCGTCGTGAATCTGAGGCCAGAGGATCCATCCGCGTGCTACGAGGAAGGGCTGAGGATCCATCCGCGTGCTACGAGCGACGACGATGACGATGACGATTCCGAAGACGACCCTGAAGCTGTGTACTATAGGGGTAGATATGATTATGACTAATTTTTACGTTTTAATATTAATAAATGTCTGCCCACAACAAGTTGCAATACTACCTATTGAGATCGAGATAGTTCATATCCATATACATATAAGATGATCATTAAAAATAAAGGTTTAATAATATTGTACATCACCAATATCCACACATGTTAGGGTTTTCTTCTAATCCGTAACCATGGAGCATCTTCCTTACTTAACGGGATGCTTGGGTCATCCTTCACAGCGAAGGTCATAATTTCATGAAACTTATCATAATCTTCTGACATGGCTGTCTTATCCTCCACCCCCATGATGTTTCTTTTTCCTAAAAGAACTATGTGGCGCTTAGGCTCATCGGATGCTATATTTTTTTGCTTATCTTTCCGTTTTCTCGGTTTGGTAGACATGTCCTTCACATAAAAAACCTGATCCACATCATTTGCTAGGACAAATGGTTCATTTCTATACACAAGGTTGTTGAGATCCACTATTGTCATTCCGTATTTCTTGTCTACCTCAACCCCGCCTCCTGTCAGCTTGACCCATTTGCACCGAAACAAAGGAACCTTAAAAAAGGTCCATAGTTAAGTTCCCATATCTCCTCTATGTAACCATAATATGTATCCTTTTGTCCATTTTCGTCTGTTGCATCAAATCGGACACCACTGTTTTGATTGGTGCTCTTTTTTATCTTGGGCGATCGTGTAAAATGTATTCCCATTTATCTCGTACCCTTGGAAACTCAATATAGTTGAAGATGGTGACCTGGACAACAAGTACAACTGCTCTCCAACATTTATGTCATTCATGAGATGTGTCTGCAACCAACCGTCGAAAGTCCTCATGTGTTCATGTCTAATCCAGGAGCCAGACTTCCCCGGGTTGTTGGAGTGTACAATATTCTTGTGTTTCTCGATATACGGAGCCACCAAGGTGTAACTTTGCAGAACTGTGTAGCGTGCTTTAGTGAGAGAATGTCCGTCCATACATATCCTTGCTTTCTTTCCTAGCGTGCCTTTTCCACTAAGTCCAGCCTCATGCCGTGATTCAGGAACACCGATGGGCTTAAGGTCAGGAATAAAGTCAACACAAAACTCAATGACCTCCTCTGTTCCATATCCCTTTGAGATGCTTCCTTCTGGCCTAGCACAATTATGAACATATTTCTTTAAAACTCCCATGAAGCTCTCAAAGGGGAACATATTGTGTAGAAATACATGACCAAGAATGTTAATCTCTTCGACTAGGTGAACTAGGAGGCGCGTCATAATATTAAAGAAGGACGGTGGGAACACCAACTCGAAGCTGACAAGACATTGGACCACATCTTTCTATAACCTTGGTAGACAATCTAGACTGATTACCTTCTGAGAAATTGCATTGAGAAACACACATAGCTTCACAATGGGTACTCAAACATTTTCCGGCAGGAGTCCCCTCAATGCAATCGGAAGCAGCTGGGTCATAAGCACGTGGCAGTCATGGGACTTTAGGTTTTGAAATTTTTTCTCCGCCATATTTATTATTCCCTTTATGTTCGATGAGAAATCAGACGGGACCTTGATACTGTAAAGGACTTCAAAAAAGATTTTCTTCTCTTCTTTGGTAAGAGCGTAGCTAGCAGTACCTTCAAACAGCTCTGGATGTATGCCGTCTCGATCTTTTATATGTTGTTGGTCCTGCCGTGCTTTAGGTGTATCTTTGCTCTTCCCATACACGCCCAAGAAACCTAGCAGCGTCACACAAAGATTCTTCGTCAGGTGCATCACGTCAATTGCAGAGCGGACCTCTAGGACTTTCCAATAGGGTAGCTCCCAATATATATATTTCTTTTTCCACATGGGTGCGTGTCCGACATCGTCCTTCGGAACAGATTGTCTACTAGGACCTTTTCCAAAGATTACTTTTAAATACTTCACCATATCAAATACATCATCACCAGTACGACGGATAGGCTTACACCGGCTGTCTGCCTCACCATTGAAATGCTTACCTTTCTTTCTTAGGGTGTGCGTGGGTGAAAGAAAACGACGATTCCCTGGGTACACATTCTTCTTACATTTATCCAAATATATACTTTCAGTCTCGTTTAAATAGTGTGTACATGCATTGTATCCCTTGTTTGTCTGTCCTGAAATGTTACTAAGAGCAGGTCAATCATTGATTGTTATGAACAACAACACGTAGGTCAAATTCCTCCTGCTTGTTCTCATCCCACACACGTACACCTTGTCCGTGCCACAACTGTAAGAGTTCTTCAACTAATGGACTTAGGTACACATCAATGTCGTTGCCGGGTTGCTTCGGGCCTTGGATGAGCACTGACATCATAATGAACTTCCGCTTCATGCATAACCAAGGAGGAAGGTTATAGATACATAGAGTCACATGCCAGGTGCTATGACTGTAGCTCTGCTCCCCAAAAGGATTCATGCCATCTGTACTTAGACCAAACCATAAGTTCCTTGCATCACCTGCAAAGTCCGGAAACTCTCTCTCGATTTTTCTGTACTACGAACCATCATCGAGGTATCTCAACATCTCGTCTTTCTTACGGTCTTCCATGTGTCATCGCAACAACTTGGCATGCTCTTTGTTCCTGAACAAACGTTTCAACCGTGGTATTATAGGAGCATACCACATCACCTTGGCAAGAACCCTCTTCATGTGGCGCTCTCCCTCAACATCACCAGGGTCATCTCGTCTTATCTTATACCGCAATGCAGTGCATACTGGGCATGCATCCAAATTCTCGTACTCCTCGCCATGGTAGAGGATGCAGTCATTAATGCATGCATGTATCTTCTGCACCTCTAATCCTAGAGGGCAGACAACCTTCTTTGCTTCGTAGGTACTGGCGGACAGTTCGTTATCCTTTGGAAGCAACTTTTTCATTATTTTCAGCAACTTTTCAAATCCTTTGTCAGTCACACCGTTCTCTGCCTTCCATTGCAGCAATTCCAGTGTGCTATCCAGTTTTTTGTGCTCATCTTCACAATTTGGGTACAATAATTTGTTGTGATCCTCTAACATCTTTTTGAACTTCAACCTCTCCCTTTCAGTTACGCATTCTTCCTGGACATCAACAATGGATCGACTAAGATCATCATCGGGCAGATCTGATGCCCGTTCTTCATCTTTTTCTTCATCAATGTCTTCCATTATAGTACCATCGTATTCAGAGGACATAGTAGGGTAGTCGTTATCATTCTATTCTTCTTCGTTGTCTTCCATCATAACCCCTCTTTCTCCGTACTTGGTCCAACAATTATAGCCGGTCATGAAACCGGACCAAAACAGGTGGCTATGAAGGACTTGGGGAAGAGTATTCCTGATGATTCCGACAGACATCACATGGACAAGACATAAAACCATTCCGCTTGTTTGCCTCGGCCACAAGAAGAAAAGAATGCACGCCTTTAATGAACTCGTTAGAGAGTCGGTCAGCGTACATCCATTGCCAGCTCATCTGCATTATATAATTAATTAAGTACATCAAATATAATCATAATTAATTAGTACTAATCTAAAAAACAAAATTAAAGCCAGCAACCAGGACTAAAGATATGATGAACCTTTAGTCCCGGTTGGAGGCACCAACCGTGACTAAATGTGGATGTGGAGACAACATGCCGACACTATGTCCTCAGTGGGCAGCACTAAGCCAATAAATTAAATGACGACACTATTTTAGGTGGGTGGCAGCATAATCATAATTAATTAGTACTAATCTAAAAAACAAAATTAAAACCAATAACCGGGACTAAAGATATGATGAGCCTTTAGTCTCGGTTGGAGGCACCAACCGGGATTAAATGTGGATGTGGAGACAACATGTCGACACTATGTCCTCAGTGGACAGCACTAAGCCAGTAAATTAAATGACGATACTATTTTGGGTGGGTGGCAGCATAATCATAATTAATTAGTACTAATCTAAAAAACAAAATTAAAGCCAGCAACCGGGACTAAAGATATGATGACCAACCGGGACTAAATGTGGATGTGGAGACAACATGTCGACACTATATCCTCAGTGGGAAGCACTAAGCCAATAAATTAAATGACGATACTATTTTGGGTGGGTGGCAGCACTATGCCAGGGGTGAGTGTGTCAACATTATGTCATCAGTGCCCGACATATGTTGTGCCGCTTAATCTATAAATAGGTATGCATTCTTGTAAAGAACTGCAAGATGGTGTACGAGACCAGGGACACCACTACGGCGGAGCTTCTCTCGAAGATGTCTGAGGATCCAGACATCTTCGAGGAGCTCGCCATAGAGGAGCTTCTCGAAGATGTACTGTGATGTCTTCTTATTAAGCTTTTATGAATTAATCCTATCTTTGTTACAATTTTTCAGTTTGTTGAACGCAGGTAGACGAAGAAGAATATTTTGCCCAGCTAGTTAGAATGATGAACTCACGCATATGTGTGCTTCTAAAATCAAATTTCGATACTATGTGCCAAAATAATATATATATATAGAATCCACATATTGTGATATTTACCTTAGAGTTCCTTACATTAATATAAGATAGATAGAATCTAAACATCGATCTCATGCTATCATTGCAAAAATTACTACCAAACTAAATTCACAAATCCATCTACAAGATAGAGCATGAAATGAGCTAATATAGCAATGAGAGTTCAAAGGATGAAGTTGCTCACCTTTTAAAACCTTTAGATAGATGGGGCACCACAAAATATAGACAAATTTTGAGAAAAAAAGGCATGCACTCCAGCTTGAAGCAAGAAAGAGAGAGAGGAGAGCCACCAGCTTGAATGGTGGCTCAGGCAGGAGAAGAAGATATAGCCAGACCTTTAGTCCCGGTTCGGACAGGGGAATAAGATATGGTCTTGAAAGGTGGACCTTTAGCCCCAGGTCGTATAACAAACCGGACTAAAGGATCTGGCGCCCGACCCGGCCTGTCTGAAACCCTTTAGATCCGGTTTGTTACACGACCCGAGGGTAAATGTTCCGTTCGAATCGGGCTAGTGCCTGCCACTCCCTGAAGTCAGATCTAGTCGTTGGATCGGGACATCAGTCCCGGTTTGCAGCAAAATCGAGACTAATACCCTGAACCAAAGGTCTGTTTTCTAGTAGTGTAGACGCTGCACGGCACAGATGCGTATCGTTACAAAAGCTCCCAAATTCAAGAAGATGCATATGCGCCCACATACGCCGGCGGCACCCATAATAAAATGCTTGGCTTGCCAATTCACCGCACACGTACCGATCCGTTAGGTTATCCTATAGCAATATTAGTGTCTACATACACGTATGTACTCACCGCTTACCTCAGATTCCTGCCTATTTGCGACACAGCTCACGACATAGGGCAGGCGGCGCGTAGTGTGTAGAAGCCTCGACTGTGGAGTCCTATAGCTTGCTTGGAAAAAGAAAAGAAAAGAAAAGAGAAGAAAAACTGTGGATCGAGTAGTCCAAAGCCAAGTCGAACACATACTTTTCCACAAACCAACGTCTTACGATCAGAGTCAGACAGACCAACAGTCAGCTCCGGCCGTCGTGTAACATCATCGTAGTACAACGAATCTCGCGCATAGTCCGAACCAGGAAATATGGCTGACAGTCACAGCCACTTCTTTTATCCACATACTCGGCGGCGCGAGTGAGACGCGAGAGGTAGGCACAACACAGCAGCATTAGTATACAGCTAAAATGTGGATACGTCTCTCTTGCATGCAGCTTGCGCACGTCAAGTGACAGCTCGCGTGCTTTGTCGCCGCCTCTGCTAGCTTTTCTATAGGGACATGTCTCTGTTCCTACGTCGCTGGCGCGCGCCTAGCACCGCCGAAAAGATCGGGCGAACAGGGCCAAAAGTGATAAGCTATCACTGGATCCAGGTCGATCCTGCGCCTTCTGCACTGCATCACGGGCGCGGCCGGCATGCATATCCGGCCCGGTGCTTTCCGGTGTCCCTGCAGTCCACGCTAACGTAGTATACGTAGGAGCTGGATGTTGCCGTGGATTTAAGCCGACTGGTCGTCGTGGTGTACGTCCTCATGCCTAACCCTGGTTCTTTGGGAGAACTTCCTCTGTTGCACCCCCTCCTGCTTGGAATCTTCCCTTGTGCAAGTTGGAAAAGGAAGGCTTTGGTGGATAGGATACAACTGGTTTTGGTGGAAACAAATAAAGTCCGGAGGAAAAGGTTGTAGCTGGCTCAAAGGCTGAAAGTGATCATGATGCCGACATTAGCAACGTGCGTGCATAGTCTGGTGAGCATCACGAGCCCACAACGGTCCAACCAGCCGGGAAAGGAGGAGGCAAAAGGTGAGGGGGCCGGATGAATTTGGACATGTTGTTAATTAGCTAGAGGGTGTTACGCTTCGTGCACGGATTATCTGTGGGATTAGTCATGCGTCAAGCTTTGGTGCCAAACCGAGCAAGTTGCAACTTCTTTGTTGATGGAAAAATATTGGCCAAACTTGCGAGTTAGGGTGAAGAAACTAATACTCCTTCCGTAACAAGACGTGGCAGATTTATGTAGATTTAGATATATCTATATATACACTAAAACGTGTCTATGATACATGCATGTGAATCTAGCAAATATGTGAAATCCAATTCGGAAAAGACAGAGTAAGATGGACATGTTGTTTAGAGCATGTTACGTACGGGCCACCGATCATCTATGTGATTAGTCACGCGTCGATCTTTTTGGCACCAGGCTGTGCAACTTGCAAGTTCTTTGTTGTTGGAAAAAATATCGGGTATAATGTGTCCGACGGATCTCTCGGGATCCGATCGTTTTTCGTTTTCGTCGGTGTGGTTTGAGGTCAGTTCAGGGGAGGGCCCACTTCAATTTAAGGGTATTTAGCTGAATACCCAAATATTTTGACAAAATAGTGGTATTTCAATGTTCAATGAGATATATAAGTAGACTAAACTGTCTAATTATGTCATTCCTATTGTAGTAGTTGAGTTGGTTTCTTTTTGGAAGAATGCGCTGAATTGTAAGGTCGTGGGTTCAAATCACACATCTGCAATTTTTTGAAATAATTTTTTTTTCTTCTATTTTGTTATGAAAAACTCATATAGTTTTTTCTACTCTTATTACAGTTTCATGTTAACTCTATTAGTTAGAAATATGTAGAAAGTTACATACTGGATACTCTTATTTTGGTAAATTTATATGTTCTCAAGCACAAGTATCCTTTATTTTGATGTTTTCTCATGAGCATATGAAATAAGTTTGGTCCGTAGTTTAGAGTCTAATTCTTGTATAAACATTTAATTTAAACACTAAAATAATTTATAAATTGTGAATATCCGCTCTCAAAGTTCTAGGCCTGCCCCTGGATCAGTTTCTTCCGATCTATGGTTTTCATCTTCGGTGATGGTTGCAGCTCTTGTGCGCTGGTCCTATGAGGCCTTAGCACGACGATTTTCTGTTTGTCTGCTACAACAAGTTCTATTACGACAAGCTTTGCCCGGCTCCGGTGATGGAGGGGCGAGGACAACGGCACGCCTTCAGCTCGTGCTAGTGTTTGTAGTCGTCGCTAGGTGATCCATTGATCTATTTGTAATTTTTACTACTTTTAAGGCGCTTTGTACTGCTGTTGATGGTTATTAATAGATCGGTGGGATTTCGTAAAAAAAAAACTTGCGAGTTAGGGTGAAAAAACTGACATGATGGATTTTCTTTTATTTTATATGCAGTTATATTATAATTTAGACAAGTTCAAGTTGTGCTTCTTCTCAAGAGGAATATGATGGCAAAAGATACGTGTGCGGCTGCGGATATTCAAATCAACATCCAAAAGCATATGCTCGATCTAAAAAAAACATATACCTTCTTCGGGTCAAACAAATACGCCGCTCTCTGTCCTAAAATAAGTGATTTGGATTCGTTTAGATTCGTACTTATCTAGACTTATTTTAGTGTAAGATGTTGAAAATATGAGTAACAATTCATATGGTTCAATCCGAATTACTCGATATACATGATTAATAAAACAATAATTAATCTAATCATGCATATTAACTGAGTAGATGAACAAACAACATCTGAACATGATGGACCTATCACATCTACTCTAAACTAGAACATGACATTCTAGCAGATTTTGAAAGTGTAAGTTTAGGGGTAAGTACGGTGCAGCCTGAACAACAGGAACGTTCGTGTTGTCGACCATGTTGTTGAAGTTGATGTCGACGTCCGGAAAGAAGCTGTCGTCGGGGAACTTGTCGCCGGATGACGTCGTGGTTGCCAATAGTCACACTGAGCGCTCCCCCAAACCTAATCACCACTCACCCATACAGGTTCTCGAGAGGCGTGGTTCCAGAGTCCCACTGTCCTGATCTATACGATGCACGCTGCAGGCCGGGATGGAGAAAACGAAGAGAGCTACTCAAGAAACTGGAAGTGGAAGTGTGTACGATCTCATATATTCTCTCTTGTGCATCTGTCCTCTATTTATAAAGGATAAGATCCTCTTACTTCCCAAGAAATCTTCATGGGGATAAGAGCCGAGGAAATCCGAACCCACAACAACAAAGGAATGTGGAGAAAATCCGGTTGTAAGTGGACAAGGAAGAGCAGAGAAAATCCGGATGCAAGCGACAAGGGAAAAAATATCTAGAAAAGATATCTTCTGAGTGTTCACGACAGAATCCTAAACATCAAAACCAACACAGGAGCTTGGCTCGGCTCTTCCGCAACACGCGCGGGTCGTGGCGAGACGTGGCAAGGCGGGCTGCATCAGAGGAATGTGCGAGAGTTGCTCCCTTTTCTCTTACTTTAGTGAGTGGTAGAACAATCTAGTATATACGGTGGTGTAACACGCCTTTCACAAGCAATGTGGGTAAAGTTTAGCACCACTAGTATAGCCATTAGATGTCTCTCCTAATGGATCAAAGAGGATTTCAGAATTCATATTGGTTCTAAAACCCAATATCGAAATACCACAAATTCAATAATCCTTCGCAAAATCTCATTGACGCACAACCAGGCCCGTCCAAGGAGCGGTGTGACCTGGGCGAAGGTACAGGGCAGCAAAAAAATTGGCCCCTAAATCCCAGCGGTCGGCCCAGGCCTGCAACATCTCCAGCTTATTTTGCTTGGGCGTCTGATCACGAAGTCGACCTGCCATGCAAGGCCCCACTTCCGATTAGGTTTGCAGGTCTCCAAACGAACAAGACCGAGCTTAAAGTGGAGTCCTGATCGTTCTTTTTACGTTATACTCTCTCCATCCTAAGGCTTAAGCATATAATTATTTTGAAAAGTCAAGCCATGTAAAGTTTGACAAAACTTTTAGAAAAATTTATTAAAAACTATTATATTATATAGATATCATGTGAAAATATATTTTATGATGTATGAAATGATATGGATTATGTGATATAAATATTAATATTTTTCTCTAAAAGTTTGGTCAAACTTTAGTTGGTTTGACTTTTGAAAAAATTTATATGCCTTAAGCCTTGGGACGGAGGTAGTATCCTCTAATCCCCAAGTCCAAAAAAAGTCAAATCCGATTAGTTCAAAAGAAAAACTCCAGTTCCGATCAGGTCAAAACAAAAACTCCAATCTACACGTTCTGCATATAAAAACACCTCGCAATTTTCAGCTCTCCCAAGAAAATAAATCTTCCAACTCCAATTGATTGGTGAGATCGATCTGATTCCAAGTACCCGCCATCCTTTGTCGAAAAAACGGTTTGCGGTACACCGCATCCACAGTTTGCAATACCGCATGAGCATCTCTAGCAGATACCGCATTCTGCGGTACTGCAAACCGCGGATGCGGTGTACCGAAAACCATTTTTTCTAGCAAAAAATGGCGGTGCGGAACAGATACCGCATATGCGTACCGCAAAACAGAATATTCTGTTTTGCGGTCCGCGTATGCGGTATATGTTCCGCGCTGTCTTTTTCGGCCCACAAAACAGAACCGTCTATTAATCCCAGAAATATACCTGCAGATCAAATTAAGCAACACATGCAGATCGATCAATGTTATAGAATTACAAATCAATAATATTCCATAGTTTACAAAAACATTTCAAAAATGAAGAATTCAAGAGCACAAATGAATGAGAGTTTTGTATGGAAAATGAATGTATACAAAGAAAACTCAATGAAACTCCTGCCTAGCAATAACCAACGGTGGACAATAAGATCTTGACGAAGATTAGAATGCTGAGTTTTGTTTTCAATCCGCCAGTAGGTTTTAAGGAATGCTTGTAGCTTGTCAGGGTTTCTTGTAGGCTTGACACGGCAACCAACATTGTCATACTCCAAGGGCAACCTCTTCTCCCTCTCATCCTCAACAATCATGTTGTGTACAATTACACATGTTGTCATGATGTTGTTCAGGTGTTTCTTTTGCCAGTAACAAGTAGGTCCTCAGACAATTGCAATCCTAGCTTGAAGAACACCAAAAGCTCTCTCAATGTCTTTGCGGGCTGCTTCTTGACAAGTTGCAAAATAAGCTTCTTAGGGGTTTCGGGATCTACTTATTGTTTTCACAAATGTTGCCTATTGTGGATAAATCCCATATGTGAGATAATACCCCATATTGTACTCAGGGCTATTGATTTTGTAGTTGCAGGCAGGCTGTTCTCCATTTGCTAGCTTCGAAAATAAAGGAGATCTCTACAAGACGTTGATGTCATTCAGAGAACCCGGTAGACCAAAGAAGCAATATCATATCCACAAGTCCTGCGAGGCCACAACTTTGAGCACGATTGTTGCATATCGGAGATGGCCAATGTACTGCATGCCATGATGCATGCATTTGGGAAGTTCTTTCATGTCCAATGCATGCAATCGAGGCTTCCGAGCATCCCTGCCAACCTCTTTTCTCATTCTCTGCCATGAGCCTCTCAGTGTCCTTGTTTGGTGCTCGAATGTACGTTGGGCCGAAAAACTTGATCAATGTCTTCGCGAATTTGTGCATGCATGCCATGGTCGTATCTTCACCAATACGAAGATATCCATCAGTGCACTCAGCTAACACTCCATAGGCCATCACCCTCATCGCGGCGGAGATCTTCTGGTACGAACTGAAACCAAGCAAGCCAGCACAATTTCTACGTTGCGTGAAGTACCGGCAGTTGGCCTCACAAGCTTTCACAATCTTCTCGAACAGGCCGTCTCATCTGTTACCGGCTGCGAAATAGACGAGCAGGGTAGATGGGTGTCTCGGCAAAATAATCTTGCATAAGCATCTCGTGCCCTTAAAAGCGGTTGCACGGGATGCACAATCGCCTGGCAGTTGATCCCCTCCTCCTTTTCGGGTATTCTCCTCCGCCTCCAGTTCATCGATGGCAGCCAGCAGAAGGAGGTCCTCTGCCTCGTCATCGTAGAGGTCCTCCCAGTCAGACTCATCGGAAAACGAGTCCTCCATCAAAAACCGAACGGAAGAACTCGTCGCAGAACACCATGATTCACTCCACGCCGAACTCATCTACAAAATCTCCGCCGCACGAATCCTAAATCTAATAAATTTCGAAATTTGAGACAAGGGAACGTAGGAGCAAGAGGGTTTACCGGCTCAGGCGGCGGCGGCGGCGGACGGGCGGCGTGCAGATCCGACGCACAAGCGGTCGATTGGCAATGGGTCGGACGGGCGGTAGATCAATTCCGCCGTAGATCGAGAGGCGATGTCGTCAGCGGTGGCTCCGCGTTGGGTAGCGCTGTGACGGCGACGGACGATGCGGCGAGCACTCCAGAGCGATGACGGCGCGTGGTAGGCGGCAACTGGAGGCGGCGTCGGCGCGCAATGGCCGGGAACCGAGGAATTGGTACGGGGCGGTGACGGTGGGGAACGCGGCGGAGGAGGATTGCCAGACGGGAGGCGTGAATCTTCAGCGCGCCTCCACTCGCGGGCGTTTGCGGGGGGCGGCAAAAAGACCAGTCAGAACCGAAAATACACGGGATGCAGAGAGCCGTAAAAAAATTCGGATGCGGTACGATATGTGGTATCTAGAAAAGCCATTTTTCCACCTCATACCGCAAACTGGCGGTTATTTTGCGGTATGGGACGGGATGCGGTATCTTCTAGAGATGCTCTAAATTGATCGATCCTGTTTTGCCCCTGCCCCCGACTCCCTAGCCTCAACCCTGAAGGTCGATTAAGGTTTGATCTTCTTCAATTATGTTATTTTCGTACGTCTAAAGTTGATGTATTTATTTGTTGGATTCATGCATACGCCCCTAAATCATATGTTCTTGAATTAAATGTTGGCCACAATTTGCTGAGTTAGGGTGACGAAACTAATACTCTTTCCATTCGAACAAGACGTCGCAGATTTGTGTAGATTCAGATGTATGTGTACTTTAAAATATACTCCCTCTGTTTTAAAATATAAGATGTTTTGTATCTAGACTTCTGATTCATCTAGGTAACCTCATACTAAAAGGGGTCTAGATATATTTCATTCACAAAACTAAAACATCTTATATTTCGAAACGGAAGGAGTATATCGATATATACATGCCCGTGAATTTGACAAATATGTGAAATCTAATTCGGGAAAGACAGAGTAAGATGGACGTGTTGTTTAGAGCATGTTACGTACGGTCACTGATCATCTATGTGATTAGTCACGCGTCGACCTTTTTTGGCACCAGGCTGTGCAACTTGCGAGTTCTTTGTTGTTGGAAAAAATATTGGATACAACTTGTGAGTTAGGGTGAAAAAACTAATATGATGGATTTTGTTTCTATACAGGCAGTTATATAATTTAAACAAGTTCATGTTGTGCACTGACGTAATGAAGTTATCTCGAGCCTTTCGAGTAAGAAAAGCTGTGCTTCTCCGACATATTGAAGGAGAAAACGACGGCAAATATATGCGTGTGGCTGAGGATATTCAAATCAACATCCAAAAGCATATGCTCGATCTAAAAAGAAAAAAACATATGCTCTCTGGGTGAAACAAATAATATTCGTAATGTCATAATGATCAGAAAAAAAATACAAATGTACATGCCTCTGTCCTATGTGTACATGTAGATTTTTTTGAAGAGAAAAATAACTTTTGTGGCCCGTACAAAAAAAAATGCTTCCAAAAATTGCACCTAGTTTTGGTGTTTCTTCGTCCAAGGTACACCACATGTCTCTTTATCATGAAAATCTACGTTCACGTGAAAAACACGGATGTAAAAAACTATAAATTCTATTTAAACATTTCGTTAAGTTTACCGTTCCTCGGGTTCTATGTTTTCCGGAGACAAAACAGCACCACGTTCTTTTGCCAGGGTTGCTTTTTTTTTTTTGAACTGTTTGCCAGGCTTGCTTGGCGGGGGTAGAACCATACGTAGAGCATAGTCCACAGGACAAGGCATATGGTTTGGCGTGGGTTTTAGCTCTTGGTGACACTTTTAGCCACACCGCCGTTGGAAAACTTTCAACCACCAATATAACTCGCACTAACGTCAATGGTCTTCATGAGGTAGTTCAAATAGCACACAAGAATTATATGTGACTGCTTTTAAACGCCTATTGGCTGTTACACCATTAAACATTTTTTTCAGGTTTACTTAATAGGTGCGTTCATAATAGACATTTTTCAGTTTGGCGTCAATGAGAGACGTGAGAGACACGTGAGAGACGTGTATATGCTAGGCGCATGAGCATTCAAATTTCTCATATTATGATGATATAAATGCGTATGAATGGTGAAGCAGAAAGTTAAATTAACATTTAATCATTGTGCGAGCATCATCTAACTTGACACTTCCGCGATGTCAATGAGAGCTTATTTTGAGCGTCTATGTGATATAGATATTTTCTCTCCCAGTCACTCACGGTCATGGATGCAATTTTCAATAAAATCAATGCGTAATCTGTGTTCTGATTTTAAAGGTACATTTCATATCGTTACCTAGAACTGCAAGCCACCTGTTGTTAAAGTTAGGCGTTGACCTGGCATGATGTTCTGCAATTTATGTTGCCATGCTCCAAAAAAAATGAAAATGTCAAGCTACGTTTGGTCCTAATATTTTTCTAAGCTTAGTTACTAAAACTAATAAGCTATACCTTTCTTGATCTTTCATGTACTTTACGGGGAATCAATGGACGATACAGGGGAATGGTATAAGATTGCTTTCGTCTCGAGCTAGCATCGCGCGTAGCAGGTCATGCCACGTAGAGGCGCTGAACTCCAGCCTCCACCAGGTAGGTTCAAAGCGACGTCCTGGGTCACACAGGTTTCACAGAAATTGCCCTACCAAGTACCAACAGAACATCCACTGCCACCACTGATGATATGAAATTTAATTGTAGTCTCTATTCCAGCATAATGAAACATACATTAGGATGTATTTGGTCATAGGCCGGCTCTTCCTCTCATGCAGTGCTACCAAACCCAACTCTAAGTTTTTCAGGACCTGTTTGAGTTCACGTTTGGAGATACAATATGCAGTAATAATACTCTGTGAGGACTAATACACCTCTTACCATTTGTTCTGGATGACACACAAACTGAAAGCTTCAAAAATATCAAATAGGTGACATCAATATTTGGTTGGAAGTTACTGGAATGTAAAATATGTAATGAAGATAACAGCAAGAAAAACATTGGCAAAAAAATATTTGCTGATAAATCATTTTGTGGAGTTTAAATGGACTCAAACCAAATTCCCGAGCCTTGATAATGAATATGAAGCTTTCTTTAGAAATATTTGAACGGTAAATGAAATAATTCATGTCACAAAATAATTCGATGACCATTTTTTGTACTACTACATGTCAACATTAAGCCAGTATGAATTGTACTTTGAAGGTGCTTACAAAACTCAAAATCAAGGAAGAGGCCGTAGCAACGCACGGACATTCATTTAGTATTTTTATTACTATTAAGTCTTTTTTAACAGTTGTTGATGATTATTAAAAACATCTCCACCGGCACCCCAACGGGTGATCGATAGCTGGGTTGGGCGCACTGCCCAAACGGCCTGTAGTTTAGGGATGCCGTCCCACACCGGCGCTCCCAACGATCAAAACGCCACTTAAAGCATAAGATTCATAGTTCGCGGCCACTCACGGGCCAAATTCTTAGTTCACGGCCACAACGGTCCAAACACTAAAGTCTGTCGGCGACATCATATAAGTACAGACCAAGCGGAGTCGGCGTTGTCCTCCATCACCGCTAGAGTTGGCTACGCTGATGGTAGAGCAGCATCCATGCCAATTGGCGCCCACGCTATTCCAGCAAGTGTCCAAGTGGAAGGATAGATATGCCGCCTAGAGGGGGTGAATAGGCAATTTTAAAGCTATTACGGTTTTGGCTTGAAAAAATACAAATTAAACTAACTAATATTTTACAAGCATAAAACAAAAGTAAGCTAGACTCAACTAAGTGCACCAACAACAAATTAAGCTAAGCAAGATGGCACAAGATATATATATCATAAGTGATAAGCAAGATACAAGTACTTCAAACTCGATGACTGTTAGGGATACACTAAATGGATATCACCATAACACGTCTCTAATCTCGCTAACCTAGGTGGCCCACAGTTGGTAGCATGGCCTATGATCTGCTGAGCGGCCTAGTTAGACAGATCCAGAAGGGATGCCCAAGCCGGATAAAGGAAGCCTATGCAGGAGTCACCGATATACTCGGAGCCTTAAAGTACAAGACACGAAGACTAGTTTGTACTAGTGTAGGACTCTTTACCTTGTCCGGCAAGGTCTTTTCCCTGTAACCCTAGGTTCTGGTGCCTTTATAAACCGGACCTATGGGAGCCTTTATGGCAACACTCAACATACAATTTACAACACCTCGCACAATGAACCGATCTCTGTAACTCGGCGTATTGCCATTATAATGATTTATAGCAGGAGTAGAGTTTCGCCACCGTTGTGGGATGGGAACCTAGGTAAGTTGTGTTACCTCGTACCCGCCAACTCTCCGCCTTACCCCGCGTCTCTTAATACGTTCTGTGAGGACCCCTCCATGGCGTACTCGTCGGCAATACCATGACAGTTGGCGCCCATCGTGGGGGCAAGAGGCGCTTCGAGCTCTACACCGAGCGAGGTCCAAGCTCTTCGCGGGAATCAGCGACACCGTAGCCATCATATGTGTTCTCTTCTCCGGCAACGTCCTGATCGTCCCTCCAGATGAATTCTGTGTACCAGTGAAGACGAACCCTATGCGCTGCTCCGTCATCCCCTTCGGAGACATCCACATCTTCATCGGTGAAACTGACTCGGGTCCTAGCTCCCAGGAAGTCAGAAACTCATCAAGGCCTACACGGACCGCCTACGGGCCGGATACACGGAACAATCTGGGCTGTACCTCTCTTTAGAGTATGGCGGCTCAGATCAGGAAAATTCAAGGCCCACCCAAAGCGCCCCTGTGCAGGATATAACGGTGGAAGGACCCCGCAAATCAGCTTGGCTTCCCCGAGTGTTAGAGATGCCAAGGTCACACTTTGTCGGTGTCGTCACCATCTTTGATCTGGCCAGATGCGTTCAGAGGGACGGGGAACCTCCCCGTGAATACCTTGCCAGATGGATGAGGGTGAGGGAAACCCTAGAGGGAGACCATGCTGACGAACTCATCTACCACTTTGTGGAAGGGCTCACGCCCGGAACGCTCCTCCAACATACCCTCTGTAACACCCTCGAATCGGCCCTATGCAAGTTTTAGCCCTTTCCGCCAAACCCGCATAGAAACGATTCAAGGACGCCCACTAGGCACTTTCGTGCGGGTGGAAAACGAAGTAATACCATTACACAATAGTCCATGATGGAACCCACATAACATATACATATACAGCACGACTCCAAGAGTCAAGAATACAGATATACACTACAAAGATCCAAATCACCTTGAAAACGATACAACGTCCGAGTATGGACAAGATGCAAATGGGGCTGAGAGCCCTGAAGAATATCTAATGGCGTCCATAACCCTGCCCAGGCCAAGCCGGAGGGGTAACCCTGCTAACGACGTCGATCTCAAACCTACTAAAACAAAAGGGGTGCCGACAAAGGGCAAAGGAAAAAGAGGAGCATCAGTACTGAGGCCAGTACACGGCGAGGCTAGAATTCGGCAGTCCTCGCCTACACAGGTATGGTGGACTGAAGCGGCAGCTCAGTGGCACTAAACAACCTATAGAGACTCGACATCACTGGCGGCTATTAGAGAGGGGTAAGAAAGACCTATTCGGATCCAACCTGAATCTAACACCAAACATACCCATCCTGGCATTTCCCCCTCGAGACCAAACGAGAAAGTCGGACCAAGGAACTCACACAGTTGGCAGTTTTACTCATTCCATTATAGTTGCAGCATTTACTAGTCAGATATATAGCATGAGTTATCCTGAAGCATAAGCAGTGGGCAGTTTTAATCACCATTCCGTTACAGTTGGAACATTTACTAGACATATATAATTTTCCTGAGGAATCCCAAAAACCCAGCAATTGTTGGCACTTTTATCACATTCCATTGGAGTTGCAATACTTACTAGGCAGGTATAGTATGACACAGATCACCACAGATCCACCAGTTGTTGGCATTTTTAATATCCATTCCGTTATATTTGAATCTGATTACTAGTCACATATTAAGTCAAATTTATAGCACTACTTTAGTTATGCTTGTCTATGATCGAGATACTGTGCTCCAAGTCGTCCATAACCGCGGACACGGCTTTCAGAAAGTTTTACCCTGCAGGGGTGCACAAATAGCAACACACACACGATCAACCTCGGAAAAACCAAATCAAAACCCAATGAGGCTTTCACGACAAAGCGATCACAGGATTCATAAAATATTTCAGGGGGCCACCCCACTAAGCTACCCGCAACGAAGTTGGCCGGCTCCGAGACGGACCCAGGGTTTGTGTCAATGGCTGTAAACGACTCCATTGAAGCATCTCCACCGTAAAGTCATGATCCTCTCCACCGTAAAGCATCTCCACCATTTGTCATGTGCCAACTTGCCGTCAATGGTGGAACGACAACGACGCGAAGCAACACATAAGCAAGCAACTACAACTCACAAGACCGACTATCTATCAAACAATAGGCAATAGGATGTGTCCATGGCAATATAAAGGCTGCACGGAATATATCTGGTACGGAACACTAAAGCATCGTGACACGGATAACAATAGATCAATAGGAGGAAATAAAGACTATAAATGCAAAATAGGTAGAAATGGGAGAATGCTCGCCTGGGAAAACACTGCCGACGGATCATATTCGGAGAACTTGTCGATACTCGCATCAATTCATCGGCCTAATCCGCGAAGAAGCAAACACTAGAAGAAACACCGGATGCAATATTTAATACCACGGCAGAAGATCCGGCATGATCATGATATGATGCAGGTGCGGTGCAATTAGGCAATATTAAGCGGAACCGGGGTCCCGGCAATTAGTTAATAGGTTCCAGTTATTTAGATTCCCTGTAATTGAAATGTTGTCTTAACACGGCAAAACATAGCATCGGTTCGCTACACAAATTTAAATGGAGTCCGGAATAAGACAAAGGTATCCCGCATAAACACTCCATGTTTAATTATGAGGTGAATCGGCATAATGCCCCCAAACCACAGACAAGTATGCATGCATGAACAATTTAATATGCGACAGTTGATAATGTCATATTAAAAAATAGGGGCTTAGGAGCACACATCTGGGTTCAGAAGATCTTGGGTTCCGAGGGTTCGGGGTCAGACTCAGGGTCCAGGGGAGCGGCGAGGTTTGGATACAAGATGGAGAACTTGGGTGCCAAGTGGTCGATCTTGTCGTCGATGGCGAACTTGAGTGGATCGGGTACCGGGGTCTTTGAATCCGTGTAGACGGTCATGGCGTTCGGGATGAGGAACTTGGCGTATCTGGCGGTGATCTTGGCGGTCTTCGGGTTCGGGCCTTGGCGTCCGAGAGGAAGTACTTGGTGGTTTCGAGAAGGAGGTCTTATCGCATCCGATGGATCGGTCGTCGGGGTCAAAGAACTTGGCGCGCCAGGGTTCGGTTCGGCCTCGCCGAGATCGGTCTTCGAATCCGCGCCGTGAAGAAGACCTAGGAGTTTCGAATCGGTCTTCAGGTCCGGGAAGGAGATCTTGAGTCCATGAAGAAGAACTTGGGGTGTTCGGTGATGGAGATCTTGGGTCGGCGCCGGTGGTCTTGCGTAGGCCTTCAGGTATTGTCCCTAGAAGGGCACCGGAGATCTTGTTGGAGACTCCCGACATGTTCAACTTCTCGTTCTCATCCACCGGGAGGTTGTGGCCGAGAACATGGTGTTCCGCAACACCATCTTCTTGTCATCGTACCACACCCGAGCAGTACCAACACCACCAGGTAGTTGAACAAGTTGTCGCGCTTTTCCTCCGAGAACATGTAGCAGCAGCATCACATAGACTCCATAGAATCTTCACCACATCATTACACTTCAACGGACAGAGCCAACACTAAAAGGGAAAAAAATAGCACGAGGCATTCACGAACGACAGCGAAACAAAGGCCCGCGGGGAAAGGCGAGCAGATGCGGTGGAGAGGTTCCTGCACATGGTGTTGCGAGGTGCTCGCAGAGAGGCGAGGGAATCCGGAGGCCGCGGCGGCGCGCGGGAGGCCCTCCGTGGTGGAGAAGCGACCGACGGAGGAGAGGGCCCCGGAGACGAGAACGGAGGCGGTCCCATGCACAGCAGCGGTTCGTGGGGGCGCTGGGTCGGTGACGAGGTAGAGCGGCGGCGTGGTGCTTGGCGTCGGGGATGGATGACCACCCGCGGGCGACGGGACGACGGCGGTTATTGAGGAGGCGCGGTGTAGCCGGCGACGAGGCCCGGGGCAGAGAGCTCGTCGGCGGACAACCTGGGGAGGAGAAGGCGGGGTCACGGACGGCAGGGCGGAGGCGGGAGACGCAGGGGAAGAGGGACGCCAGGGAGTGATGCGGTCGGCCGACGAGGTGGAAGAGATGGGACGGCGGACTATGCGGCCCCGGTCGAGCAGAGAGGACGACCGCGGTGGTGGAGAGGCGCCCGGCTCAGGCGGCCGGAAGCAGCGGATCCCACGCGCTGGGGAGGCGGTCATGGCGGTCGAGGTCGCGGATCGAGGCGGCTTGGCGGCAGCCTCAGGGTTGTAGAGGGCCAGGTGCGGCGGCGGACGGGGAACGGCGAGTGGGGAGGAGAGAGGAGACGGGGTGGGGATCGTGGGAGATGGGGGTCGCGTGGAGGGGACGCGGAGTGGTGGGGCCGGGGCGCGGGGATTGGGGTGGGCTGTCCATCCCGGGAGAGGTGGTTCTGCGGGCAGGTCGCAGGGTGGGGCCCGACTCGGTCGGTGCGTGGGGGAGGTGGCATGGGGATTGGGGTGGGGTTGGGCAGGAGGCATCGTGTGCGTGTGTGGTGTGCGTGTGTGGTGAGATGGAGGGAGCAGGTGAGGGTGGCGGCGGGTGGGAGGGAAAAAAGGTGAGGGATGGGGTTGGTGGCTGTGTGGAGAGGGGAGGTATTAGGGTTAGGAGTAGGTGGGGTTAGATTAGGGTTTTTTTGTACGGGCCGGGTAGTAGGTGGCCTGGCCTAATGGCTGGGCTGCCTCCCCGGTCTGAAAAGAAATAGTTTTAGTTATTTTATTTTGTCCGAAATAGACTTATGTAGATATTTTGTAGACAAAAGAAAATATCCAGAAGAGGCCAGGTTTTTTAATTTGAATTAAAGATGGGAATATTTGGAAGACAAAACTAGGCATTTCGAAAATAGTTTTAGACAAACAAATGCATGATGACATGACGATGCTCAAATGCAATGTGGCATGATGACATGAGCATGCGGTCATGATGATGCAATGCACAAAAACACAGCGATTTTTTAGTAGTGGTTTTAGCAGGGTGCCACACCCTCCGAAGACGGAAGGCCGCAGGCCCTCTCACCCTTGGCAAGATGGTCGCAATTGTCAATGAATACGCAGACGATGAGGAGAACACTCAAGCTATGCCTGGGCCCGAAGCCAGAGGAAGCAACAACAATAGCCCACCTCCATCACCCTCCACATCCACCGTCAACAACATCGAAGCCAACTCTAACTCCATCCTTGATGCGCTATACGCCGACATCAATATCGATGGAGGCGGATCGGATGCTAACTCGGAGGAATACGATGCTGTTATGAGGGAGATCGAGCATGAGATCAAGAAGGAGGAGCGCGTCGAGAAGGCCAACACGTCCCACCAGGTGCTAGTCGCCATAGGGGGCGCGATGGAAGAAGACGGGCATGAACCGGAACACGAGAGAGCTCCACCCACACCTACGGTTACCAGAGCGACAATGGCAAAGAAGGCCACCGAGCCTCCGGCTCCGGCCAAGGCCATGCCTCCTCTGGCTATCCGACCGCAGCAGGCAGAGGAACTCACCACATGCCCTAGTACTTTCAAGCAAACAAATCCGCCGCCACCGCCACCGTCAACATCTGCAGCTGGCAACCCATTGGTTACTCTCGCCGACAAGGCGATATACGGTGCACTCCTCATTGAGCCCATTACCGTCACCCATATTCGGAGCATTACGGAGCTTGATGAGAAGCATGCATAAATCCTAGTGGAGGCCAAGTGCATCACAGAACATGGCACTTAGCTAGACAAAGACATGGCCAGGGCACAACAATCTATCAAGGCGACAAGAGCTATGGAGGCTGAGTACAAGCAGTTCCTACTGAAGGACAAGGCAAAGAAAGCACCAACTCATGTCGTCAAAGACCCCGATGTTCGGCGTAGGTTGGGATATGACGGAACCAAACCGGCAAAAACCATCCCATACATTGATTCAGAGGGGAGGCAAGTAATGCCAACTCCTGCCCTCAACATTGCCGTCGCCAAGACCCTCCTAGAGCAGGACAGGTCGCTAGAAGCAGTTGCTCAGGTGTACGACCTCGTCACCAAGGCATGCACGCAACAGGAAAAGGCCACCTAGTAGAGGCTTGAGTCCAACCCGGAGCTTTGCCAGTCAACCCTAAACAGCCGCAGAAGACCAAGATCTCCCCATGATGAGCGATCCCACATGGGCTCTACGGAGCGAAGACGGAGGGATGCACGCAACATGGTTGGTGCCATTGATACATTGCAAATGTATCTATAATTTTTGATGTTCCATGCTTGTTTTATATCTACTTTCTTATGTTTTGTCCACACTTGGGAGTACTTTTACACATTTTCTGGAACTAACCTATTAACAAGATGCCATAGTGCCAGTTGCCTGTTTTCTACTGTTTTTGGTTCCAGGAAGTCAGAAAATGAATATTCTCGGAATTGGACAGGACAAAAGCCAAAGTTGATATTTTACCGGAAGACTCACGGAGCCAGAAGACGAGACGAAGAGGGGCCACAGAGAGGCCACACCATGTGGTGGCGTGGGCTAGCCCTGGCCACGCCACCAGGTGGTGTGGGCCCCCTGGCCGCCAACCGACCTTGCCTCTTCGCCTATAATAAGCCTCCCGATGCATAAACCCTAAATCGTCAAGCCTCCAGCCACAAATCTTGGGAGAAAAAGAGTTATTGCCCGAATCTTGGGCAAGGTTTTGTGCTTTGATTCATGCACATGATGGAAGTCCTTTACCTAAGAATGAGCTTCTTGATATATTTTATAATGGACTAACCGAGGAATCTAGGACATACCTAGATAGTTGTGCTGATTGTGTTTTCAGGAATAGGACTCCAAAGGAAGCTGAGGAATTAATGGCTAAAATAAGAAAGAATTATGAAGATTGGACTCCTCCTAAACAAGCTATACCTAAAGTAATTGTACCTGAACCATCTATTCCTGTGCCTATTCCAACATCAAATAAGAGGGGAGTTATTGAATTAAATGATGAAGTGATGAAGGAAGCTAAGAAATGTCTTAAGGAGAAGGGAATTAAAGCTGAAGATGTCAAGAATTTACCTCCTATAAAAGAATTATGTAAGCCTATTCCCTACTCATCCACTATTGAGGTACACTCTCTCCAACACTTTGATGAAGGTGATATCCCTTACTCTAAACCTCCTGATCAATGCTTAGAAGAATTCGATATCTTTATTGTTAAGCAAGATAACTTTAATAAAAGGGTGCAAAATCATCTAATGGAAAACACTAGAGCTATTGTTGAGTTGAAAGATATTGTGGAAAGAACCTCTAATAATGTTAAAATGATTGTTAAACACTTTCAAATGGTTCAAACTCAAATAGATCAACTCGTTAAAGTGAAAAATGACTTGCTAGTTAATGTTGCTAAAGAAAAACATGCTTATGAAATTAGAACTAGAAGTGGTGCTGCTACCCAGGATCCTCTATATCCTGAGGGGCATCCCAAAAGAATTGAGCAGGATTCTCAACAAGCTGAAAATAGTGGTTCTACTCGTAAGAAAAGGAAAAAGAAACATAAAACTGTTGTAGAACCCTCTGAACCTGCTATAGATCCTAATAGTATATCTATCTCTGATGCTGAAACTAAAAGTGGTAATGAAGAAAATGAGTCCCTAATGAAGAAAAAGTTGAAGAAAAACCCGAAAACCACACTAAGACTACTAAATACACTAAAGAAAATTTTATTGCTAAGAAACATGGTAGTGAAAGAGAACCTTGGGTCCAAAAACCTATGCCTTTCCCTGATAAGAAACACAAGTCAAAGGAAGATGAACACTATAATAAGTTTTGTGAGTGGATGAAGCCTTGATTCTTCCAAATTCCTTTGACTGATGCTATTAAATTGCCTCCTTACTCAAAGTATATGAAGGACATTGTCTTGAATAAAAGGAAGATCCCTAATGAACAAATTTCTACTTTGCTTGCTAATTATTCCTTCAATGGTAAGGTTCCTAAGAAACTTGGAGACCCAGGGATTCCAACTATCCCTTGCTCTATTAAGAACAGTTATGTTAGAACTGCTTTGTGTGATTTGGGAGGTGGAGTTAGTGTTATGCCTTTCTCTCTCTATAAGAGGCTTCAACTTGAAAAATTAATACCAACTGATATATCTTTGCAAATGGCTGATAAATCTACCACTATTCCTGTGGGTATATGTGAGGATGTACCTGTTCAGGTGGCTCACAATTGCTTGATATTAACTGATTTTGTTGTGCTTGAAATGCCTGAAGATGATAATATGTCTATTATTCTTGGGAGACCTTTTCTTAATACTTCAGGAGCTGTTATTAATTGTAATCAAGGAAAGGTGACCATCAATGTTAATGACAAGGAACATACTGTCTATTTCCACAAGAAGATTGAAAGGACTTATGGCTTGAATTCAATTGAACATGTTGAAGGCATTCAAGTTGGAGAAATATATTGTCCCATACTAAGAGAAAAATTTGAAACTATTATGATTGGGACCATTGCTATCAAGGTTGAGGTAACATAATCATTAGTGGAGTACAAAGTTTTGTCTCATATGCAATTGTTTTGGTAGCAAGACTTGATCAACCTTGTTAACAAAAGGATTCCATTGAACAAAACAATGTTTTCATTATGATTATCTCCGTTTATTTCTATCCTTTCCATTTTAGTTTTTGCTTTCATCTAGTTTTATTTGTGTTGTTAGTTGCTTGCATGTTACAACTTATCTAGTTCTAGCCTTGTTTTGTCCTTGCATCATGTTTCCAAAAGAAAAAAAACTGTCTGTCAGAAAAATCATTCTTCTATCTCTAAAAAATTCCCAAAAATAAAGTGTCTCGAAAAATTCCAGAAAATCCATATTAAATTTTTACGTGAAAAAAGGGGCAGAGGAGTACCTGGGAGGTACAAGGGGGCCCACCAGGCAGGCACACCGCGTGGTGGCGTGACTAGCCTTGGGTGGCGCCATGCCCTGGTGTGGGCCACCCCTGGCCCCCCACTAACTCTCTCACCTGCCACTTTCTTCTCTCTCCCGAGTAAGCTCCAGTTCATAGGTCAAAATCACGTTCTTGCTGTGCTTGCTCTCGATTTTTTCGATCTCCTTGCTTAGCCCATCTTTCTTGCTGAAATTTGGAGCATTTGTTCCCTGGTATGTGACTCCTCCCCTTGTCCAAGTAGATTTGTGTTTAGTGGATTATATGTTGAGTATTTTTCTGCTGTAGGTGACTGGTTATGAGGGCTTGTAAGCTTGTTTGGTGCTTAGCGATATAGTTTTGATGCATGTTTAGGCCTCTTGCAAGTCCCTATGAGTAGAATCCTTCATTATATTTACTTTGCAATCACTTGTTTAATAGGTGTTTAAATTTCAGAATAGAAGATGAGTGAACACCACCTAAACCAACATGAGCTTTGGGTGCCTGAGGTCATGAAGGTCCACCCGGAGGAGGAAGTTTTTCCCTCCATTTATCCATGCCCTGAGTTCATGAGAGCTGCAGGAATTCTACAAGATTTTCACACTTTGGTTTCTAATGCAGGGTTAGGCACTTTTTGGAAGATGAACCTTGTCAATTTGTGAAGCTAAACTTGTCTGTGGTGCAGGATTTCCAATTTAGTCACTCTTTGCCTAACCCCATGGTCCATTACAAAATTTACAATATTGCTGTCAACCTTTCTCTTGATGATTTTTGTGCAGCTATTAAGGTACCTCAATGGGGATCATGTAGGAAGATTAAAGAGAGACCGGAACCACTCATGGATTTATATGCAGAAATTTTTCAAGGGACTAGCTTCTCGAAGGAGAGTGGAAAAATCCGTAACATTCATCTTCCATCCATTCGCTACTTTTCCTACTTTATTGCCAAGTGTGTTCTTGCTAGGAAAATTGCCAATAAGTTATCTTCGTTTGATTTAGCATTTATCTCTGCTGCTCTTAGACGAGATAGGTCTTACAACTTGGGTGCTTTGATAGCTTTCCATCTTTCTACTAACCGTGAGAAAGATGGAATTTGTGGAGGCCTCATTGCTTCTCGTTTGCTAGCATTGCATGGTTTAGTGCCTCATCATCTAGACCTACAGTTTCCCATAGAGAGGCTTGATTTTAATTCCATGATACAACATAAATTTATTTCCTCGTGGGCTAGTTTGAGTGAGTTATCTTATGAAATAACCTTTCTCAAAGCTAGTTGGAGAAAGAGCAAGTCCGAGCGTGTTGTTCTTTTGCATGCACCTGTTTTGTTTAACCTTGATAACAGGAAAGGATGGTCCCTCACTGAGGAGGAGCTTGACACGTACTTGGAAGAGCTCTCCCAACAGGAGCAGGAACCTAGAAGGGAGGTCACGGATGATTCGGTCCAGCCCTCGAATGAGGGAGAGTCTTCATATCAGCAGCCCGCTTATGATTGGGGAGCTTCCTCTTCTTCTCATGTGCCCAGCTACGACCATTCTTACCAAGATCCGCCCGCTTGGAACCCCTATTCATACATGGATTGATACCCACTTAGGCCAAAAGCCTAAGCTTGGGGGGAGGTACGCCGACACCGCACTCATCTTCATATCATGTTGTGTCGGTACTTTGTATATTCATGTTTTCGTTCTCTTTTTATTTTTCGTTCTTCTTTGCTTTTGCTTTCTAAAAACACAAAAAGACCAAAAATATTTTTGTTGTTTCTCTTTGGTTTGCTTCTCCTTTGTGCCTTGGTTTGTTTTTCCCTTTTTGCTTTGTTTGAATTTTTCGAAAAACCCAAAAAGATTTTGCTTTGTTTGTTTTTCCCTTTTGGTTCTTGTTTAAAAATCGAAAACACCAAAAATATTTGTCGTTCTTCTTTCGTTTTTGCGATTTTGCTTCAGGGTTCGGCAGTCCTCAGTGGATATTGGTTTCATATTATTATTCAAGCCACACAAGTGAAGAGCAATAATGAGGATCAATGACAACTTGAGGCGTGGTAAGAGGCTGGTAACGAACTCTATTTGTTTTCATTTTGTACATATACTCATCACTGTGGGCATGCTTAGTCCGTTCATGTAGAGTGTATGTTTTCTTTGGATGCTTAATAGTTCTTGCTTTCTTATGATTAGCTCCCGCTCGCTAATGTTTGTAGCATGTCTTATGAATGTTTGCTTGCATTGCTCTATTCATAAATTGGTATGACACCATGGTATCCTCCTCTGAATGTTTCATTTGAATTGACTTGGCACATGCTCACGCATGCACAGGACTGTGATAATCAGTTAAGCCTTGATGAATTATTTTGCCTTGAGGATCTTGAATCACTTTCATGCCATGAGTAGTCCTGTTTTGTTGCAAGCATGATCATGACAACCACTGCTCTCTCGTTTGTTGCTCCCTTACTATTGCTAGCCTTCACTTCCACTGAGTGTTCTACTCATGTTTTCAACTCCCTAAACCAAGTATTTCCAAAGTGTCCACCATACCTACCCATTAGCATCATTTGCTACCTCCGTGCATATTCAATATGCCTTGTTTTCTTCTGAATAAAATGTTTGCTTGTTATGAGAAAGTTAGTTAGTAAAGCTCTCACAAACTTGATGGCACACTTTATTTTCTTGCACTTAATAAACCTGAACCATTGTGTCCTTATTTGTTGTGCATATGCTTGCGCTTTATGAGTTGAAGTTAGCAGAACCATGTATCATGGGGACCACTTTCAACGCTTCATAGGTATTTTGTACCTAGTTGATATCATGTTCTTTTGCTTATGGATCCCGGCGGTGTGAAATAAAAGTGGAACTTGTAAGATCATGGAGTTTGTATGTATGTTAGAGAAACGCCTAGGCCGCTAGCCTAAGCCATGCCTAATCATGGTGGAAACTTGCAGCATAACCATAATGAGCATTCTATGAAGCATCCTCAATAAAAATCTATGCACATAGTAAATAAAAAGATCGCCGAAATGCTCATTGTCTGCTTGCCTTGTATTTTGATTATGGGATAACTCCCGTGTCATGTGCAAGGGGTACCCCGTTGGCGGGTCTCTATGATACGTATATACTTACAATGACAAGAGCTTACTTGTGACTGAAGTTGAGTAGCATGAGGATTGGTCTTCGTAAGTAAGGGGCATGAGGCTTCGATTTATAACTTGTCAAGCATATCCTCTTAGTTGTGTCACTTTCACCTTAACCACATTAAAGATGCTTATGATAGGGTACCATACTTTTAGCATTTGGAAGCTTTTCAAAATTATTCAAAACCTTTTTCTTCTACTTGTTGAGTCTCCACATATTCTTTGAGCACCTTGTTGAGAGCATAGTTGTCATTCTTTATGTTTGTTCCATTACTTGATTATTTGTGTTATGACTTCGATGCTTGTAGTCTTGATATCTTTACTTCTAGTCATCACTTGAACTTTAGAGGTGCCTTGACATTCATAATCAACGGCAAGCGAGATACCACTCTATCTTATCTTTTTATGAGCATTGTAATGTTTCTTATGTTCGTGCTTGATGCTACTTATTATTCTTGAGTTGGAATCTCTTCATAGCTTGCAAAGACTATTAAGTAGACTTGGTTGCATACTCTTTATTATGAATTGTCCAAGTAGTTGATCACATTGCTAAGAATATTTACATCATATGAAGCAAATGTGTTCATTAAAGTTCTTTTATCACACTCAGTTTTCAACTAAATTGCTTGAGGACAAGCAATAAGCTAAGCTTGGGGGGAGTTGATACGTCCAAAACGTATCTACTTTCCCGAACACTTTTGCTATTGTTTCTCCTCTAAACTTGTGTGATTTGGATGCAACTAATGCGGACTGACACTGTTTTCAACAGAATTGCCTTGGTGTCTACTTTTTGTGCAGAAAACCAACTATCAGGAAAAATCCCGGAAAATATGCCAAAAATCCTATTTCACCCGAAGACTCCAGGAGCCAGAATACGAGACGGAGAAGAGCCAGGGGTGGCCACACCACCTGGTGGTGCGGGCTAGGCCAGGCCGCGCCAGGGGGTGGTGTGGGCCCCCCAGGCACCCCCTCGGCCTCTCTCTTCGCCTATAAGGAGCCTTCTGACCTAAAAACTTCGGGGGTTCGAAGTTTTTCCAGAAGGAGTTCCGCTCCGCCGCCACCACCAGATTCCACGAAACAGCACCAGAAACTCCGTTCTGGCACCCTGCCGGGACGGGGAATTGGAGGAGATCATCGCCATCATCATCACCATCGCTTCTCCATCGACCATCCATGTTTCCCCCATCTACGAGTGAGTAATCCCCCGCTGTAAGCTATGGGGATGGTAGGGATTGGATGAGATCTTTCATGTAATGGCATCAGATTGTTAGGGCATGATGCCTAGTATCTTTTATTAGTGCTTTATGACTTTGTTGCGACTTGTTGTGCTTAATGCTTGTCACTAGGGCCCGAGTGCCATGATTTCAGATCTGAACATGTTATTGATTCATTATGATAGTATTGTTCTTGGTCTTATCTGCAAGTTGTATACACACGTTGTTGTCCGAAACCTATGGCCCCGAAGTGACAGAAATCGGGATAACCGGAAGGGAATGGCTTTGATGTGAGGATCACATGTGTTCACGAAGTGTTAATTCTTTGCTCTGGTGCTCTATTAAAAGGAGCACCTTAATTGCCAGTAGTTCCCTAGAGGCCCCGCTACAAACGGGCTGGCAGGACAAAAGATGTTGTGCAAGTTCTCATTGCAAGCACGTATGACTATATATGGAACACATGCCTAGGATTGTCTAGTACTTGGATGCTTTATCTTATTTATCTGCAATTGCCCTATGTTTTGATTGCCATGTGAATTGTCTTGTCCATGCAACGCCCGTCCATCCATCCCTATGCCTACCGCACTCGAATCCCACTGTTTACTGCTTTTGTTACTACTGTCTTTGCTTTACTACTGCTGTTACTTTACTATTCCTACTACAAAACTGTTGCTACTGATAAACTGCTGTGAGCAAGATTGTTTCCAGGTGCAGCTGAATTAACAACTCAGTTGTTAAGGCTTATAAATATTCTTTGGCTCCCCTTGTGTCGAATCAATAAATTGGGTTTCACTTCCCTCGAAAATACTGCGATACACCCCCTATACTTGTGGGTCATCAATGACTTTTGGAGCATGGACCGCTGCAGTCAGGATTCTGATGGAAAATGTGCTGTTTGGAGGCAAAATTCACAAAGATAAGAAATTTCAGGAAAATATACAGAAAATCCTATTTTTCCAGAAGATTAAGGATGCCAGAAGACGGAGTGGAGATGGGCCATAGGGGTCCCACACCACCCCCTGGCGTGGGAAGCCCTAGGCCGCGCCAATAGGTGGTGTGGCCACCCTGGCCCACTCTAGCCTCTCCCCTCTAGCGTATATCATCCTCCTGAAACCCTAAGACTCGGGGACCAACAACAGAAAGATTCCGCTGCCTCTGTGGAGTGGAAAACACCGAGAGAGAAAGATCTCTCCGGCAGACAGATTTCTGCCGAGGGAATTCCGCTGCCGCTGGAGAGGGGAGATCGTCGCCATCAACACCATCATCAAGATGGTCTTCATCGGGATCATCATCATCATCATCACCACCATCATCATCATCAGCACCCTCATCACCATCTCCATATTGCTGTAACAATTGGGTTGAAACTTGCATAGTTCATAGGGGAAACTTTCCCTGTGTTGATTACTCTTCGTAGTTGATGCTATTGAGTGAACCGTTGAATTATTATTTATGTTCAGATTGTTATACATCATTATTCCATCTCTGATCATGATCCATATGATGTCTTGTGAGTAGTTCGTTTTGTTCTTGAGGACATGGGAGAAGTCATGTTGTTAGTAGTGGAGTTGTGTTGAGAAAGATTCAATAGGTTGTGGTGTACTTCTTCTAGTGGTGTCATGTGAACGTCGACTAGATGACACTTCACCTATATGGGCCTAGGGGAATGCATTGTGTATTTGGCTACTAATTGTAGGGGTTGCCAGAGTGACAGAAACCTGAACCCCCATTAGGAAACCATTACACAAGGGACGTAAGGGTCTTAGAGGTTAAAGCTGTGGTTAGGTTTCTACCTTAATTACTTTCTTGTACTTACGTATGTTTGCAAGGGGTATAATCACAAGTATGTATTAGTCCTGGATGGGTCGGTACATTAGCACAGGTTCACCCACACAACACTTAGCAAGCTAAAGAAGATTAATCAACTATATGAAGCGAAAGCACTTGACAGTCTTCCCATGTGTCCTCGAGAACGTTTGGTCATCTCAAGTAATACAACCGGCTTGTCCTTTGCTGCATAAAGGATTGGGCCACTTGCTGCATTTATTCCTACTGTCTTTTATTTACTCGTACTTTGTTTACTTACTTTATCAAAAACCCCTAAAAATCCGTTTCCTAAGTATTTGCAGAGAATTCCTGATCCATACCACTAGCCAGCATCTTCTGCTCCTCGTTGGGTTCGACACTCTTACTTACCGAAAGTACTGCGATACACTACCTATACTTGTGGGTCATCAAGACTATTTTCTGGCGCCGTTGTGGGGGAGTGAAGCGCTATTGGAGAGTGGAACTGGTAAAGGAAACTTCTACTGTGAGTATTGTTTACTTATGCTAGTTGCTTTATTTTCGTTATGGATAATTCGCCGAGTCTCTTATTTGGTAATGCTACTACCACTGCTAAGGTAGTAGATAAGCCACCACCTGCTGAGAATGATGTTTTCAAAATACCTACAAGAATTATTGATCGTGTTATGGATAACTACTATGTTGGGGATGGAATTGTGCATCCTTTGTGATCATTTACTCTTTATACACGAATTATGCTAGTTGTTCAAGTGTGCAGGTATTACTACATATCAAGTTAAGAAGAAGTTATTCTCATTATCACTGAAAGCAAGAGCTGAGGAATGGTATAAGCTGCTGAAGAATGGTCAAGCTCTGGAATGGGAGGAAATAGTGCCTCTCTTTTATTCAAAGTTTTATCCTCCTAGTGAGATTCATAAAGACCGGAATCAAATATACAACTTTTGGTCTCTTGATGGAGAGAGTACAGCTCAAGCTTGGGGGAGATTGAAGTTACTAATGCTCAAATGTCCCATTCATGAGCTTCCCAACAATATTATTATCAATAACTTTTATGCAAGACTCTCTCTACATGACAAGGATTTATTGGACGCTTCTTGTGCCGGATCATTCACTTGTATGGAAGAAGAAGCTAAATGGGATCTTCTGGACCGTATTCAAGACAATGCTGAAGCTTGGGAGAATGACAAAGGTAGAAAGTCAGGTATAAATTATGATTATGAATGCATTGAATCTTTTATGGGAACTGGTGACTTTCAAAATATTAAAAAAGCTTATGGTCTAGATTCTCAAGCTGTTGCTTCTTATTTTAAGGCTTTTGCTTCCAATATTGAAGTGCCTAAAAAGAAGTGGAATAAGTATCATGAACCTTATAAAGATATTGCTGAGAGTGTTCCTGCAAGAAATACTAAAGTTTATACTGCTAATCATGTTTTACCTAAACCTTACATTGAGAAAATGCCTTTCCCAGTTAAGATTAAGGAACATTCTATGATAGCTAGTATGGTTAATGAAAGTATAATCAAAGCTGTTGAACCCGATAAACAAATGGTTGATGAAACTATAATAGAAAATGTGAAAGACTTTGTTACTAATTATGAAAAAGAGGGACACACTATCATTTGTAAGGATACCTCTAATATTGTTTCACAAAGTAGTGTTATGAGAGCTAGTATTCCTGTGTTTTCTGTTAGAATAAGTGATCATTGCTATGATGGCCCTTGTGATGGCTATATTGTTAAGTTTATGCATGATACTGAAAGTTATTATGAGAGAGGGAAAAGTGTTCTTATGCATCTCAATAATATCAAGTTTCCTCGTTTTATGCTGAAAGTTTTTATGTTGCATTTCTTTTGCCTTCCTATGCAAGTAGCCTCTGGTTTTAACAACTTGTTTGTTTAAAAAATTCCCTTACATAGGAAGTGGGTTAGACTTGAATGTGTGTATTTTTGCTTCTTAATGCTCTCTTTCACCTCAATTCATATTCCTGAGTGAGCATCTTCAAAATTATCATGGCCATCTTAATGGCTATAAAGAAAGAGCTTTATAGGAGACAACCCAATTTGTTTTTGCTTTCAGTTTGTTTTTGTTTCTTTAAGTCTTGAAAGTTATCAATTTGGTAATAACCGCTCCTTATCCGTTTTGTTTGGTTTTTGTGTCAAGATCAACCTCTAATGAGAGAGAAGTAATATTTGGGAAGTTGCTGTCCCGAAACAGATTTTTGTGCTTCACCGTAAAAATTCGTGAGAGATATCTGTATGTCGGATTGAGCTGTAATTTTTTGTGCTTCTGACCCAGGTTATTATTTAACTTTCGTTAGTTTTGCACGTTTTGATTTGAGCAACAGAAGATTTTCGAAAAAATCGATATTTACCTGCTGGTCTGTTTTGACAGGTTTTGCCACTCTTGCATTTGCTTCTTTGTTCGATTTCCTTTTTGAATACTTTTTGGATTTTCGGGAGGAGTTGCTATAGTAGCTTATGTTTGATGGTTTTCAGTTGAAGTTGGACTCAAAAGGTTTTATCACTTCACTTATACTAATGTTGCTAATGAGAACTGTGTGAAAGAAATTTCCAGGAAGTGGAGATAATGGTATAATAAGGAAGAGAAGGGTTTTATGACTCAAGTAATAAGTGTATGAAGATGAAGATATCGATGATATTCAAGTGGTGAATACAGACGAATCTACTAGATACCAAATTCAGAGACCTGCAGAGTCCGTTTCCAAATAGGTAACAGTTCTGGTAAGGAAAGTTCCATGAAAATACAATCCAACTATATTTTTACAGTTTTCAGTCAATAAGGAAAGCTACGAAGCGAAAAAGGGACGAAACGGAGCCAGGGTGGCTCACACCACCCTATGGCATGGGCCCACCCCTGGCCATGCCACCAGGTGGTGAGTCCACCCCGGACTCCGCCTCCGACCCGTTTTCTTCCAGTACCTTCCTTTTGATATGAAACTTCGTAATATATAATCCCCCGGATCCCCGGAGGTTCGTATATCGTGTTTTCGTCGTGTTTTAGTTTCGATCTATTTCTGCCAGGACATACTCTTTGAAGGTTTAGAAGCATAATGGTGTCTGCCAAGGATAAAGGGAAGGAGCCTATGGAGGAAGACCTCCAAGACCCCGGGAAGGAGAAGGAGATCAAGAGTGAAGGTGAAGAGGAGCAAGGCCAACATCCGCACACCGGCACTACCATTGCGAGTATTGGAGTGGTGACAAAACCTTCCAGGGTTAGAAGGACTGCATGGATGCAGACTGGGGGGGGGGGGGGGAAAGCTCCTCGTCACAGTTTGGCTCCACGGTCACTTCCTCCACACACCAAGAATCCTTTCGATACCCTTATCCATGAGCATCAATACCAGAATATGCCCAAGGGGAAATTACCCTCCAATTGGGATTTGCCTCGTTCTAGCCATGCAGGAAAAGAAGACTTCAAGGAGGAAGAGTGGGGAAAGAATCGCAAGAGCTGGGATTCTCAACCTGACATGATCATGAGCCGCATTGATCAAAACTCACAACTTATTCGTAATCTCACGGTCGAGATTGAGGACTTGGGGAAGCTAATCAAAGAGATCATCAAGAGGATACCACCACCACTGAAGGAGTAATTCGTCATCAGGTTTGGCATCCCCTTGGTTTGTTCCAAGCTTGGGGGAGTGCCGCGGTATCACATCACTATCTTCTATCTTTTTACCTTATTAGTAGAGTCATATCATGAATAGAGACGTTATTATGTAGGATGGTTTGCATTATGGAAGTGTCCCCTCTCTCGTTAGATATGTATCCCTTGGTGTGAGTTGCCGTAATGGAATATTAATGAGAAGTTCTATCATTTACTCTTTTGCATAGCTTATATTAGTTTTCAATTCGTGGTTATATGATTGATCTTGTTGTTAGTATTGGTAGCACTTTGGGATCATTGAGTTAATTTAGTTGGTTTTGGCAAACCTGGCTCGGTTAGTAGCACACTATTTTTGTGAGTTGAATGAAAAATATAAAAGTACTCTAAAGAAAAATAATTTCATCATCTTTCTTTCTTGATTTGCTCATAAGTCTAGTATTCTCTAGTTAAGATCTTTTGTGCTTCCAAGGAAGATTGCATGTTTGTTTTTATCACTTGTATGTTTGTTTGTTTCCTTCCACTCTTATACTTGCTACCCATCCTTGCTAGCCAAAAACCTGTATTGAGAGGGTATTCTTCTCGTGCATCCACTCCTTTAAACCAAAACCCATGCCATTTGTGTCCACCATACCTACCTAGTAGAATTATTGCTATTCCAAGTAAATTCTTGTTTTGTCTACCTCCCAAATTAAACTTGTTATGTGAAAATTAGTGATTAAAGCTCTCACGAACTTGATGGCACACTTTACTTTCTTGCACTTAATAAACTTGAACTATTGTGCTCACCTATGTTGCGTATATGCTTGCGCTTTGTAAGTTGTGAATTAGCAGAACCATGTTGTCATGGGGAACGCTTTCAACATTGCACTGGTACTTTGTACCAAGTTGATATCATGTTCTTTTGTCTATGGATGTCGTCGGTGTGAAATGAAAGGGTCGCTTGTAAGTCCATGGAGTTATGCATATGTGTTAGAGAAATGCCTGGGCCGCCGGTCTAATCCATGCTGACATGGTGGAAACGTGCAGCGTAACCATAACGAGTATCTATGAAGCATTCTTCTTATAAAAAAAGATATAGAGATTGAGAAAAAGAGAAAAAAGGGAGAGATATTATGAAAAGAGGGAAGAGAGAAAAAAAGCACCATATTCCCATGGTAAATAAGAAGATTGCTGAGATGCTTGTTGTCTGATTGCCTTGTCATTTTGATATGGGGATTCTTCCGTATCATCGGGCAAGGGGTACCCCGTTGGCAGTTCTCTATGATACGCATATGCTTACGATGACAAGAACTTACCGGTGACTAAACTTGAGTAGCATGAGGAGCGGCCGTCGTTTTCAAGGGACATGAGATTCTCAACTTACAACTTGTCAATGCATATCCTCATATTTGATCACTTTAACCTTAATCACCTAAAGATGCCTATGATAGGGGCAATGAGAGCTGAAAGCTAGTAAGTATCATAATTTTTGGGAGCTCTTTATGAGACTTGCAATCCCTGCTTCCCTCTTTGAAGGGCCTTTCTTTTACTTTGTAGATTGAGTCAGTAAACCTACTCCCTTCTATCTCAGCAAGTATTTTGAGTTGTTGTGTTTCATTCATTCATATGATGTTTTATTCAATCATGTCTTATGTTCCTTGTTTTGCACATTTCTCTTATCTTGATGTTTACTACTTTGAAAGCTATCATTGAAAACCAGCTATTTGTGAACTCCAACAAATTATCAACTATGCTTCGACCAAGAGATAAGTTTGCCATTACCAATTATGATTTACTTTATGTATCTTTATTGTGTTTCCTTTACTTATTACATGTTGAGTTATATAATAGTGAGTTGTCTTCTATTATGATCTATTTATTTGATGAATGTGATGCTTCTTGTCCGTATTCTTTTATCGACTCTTCACTCCATAAACCTGAGGTCATGTTTATTGAGCTCAGTTTCGCTTGGGGACAAGCGAAGTCTAAGCGTGGGGGGAGTTGATACGTCCATTTTGCATCACTATTCTATGTCTTAATTCACTATTATTCATTGATATATTTCATATTTAGAGGTGATACTTATGTTATTTCATCTGTTTTTGCATGGTTGATGACTTTTGGAGCATGAACCGCTACAGTCAGGATTCTGATGGAAAAGGTGCTGTTTGGAGGCAAAATTCGCGAAGATCAGAAAATTCGGGAAAATATACGGAAAATCCTATTTTTCCAGAACACTAAGGATGCCAGAAGATGGAGTGGAGATGGGCCTTAGGGGGCCCACACCACCCCCTGGCACAGGCAGCCCTAGGCCGCACCAGCAGGTGGTGTGGCCACCCTGGCCCACTCCAGCCTCTCCCCTCTGGCGTATATCATCCTCTCGAAACCCTAAGACTTGGGGAGCGACCACAGAAAGATTCCACCGCCTCTGCGGGGCGGAAAACACCAAGAGAGAAAGATCTCTCCGGCAGACAGATTTCTGCCGGGGGAATTCCTTCCCGGAGAGGGGAGATCGTGGCCATCAACACCATCATCAAGCTGGACTTCATCGGGATCATCATCATCATCATCACCATCATCATCATCAGCACCCTCATCAGCATCTCCATATTGCTGTAACAATTGGGTTGAATCTTGCATAGTTCATAGGGGAAACTTTCTCGGTGTTGATTACTCTTCGTAGTTGATGCTATTCAGTGAACCGTTGAATTATTGTTTATGTTCAGATTGTTATACATCATTATTCCATCTCTGATCATGATCCATATGATGTCTTGTGAGTAGTTCGTTTTGTTCTTGAGGACATGGGAGAAGTCATGTTGTTAGTAGTGGAGTTATGTTGAGAAAGATTCAATAGTTTGATATTTAAGTTGTGGTGTACTTCTTCTAGTGGTGTCATGTGAACGTCGACTACATGACACGTCACCTATATGGGCCTAGGGGAATGCATTGTGTATTTGGCAACTAATCGTAGGGGTTGCCGGAGTGACAGAAACCTGAACCCCCATTAGGAAACCATTGCACAAGGGACGTAAGGGTCTTAGAGTTTAAAGCTGTGGTTAGGTTTCTACCTTAATTACTTTCTTGTACTTATGTATGTTTGCAAGGGGTATAATCACAATTATGTATTAGTCCTGGATGGGTCGGTACATTAACACAGGTTCACCCACACAACACTTAGCAAGCTAAAGAAGATTAATCAACTATATGAAGCGAAAGCACTTGATAGTCTTCCCATGTGTCCTCGAGAATGTTTGGTCATCTTAAGTAATACAACCGGCTTGTCCTTTGCTGCATAAAGGATTGGGCCACTTGCTGCATTTATTCCTACTGTCTTTTATTTACTCGTACTTTGTTTACTTGCTTTATCAAAAACCCCTAAAAATCCGTTTGCTAAGTATTTGCAGAGAATTCCTGATCCATACCACTAGCCAACACCTTCTGCTCCTCGTTGGGTTCGACACTCTTACTTATCGAAAATACTGTGATACACCCCTATACTTGTGGGTCATCAAGGAGCAGATCCTACAAGGAAGCACCATGTCCGACAAGCAACCGCGACAGTCGTGAGGAGTCGCATGGAGGGAGCAGCAAAAAGGCCAACCCACCGCTACTGTCGCCACCCAGCATCCATCATGGCGGAGGGCATGGCAGATCTCATAAATCGCACCACAACTCCCCTCCCCATGTCGGAAAAGGGAAGCAACCAGAGCCGTATGACACACGTTCACGGATAGACAAGATCCAAGAAACACAGGAGCTCCCATACCTTGGTCCACATTGTTTTGGACTAGTAATACGGGCCACAACCTACCCCAAGGGCCTTCGGATAGACAATACTATCAAACCCTTTGACGACACTGCTAGGCCAGCCACATGGTTACATGACTGCATCAAAGTTATTCACATCGTAGGGGGAAACCCTAATGTCGCCGTCAAGTACCTCCCACTTATGCTTACCGGCACTACCTGGCAATGGATTGATGACTTGCCAGAGAAATCAATATGCGATTGGTTGGACATGCATGAAGTGTTCACCAAGAACTTCGAGGGTAGGTACACACGTCCCTGCACTGTCGGAGACCTACAGCGGTGCGTACAAGAAAAGGATGAAACCTCTTATGCCTACCTGTCTCTCTGGCTGGATATGAAAATTCCTGCACAAGAGTGCACGAACAAACCACTATGGCCACCTTCATCAATGGTCTAGAGAAGGGAACTGTGCTCCGACATATGTTGAAGCGCAAGCAAGACAACAATGAGCTGAACCTCAACGCAATGATCGCCATGGCTGGCAAATTTGTCGCCGCTGATAACGACGCACGTGAATTGTTGCCAACAATAGCAATCCCTACCCAGGCGAGAAAGAACAATAACAACAAGCGGAAGACTCCGCCTAAAGAAAAGCAAACAACCGACATGGCCGCCACAATGTTCACTGGCAGAGGCAGATGCGGACATCGTGGTCGTGGCTAGGGGTCTAGCCATGGTCAGCAGAGGAGTGACTCTACACCCTCAGCGCCCTGCGTTCCCCAAATGTACGAAGAGTACCGCGGTATGCCATGTTTTTTCCACCTCAATGCAAACGATAAAGAAACCCACACCAACCGCCAATGCAAGTTTGTCAATAACCTCAAAGAAGACCCAGAGTCCGGCTACAAGCGAAGTTGGAAGAACAGACCCCACGGAAAGGGCAAAGGGAAGAACAAGGAGGAGGAGTGCAAGGATTCAAGTGATATGGATGAAAATGTGGAACCCAAGTCCGCCGATAAGGGTGAGGGCAAATGGAAAAACCCCATTCGATAAGAAGGCCCCTGCCACACTTTCCTTGGCACCCTCACCATTTGGGCCCAAAAAACATCCTTGAGGATACTGATAGCTACCCTTCCTCTAGTTCCCAGTGCATTAGGTGGTCGGAGATTCCAATCACTTGGGATAGGAAGGATCATCCAGATCTTATCCCAACAGAGAACCAATATGCCAAGGTCATCAACTCCTTGATTGAAAGCATAGAGTTCACCAAGTGCGTCGTGGACAGTGGAAGTAGCATCAACATCATGTACCCGGATACACTGCACAAGATGAACTTGACAGAGACCCATCTAAGGAAGAGGAACACCGTGTTCCATGGTGTTGTCCCTGGCCGACAAGCAAATTCCCTGGGCTGCATCACCCTTCCGGTCGCTTTTGGTGATGTCAACAATTACCACCAAGAACACATGACCTTTGAAGTGGTGCCCTTCAAGAGCGTGTACCACGTCATCTTCGGACGCGACATATTCCAGTCCTTCCGCGCAAGGCCATGCTTTGTTTACAATAAACTCAAGATACTCGGACCAAACGACATCATCACCGTTGACGAAAGCTTCACCAAGGCACAGGAGTGCAAGCTCAGCGGAGCCGCCTTTGCCGAAGAGGTCCTTTACGTGAGGAGTTCAAGGAGATCTAGAGCCAGGTCGATGTCGGCTTCAAAGAAGCAAATCACTGTTGTTGAACCCACATTCAAGGCCACCATCAAAACCAAGTAGGTGGAGCTTGTTGAAGGAGATTCCTCCAAGACCACCGCCATTGGCTTGGACCTAGATCCAAAATAGGAAAGTGCGCTTGTCGAGCTCCTGCATGAGAATAAGGACATCTTTGCCTGGCAACCTGCTGACATGAAAGGTGTACCTAGGGAACTTGCCGAGCACAGCTTGAATATTGATCCTAATGCTAAACCGGTGAAACAACCTCTACGACACTTTGGTGATGAAAGACGAAGGGCCATAGGTAAAGAGATAGCTAGGTTACTTAAGGCTGGCTTTATCCGAGAAGTTATTCACACCCGATGGGTGGAAAATCCAATACTTGGCCCCACAAAGGGAACAATGAATTAAGAATGTGCGTTGATTACACCGGCTTGAACAAAGCGTGTCCGAAGGATCCGTTTTCTTTGCCTTGCATTGACCAAGTCATTGACTCGACGGCTGGCTCAAAACTTCTATGTTTTCTCGATGCCTACTCAGGTTACCACCAAATCCAGATGTGAAAGTTGGACCAACTGGCCACTTTGTTCACCACACCGTATGGCACATACTACTATGTCACCATGCCCTTTGAGCTGAAAACCGCTGGTGCTACGTACCAGCGGACAATGCAGCGCTGCCTACATGACCAAATAGGTCGCAACGTACACACTTATGTGGAGGACATCGCGGTAATGTCAAAGAAATCAAATGACCTTATCACCAACTTGCAGGAAACCTTCGAAAATCTTCGGAAGTACAACGTGATGCTTAACCCCAAGAAGTGTGTCTTCGGGGTGCCATCCGGCAAATTGTTGGGCTTCATAGTTTCGCATCACGGAATCAAGGTCAACCTAGAGAAAATCAAGGCAATCCTTGACATCAAACGCCCCACGTGGTTGAAGGACATACAAAGGCTCACATGTTGCGTAGCAGTAGTAAACCGGTTCATCAGCCGACTTGGAGAGAAGGCTATTCCGCTCTACAAGTTGCTCAAGAAGGCGGGAAAATTCATATGAACGGACGAGGCTGATGCAACACTCTAGGAGTTGAAGAGAATACTCTCCTCCGCACCAATACTTGCAGCACCAGTATCAGGGGATCCTATGTTAGTTTACATGGCGGCAACCAACCAGGTCATCAGCATCGTCATTATGGTGGAGCGCAAGGAGCCAACACATGAATATGGAGTTCATCGACTAGTTTACTACGTAAGCGAGGTCTTGACGGAATCCAAGAAGCGTTACCCGCACTACTAGAAGATAGCTTATGGAGTTTTCCTTGCTTCACGGAAGCTAAGGCATTATTTCTAGGAGAACCCTATCACAGTGGTGAGCAAAGCCCCGCTGTCCGACATTATCAATAACAGCGACACAATAGGGAGAGTAGCAAAATGGGGCATTGAACTTGCCGCCTTTGAAATCACCTACAAGAGATGCGACGCTATCAAATCGCATGCATTGCTGGATTTTATTGCAGATTGGATAGAGCTACTAAAAGACACTCCTATGCTAGAGCTAGAATATTGGGTCATGTACTTTGACGGATCAAAGCTACTCAACGGCTCGAGGGCTGGTGTATTACTACAATCACCAACAGGGGAGAAGCTGCAATACGTCATGCAGATCCACTTCAACGCTACCAATAACATGGCGGAGTATGAGGCCCTCATTCATGGACTTCGGGTAGCCAAGGATTTTGGCATCAAGCGCATAGTTTGCTGTGGAGATTCCAACATGGTTGCCTAGCAGGTGACTGGCACCTGGAATGCGCGGAACCCTATGATGGTGGCATATCGAGATGAATTAGACGAGATAGCCAAGTGCTTCGACGGCTACGAAGGCAAGTACGTCAAAAGGGAGGAAAATGAGGCGACAAATCTGCTGTCAAAGCTTGGATCAGCTCGTCAAGCAATTCCTCCAGACATTTTCTTGGAGCATTTACGGACACCATTCATGAAGGGAGTGGACCCCGACAACCTGGATAGAGAGGACTCATTCATTAATTCAGTAACACTGACCTCTCTGGCTTGGATGAAACCGTTCATGGACTATCTACAAGATGGAACTTTGCCCATCGACGAAGTCGAAAGCCGGAAAGTAGTACGCAAATCAAAAGGCTATGTCATCATTGACGGCCAACTATACAAGAGAAGTACCACAGGAGTTTTCCTACGATGCGTCTCCCAGCAGCAAGGTATTGCCATCCTTAGAGAAATACATCTCGGAGACTGCGGGCATCACGCCGCTCCTCGATCGTTGGTGTCCAAGGCCTTCCGACAAGGATTCTACTGGTTAACTGCTAAGATGGACGCCGGAAAGTTTGTGCAAACATGTCTTGGGTGCTAGTTTTATGCAACACAATCAAATGTCCCATCTGAAGAATTGTGAACCATACCAATAACTTGGCCGTTTGCAGTCTAGGGGCTGGACATTGTAGGACCTTTGCAAACATCACCTTGTGGATTTACACACTTGCTAGTAGCAGTGGATAAGTTCACAAAATGAAAGAAGTTAAACCCATTAGAAAGCTCGATGGGGCAACAACCCTGAAATTTGTCCGGGATCTAGTGGTGAAATTTGGTCTCCCACATAGCATCATCACCGACAATAGCAGAAACTTGTCTCTCAGAGAAGTTGAGGAGTACTATCATGAGAAAGGCATCCGTCTTGACCTAGCGTCTGTGGCACATCCACAGTCAAATGGACAAGTTGAACGGGCCAATGGACTAATTCTGCATGGAATCAAGCCACGCTTAGAGGCACCGCTACATAGAGCAACTGGAGCCTAGGCGGAGGAATTACCATCTGTATTGTGGAGTTTAAGAACAACACCCAACAAATCCACTGGCTTGACCCCTTTGTTCATGGTTTATGGAGCAGACGTTGTCCTAACATCCGACATCCTCCATGATGCACCAAGAGTCGCCGCCTACAAGGAGGATGAAGCTAAAGAATCCAGGCGCCTATCTGTGGACCTACTCGAGGTAGAGCACATGCTGGCATGCTAGAGATCCACCATCTACCAGCAAAAGCTATGTGGCTACCACAGTCGCTGCGTTAGGCATCGCTCGTTTAAAGAGGGGATCTAGTGCTTAGACTCAAGTAGTAGAAATCACAAAAACTATCCACGCCTTGGGAAGGACCATTTGTCATAAGCAAAGCGTTGATCAATGGTTCCTATTACCTTGTCGATATTCACAAGTTGAAAGATAGGCCAAACAATCGCAAGCACAAGCAACATGACTCTAATGATGATTACCCAGAGACAGATCGGCCATGGAACATAGCACACTATGTCCCTTTTACACTTAGCATATTTTATATTATGTAATAAGTTTCTAATATGATCAATGAAATAAAGCATTTGCTTCACTCATGATTTCTGAGTCTTTTACCTCCTTTAGTTATTCATTTTTGGATCGTATAAACCCTTTATGTGCAAGTTTGCATTTTCACTTGTGAAAATCCCGCCTATGGGCATTATCTTAAGTTTTCTGGTCTACACGTTTTCTGAAGTTTTTATGTGGATTCCGGAGTAGTGACTTCTCGACACTCAAAGCCGACGATTTTTCTCTTAGGTTCTTGACGGTGCTATTAAGCATCATCGTCTGAGAGCAAAGTTCTGTGCTGTGAGTCTTCCGTCTCATGAAAGGTCAAGCATAAAAACCAGAATAATGGATAAGCCAGCACTTGCTTAAAAAATATATACAAACTGGAAACACTTGAGTAGCAGGAAACTTGAGTACAAGTTTTTCCGCCTTACAAATTCATTAGTTTTTTCCATATGCACATTGCAGAGATACATTTAATACAAACATTGTTTTATGGCTCTGCTGCAGGGGACTTGGTAGCTGCATCATCAACAAGAGAGCTAGGCCTAGAGAGTTCATCAAATTCAGAAGGGCTAGGGCTAGATTTAGAAGATGCCAGATCCTCATCCATCTCCTCAGCAGGCACGAAGACATCCGCCTTGACCCCCAGCCTTTCCTACCCCATGGCTTTGAGATTTTGCAGGTGGCTAGCCGGAATCGTGTCAAGAGGGTGGTGGTTCCTCGTCGTCCGAGGTCTCATGAACAGTATGCTATTGCGAACATTCATCCCCTCCCCTGGTCCAGTTCCTTTCGAAAATATCAGAGATGTGTTGCAAGATTTCTTTTTCAATGAGGCCCGTGTTGATTTCTGCGATATTCAAGACTGTCCTTTTGGCTCTGCATATGTTCAATTTAACAATGTCAGTGACCGTGACCGTTTAATCGCTGCGGGTCCAATCCCTTTCCAAGATGTTGCAATCTCGTTTACCAGGCATAATGAAGGCATTAACTGGCATATAACTCAGTTTAACAATGAATGTTGGGTCATGTTTCTGGGCCTTCCTCTTGATCATTGGCATACTGATGATCTGAATGCTGTTTTTTCTAATATTGGAAAGGTGTTGCTTTGGGAAAGAGACCCGGAGCACAAAGGCAGAATCATTGCTAAACTCAGAGTCACTGACCTTTTGGATGTGCCTAAAAGTGTTAGATTCACCATTGGGGACCTTGTGGAAACTGAATCATGGACTTTCTCTATGGAACTTTTAAACAGCAATCTCTTGGGGGGGGGGACCACCTGATGAGGACCCACTACCTGATGATGATGCTGACCCTCATCCCTTGCCTGTGGTGGGACCCATTTTTGGTCCTCCTCCTCCACCACCTCCTCCACAGTCTGAAGGTGACATTGGTGGATGGGCCAATGGGTTGATCCTGCCCCTCAACAGAATAATGCTGGTTGGGGACAATGGAATGCAGTTTAAGGAACAGTTTTTGCAGAGGGAGTGGACATGCCTATTGATAACTTGGATTTACCACCTTAGGAGGCTGACAGTGCTGTTACTGGTTCCATTCCTGCTGCCAATATTTCCTCTGACAATGACAATGCTTCTATCCATGGGGTTGATGATATTGAAGTGGAACAACGGACTGTTCAATTTACCCAAGATGTGGGCATGGGTGAGGTACTGCTCAACATACTCCAGAATTACCAGGATGATGAGGAGGAGGGCCAACATGCTAATGAGGGGAATCAGCAGGATGACTGGATGATTGAAGACACAAACGTTCTCTCTCCCAATGAGGCACATTTGCAAGTAGGGATAGTTTTCACTCCTTTTGTCAACTCCTCTGATATGCTATCTGCTAGGCAGTCCTTCTCCAAGCAAGGACTGGAACTCTGGGACAAATTATTTGCTCCACACATCAACAATTTTCACCTGGCAAAAACAGACTGCAATGTGATATTCCTGTAAGTTGGTTTAACTTTATCACCCTCATGCTCATCACTCCTGAAAAATTCAGTTGGGCAAAGCACTTTCTTACTTCTCCTCTTTGGGATATTATAATAGAGCCAATTGCCGAAGAAAATACCTTTACTTTCATTATCCCTGATGAATGTGTTGGACAGATGCCTCCTCACTGCTTGAATGATTCTCCATCAAACCTGATGGTGCCTAATGCTCCATCAAAAAAAAGAAGGGGAAAAGAACCTTTGGTGGACACTGAGGTGAGAAGGAGTCCTAGAATTGTGGAGCTTAATGGGGGATTTAAAAGTCATGTGAATTGATCTGATTTTAATTGTCTCTCTTGCAATGCCGCTCCACCATGTCTCAGCAATAAAGTTGTTAAAAACCTTGCTGATTCGTTTTGCAAGGTTAAGGAGGGTGAACTTGAGAAAAGACTGCTGAACAAGAGCAGGATCAATGATCTGACCATCAAGCCACCTGGAAAACTTGGACCAAAGAAGAATGGTTCTGACACAAACCTGTGAGGCAACAAGAAAGGAGGAGCTGCTGAATCCTGTGGACATCAGTCTAAGAAGAAAGCTCCTAAATAGATGTTTTCAATGTCTACACAATATTGTCATTTTGTGTCTGGACCAATTACCCTTGGATTCTGTTATGAGTTTCTTAGAATCATTATGTTGCTATGTGTGCTTATGACTTCAGTACCTTGTGATAAATTCAAGTTTGTTTGTGTGACTACATATCTTGTGTCACCCAATGTTATTTTAGCCTGGTTATCAATGAATAACAACAGAAATTCGAAGATTCTGAACTGGAATCTCAGAGGAATTAGCTCTGAGAAGAAGTGGTTGGCATTAAAAAGCAAAATCATTGAATCTAAATGTGATATCATTTGTCTCCAAGAAACCAAGAGAGAAACCTTTGACATGAATTAATTAAAGAAATTATGTCCAAACAAGTTTGACAGCTTTGACTTTCTCCCTTCAATTGGTGCTTCTTGAGGGATCATCATCATCTAGAACAGTTCATTGTTTAATGGAACCAGAGCATTCCAAAATGAATTCTCCACTTCTGTCACTTTCTCCTCCCAACTATCTAATGACTCCTGGACTCTTACAAACATCTATGGCCCATGTCAAGCTGATAGAAAAAATGACTTTTTGGACTGGTTTTCCAACATCATGATGCCTGATAATATGGACTGGCTTGTCGTAGGAGATTTTAATCTTATCAGAAGACTTATTGATAGAAATAAAAGTGGAGGTGATGTTAATGACACTATGCTTTTTAATGAGGCTATCAGCAACCTGGGGCTTATTGAATTACCTCTGAAAGGAAGGAAATTTACTTGGAGTAACATGTAGAAAGACCCCCTTCTGGAAAGGCTAGATTGGTTTTTTACTTCTAGTTCCTAGACCCCCAGATATCCATATACTTTTGTTACCCCCCTATCCAAGCCTGCTTCTTATCACCTACCTTTTGTCATTTCAATTGGAACAAACATTCCCAAGGCACAAATTTTTAGATGTGAAAATACTGGCTTCATCATTCTGATTTTAAACAGATTGTACAAAATGCATGGAATATACCAGTGAATCACCAGGACTTGGCAAAAAGGATGTGTGCCAAATTGAAAAATGTGAGGAGAGGTATAAAGATTTGGGCCAATCAGTTACCATGTTTAAAAGACCAAATAAAAAATGTGAATGACACAATTGACCTTCTAGATTTGCTTGAAGAGTCTAGAACTTTAACCATCAATGAATGGCACCTCAGGGACCTTTTGAAATCCCATATAATCTCTCTGCTCTAGAATCAAAACACCTATTGGAAACAAAGAGGAAAAATTAAATGGGTGAAAATAGGTGATGAAAACACAAAGTTTTTCCACTCCAAAGCCACCATCAGCTATAGACACAATTATATATCAATGATTAAGAATGACAGTGGGCAAGAATTCTTTCCTCACTCTAACAAGGCTGACATTCTATGGAATGACTTCAAAGCTAGAATGGGTACATCAAACAAAACTGAGATGCTTTTCAGTCTTGAAGATTTCTATGGAAATGGTATGACTTATGAGATGAAGAACTCACTTGAAAGACCTTTTCTTGACAAAGAAATTGAGGAGGTTATATCTGATTTGCCAAATGACAAGTCTCCTAGACCTGATGGTTCTAACAATGAATTTATCAAAAGCTGCTGGTCAATCATTGGAAATGATATCAAATTGCTCATTCATGATTTCTACAATGAGAAGGTCTCTCTTGAAAGTATCAAATCCTCCTACATTACTCTCATTCCTAAAGTATCAAACCCTTCTACCCCTGCTGATTTCAGACCAATATCCTTATTAAACTAAGTGTTCAAAATCATTACCAAAATACTTGCAAACAGACTTCAAACTGTTATTCTAGATTTGGTGCATAAAAATCAATATGGTTTCCTCAATAATAGATCTATTCAGGATTGCCTTGGATGGGCTTTTGAATATCTCTTCCAATGCCACAAATCAAAGGAGGAAATCCTAATTCTAAAATTAGACTTTGAAAAGGATTTTGATAGAGTTGATCACTCATCCATCATAAATATCCTCAAGGCTAGAGGATTTGGCAGGAAATGGATCAAATGGATTGAGATGATTTTTGAGTCTGGCTCCTCTGAAATTCTACTAAATGGAGTGCCTGGGAAATTTTTTTACTGCAGGAGAGGTGTGAGACAAGGAGACCCCCTTTCACCACTTCTTTTTGTTCTTGCTGCAGACCTCCATCAATCTGTCCTGAATAAAGCCATGCACATGCAACTTCTGACCCCCCAATTGATGGACCTCCTAACAATGACTTTCCTGTGATTCAATATGCTGATGATACATTGGTGGTACTTAAGGAAGATGCTACTCAATTATTGTGCTTGAAAGCCCTTCTTCAAACTTTTGCACTCTCCACTGGACTCAAAGTCAACTATTTGAAGTCAAGCTTGATGCCAATAAATTTATGCAATGATAGGTTGATCCACTTTGCTCAGACAATCAATTGTCAAACTGGCAGCCTCCCTTTCACTTATCTTGGATTACCACTAAGATTATCAAAGCCATCCATGGAACATTTTCTGCCTATTGTTCAATGAATTGAAAGAAGACTTTGTGATATAGCTGACTTCTTGAACTATGGAGGAAAACTGCAATTGGTAAAATCTGTACTATCCTCACTTCCTCTATTTTTCATGAGTTGTCTGGAGGTGCCAATCACCATCAAAGATCAAATCATAAAATATATGAGGCATTGTCTTTGGAGAAAAAGACTAAAGATGTTCAAGCCAAAGGACAAGCACTGGTATCTTGGGATAAAATTTGTCGTCCTAAAAATCAAGGGGGACTTGGAGTCCTGAACCTCCAGATTCAAAATACTGACCTCCTTTTAAAGAACCTAGACAAATTCTACAATCACCATGATATCCCTTGGGTTCATCTCCTTTGGGAAACCTACTATAAGAATGGAAAATTACCTGGAAGAAGCATGGAAGGGTCATTCTGGTGGAAATCTCATATCAAATTAATTGATAATTTTAAAGGCATGGCTAAGTGCAATCTAAAATCAGGAAAATCAGCCTATTTTTGGTCTGATCTTTGGCAAGATGAGTGATTTAAGAATAAATTCCCACATCTGCTGTCTTATGCAAAGTCTTCAAATATGAGTGTTCATGAATTTTTACAAGCTGATTTCTTGGAGGATAATTTTCACTTACCTCTTTCCCAACAAGCCTACTCTGAGTTTTTAATCATGGAAGAAAGATGCCAGGAAATCATTCAAACCATTCATGAGAATCTCCATGATAATTGGAGTTACATTTGGTGGTCAGATAAATTTGAAGTGAAAAAGGCCTAGTCATCCATGATTGGTTACTCCCCTTCACCACCTCATTTCTCTTGGCTTTGGACATCCTCTTGCCAGAATAAACACAAATTCTTCTTCTGGCTTTTGCTTCTGGACAGACTAAATACAAGGAATCTTCTTAAAAGGAAACAGTTTATTTTGCCTGACTATAATTGTGCAATTTTCAACTGTTACTTGGAAGAATCAGTTAACCATTTATTCTGGGAATGTTCATTTGCAAAAAAATGCTGGGATCATATTTGCAAAGATAGAACAACAAACTTATCAGGATTGGAGGCTTTTTCAGACATCAAAGACAAGTTACATCTGCCTTTTGTAATGGAAATCATTGTCATGACTACCTGGGGTATCTGGATCTGCAGAAATGAGAATTTTTTTAATGACAAAACACCCACACTCGAAATATGGAAAGCAATCTTCTATCAAGAGATGAGATGGATACAGTTCAGAATTAAAAGAAAATACTAGGAGAAATTCAAAACCTGGCTGAGTCAACACTTAGATCAGAGATAGAGTAGATCTTTGCCCTCTTTAGAGGTGGCACTTTTCCTTTTTTGATTTGCCTTAGATCAATAGACTCATCTGTAATTTTCTCACTGCAACATATTCATACCCATATAATTGAAAAATTGCAGTGGGGATTTTCCCTACTGTTTCACCTCAAAAAAAAGACATCCGCCTTGACCATCTTGGCAAGCTTGGTGTCGTAGCCGGCGAGGGAGTTCCAAATAGCATCGCTATCGATCTCCTTTCCTTCCTTGTCAAACTTCAGCATGCCGGAGGTCACCAGGTCCATATCGGCGTTGTCATAGTGTGCCTTGACCATGGACAAGGTCATCCTTGCACCAGCCCGAACACAAGAGGCTTTCCAGTCCTTGACTTTCTCGGGGGATCGACGCAGGATTTCCGAATACTTGGTCACGGATTCTGCCGCCTTGATGTTGATGCCGAGGGGCTGTGCTATCTCCTTGGCCTAGGCAATAGCGGTGTTGATGAAGCTATCGGCAAGAATCATGCATTCTTTTGGATCCGGAGCACCTTCTCCCATGTTGGTTAAACCAATGGGGGCTGTGTTTTTGTCAGAGACAAAAGTTCATGAGTATAAATAATACAACTACCCATCTTACAGATATTGACAAAGTCGGAGGAAAGTTACCGAAGATGGTCATCTTAGCTTGCTTGCAGATCTCCACCAAGATGTCCCGCTCCTCCTGAACTTTCTTGTACACCTCAAGGTTTCTTTCATTCTGCTTTTTGGCAACTTGATTTTGTTCCTTGAGCTACGTAATTTCGTTCTTCAGGCATTGCATCTCGATGTCAGCAGACTCTTGCAGCACCTTCATTTCCTGCGCATGGCCCTTGACAGCTTCAGCCAGGTCTTTCTTCAAAATCTTATTCTCATCGTCAAGCTCTTGGATATGCTTAGATTGCTTGACCATGCTCTTGGCTTTGGCAATGGCCTCTGTAAGACAGAAAACAGAAAGCATTGTGAGAAGTTGAAGAAAACTGAGCCATGAGAAAAGTAAGAGCTATTAAAAAACAGACTCAGGCTATTTTTGATCTGTTGCTTCAGGAAGGCTGTTTTACCCTATTCAAGGTCTAGTTCCTTCTGCAAGTTAGCAAAACTCTCATTGGCAGCAATTCTTCGAGCATTTTCATTCTGCAAAGAAGATAACATGCTTAGCTTTTCTAGAGCATCTAGTCAGAACTATCCAGTTTCAACTACACGCTCGGGGGCTACAGTATAAGATTTTAATCAACTAGTGTTCTCTCTTAGAGGGTCTAGTCGGAATTATCATTCTAAACTAGAAACTTAGGGGCTACACAAACAAGTTCTACACTTAGTTCTTTGGAGCACTCAGGCCAAAACTATTGATTTTCTGCCTAAGAGCTCGGGGCTACAGTGGGATGCATTACAAAGTAAAAGAAGTGAAGTTCAGAAACATACAATGGCAATCATATTTAGATTGTTGGCCAAGTGAGCATATGAGTCATGGAAAGTCTGAGCATTTTTATAAATAGCATCCGCCTGCTTAATGAGGTTGTCCAGGAACGGACGTCGAAGGAGTCAAGGCCAAAGGAGTTGTTGAAGCAGGAGGCATGGAGGATGTCCTGGCCACCTACTGTGTGTTGATGGAAGTTGATGGTTCAGAGGCTCCCGCCTTGTCCATGGCTGCAGCTGCTTCCGCCTTCGCTCCCTCCACTACTTGCTTCCCTTTCTCGATGGCATCCTTAGCCGCAGCTTCAGCCATTTTGGAGGAGGTACTCTCCTGTGTTGCTTGACCACTGGGTGCAACGTCCATGCTGGCCGAACCTGAGATATTATTTGTTGGATTGATATCTATCTCCATGGCGGAGGTCTCAGAAATGATGGGGGACGAAGGCCTAGTGGGGACTATTACGGGCTTGGCGATAGGAGTAGGGGGAGCAGTATCGGGAGAAGACTTGGCTGTCATGTCCTTGGCCAGCATATCGCGAATATTTTTGGACCCTCCAACATCTTTGGAGGATCGCTTCAAGCCAACACCAGATTTCTTCCTAAAACATACTCATTATAAGTACAGGAATTGAATGAGTGCAACAAAAATTAAAGTTAGAGAATGAATGAACTTACACTATAGCAGACGACCTAGCTAAGGGGATGCTGGTAGACTTATTATTCTCTGCCTCTAAGGCAGCAGTGGATTTCATGGAGACTCCACTCTCTGATTTCTTCTTCTTCTTGCCCTTGGCAGCAACGTTAGAGGTGGAGCTCTTCCGCTTTCGCACTGCCGAAGCCGGAGGATCCTTGGAGGCATCGTCATCGGACACCACCTGGATATCCTTCAGCTTGGGATCATAGACCTGGGAGGACATCTAATCTTCCACCAAGGTCACAAGATGTAAGGCAAAGGAGTGTTAGATTGATTACTTCAAGACGGAAAAACCTTAGAGTATATATATAACAAGGAACAAAGGAAACAGAAGCTACCTCTGGGCATTTGCCGCATTCAAACATGTCATAGGTGATTTTGAAGCCATGGTTCCAGTCTTTCACCTTGACTATGTCCTTTAGCCAGAGCTTGATGGAGTCAGTGGAGAAGTTATCTTGCAAAATACGCATGGGATCCTTCTGGTTCTTGGACTATATGAACATCAGCTCAACGCAGTGCTGCAGAGGCTGGATCCGCCTAGTGAACCAACACATGGCTAGGTCCAAGCCGGTCAGACCTCCGTCTACGAGCCATTTGATCCACCTTACGGCACAGTTGGCTTCCTTGTCAGACGGGAGGGAGGCTTAGGACCTCCAGGGGGGTGCTTCGGCGGCAGCCCCATCGACGAAGTCGGGATATGTCTCAAGACGGTTGGGCAGAGGAATATTTGGGCTATAGAAATATGTGCGCTGCCAGTTCTTGTAGGACTCATGGCCCACAATGTCGGGGAAGCGTCGGCTAGGCCGGATCTTAAAGCTAATAGTTCTGCATATCCGCAGCTCATTCTTAGATTCTACAGACTCTCTCTTAACGGTAAAGAAGTACACAAATAGATCTAACCTAGATTGGATTCCTAGGTATCCTTCTCACAAAGCTATGAAGTTGCTAAGTACGCGGATGCTGTTGGGAGAGAGGTTGTGGGGAAGTACCCGAAAGTAAGGAAGGACGTCCAGGAAGAAGTCGGAGACTGGCAGGCTTACGCCACGTACCAACTGAGATTTGAGGTACACCTTCTCTCTGGCTTGGGGAGAAGGAGTCACCTCGCCGGCCGGCGCTGATCGCCAGGCCAAGCCCTCTGTCGCAGGGAGATACCCCTCGATGATGAGTTCTTGTAGATCTTCAGCAGAGAGGTCAGAGCCCCTCCACACTCCTTTGTGAGAGTCACCCTCTTCTTCTGCAGCATCTGGAGCCGCCCGTCCTTGGTCATCGCCGGTGGTCTCCACCACGGTGGAGACAGGGACGACGACCCCGTCTGGTGGGATGGTCACTCCCTGGGATGGCTCCATTGTAGCCTTGGGGGTCGCAGCCGTGAGGGAGTAGAGCCGCTAGAGGCCATTGTGCAGGAGGGAGAGGATGGAGAAAGGGGAAACCTCTGGTTAGGGTTTTCCGTCAAAGAGCTCGAACAGTCGTGCGGCTAGAGGAATACGAAGACACAGGGAAGAATGCGGGTAAAAGTAAACACCTAAGCCACAGTTAATCTATATAGACATGGTGTCAAGATTCGTGCAAAGATATCCAACGGACGAAGTGTTGACGACGTGGAGATGAGCGTGTGCACTAATTTTGCCATGTCCTCCGTCTTTGCCGCTTTAACGTTTCAGATTTTTCGCGTGTAAAAATAGCTAATGATTAATTCACTGCCTTATGTGAGTTTCGATGTAGCGTAGGCTACATCCTTCGTCATGTTCTGACTGTTGTAGTGGAGTAGTCACATCTGAAGATTACATCAAAGGCGAAAGTTATCTGACTCTAGAAACGAAGACTTTAGGAATCTCCGACTACAATGCAAAGACGGAGAGGATTGCAAGGTTCTTTGGGAGACCTTCAAGATATTGCTTGACAAATTGCCGGCATCACCTAGATGGAGCATTCAAGACTAATAGGCAAGATGGCGCAAGATCTCAAAGTCCTCCGAGGGCTACTGTTGGGGATATGCTAAATGGGTATCACCATAGCACGTCTACCCGGGTGGCCCATAGTTGGTAGCATGGCCTATGGCCTGCTAGGCGTCCCAGTTTGATGGATCCAGAAGGGAGGCCCATGCCGGATAAAGGAAGGCTACGCAGGAGTCACCAACATACTCAGAGCCTTGAAGTACAAGACACGAAGACTAGTTTGTATTAGTGTAGGACTCTTTACCTTGTCCGGCAAGGTCTTTTCCCTGTAACTCTAGGTTCTGGTGCCTTTATAAACCAGACCTATGGGAGCCTTTAGGGAAACACTCAACATACAATGTACAACACCTCGCACAATGAACCGATCTCTGTAACTCGGCGTATTGCCATTATAGTGATTTATAGCAGGAGTAACATTCCGCCACCGTTGTGGGACTTGAACCTGGGTAAGCTGTGTTACCTCGTACCCGCAAACTTTCTGCCTTACCCCATGTCTCTAAACACTTTCTGTGAGGAACCCTCCATGGCATACTCATCAGCAATACCACGCCAAGGACTATCACAAGGAAAGTAAACTCGGATATAGAGATAACCAAACCACGCGGAGACAGAGATGTATTCCTGATACATTGCAAATGTATCTATAATTTTTGATGTTCCATGCTTGGTTTTATCTACTTTCTTGTGTTTTGTCCACACTTTTGGAGTACTTTTCATACGATTTCTTGGACTAACCTATTAACAAGAGCCACAGTGCCAGTTGCCTGTTTTCTGTTGTTTTTGGTTCCAGGAAAGTCAGAAAATCAATATTCTCGGAATTGGACCGGACAAAAGCCAAAGTTGATATTTTCACGGAAGATTCACGGAGCCAGAAGGAGACACGAAGGGGGGCCACAGGGTGGCCATACCACCCCTTGGTGCAGGCCAGCCCAGGCCGCGCCAGGGCATGGTGTGGGCCCCCTGGCCGGCCACCGACCTTGCCTCCTTCGCCTATATATTCCTCCCGAGGCAAAAACCCTAGGTCGTCAATCAGAAATCCACGAAAAGTTCCGCAGCGCCGCCGCCACCGAAGGGGAGATTCGGGGGACAGAAAGTCTCTGTTCCGGCACCCTGCCAGGACGGGGAGGTGCCCCCGCAGCCATCTCCATCGATCTCCACCACCATCTCCATCACCATTGCTGATCTCCATGATGAGGAGGGAGTAGTTCTCTCTCGAGGCTAAGGGTTCTACCGGTAGCTATGTGTTCATCTCTCTCTATGCATGATCATATTGTGATCATGAGCTTTGTAATCAAGTAGATCTACCTTGCTACTCAAGTGCTTTAATAGATCTCTGCTCTCCCCATGTGTGTGAAAGTGACAGCGTGCACACCATGGTGGCACTTAGGCTAGAGATTACAAATACTTGTTATGAGTTATATTTGGAGTTGGATGTCTTTATGAAATTGTGGTGTTTGTTTGAACCATATAGTACTCAAGGTGACAGAGTGGGGTTATCTAGATGGGAAATATGAACTTTGAGGTGTGCTATTATAGCCCTACCAACGATTAGAGTGTCCAGCCGGAGAGTAGTTCAGCGTAGTATCATAAAGAAGAATATATTTATATGAGAGTGTTCACTAGTGAAAGTATGATCCCTAGGCCTTGTTTCTAAGCACTGAAACACAGTTTGCTATTAGATCTATTACATGTTTGCTTGCTTCTATCTTTATTTCAGATTTACTTTAGTCTTTTCCATGCCATCAAGCTATCTTATATCACCGTTACCACTTAATTATCTATACCACTTGTATTTCACTATCTCTTCGCCGAACTAGTGCACCTATATACCTGACAAGTGTATTGGGTGTGTTGGGGACACAAGAGACTTCTTGTCTCTTGATTGCAGGATTGCTTGAGAGGGAATACCTTTGACCACTTCCTCCCTGAGTTCGATAAACCTTGGGTGATCCACTTAAGCGAAAACTTGCTGCTGTTCTACAAACCTCTACACTTGGAGGCCCAACAACTGTCTACAAGAATAGAAGTGTGTAGACATAAATTCCCTTGTTCCCTTTCTTGGGGGAAGGTACATCACGTTAGAGAGGTGTGAGATCCCACAAAGTATTTCTCCATGCCACGAAGGGCACCTTGTTCTCCGAGGCTATCCCGTTGAAGAAATAGCCACTTTCCTTATGGCTAGCTTTTTCTCCACTCGGATATGGCAAGCTTCACAACGCCCGTCAAGTTGGGCCCCTCCTGTCAGTTTTGACCATTATGTCGCTGCCGTCGTGGCTACCATATTGACTTGCAGCATTGGCGGCTGCATCCACTCCTCATTACGCTGTCTTCTTCTTCCCCGAAGCAAAGATCTTTGGTCGCAGCCATGGCACAGATCTGGGACGCCATTTCCTTCGGGGGTGAGATCCGGAAAGCTCGTCCTCACCATGGCTGCACTCATGGCATGACGCGGGGATGAGAATTCATTCCTGGAGGAGATCTGCCACCATGCAAAACCTTCTCGGTCCTACTGTCCTCCTCCCGAATCCAAGCATGTCGTCACCGTGGTCACACCTGCATCAACCACCGCGTTTGGTAGTGTGCACGAGTGGGTTCTGTCTCTTCTCGCCTAAATTGGCAGTTTTCCTTTTTATCATTAATTGGCAGTTTTTAGAGCACCTTTTCCTCTCTCACTAAGTTATGTTTATTTTTGCCCAAGTTGGTAGCAAATCTAGAGCAACTTCTCTCTTCAATCATTCGTTCCTTTTGGCCCTCGTTTTTGCCCGATTGAGTAGGAAATCTAGAGCAGCAAATTGTTGGAAATATACCCTAGAGACAAATAATAATACGGATTATTATAATATTTCATAAAGTTTATGATTAAGTTTTGTATCATGCTATAACTGTATTGAAAGTAAATGTCAATACACGTGTGATATATAAACATCCAGGAGTTCCCGGTGAATCTCTAGTCACTAGTTCATTGGTCAACAGATGATCAGGGTTTCTTGATCATGTGGCATTTTTGCCTATTGACAATGGAGTCACCTCATTGCAAGACTGAGATGATGAGCTATACCCAATCTAAATATCGTGACCCGATCATGTCACCGAGTTCAAGTTACAATGATTAGAAAAGACCTAGTGTCCTATTTCTTAGACCGTGAGACCATATCAATCACTGCCACCCGAGAATACTTAGATAGCATCAAATGTCACTTGTGTGATGGTGATGATAAAGGTGTGTTTAGGTATTCATAGGAACATGTAGAGGCATTACGCATCAAGAGCGGGATTTTTCTATCCGCGTGATGAAAATATATTCGAGGGCCCACTCGGAGAAGTTATATCCAATAGCTGGACGGAGTGTGATTTGATCATGGGGATATCACTTGTCGGAACGAGTTAAATAGCACTTCTAGGTAACGAGATTGAACACAACATGGTGATGTTGGTGATAAGATCTCAGACAATGCAAGTATTGAGGAGACAAAAGCAATATGACACGACATCTAGGGTTCAACGATGAAAGATTCATGGAATGCAAAGGGGTCATCATGAGCATCCAGGTCCCGTTGATGATCATTGGTACGGGAAGGTCTCGACCATGTCTAGAGTGTTCCCGAACCATGGGGTATCACACTTAAGGGCTTGATGATGCTCGGAGATCGTTTTGGTATCGACAGAATCACCAAAGGAAAGAAATAGAGAGAACGAGAAGAGTTTCAGCAAGTCCGGAGAATGTCCGGAGTGGAGGTGGAAGGAGTTCCATAGCCACGAGATTGAATAATATGTAAGTAAATGTTAAATATTGATTAATCATTTATTTATAATTATTTAATAAAAGAAAAATGAAATAAAAGGTAAAATACCTAATTGGGCCAAAATCCCTAGGGAAAAAGGGCCCGTGAGGGAAATACCAAAGGGAGGAGAGAGAGGGGTGGCCGGCTGGGCCTTTGGCACCCCACGAGGGGAACACAAGGGCCTTGGCCGGCCGACCAGCCCTCCCTATCCCCTCTCCTTTGTTTAGTCCCACATGGCTAAGCTAATTAGCTGTGTGTGTGTGGGGGGGGGGTCTCCTATATATTGAGAGGTATTTTGACAAAATAAGTACACTAATAATCAATAAAGGATCCCTCTCTTTTGGGGATACCTCCAATTGATATTCTCTATCTCTTTCCCGTGACCATGGTCCCAAGTCTGGATCACGTGATCATGAGACTTCTTCACCACGGAACGCCTCATGCTACGGGATTCAGATCTAGAAGGTCTACTTCCACAACTACTGCTAGATCGGAGGAGCGGGAGTCATCGTCAGGCACCAGGCGTGTGTAACTCCCTCGGAGGTTCAACACTTGGGGCACTAGGAGTCGCTGGAGCCGCAAGACTTCAACATGACCCCGAGGTCGGTGTCAGAGCGACTACATCAACCACGCTCTCCCGAGCGTTGAAAACGCTTTTTGGTCTTCAAGGGTAAGTTCACGAAAAGCCTCTCCCGTTACTGCATTACTAATAGATAAGTCCCGGCATTAGGGTTATTGGCGTAGGAAAATTTATTGTTTTCATGCGCGAACCCCTACAGTGGTATAATAGATATATCTATGCATAGTATTTCTAGTACCGGTAGAACACACGAGTTGTAGCGTGTGGACGTTGATCTTTTAGTTGTTACCCTCTGATAGCTCCAAATTTCTTCACTTTTTACCATTGGTTTTCCTCTTGTTTATTGCCGGATTTCCCTAAAGATTGCCCTTTTCACTAACATTAATGTCGCAATTAGCGAATCCTTGTTTTCTTGTGATGGTTTTTAGGCAATGAACATTTATTGACGATCTAGTAGCATTTATGGGCTAATTACACCAGAATAAGCAAATACCCAATTGAAGCCACTTTCATTGGAGGTGTTAGCACACATAACGACCACAGGTACGGTCGGAGCGCGCCCGTACCGTCCACCCGTACTACCCACCAGCGCCTTCCTTATATCAATACAAGCAACTTTTGTAAAGGGGGAGAGACGAGAAGAACCACATAACAGAAGTTACAGCCGCCGCAAGTCATCTAGAGGGAGAGATCAGATATGAAAAAGGAAAAGAATTTCACCACATTCTCTGACGATCTACAACCTCAAAACCACAGAGAGAGAGATTGGCACTTGTAAGATTAGGGTTTGATACTTTCATCTACCTTTGGTTTGTAGTTGATTGGATCTTTAATCGCTATTGTGGTTTGCTACAATAACTTTGAGATGATTTCTATTTGCAATAGAATTATGCCTTTGATTTGTCTACCTCTCATGTCTTAGTAAATCCCCATAGGCATGGGAGATGTAGGGGATTGGTGAGATGTGCTATGCCTACTTTAGTTCCATCCATTTGTGATCGTTGCAATGTTTATTTAAACGGTGAGAATGAATATCCATGTTTGCCTGATGTGTGTTATCTAATTGAAGGGCCCAGGTAACATGATCCAAAGATCTCATAGGTATGAACTTGTGTGCTAGTAATTCGGTGGCCCCTGAGTGACACGGCCGATATCAAAGAAGAGCTAGCACTACTTGAGGACAACAAGGAACCACCAAGATTAAAGCCTTGATCTGGCTGAAAGACCTTAATTAATGCGCTGACCATGGCTGTGGTAGCAGGCAGATGGATCATTGGGATTGGGAAGAATTGGCCATGAGGACTCCTAGTCGGTATATGGGTTGCTTGGCTACTCACTTATAAATAAGAATTATGATTATCACTTATTCTGCTTATTCCATTTGGCACTTTTACTATCACCATGAAATGAGTCTCTCCACGCCTAACTTCTCACCCACAGGACCTTTACACACCTTTCACATCTTTACTTTCATGCAATTTACTTATTTCCTAAGAAAGTTCCTCTATCTTTTATTAACCACTTCCACTATCAACATTTGCAGTCAATTCACTCAAGACTCGTGACAGCTTGGGTGCGGGAGAAACTCCGCATAAAACACTTTCCTAGGCTCCTCGTTGGGATCAATATAAAAACAGGAATTAATACTTCTGTGAAAACATTCTCTGGCGAACCTTTGCACTTACAGGCCATCAAGATATTTTGTGGTGCCGTTGCTGGGGAGGTAAGTGCTAAGTGTTGTTTCTTGACAACAGCAACTGTTGATACCATTCATGATCTCTGTTGAAGATAGAGGTACCACTCGATCAGGAAAATTCTATTTACCTCCATATATTGATCGTGTTTCGATCGAGAGACGATTATAATTTATTGAAAGATTTACTAATTCGCATACTGTAGACGTGAATAGCTTGATTCCATTGATGGCTGATTTGACCATCATCTAAGGGGCCAACCTTTGAGCTACCTTTGGGAGATTATGGGAATCCATCTAGGAACTTGAGGAAAATGCCTATTCTTTATCCTGAACTTGAAGGCCAGGAATTTGAAATATATCCTGAGCTAATATATATGATGACAGAAATTGCTTTCACCCATAGACAAAAGGAAGACCCTAGTGACCACTTAACAAGGGTATACGACCTTTGTGTTACTCTTAAACCAGCAAGTTTTCCAATAGAGTTTGTACTTCTTAAACTCTTTCACTTGTCTTTGAAATATAATGCTTTAGCTTGGTTACAATCACTACCTAATCATACTATAAAAAGCTGGGAGGATTACATCCAAGAATTCATGCATAAATATTGTTCATTTACTAAAATCATGCAGATCAAACGAAGCATAACAATTTTTTGCAAACAATTGGAGAAACCTTTTATCAATCATGGAATAGATATTATGCAATGATTATGAAAGTTCCAAATCATGGCTTTCACGAGAGTCTAGTTATCCAATATTTTTATAATGGGCTTAATGACGAAACAAAAGATATGATTGATCTATCTGCAGGAGGAACAATATGCAACTTGACACTGTCAGAATGTGTTAAGCTTTTTGAGGTAAGATCCTTTAATGACGAACAATACAATCAAGTTGAGGATATTGTACCACAAAAAGGCATGATTCACATACCACAAGATCTTATATCTGAAGTCAAAAAGTCCATGGAAGAAAAAGGTATAGCTTTAGAACTTGTAAAAGAAAACGATGTTGACATTCTTCAAATTTATGCAATAGAAGATGATTTAAATCTTGTAATGCAAAAGTTTAAATATCAACAAAATAAATTCCATGAGAAGAATTATAAACGCCTTATGACACAAGAAAAGAATATAAGAGACTTAACACAAGTTTTTAACGACTTGGGTCAAGCCACGAAACATTTCGATAGATATCTAAGTATGGTTAAAACCCAGTGTGAGAAGATAAATGAAACCCAAACTTTGATTTTGAACCAAGGAAATTTCAATACTGTTTCTACTAAGATTGTTACTAGGCGTGGTACAGAAACTCAGGAACCACAAGGGCCACCTCGGTATCAAGAAGAGCAAGATCTAAAAGCAAGACAAACTCAGGAGATGAGTCAGTAAGAAGATGATCTAGTAGACCCCCAGGATGATATTGATTACGAAGCCTAGAAAAAGGATAATAAAGCTTCTAGCACTCAAGAAGAAGAGGGAGTGGGGGATACGCATAAACCATATGATTCAGACATTGAGACTATTGATTCAAGGGAAGAAACCGATCTCAGAAAGGAGCAAGAAGAGCAAGGTGTTATCCCGCATGAAGAACACACCAATAAGCAAAAATCAGCTGCAAGGAAAATTAAAAAGAATGCAGAACTAGTGACAAAGGTAAAAGAAAAGGTAATACCTACCAAAAAGAAAATTCCTTACCCTAACCGAGTTCATTACGAACCAGAAAAGGCTATTTATGATTCTTTTGCTGAGGCACTGAGCAACTTGTGTTTAGAACTTCCATTAACTGATGCTATTCAAGTCCCTACTTATAAATTTTTATCAGAGATATACTTAATAGAAAAAATAAAGTAACCAAGACTGTAGCAGTTATGACAAACTTTGGTGATAAACATCCTACTAAGCTTGGGGATCCAGGGATACCAACCATCTAATCTGCAATAGGGAAAACTAATATATTCAATGATCTTTGTGATTTAGGAGCAGGTGTTAGTGTTATGCCTTATTTCCTATTTAAGAAATTGAATCTTGGAGAATGTTCTCCTACTTCAATAACACTGCAAATGGCGGATAAGATAACTAAACAACCTGTCGGAATGATCGAAGATGCTTTACTTAGAATAGATCAGCATGTTATACCAACTGATTTTATTATTCTTGATGTCCTTGAGGATGACAAAGTATCTATCATTCTTGGAAGACATTTTCTTAGTATAGCTAGAGCTAATGTAGATTGTTGTAGCGGTAAGATTTTCTTCAATATATATGATGATCAGATTGTTCGATACTTTCCTAAGAAACAAGAGCACAATGGAAAATACGTTCCACCGCCTAAGAGTGATCAAGCTTGAGATGAACGCCGATGATATGGAGTTTGATTAGTCAAATCTCTAGTATTAAACACTTAATGGGAGTTAACCCATTCTTGATAAATTTTGTTTAAATTTTTATTTTATTTTTATATTTTGCATTTACTATTTTATTTGAATAATTTAATAAGTTTGTTTTGAGTTTTTAACTTGTTCCGAGAATTTACCTTAATGAAGTTGAGAAGCAAGAGAAAAATGAAGAAAATAAAATGGGTTCAGTACAGATACCGAGCATCGGTATGGCCGTGGTACGCCCGTACCGCGCGCTCGTACCATGTCTTGACAAAACCTACACAGGAACAATTCTAGTGACGACCAACGGTACGGCCGCGGTACGCCCGTACCGCGCGCCGATACTGAACATCGATGAAAATTGACGTCGGCCTCGAAATAGATAACGACCACTGGTACAGCCGGGGTACACCGTACCACGCGCCCGTACCAGGTCGACCAGGTTTGATCTCGAACCTAATGTTGATCCAATGGTGACGACCACCAGTACGGGCGGGCCGCGCCCGTATCGCCCACCCGTACCACGTGCGTCGCTAGGTAAAGGCCGACGATGGCTGGCTTGCAGCCAGCCCCTTCTTCTTCTTCCTCTTTCTTCCTTATTCTTTCTCTTTCCACCTCAAACTCTAGCCTTCTCAAACCGTTGATTCTTCATTGATTTCGTGTTTTTGAGTTGGGGAATCTTCACATCAGTAAGTTTCTCGTCCGATCCATACTCTATTTTCTGAAATCCATGGTTGAATTCATCACATTGGTTATTTAGATGAGTTCATCATATTTTGAGATTATTATTGATTCCTCACGTTAGGATGTTTAATTTCTGCATGTAATCGTTTGTTTGTATGATAGAAACTTGATGCCTATAGTTTTATTCACAAATTTCGCAGCACAATGCATAACATTGGAAGAATGTTCCGCTCGGGCAAGGGCTCGGGTATGGCGGGACCTTCAGGCTCCAACAATCTGCCAGGTTCGAAGAAGAGATGCTCGGAGGTGGACAGCTTGAGGGCTGCCATGAGCCGAGACTATGAAAGGGTGAGCAACCGCAAGGTTTTGCCCACCAAGTGGGTAGACCGTTAGTTCCTCTCCTTCCAGGGTCTTATGGAGGAATTCAAGCAGATGACTGTGAAAGCTGGCATGGTCAACTTCTCCTACCTCTCCATCGACACCTATAATCTCACCATGTTCGAGTTTATTTCATTGTTCCACGATGATCTTGATGTTGTCAGATTGATGACTGGTACGCCATGAGGGGGTCCTCGAGGCATGTGGAAGAGAGGGGTGTGAGACGTATGGTGTTCCGGGATGGTGAGCACACAAGTTTACCTAGGTTTGAATCTGCCGGCTTTGGACGGATCTTACTCCTGCTAGCAATCTAGTAATACGGCAGAGCCGGAATATGGGTTACAAGGGTTTCGCTTGTGCGAGTTGAGATTGTAGACTATTGTGAGGGTTATCAGGTGGTGCCCTAAAGGCTCTCCCTAGGACAGCTTATCTAGATATCCGGCCTAGGGTTTACAGGAGAGATCTATCCGGCTACGACTAAGAGTCGGTTATAGAGTACATCTTGGACTACAAGTAAAACTACGGGCCTATTTCTGTAAGTCTTCTGGGCCTTCTCGTAGCCGAACTGGACTCCGTCTCTTCTCCCTAACTGGGCCACCCGTGAAGCAAAGCTCTAACCCGAAGTGGGCCACCCTGGTTAGTGAGGCACAGTGAGGATACCAGGAAAGGATATCCCCAACAGCAGCCCCTAGAAGCCTCCATGATCCCAAGTCGGATTTCATCATCATCTAGGTTGATCTTCGGCTTGCAAAATCGTGAAGAGTTCCTGAAACTTCAAAAAAGAAAGGAGTAGATCCGAGTCTCAAATGAGCTGGACCTATGAATATGTTATTCGGGTTTCCAACTCGAAATTCAAACTGAGCCGGAACTTGGTCTCTGAGGTAACCTGACACTAGTCATGGTCAAGTCATGTCACTGATAGACATTTCCTGTCAGCACGACTGTTGGTGGGTCCGCCTTTCGCGGAACCGAGGCACCGTTTCAATGCCTGCGTGGAGATCGAGACGACATAATCACCGCATGGGGGTTTCCCAGCTCCTTCCACGACATGTGGCATGTTCACTATAGCATTTACACGAATCTTGATGCGGGTGGAGGATATAAGTGGTGAGGATTTCTTTCCCCATCTTCTTCACCAACGCTTGGGACGTTTCCTTCTCCCCTATGCCTCCCCACGAACCTAGAGCTCCTCTGCTCCCAAAAAACTTCCAGCGCCACCCATCCAATGTCACCGGCGCACACAGAAAATGGCTTTAGCATCATCCTCCGGTACGGCGGTGACAACAGCAACGACAGCGGCGTCGGAGAAGGAGAGAAATAGCAAGGTATGGATCCTGTGCGTTCTCGATGACGAGAAGCTCCGCATCGTGGAAGAAGAAGGGCTCCTCCGCGCCGGCGATTGGCGGAGCGGCTTCAGCGAAACCATCCCCAACCCTCGCGAAGGCGAGCGGGTTCACTTCAGCACTCACCTCGACAGAGGTTTGAGCTTTCCTCCCTCAGATTTCTTCTCTGAGGTTATAGATCATTACGGAGTTCAACTCCATCATCTCCCCTGAACTCCATCTTAGAGATGAGCGCGTACACATCTTTGTGCGAGGGGTATCTCGGCATTAGGCCGAGCCTCGTTCTTTTCCGATATTACTTCCATGTCCAGAGAAATTCTATCACTGCCGGTAATCCTTATATTACCGATACTATTAGTTTTCCGGTTAGGCGAGAGCACGTCTATCCTCGGATTATGGCCATCCACTTTTTTCTATCACAAGGATATTCCCGCTCCCGGAAAAGCTACTGCTCTGCCGGCTTTCATGACGGTGCCGCGACGCCCCAAGAGTCCTGGGACGCAGATGCGCCGGCTCTTAGTGACGATCTGCTTCTTGCCAAGAGGCGGATCGAGTTTTTGATGAAGCACAAGGGCCTAAGAGGGTCCGATTTAGTTCACTGCTGGCTGACACACCCGATCCAACCTCTTCAACATCATGGATATCAACTGATGCACTCCATCACGTCGTCGAAGAAAGATTCCCTCCGAATCAGCCCCAAAGCCTACTCCGCAAAAGATTATGTATGCCAAATCAAATGGCTGATAAGGGAGCGGATTGAGAGGAAGATTCCGGAGCTTTCTTTGGACATGCATATGTCGGAAGATCCTGTAGTGCCGGTAAGCTTCTAGCAACAACTTGTATTATGTGCTCATCTTTATGTTATTTCGCAATACTGAGATATCTCTTCTTTTCAGCTTGCCGACCTCCCCGAGTTGGAGCTTGCTCCGGTCGAGGGATATCCTCTTGAGTTTTCTCAGGATGAGGGAGAGTTGGTTCCACATCCGGATGTTATTCCTTGGAAGCACAAAGCTCTAATAGTGGCCATTGGCACAAAGGAAGTGCCCGTTGTGAAGAGGTAATCTTCCCTCACAAGGTCTTTGTACTATAGGTCTTAAGTCTTTTTGAGATGTAATGTTTCATGTTCTATTACCTTCTCAGAGCTAAACAGCTCACCAAGGGCAAAGGGAAAGGGATTACTTCGAGGCCCCTACGCCAGTCAAAACTAAACTTGGCTTCTCCTGCCGTAGCTCCTCCGACTCCTGCCCCTCAGCCTTCTGCAGCACCGGAGATCACTCCATCTTCGATCGTTGTAGAAGATCCGGCTCAATCAATAGAGCCAGCGATCCTCGGATCACAGACTGACATCACCATGGGTGACTCAGGTTTTGATAAGGGTGAACCCTCTTCGGGTAATGATCCCTCGGCAGAGGTCTTTGCCGACAATCTCCTGAGCAATCCGTGACTGGCCAAATTTGGCTTATCTCGGAAATCTGCGGAGGAGATCCAACGGCTGGCCCGACAATGCCTGGAAAGCCGGACTATCTCTACTGAAGAAGAAGCACAAGAAGCAGAGGACATCAAGCACTCTGATCTTCTTGAACAAGTCCGTTTTCGCGACGAGAAGCTGAGGACCAGCGAGCTTCCAAGTGCGCTAGTGTTCCCCCTAACCCTCGCCGAGAAGGTTACCACCGAAGTGAATGCGAGCCTGAACAAGATCGCTCGTGAACAATATGTAAGTCGGAATTCGAACTCACATTTTCCTTATTTCATATCATATCCTCTATCCCCCAAGCATGAAGCTGGACAGACAAATCCGGATTGATGCTTCCTTAGGATGCCAAAGAATGAACTAGTGTATCCCCAAGGCTCCTGCTGATATTAGTAAAAATATTAGCCCGAGTCTTTAGTAGACTTCTGACTCTTGGTATTCTGACTTACATAAAGTATATTCCTATAACCAGGATTTATTGAAGAATATTTGCAACAAGTAGAAAGAAATCAAAGCTCTCCGACTTGAAAATGCTCAATTGAAAGTTTCCAGGGATGAGGCTGAAGGTAAACATCCCAGAACTCAAACCTTGTCTTGTATTTCATAGTCGAATTTTTGTTCAACTTTTGTTCTTTTGACTACATCACTGGTAAAGCAGTCATGTGCTATGATTGAAGAGGCCGAGAATCTTAAAACCCTAGAGGTGGAAAACAAGGACCTTCGCCAAGAGCTGAATAAGCTTAAGGCGGATCATGAGAAGGGCATTGCTCAAGTTCTCGAGTCCTCCTCCATGGCTACCGAGGAGCGTGATCGCAAGATGGCGCTCCAGGATAAGAAAATCTCGGATCTCAACAATGATTTGTTCAAAGAGAGGGACATTGTCGATGCACTCCGGGCTAAACTCCAGAGTCTTCGGGAGGAGAGAACCAAAGTTGATGATGTCATCTTTGGTAAGTTTCACTCTTTCTGACTTATCTGCATCTTCCGACTCTTTCGAGTCCGGATTTATTTGGTTAACCCTTTTGCATTAAATGCACAGGTCCTCTGAACTTATTGGACTCAGCCTCTGCCGAATCTCGCACCAGCCGGCTTACTCAAGTCGGTGATTTGCTGCATGACTTCTGCTAATCCATCGAAGATATTGGCGAAGTTCTCAGGGTTCTGGATATGCATAGCATGTCCGGCTATGTAGTGTGGGATAAGGCCAAGGAGATTCCCCGTCTCATTCAGGACTAGAACATGTCCTACGTGCGAACCGCATTGCAGAACGCTCTCACCATGGTCATGAGCCACCATGGAAGCATGGAAATCTGGCAAGTGACTAGAGGGTATTCTACTGTGGATGAAGACGGCTAGAAGTAGGACATCAAAGCCATCATGGACTCCTGCGCCGGATATGGGTGTCATGTGGCTGACTTGACCAGCTACGATACTCCCTTCTTCACTCGCATAGAGACGCCGCCTCCGCCTGCCGAAGAAACCGGAGAAGCTTTTGATGATGAACAAACCATCTCGGATTTGAACGTCTTGGAAAGATATCGAGGCGAGGCTAATGTTTCCAGCGAGCCAGCAACTCCTTCTTCCCCTAGATCGTAGAGTATGAGAACAAACATTGTGTTATTCTGAAAACAATCCGGATTGTAAATAAGTAGTATGATACTTTTTGCTAGTGCTAAATTTTAAACATATATATTTAGCACTTTTGGCTTTATAATTTTTCGTGCCTGAAATATTTTCATAAGAACTTATGTTTTTCGTCTATACTTATCATTTATCTGGCTTTCCACCTCGTCCCTTTCATGATCCAGCTAACCTTTAGCACGGAAACTTTGCCGAGCAATGGTGCTCAATTGCTAAACCAGTTTAAACTCGGAAACAAAGCTGACCTCCAGTACCAACAATTCACTACTTGGAAAATGCCCGCATCGAGCAATCAGAAAAATAACCAAAGTATAGACTAGAAAATTTAGATTTATACCCGAAGGTAGCAATTTTAGAATCGGAAATCTAAACCAGAACGAACTTGAGCATAAAGTACTTTCAAGTATTATGGGATTTTCGACTGTGACATGGTCATTCAGAATAAGATGGTAAAAACTTCTCAGATTTTTTTGAGGCAACCAACACTTTATTTCTGATTGAACATGTACACATATATGATTACAAAGAAAAAATAAACTAAGAATAAAAGGGACGTAGTTGAGCAATATTCCATGGTCTGTCTAATTCATCTAGGTTTGTACTGCCTCCAAATCTATTTCTTTTCTTAGTAGGAGGTCTTTCTTTGACTGGCCGCATATTAGTTAGGTAGTAAGAACCATTGTGCATTACTCGACTAACTAAAAATGTCCCTTCCCATATTGGGGAAAGTTTGTGCTTGCTTTGCTGCACAAGCTGGAGAACCAAATCGCCTTTATTGAAAGACCATTTTCTAACTCTCTGGCTATGATACTTGCGTAACTTCTGCTGATAGGCTGTTGATCTCATCTCAGCAATGACGCGAACTTATTCGACTAAGTCGAGATCATTTTGTCGAGAAATTTCGGCATCCTCTTCAATATACGCGGCCACTCTAGGAGAAGTGTGAATCAAATCACTAGGAAGAACTACTTCTACGCCATAGACCAAGAAGAAAGGTGTGTATCCGGTTGACCTGTTTGGAGTTGTTCGTAAACTCGAAATTATAGAAGGTAATTCCTCTGCCCAAGCCCCCGCAGCATGTCGTAGTGGTGCTTCTAGTCTTGGTTTTAGGCCTTGTAAGATTAAACCATTTGCTCTTTCGACTTGTCCATTAGCTTGTGGATGTGCAACTGACGCAATGTCAAGCCAGATATTTTGTTCATTGCAGAATTCGGCAAGCTCTACCATAAAGAAATTACTCCCGTTGTCCGTGATAATGCTATGCACATAACCTTATCGGATTATGACATCCTCGACAAATCTTATGGTTGTTTCTCCATCACAACTAGTGACGGGTTTAGCCTCTATCCATTTTGTGAATTTATCCACCATCACTAAGAGATGAGTAAATCCACTTGGAGCCTGTTTAAACGGTCCTACCATGTCAAGCCCCCAGACCGCAAAAGACCATGTTATAGGTATTGTTCGCAGCTGATCAGCCGAAATGTGAGCTTGTTTGGCGTATTTTTGGTAGCCCTTGCACGTCTTGACCAGCTGTTTGACATTTGCCTTGGCTGTAAGCTAGGGAAAACCGTGTCGTAAGATCTCTCGTAAGATTTCCACTCCTTCTTCCAGAGATACATAGCGCTGAAAGACCCCAGACGCACTCCGCTTATAGAGATCACTACTAATTATAGTGTAGGCTTTTGCTCATTGGACGATCTGCCATCTCAGAACTTCGTCTTCGGGTAATTTTCTATCTACCAAGTAATCAAGGTAGGGTTGAGTCCAGCTGGGAATCACAGCCAGAACAACTACTAAACGTGAGTCGGATTTGGTCGGATATTCCTCGTCCACTCCTTTTATAGAGGGAGCTTTGAGGTGCTCTAAAAAAGCGCCATACGGAACCTTTTTCCGGGCAGAGCCTATTCGAGATAGTGCATCTGCTTCCTCATTTTCTATTCGAGGGATGTGTTGAACGTCAAACCCTTCAAACGATTTAGATAGTTCATCCACGACATCCCTATATGCTGCCATGTGGTTGTTTGCCTTACAGATATCCGACACTTGCTGGGAAACAAGATCCGAATCTCCATAACACATTAAACGTCGGATGCCGATGTCCTTAGCAATCCGGATGCCATGCAGAAATGCTTCATACTCGACAATGTTATTTGTTGTCATGAAGTGGATCTACAGTACATAGAAAACTTTATCTCCCTGGGCTGATTTGAGTACCACGCCAGCCCTTGAGCGTCTTAGACCCGTCAAAAGTAAGGTCCAATACTCCGACTCTGGTAGGGTCATATTCTCCATTGTCTCTGTCCAATCAGCGACAAAGTCGGCGAGGATTTGGGATTTGATTGTTGTACGAGGTTTGTACTCAGTGTCAAAAGCTGAAAGCTCTATTGCCCATTTGGCGACGCGTCCTGTGGCGTCACTATTGTTGATTATGTCTCTCATGGGAGCTGTGCTCACCATGGTAATTGGATGTTCCTGAAAATAATGCCGCAACTTACGAGATGCTAAGAACACACCGTAAGCTAGCTTTTGATAGTGTGGATACTGCTGTTTTGATTCAGTTAAGACCTCGCTGAGATAGTAAGTCGGACGCTGCACCAGGTGTTCCTGATTTTCCTCCAGTCTCTCCACCACCATGACGATACTGATGACCCTGTTTGTTGCAGCGAGATAGAGCAACATCGGTTTCTATGGTTTTGGTGCTGCAAGGATGGGAGAAGATGAGAGTACTGCTTTCAGGTCTTGTAGCGCAGCTTCAGCTTCGTCGGTCCAAACGAATTTCTTGGTCTTTTTCAGGAGCTTGTATAGTGGTGCGGCTCTTTCACCGAGCCGACTTACAAGCAGACTGACTGCGGCAATGCAACGAGTTAGCCTCTGAACGTCCTTCAGGTGAGTTGGCCTGGAAATATTGAGTATAGCCTTGATCTTGTCCCGGTTTACCTTTATGCCTCTTTAAGACATGATAAAACCTAACAATTTTCCGGCTGGAATTTCAAAGAAGCATTTCTTCAGGTTAAGCATTATGTTGTATTTTCATAGATTGGCGAACGTTTCCTCCAAGTCGGAAATCAAGGTTTCCTTCTTTTTGGACATCACCGCAATATCGTCCACATATGCATGTACATTGCGTCTGATTTGGTCATGGAGGCAACACTGCATAGTGCGTTGGTACATAGATCCTGCGTTTTTGAGCCCAAAGGGCATCGTAACAAAACAGAAGGTTCTGAAGGGGGTTATGAATGAAGTTTTGACTTTGTCAGATTCCTTCATCCGGATTTGGTGATAACCGGAATATGTGTCAAGAAAACATAGGAGTTCCGAGCCTGTCATAGAATCTATAACTTGATCTATCCTAGTCAGAGCGAACGGATCTTTGGGACAAGCCTTGTCCAAGGAAGTATAATCAACACACATCCTTAAATCAGTGGTGTCCTTTTTAGGGACCATTACAGGATTGGCCGACCTCTCAGTGTGGATGACCTCTTCTATGAATCCGACTAACTCGAGGCGGGCTAGATCCTTAGCTATTGCCTTATGCTTTTCATCGCCAAAACGGCGTAGGGACTATTTGACAGGTTTAGTGTTCGGGTGTACATTTAGAGAGTGCTCGACAAGTTCCCTAGGTACTCCGGTCATGTTAGATGGCTGCGATACAAAGATATCTAGATTTGCTTGGAGGAACTTGACGAGCGCGCTTTCCTATGTGCTATCTAGGCCTATGCCTATCTGGGTCACCTTGGAGGGGTCATCATCCTTCAACAGCGTCTTCTTTGTGTCCTCCGATGACTTGAACTCCGGATTCGTCTTTGTCACCTCCTTCTTCGTCGCAGGCATCTCGGACGGATCAATGGTTTTCTTGATCTCCTGGTACACCTGGGCGTGCAACACGGCTTCAACAAACGCGGCATTTCCGTCCTTGCACTGTCGCGCCTTCTTCGGGTCTCCCCTGATGGTGATCACGCCGTTGGGACCTGGAATTTTCATCATATTGTAAATGTAACATGGACGAGCCATAAAAGCCCAGTAAGCCGGACGTCCGAATATAGCATGGTACGCGCTCTTGAATGGGACCACTTCGAAGGAAAGTGCTTTCGTTCGATAGTTATATGGAGTTCCAAAGGTCACATCCAAAGTGATTTCTCCTAGGGAATTTGCTTGTCTTCCTGGGACAACTTCGTGAAAGATCACAAAGCTGTAATTCAGCTGGGTCTCTGAGATCTTCATCCGGCGTAGCATTTCGACATACAGAATGTTAATGCTGCTGCCGCCGTCCATGAGAGTCTTGGAGAAACCATAGCCATCAATAAGTGGATTGACTACTAAGGCATATTTTCCTCGCCTGTGCAACTTAGGCGGATGATCAACATGGTCAAAGGTGATTGCTACTTTCGACCAATCCAAGAATTGGGGGATAGCTAGAAACAGTTGTATTGAGCTCATGTAGAACTGCTTTCTTTACCTTAGCTGGTTGAGATTCGAGGAAGGTGACGTAAGTGTCCTTCTTTGTCGGGAAGTTTTTCTTTCCCTCCAGCTTGGGATTTGAAGCATCGGCTTCCTCCATGTCAGAATCTTTCTTGGTCTCTTTATCTTTTTCGAGATTCTTCTTTCCCTTCTTCTACCACTTAGCCCTATAGCCAGCAGTATCATCCTTCTTGATGTCATCATTAAAATGACACTTGGTGTTTGTGTGAGACGATCTCCCATTGGCATCTAAGTGATGCACACATGGGTTATTGGCAATGTCGGCCCAGGAGTAGGTTTTGCCAGGTTGCTGGTCTCTTCTACCTTGGACTCTTGATGTCCCCCGACCGCGTCCACAGCCACCGCCACGCCCTCCTCATCCTCCAGACCCCAAAGTAGCAGTGACCACTACCATTTCTGCGTTGGGTTTTTCTTCCGAGGTATTCTTGCGCTTCTGAGCTTGCTTCTTTGGTTGTTTTGCTGATTGTGGCACAACTAGGGCGTTCAGTAATCCCTCTGCGTTGTTGTCAGCATCTGCATACTTGCTCGTTGTTTCTATCATTTCTCTCAAATCAGTTACCTGGTCGCACTTTAAGGGATGATGTAGTAAACCAATTGGGAGTCCTGCAATGAAAGCTTCAATCGCAGTTTGGTCATTTACCCCTTCGCAGGAGTTCTTAGTGTCGATCCATCGTCCGAGATAATCTCGACAAGTTTCTCCAGCTTTCTTGGTGTAGCGCTGTAGGTCTCCTATCATACAGGGCCTCCGATATGTGCCTTCGAAATTCCAAATAACGCGCTTTGCATTTCATACTAGTTGTGGATGGTGTTCTCCGGAAGTTCATTGAGCCCTGATCGTGCCGTCTTCCGCAACATGAGTGGGAGATATCGGGTTGCGACCAGGCTGTTTCCGCCTTTGGCGATGCAGCAAGCTTGGAAAAAGTCCTGGAGCCAAGTATCTGGCCGAGCTATACTGTCGTAGGCTTGGATGTGTCTTGAGATAGCGAATCCTTCCGGGAATTTTGTTGCTCTTATGCATGGTTCGAAGCATTTTGGACCCACGTATATATCATCGTTTTCGTAGCGTCGCGCCTCTATATTGGAATTAATCATGTGCCTTGCGTCACTTGGGGACAGAGATCGTCTTGATTGACGACTATGGCTGTGGTGCCTTGGAACCAGACTTCGGCTTCTGCCACCACCTCCTCCGCCATGACGCCCTCCCTGGCCTCCTTGGGAGCCGTTGTGATGGCTACTTGGTGGAAAGGGTGGAGCAGCTGGATTGTTTCCAGCGGAACACTGGCCTCCGTCCGGAGCATCATTATTCCGGCTCCGGGGAGGGTCTTCATTACGACGAGCCCCCTGCCGGCTTGACTCGGCACGGTGTCCGTCATTCCTTCGTCCGTCATTCCCATTGCGGTGGGTTTCAGCTGGACGGCTTGTATGCCTAGGAGGTGGCATTCTTTGTCGGTCCTTCTCCTGACGCTTCTCTTTGTCTTCTTCCCTGTGATCGTTCGACTCTCACCGGGGAGGATTGTTCGGATACAGGGAAACGATCGCCTCTTGCTCGGTGGCTGGAGCAACATTGCGCCAATCATGTGTAGCTCTGTGATTCTCTCCTGAAGATCCGGTTATTGAGTAATTGTCTTCCCGACGGTCGGAATGGTCATGCTATTCTGGAGCATGCTGGGGTCTTACATCGTTCCAGGCCGAATCCGTGCGACATTGGTAGGATTGAGAGACCAGTTTTCCGCTTCCGAATTTCACGGCCTTCTGTTGTTCCAGACCCTTGGTGAGTAGCTTGATGCCGAATCAAACCTGTTCCGGGCCTGGATTGTTTGCCAGGATGTCTCAGGCAGTGGCAGTGTTTTGCACTGGTGTTGGATACACCAGATCTCTCTTGCTATCGAGCCGAGGCATCCCCGGATCTCCCTCAAAGAGAACCTTACGTACTTCCGGAAATTGATTGTCATGTGTATGTCGTTTTGGTTCTTCTGATGTTGCAGAGAGATGAGCTTCTCCGCCTTGGACATGCATTTATTTTCTTCCTCGATGTTTTTAGCTTCATCCAGGAGTACTTTGTGACACGCTTCTAGGGCTTGGGCCCTTTCGTCAATTCCGCAGCAGTTAGTTCTGCTGCAGTAGGGATATGTGTGGTTAATGCAGCATCGATGAGTTTACGGGCACCTATGGTGACCACGGGTCCATCCACCGACTCTTCTTTGGGCTCATCTCGGATAAGTGCTCCATCTGAGTCTTCCTCATATTACTCGGCAATCACCTCCTCTGCTGGAAGTTCTTTTGCTGGGGTCTTGTTCTTGTTCTTCCTCTTCTTTGCCTTCTTGACGATGATAGTCTCACCAATTCTAATTCTTCTAGATTCCGCTCGGAACGTAGATCCGAAGCTCACTTGCCCCACGGTAGGCGCTAACTGTCGTCGGATTGATGACTAGTACGCCATGAGGGGGTCCTCGAGGCGTGTGGAAGAGAGGGGTGTGAGACATATAGTGTTCCGGGACGGTGATCACACAAATTTACCCTGGTTCAATTCTACCGGCTTTGGACGGATCTTACTCCTGCTAGCAATCCAGTAATTGGGCAGAGCTGGAATATGGGTTACAAGAGTTTCGCCTGTGCGAGTTGAGATTGTAGACTATTGTGAGGGTTATCAGGTGGTTCCCTAAAGGCTCTCCCTAGGATGGCTTATATAGATATCCGGCCTAGGGTTTACAGGAGAGATCTATCCAGCTACGACTAAGAGTCGATTACAGAGTACATCTTGGACTACAAGTAACACTACGGGCCTACGTCGGTAAGTCTTCTGGGCCTTCCCGTAGCCGGGCTAGACTCCGTCTCTTCTCCCTGACTGGGCCGCGCAGGAAGCAAAGCTCTAACCCAAAGTGGGCCACCCTGGTTAGTGAGGCACACTGAGGATACCCGAAAAGTATATCCCCAACACTTGAGACCCAAGAGCGAAATTGCATTGTAAGTTTTGTGCTCCAATGGGCAACTCAACAACTTGACCTTCTATGAATTTTGTGATAGTTTCAGATTCTCCCACGAGAGAGAACTTGATATCGATGATAATGTTCATGTGGAGGCAATGCAATCTTGCAGGAAAATTTCTGTCCATAGGGACAACGATTATTTGCGTAGGAAGAGCGCCACTATCCAGAATCCTACTATACATTATTTTCATACCTTCCTTGTTAATTCTTTATTTGGAAAAGGTGATGTTGGGGCAATGTTAGGCCTCGAGATGAGTGTAATTAATATGGCCTTGCATCCAGAGATGGAGCACAAGGTAAACTTGGGAGCCTTGCTCATCCAACACTTTCGCCGCCAAAGGTCAGCTTCCACGAGGGACATTCGTTGTGGCGGGTTGATCACACGGATCGCCTACGCAAACGAATTTTTCCTACCACAGGAAAGAGATATGGTTGGCAGTAAGGACCTAGATGACATCATATGGCTAGAACCAAGTTCATGGGTGTCTATAGGCCAGAGCGTTCCCTCCGTGCTTACCAGTTTTTTTTCTCCTAATGGTGATCTCCACCAAATCTTGCTTCTTTTTTTCAAGCTTTTGGTTTGCCAGGTAAACAGAGTTGTGTCCTCACTGAGGAGCAGTTCAAGTAGGCACTGATCCACTCAGGAAGGACTACGCCACCAGGTGGCCATCCCAACTGGGAAAGCGCAGCAGCTGGCCAACAACAGCAAGCTGAAGAAGGAGGAGGGTGGCATGGCGTAGGATGGGACATCTTCAGCCAGCAACACCACCACCAACAACTTTTCTACCAGCATCAACAACGAGGCCTCCACCACAGTCGGGATTCAACTATGTCCTCTGGAGCGATTTTGACCAGGTGGTGCATCGCATTGACAACATAGAGAACACGTTGTATGATGCAAACGCCAACATAGTCAACCTCACTCAAGACTTCACATCTTTCATGACCGACTTTCCAAACCGCTACCTGAACATCCTGTATCAGCAGCCACCACCTGACGGTAGCAACAACTGATCCCAGTTAGGCAAGAGCCTAAGCTTGGGGAGGTTAAACTCCTCCCACCTTTTCCATTCATATTTTTCTTTCTTCTTTTTATTTGTTTGTTTTTGTTCCAATGCATGTTTACTTTAAGTTTTGCATTCGATAAAATAAAACCGCAATTTTTTTTACTATTCTCTAGAGGTACCTGTCAAAATTTGTCTCGACTCTTGTTGATTCTTTCTGCAGGTTACTCACTTCTAGTGATCAAGCTATGGAACGAACGCAAAAGAGTTGATTCATGTAGAAGACAAACGAGCAAGAGGAGGTACCACATTCCTAGTTTCCCTCTTCCTGTAAGCTTATTCACAAACATTTTATGTCTGTTTGGTTGCACTTTATTTCGTTTCCACGCTTAGTTTGTTATCTTTTAGAATTTGAGCTCATAGGATTTTGTCACCTCTTTGGTTAAGACTTTTGACAATTAAACCGGTTTGAAAACAACTCTTGGGATTCTATTCCAAACTTTTTAGAACAAGAGAAAGTGTCCATCGATAACTTTAGTGCCATATTTTTGTCTTAAGGGCTTAACCTTAGTAGTGTTCAACCCCACATACTGATTGTTAACTTGATGATACCTTTTGAAAAAGAATTGCTTGATGGAACGAACTTTTTAGAGTAAGAGAGGGAGATGCCAAAATTTGTATTGACTTGATATATAAAAAAAGAGGAGAGAAAAGAAAAAGAAAAGAAGAAAGCAAATGTACTTTGTTTCAAATACACACCTTTGGGATGCCAACAACTCCACGAGCTTTTGAACGATCTATGGTATAACCTCGAATTTCAGCTGTGAGCTGATGGCATGAGTGGAATACATGTAGCTATATGGAAAAAAATTATTGGTATTCCCAATAGGTTATGTAGGAGTTTACAAAAGAAATATTCGTTGATCCTTGAGAAGGAAAAAGAAAAGATCGACTATCAAAATATGAGCTGAAATACTTTTGATACCTTTTGATTATTGGCATCTACTCACTAGCTAAAATGTGCAATTAGAGGTCTTGATAAGCAAGGAAAATATGAGGTATTTGATAGCCGCGATTATCTAAGTGGGTGATTACTGAAAAATCTCTAAGTTTATCCTTCTATTGACATCTACATGTGCACCCTTAATTTTGATTCGAGCAGCATGGCTTAAAAACATTTTTACTCTCATAACAAGAGAGGCGCTGAAAGAAATTGATTTGTAAAGATTTGACAAATTTTTAACAATCTCATTTGAGTCACGAGAACTATTAGCTAGCGTATTACTTGCGTTTAGGGAACAAGCTTAAGTGCAACTATTCAGATATATTGTGCTCGTGTTCAAGGTTGCAGGATTTGTGACGATGGAATATGATATAACCTCGAACTTGTAAGTCTTTAGCTTGATTCAATTCTTTGCTATCATTCATTATAACTTTTTCACTCGAGGGCAAGTAACCGCTAAGCTTGGGTATGTTGATATCTCCAAATTTCATCACTTTTTACCATTGGTTTTCCTCTTGTTTATTGTCAGATTTCCCTGAAGATTGCCCTTTTCACTAACATTAATGTCGCAATTAGCGAATCCTTGTTTTCTTGTGATGGTTTTTAGGCAATGTACATTTTTTGAAGATCTAATAGCATTTATGGGCTAATTACACCAGAATAAGCAAATCCCCAATTGAAGCCACTTTCATTGGAGGCGTCAGCACGCATAACGACCACTTGTACGGTTGGGGCGCGCCCATACCGTCCACTCGTACTGCCCACCAGCGCCTTCCTTATATCAATACAAGCAACTTTTGTGAAGGGGGAGAGACGAGAAGAACCACATAATAGAAGTTACAGCTGCCACAAGTCATCTGGAGGGAGAGATCAGATCTAAAAGAGGAGAAGAACTTCACCTCGTTCTCCAACGATCTTAAACCTCAAAACCACACACTCCACCATCATCCCATCATTACTTAGAGAGAGAGAGATTGACACTTGTAAGATTAGGGTTTGATACTTTGATCTACCTTTGGTTTGTAGTTGATTGGATCTTTAATCGCTATTGTTGTTTGCTACAATAACTTTGAGATGATTTCTATTTGCAATACAATTATGCCTTTGATTTGTCTACCTCTCATGTCTGAGTAAATCCCCATAAGCATGGGAGATGTAGGGGATTGGTGAAATGTGATGTGCCTACTTTATTTCCATCCATTTGTGATTGTTGCAATGTTTATTTAAAAAGTGAGAATGAATATCTATGTTTGCCTAATGCGTGTTATCTAATTTAATGGCCCAGGTAACATGATCCAAAGATCTCATAGTTATGAACTTGTATGCTAGTAATTCGGCGACCCGCGAGTGACACGGCTGATATCAAAGAAGAGCTAGCACTACTCGAGGACAACAAGGAACCAGCAAGATTAAAGCCTTGAACCGGTTGAAAGATCTTAATTAATGCGCTGACCATGGCCGTGGTAACAGGTAGATGGATCATTGGGATTGGGAAGAATTGGCCATGAGGACTCCTAGTCGGTGTATATGGGTTGCTTGCCTACTCACTTATAAATAAGAATTATCATTATCACTTATTCAGCTTATTCCATTTGGAACTTTTACTATCACCATGAACTGATTCTCTCCATGCCTAACTTCTCATGTGCAGGACCTTTACACACCTTTGGCATCTTTACTTTCATGCAATTTACTTATTTCCTAAGTAAGTTCCTCTATCTTTTATTAACCACTTCCATCCTCAACATTTGCAGTCAATTCACTCAGGACTTGTGACACCTTGAGTGCGATAGAAATGCCACATAAAAACACTTTCCTAGGATCCTCGTTGGGATCGATATAAAAACTGGAATTAATACTTCCGCGAGAACATTCTCTGATGAACCTGTGCACTTGCAGGACATCACCCTCCCATGTGTACTTGTGTATACCGCAGTGATGCTTGGTTGGGTTCCTTCGCGAGACTGGTCCATGCGGAAATGCGGCTTGTACCGTATAAAGGAGCTTTGGGGGGTGTCTGTCTCTCTCGCATTAGTTGGTATGCCATTTGCAAATGAGGGCCCTGAAAGGGGTGTAGTATAGATAACTATTTGATCAGCATTGTGGTGGAAGTTTGTAGGTAAGAATGGTTCTTATGTGAAAGCCCTAATAACCACGTAAAAAATGCAAAGATAGAGTAGAGGTGTCTAACTTTGTTTTGTAGGGGCGTTGTGATGTGATATGGTAGTAGTCAAGGTAAAGTAGTTTACTTTCTGTTGCTAAGTAGTAGTAACGGTCATGGTGATGATGGACTACCACACCGGAGGCACCGGTACCTAGTGCCCACGGCGCCGAAACCTTGGGGCCGGATCCAAAGATGCGGGATGGAGATCAAAGTGTGAAGGACCATATTGCATCACATTTATGTTCAATGTTTATTGTTTCTGCATCTTAGTGTGTGCTAGTATTAGATACTCGAAGGTAGCCTAATAAGATGATCCCTAATAAGATGATCCCTAATCAAAATACCAACGAAAGTGTTCTCCCTTAGTGTGTACCACCAAGAAAGTTCTCCATTATGAGGCATGCCGTGACGATCGAATATAGTGATAAGATATAGCGAAAGTGTTCTCCCTTAGTGCGCAGCTAATATAGCATATAGCGATAGATAGTAGGGTGCTTAATGAGGTTCGATACATTCGCTGATCAGCATCCATCACACAACGACAAAAACAAAAGAAGTGGCTTTACAGCAGTAGTAGTCACAGACACGTTCAACCCCTCCTAGCCTCCACCTCCTCCCTCTAGCGCTCCATCTGCTTCTTGCTACCCAGTCCCTTGATCTTGGGGACCTTGGGCTTGATCGGAGGCATGCAACCATCTGTGATGGCCACCTGCTGCAGATTGCGGAGATGAATGCCGAGCGCCTTGTGGTGAGCGATGAAGACATTAACGTTAACTTTCGAGCCGACATTGGGGTTGCAGCTCGATCCCTCTGCATGCATCAGGCAATTGAATTCAGTGGCAGCGAGTTTCCCCTTGCAGAAGGGGCAACTATAGATGCCACCAACGAAGTAGGCGTCATACTGGCTAGATTATAGCCTCCTGAGCACCTGACGAGTGCCAGACTCATCGTCATTGTAGACGTCGCTGCTGTGCACCTCTTAGAACAAAATAGTATCATGCATGATAATAAGGACATGATCGAGATCCCTTGATTATCGGGATTGATTATTTGCATAAATTAACCGATTGAGATCCCTTGACTACTTGCATAAATTAACCGAGTGTGTTAAATTCCCCAATCCCCTAATCTCAAACAAAACAAATACTGATTCCAACTAACAATCGGTGCTAGTATTAACTGTGAAAACCCTTAACTACAACTCGAAGGACAAATAAAATAGGATTAAATGCGAACATGTGGGTTCATTGAAACACAAGATCAATCTAGCTTCCAACACAAGAGGATTAGCTAATGTAATAAGATCGATCTAGCATCCAACGATTGAAATGCGAACAACCGAACCCTAATAACACAAGGTCTAGTATCCAACGATGGGAATGGGAGAAGAACCAGGGAAGGGGAGCAAACCCTAGTTACCTTCAACCATGGGTCGATGATGCTGGTGTCGTAGGGGTTCTCCGGAGAGATGTACTCCTCTGCATCGTAGGGGTACCAGTCGTGCGGAATTTGCGCGCGACCGGTGGGGGCCTCCTCGCGGCGGCTACGTCGGAAGCAGGGACAGGGGCCTGAACAGGGACGGTGGCTACCATCAACGTCTAGAAGGGGGCCTGGACAAGTACAACGGTTGCTTTCGATGCCTCGACGGGGGCCTATATAGACACGGGGGCCTCCTCGCCAGCGGTCTTGGAGGCGACGATGGCCAGCATATCCTCCTTCTCCATTGCCGGCGCAGTTGGGGTTTTCTCGGGAGTTTGCAGAAGGTGATGGGATAGTGGAGACGATTGCGTGAGTAAGCGAGAGTGATAGTGGGTAGGAGGAGAGGGAAAGGGAGAGGTGCTCTATAATAAAGGTGAAGGGAACAGAAAATTTCGTTGCACCACCGTGCACCGCATATGCTACTGCACCGTGGATCGCGGCACGTGTACTGTAAGTCATGTTTTTCCTAGTCCATGCATGATAGTAATAGATTCTGCGACATGCCAAGGGCAGAAATACAATTTCTAAATACAAATGTTGACACAGCCATAAAATTGGCAATAAAAATAAATAAAAGGGGAAATGTAATGGAGAAGGTTGGTGGCTGTACGGTGAGATTTGTGTGGTTTTGCTAGATCAGGATGATGGAGGTGTGGATGAGTGCGGGGGACACGATGAAGACGACTGGGTTTTAAAGGCGGGGACGTTAGGTCTCCTTGAGGGCCCCCCTTCTCGAGGCCCATTTGGTGGCGCGATAGAGAACTCTTCGGCCTTCGGCTAAAGAGTGGGAGTTTCTTGTGGTTGGTCCAGTTGTAAGTGAGATTGCAGGTGCATTGCATAAAAATGGGATATGCCTTAGTAAAATCTAGTGATAATAAATTGTAGCGACCATGGATGGCCGCGGAGTGGATGACCCGTTGCCGTGTGCATGTGTTGTTGAGTACTAGTACACTTTTCAGACGAGATTAAACGTGACATGACCACTCGACGAATTATTTAATGTACGGCTTAGTGTTCCTTCTTATAAAAGTGTCACTAAGAGAGACGTGCCTCTTAAAAACCCAACGGATAAAATAGGGGGCGGGGTCACTAGGCCAGATGGCAAGTGGACGTATGTGCAGTCTCACACTGTTGTGTGAATGTCACGACGTGTGCAACTATCCGCTTTGGATCGCAGAGGATCAACAGTTGGTATGCATGATCTGCGTGAAAACTGTGTCAACAAATCAGGGCCTAGTAGCCAGAGTGAGCACATGTTTGGCCTTTTATGAGAGTTTGTGATTACGAGAGAGGGCAAAAGAACACATGCAAATTCCACATGTAATGGTGCACCAGTGTGACATAGGTTGCATCACCACGTCCATTGGGGTGTTTGTGGTCATGTGGGTCAAGGTGGTTTAGAAAAAAACAGATCCAATGACTCCAGGGGCAGATCAAGGTGTCAAACCATGGCTAGAATGCCCCAAAACACATAGGAATGCAACTACCACATGTAATGGTGCACTAGTGTGACACAAGTTGCATCACCACATTCATTAGGGTGTTTGTGGTCATGTGGATCAAGTTGATTTGGAAAATAAAACATGCAATGACTCTAGGGGGATCAAGGTGTGAAACCATGGTCAAAAAGCCAAAAAACACATAGGAATGCAACCGCCACATGTAATAGTGCACCAGTGTGACATAGGTTGCATCAGCACATCCATTAGGGTGTTTGTGGTCATGTGGATCAAGCTGGTTTGAAAAATAACACATGCAATCACTGTAGGGGGATCAGGGTGTGAAATCATGGTGAGAAAGCCCAAAAATACATAAGAATGCAACTACCAAATGCAATGGTGCATCAGTGTGACATAGGTTGCATCACCACATCCATTAGGGTGTTTATGGCCATGCGGATCAAGGTGGTTTGGAAAATAACACATGCAATGACTCTAGGGGGGTCAAGGTGTGAAACCATGGCCAGAAATCCCAAAAACACATAGGAATGCAACTAACACATGTAATGGTGCACCAATGTTACATAGGTTGCATCACCACATCCATTGGGGTGTTTGTGGTAATGTGGATTGATAGCTCCAAATTTCAACACTTTTTATCATCGTATTTCCTCTTGTTTATTGCTAGATTTCACTAAAGATTACCCTTTCTACTAACGTTAACATTGCAATTAGCGAATCATTTGTTTCTTGTGATGGTTTTCGGGGAATGAACATTTATGTAAGAGCTAATATCATTTATGGGCTAATTACACCTAAAGAAGCAAATCCCCAATTGGAACCCCTTTCATTGGAGGCGTTCAGAGTGCATAACGACCACTGGTACGGTCGAGGTGCGCATGTAACGTCTGCCCGCACTACCTGCCGCCAGCTCCGTTATATAAATACAAGAAAATTTTGTAAAGGGGGATGATGAAAAACAGAACACAACCGCTGCAAAATCGTCTAGAAGGGGGAGATCATATCTAGAGAAGGAGAAGAACACCATCTCATTCTTTGACGATCACTAGAATCTAAATCACCCACTCCACCATCATATCCATTGTTACTTAGAGAGAGAGATTGACACATGTAAGATTAGGGTTTGATACTTTAATCTACCTTTGGTTTGTATTTGATTCGATCTTCAACTGGTATTGTGGCTTGCTACGATAACTTTGAGATGATTTCCATTCACAATACAATTATGCCTTTGATTTATCTTCCTCTCATGTCTGAGTAAATACCCATAGGCGTGGGAGATGTAGGGGACTAGTGAGATGTGTTGTGCCTTCTTTAATTCCATCCATTCGTGATGGTTGTAGTGTTTATTAAATTGTGAGAATGATTATCGATGTTCGCATAATGCTTGTTGTATAATTTAAGGGCCCAGGTAACATGATCTAAAGATCTCATAGGTATGAACTTGTGTGGTAGCGAATCGGCGACCCCTTGAGTGACATGGCCGATATCAATGAGGAGCTAGTACTACTCAAGGACTACAAGGAACCATCAAGATTAAAGCCTTGATCCGGTCGGAAGACCTTTATTAATGTGTTGACCATTGCCGTGGTAACAAGCAGACGGATCATTGGGACTGGGAAGAATTGGCCACGAGGACTTCTAGTCGGTATGTGGGTTGCTTTCCTACTCACTTATCAATAAGAAATATCACAATCACTCATCCCACTTTATTCATCTGGCACTTTCAATATTACCATGAATTGTTTATCTCCATGCCTAACTTCTCATATGCAGGAACCTCGAACACCTTTCTCGTCTTTACTTTTACTTTATTTAATTCTCATTTTTTTCTTACGCAAGTTTCCTCTATTATTCACTCACCACTATCCACCTTCAACAATTGCAGTTAATTCACTCAAGACCGGTGACACCTTGAGTGTGACAGAAAAGCCACATATAAAAACTTACCTAGGCTCCTTATTGGGATTGATATAAAAACTAGAATTAATACTTCCACGAAAACATGCTCTGACGAACCTGTGCAGTTGTAGGCCATCAAGCTATATTTTCTGGCACTATTTCCGGGGATCTAAGCGCTAAGTGTTGTTTCTTGACATATATAATTGTTGACACCATCCATGATCTTCGTTAAAGATAGAGGTACCACTCGATCTGGAAAAACTTATTTACCTCCGTATATTGATCGTATTCCAACTGAAACATGCCTACAATTTATTGAAAGATTTTATAACTCATGTACTGTAGACGTGAACAGTTTGATTCCTTTTATGGCAGATTTGACCATCACCTAGGGGGCTGAAGAGCCTGAGCTACTATTGGGAGAATATGGGAATCCATCTAGGAACTTAAGAAAAATGCCTATTCTTTGTCCTGAACTTGAAGGCCAGGAATTTGAAATATATCCTAGGCTAATTTATATGATGCAATAAATTGCTTTCACAGGAAAAGAAGAGGAAGATCCTAGTGATCACTTGAAGAAGGTCTATGACCTTTGTGCTACTCTTAAACTAGTAAGTTTACCAATAGAGTTTGTACTCCTCAAACTTTTTCGCTGGTCTCTAAAAGATAATGCTTTTACTTGGTTACAATCATTACCCAATCTTACTATAAAAATCTGAGATGATTGCATCTGAGAGTTTATGCATAAATATTTCTCTTTCACTAAAATCATGTAGATTAAACGTAGCATAACAAACCTTCTCCAAACAGTTGGAGAAAACTTTTATCAAGCATGGAATAGATTATGAAAGTCCCGAACCATGGTTTCCATGAGCACTTAATTATCCAATATTTTTATAATGGGCTAAATAGCGAAACAAAAGAAATGATTGATCTATCTACATGGGGTTATTTGCAACTTAACATTGCCAGAATGTGTAAAGCTTTTCGAGGTAAGATCCTTCAATGATGAACAATACAATCCAGTTGAGGATGTTAAACCACGAAAAGGTATGATTCACATACCCCCAGATCTTATACCTGAAGTTAAAAAGTCCACGTAAGAAAAAGGAATAGCTTCAGAACTTACTGTAGAAAATAAAATTGATATTCTTCAAGCTTATGCTGAAGAAAAGTCCACAAAGGCATTTGGATAGATATTTGAGTATGGTTAAAACACAATGTGATCAAATAATTGAAACCCAACCTCTGGTTTTGAACCAAGATATTTTAATAATGTTTCTACTAACATTGTCACTAGACGTGGTATAGAAACGCAGGAACCACAAGGGCCACCTTGGTATAAAGAAGAACAAGCATGCAAAGCGAGAGAGACTCACAAGATGAGTCAAGAAGAAGAGGACTTAGTTGATCCTCAAGATGATATTGATTATGGAGCTTAGAAAAGAGAACTTGAGGCTTCCAAAGCTAGAGAAGAAGAAGAAGCAAGAGGTAAACATAAACAATATGACTCAGATGCTGAGATAATCAACTCAAGGGAAGAGGCCGATCTCAGAAAGGAACAGAAGAGAAGGTTATCACTTCACGTGAAGAACGTGTTGATAAGCAAAAATCATCAGTAAAGAATAAAAGTAAAAAGGATGTTGAACAAACGGTGAAGGTAAAGGAGAAGGTAATACCCACTAAAAAGAAAATTCCTTATCCTAATCGAGTTCAATATGAAACCGGATAAAGCCATTTATGGTTCTTTTGCCGAAGCACTAGGAAGCCTTCGTTTAGAAATCACTTTAACATATGCTATTCAAGTTACTACTTACAAAAAGTTTACGCGAGATATTCTTAATAGAAAAAAGAAGGTAACTAAGACTGTAGCAGTAATGACAAGCTTTGGTGATAAGCTGCCTGCTAAGCTTGCGGACCCAGGTATACTAACTATCTCTTGTGCAATCAGAAAAAACTAATATAATTAAGAAATTGTTAGTGTCATGCCTTATTCCTTGTTTAAGAAATTGAACCTTGGAGAGTATTCTCCCACTTCAATCACTTTGCAAATGGCTGATAAGACAACTAAACAGCCTGTCGGTATGATCGAAGATGTCTTACTTAGGATTGACCAACATGTTGTCCCAATTGATTTTATTATACTTGATGTTCTGGAAGATGACAAACTTTCAATTATCCTTGGAAGACCTTTTCTTAGCACTGATGGAGCTAATGTTGATTGTTCTAGTGGTAAGATTGTTTCAAGATTTATGATGATCAGATTGTTCGTTATTTTCCAAATAAACATGAGCATAATGGCAAAAATGTTCCACCAAAGAAACGTATCCATGCGGTGAAAACCGTTGATGAAGACCAGCTTGAGGTAAATGCTAATGACATGGAGGTTAGTTGATAAGCTAACTTTCCTTAATAAAATGCTTAATGGGAGTCAACCCATTCTTAAATAAGTTAAGTTTAAATTTGTTTTGTTTTAATTTGTGTGCGTCTTAATAAATTTATTCAAGCTTTGAGACTTGCAGAGAATTTTTACCTTAGTGAAATTTAAAGAAAATTGAAATAAAAGCGAAATGAAGAGTTAAACAGGGTTTAGAATACGTAACAAGTTGTGGTATGGCCAGAGGTTCCCGTACCATCCGCCCGTACTATCGAAGAAAATCTAGTCGAAAAATGAATTAATAAGTACTCATAACAAGCACCAGTACGACCAGAGGTACCCATACCACTCGCCCACACTAAACTTCAACAATTTTCTTCCAAGTTCACTACATCGATAACAAGCACTGGTATGGTTGGGAAGCACCCATACCGTCCGCTCGTACGAGACCCTCCAGGTTTGATCTCGAACCCTAACCTTGATCCAATGATGACGACCACCGGTACGGGCGGGGTATGCCCATACCGCCTACCCATACCGACTACATGGCCAGGTAAAGGCCAATAGTGGTTGACTCCCAGCCAACCCTTATCTTCTTCTTCCTCATTCTTTCTTTCTCTTTCTCTCTCCACCGCAAACCCTAATCTCCTAGAACCTTTGATTCTTGATTGGTTTCTGTTTTTGAGTGGGGGGATCTTCACACGAGTAAGTTTCTCATCCAATACAGGCTTTATTTCTAAAATCTATGGCTGAATTCCTCACATTTACTACTTAGACGATTTCATCATATTATGAGATTATTTTTGATTCCTCATGTTAGGATTTGTAGTTTCTGCCTATAATCGTTTTTTTTGTATGATAGAAACTTGATGCCTATAGTTTTCCTTGAAAATTTCGTAGCACAATGCACAACATTGGAAGGATTTTCTGCTCGGGCAAGGGCTCAGTAACGGCAGGGGCCTCGGGATCTACTAGGCCGTCGGGTTCGAAGAAGAGGTGTTCGGAGGCGGATAGCTTGAGGGCCGCCATGAACAAGGACTACGAGAGGGTGAACCAACATAGAGTTTTACCCACTAAGTGGGTAAGCCGTGAGTTCCTCTCCCACCAAGTTCTATTGGAGGACTTCGAGCAGATGACTGTGCAAGATAGCATGGTCCCCTTCTCCTACTTCTCCGTCGACACCTACCAGATTGCCATGTACGAGTTCCTGTCATCGTTCCATGATGATATTAAGGCCTAGGAGCGCAATTGCACCATAAGTTTTGTGCTCAATGGGCAACCTTGTAGCCTTTCTTTTTATGAATTTTGTGATTATTTTGGGTTCTCACATGAGGGGGAACTCGATATTAATGACAATGTCCGCACACAGGCAATGCATTCTTGGGAGAAAATTTCTAGTTAATTCTATTTTTTGGGAAGGGAGATGTCAGGGCAATGGCAAACTGGAGATGAGAGTAATTCACATGGCTCTACATCCTGAGATGGAGGATAAGGTAAACTTGGGTGCTTTTCTCATCCAACACTTTCACCACCTAAGGTCGACTGCCTCGGGTGACATCTGTCGTGGTGCCTTGATCACACAGATCGCCTACACAAGCAAGTTTGTCATGCCCCAAGAAAGAGTTGTGGCTGGCAGTAAGATTCTGGATGGCATGCACATGGTAAGCACCAAATTCATGGGGATCTATAGACCCTAACGCTCCCTCCATGCTTATCAATTTTATTTTGAGCCTAATGGTGATCTCCACCAAGTTTTTCTTCCTTTTGTCCAAGATTTTGTTTTGCTAGGTAAATAGAGTTGGGTCCTCATCGAGGAGGAATTCCAGCAAGCATTGATCCTCTCATGTAGGATCGCCCCGCCGGAAGGACGCCCCAACTGGGAAGACGCAGCAGCTGGCCAACAATAGTAGGGGCAAGGTGGAGAGGACTAGATAATAGTACGCTGGGATGACTACGGTCAGCAGCATTATCACCAACAACCTTTCCCTTAGCACCAGCAGCAAGGTATGCCTCCATGACAACCGGGATTCAACTATGTCCCGAGGAGTGAGTTTGACCAGGTGGTGCATTGCATCGACAACATAGAGAATACGTTGCATGATGCAAACACCAACATAGTCAACCTCACCCAAGACTTCACCTCCTTCATGATCGACTTTCCAAACCACTACCCATACTTCCCATACCATAAGCCGCTGCCCGGTGATGGCGGCAACAATTGATTCAAGTTGGATCAAGAGCCTAAGCTTGGGGAGGTTGAACTCCTCCACACCTTTTGCATTCATATTTTTCATTCTGATTTTAATTTATTTTGTTTTCATTCTAGTGCATGTTTATTTTCAGTTTGCATTGATAAAAAAACCAAAAATATTAGACTAGCTTTTATCTTGACTTATGCAAAGTTCTCTCGGTTCTTGTCGATTTTTCTACAGGTTATTCACTTCTAGTGATCTACCTATGAAGACGAACGCGAGGAGTTGACCCAAGTGGGAGGTGAGCAGGCAAGAGGATGTATCACATCCCTATTTTCCCTCTTCCTATAAGTTTATTCATGAACATTTTACGTCTGTTCGGTTGCACTTGAGTTCTACTCCATGCGTAGATTGTTATATTTTAGGACTTGAGTTCAAAGGTTATTATCACTATGTTGGTTGAGACTTATGACAATTACTATCGGTTGGAAAAAACAACTCCTTGGATTAAATTCCATTTTTTTCAGGACAAGAGAAAGTGTCCATTGACAACTTTGGTGCCATGGTTTTGTCTTAAGGGCTTAATCTTAGTAGTACTCAACTCCACATACTGATTGTTGACTTGATGATATTTTAAGAATTGTTTAATGGAACAAACTTTTTATGGTGGGAGAGGGAGATGCCAAACCTTTTTGATCAGCTGTACTATTATAAAAAGAGAAAAAGTTCTATGTTTCTCATGCATGCCTTTGGGATGCCAACAACTCCGCTAGCTTTTGAACGATCTATGGTATAACACTAGATTTTGGCTATGAGTTTATGACATGAGTGGCATGCGTGTCAATATATGGGTAAAACTATTGGTACTCTCAAAAGTTGTGCAAGAAATTGTAAAATAAACAATCAATAATCCCTGAAAGTGGAAAAAAAGAGGAACTACCATCAAGATATGAGCTAGAAATAGTCAATACTTACAAGAGCATTGGTATCACCTCACCACCTAAAATGAATAAACTAGAGTTCCCGCAAACAAGCAAAAGAAGAGGTATTTGATAGCCGCGATTATCGAAGTGGGTGTTAATGAAAATCTCTAAGTTTATCCTTCTTTTGACATTTACTTGTGCACCCTTAATTTTGACAGAAAGTGTCCTCGCTTTAAAATATTTTTTTACTCTCATAAAAGAGGGGCGCTGAAAAGAATTGATTCACAAGCCTAGACAACTTGTTGACAGTCTCTTTTGGGTTTCAAGAGCTATTAGCTAGCGAGTTATTTGCATTTAGGAATCGAGCTTAGGTGCAATTGTTCAGATAAATTATGCTCATGTTCAAGGTTGTAGGATTTGAGACAATGGAATATGATACAACCTCGAACTTGTGAGACTTCCCTCTTGATTCAATTTCTTGCTATTTCTCATTATAGCTTTGTCACTCGAGGGAGAGTAACAATTAAGCGTAGGGAAGTTGATAGCTCATTTCAACACTTTTTATCATCGTTTTTCCTCTTGTTTATTGCCAGATTTCACTGAAGATTATCCTTTCTACTAATGTTAGCATCGCAATTAGTGAATCCTTGGTTTCATGTGATGGTTTTTGGGCAATGAACATTTATGGAAGATCTAATAGCATTTATGGGCTTATTACACCTAAAGAAGCAAATCCCCAATTGGAGCCCCTTCCATTGGAGGCGTTCAGAGTGCATAACGACCACTGGTACAGTCGGGGTGCGCCTAGACCGTCTGCCCATACTACCTGCCGTCAGCTCTGTTATATCAATACAAGCAACTTTCATAAAGGGGATACAACGAAAAACAGAACACAGCCGCCGCAAACGCATCCAGAAGGGGGAGATCAGATCTGGAGAAGGAGAAGAACACTGTCTCATTCTTCGATGATCTCTAGCCTCTAAACCAGCCACTCCACCATCATCTCCATTGTTACTTAGAGAGAGAGATTGACACTTGTAAGATTAGGGTTTCATACTTTAATCTACCTTTGGTTTGTATTTGATTTGATCTTCAACTGGTATTGTGGCTTGCTATGATAACTCTAACATGATTTCCATTTGCAATAAAATTATGACTTTGATTTATCTTCCTCTCATGTCTGAGTAAATCCCCATAGGCGTGGGAGATGTATGGGATTGGTGAGATGTGTTGTGCTTTCTTTAATTCCATCCATTTGTGATTGTTGTAGTGTTTATTAAATTGTGAGAATGATTATCTGTGTTCGCCTAATGCTTGTTATCTAATTTAAGGGCCCGGGTAACATGATCCAAAAATCTCATAGGTATGAACTTGTATGCTAGCGAATCGACGACCCCCGGGTGATACAAACGATATCAATGAGGAGATAGTACTACTCGAGGACTACAAGAAACCATCAAGATTAATGCCTTGATCCGGTCGGAATACCTTAGTTATTTTGCTGACCATTGCTGTGGTAACAAGCAGACATATCATTGGGACTAGGAAGAATTGGCCATGAGGATTTCCAGTCGGTATATGGGTTTGTTTCCTACTCATTTATCAATAAGAAAATCACAATCACTTATCCCACTTTATTCATCTAGCACTTTCACTATAACCATGAACCATTTCTCTCCACGCCTAACTTCTCATATGCAGGAACCTCGAACACCTTTCTCTTCTTTACTTTTATGTTATTTAATTCTTGTTTTTCCTTACACAAGTTTCCTCTATTATTCACTCACCACTTTCCACCTTCAACAATTGTAGTCAATTCACTCAAGACCGCTGACACCTTGAGTGCACGAGAAATGCCACATAAAAACATACCTAGGCTCCTTATTGGGATCAATATAAAAACTAGAATTAATACTTGCACAAAAACATGCTCTAATGAACCTTTGCACTTGCAGACCATCGAGGATGAAGGTGGTTTGCAAAAGAACATACGCAATGACTCTTGGGGGGATCAAGGTGTGAAACCATGGTCACAAAGCCAAAAAAAAGATAGGAATGCAACTACCACATGGAACGGTGCACCAGTGTGACATAGGTTGTATCACCACATCCATTGGGGGTGTTTGTGGTCAAGTGGATCAAGCTATTTTGGAAAAGAACACATGCAATGACTCTAGGGGATAAAGCTATGAAACCATGGTAATAAAGCCCAAGAACACATAGGAATGCAATTGCCACATGTAATGGTGCACTAGTGTGACATAGGTTGCATCACCACATCCATTGGGGTGTTTGTGGTCATGTGGATCAATGTGGTTTGGAAAAGAACACATGAAATGACTCTAGGGGGATCAAGGTGTGAAACTAGGGTCATAAAGCCCAAAAACACATAGGAATGCAACTTCCACATGTAATGGTGCACCAATGTGACATAGGTTGCATCACCACATCCGTGAGTAGGTTGTTCTGTGGCATGATTGGCCATGCTTACTATCTGCTTGCTTTGGACAAACTCGCAATACCGCGTGCTCCTACCTGCTAGTGTCACGTGTTTCCTGGGTCCACTAGCCAGTGTCATGTCCCCTTTACTTCTCTTCATTCAACTCGAAGCCACTGTCCCCACTTCTCTTCCATCCCGCTATAGCCACAAGCCGACGGTACCTCCAGCGATCTCTCCCGCAACCACCATAGTTCCCCACCACCCTTTCTCCATTGATTCACGGGGAGACGGTGAGGAATCACAACGAGATGACAGTGACGGTGATAGCGATGTGAGTGGTTTCATATCTAACATATGTGTCCATTATCTATATTGAGCTAGATCTACTCTGATTACGCATGCATGTCAGATGTGTTAGGCCGCCGAGATGTTGTACGACTCTGATTATTACGGTTTAGCAGGAGAGACAGTCCTCCCCATTGTAAACATGGAGATGTTGCCGCTAATTTTTTAGCGTTCCAAGGACGCAACGCCTGTAGAAAGTTTTTAGGGTGTCGAGGGAAGGGTGCAAAGTTTCCACACAAAAGTTGCAGTGTTGTCAAATAGGTAGATCCGGAGTGGCCCAAATCGATGCAGAAATTGCTGGAAAAACTATGGGATAGGACTGTTGAGTTGAAAGAAGCTATGGTCAGCTCATCTATTGAGAGTACTGAGATGAAGTTATTTGACCATGTTGACACAAACAAGCTTCACCATGATCTCAGGAGGGTGCAATACAATGTTAGCAAAGTCGAGGAGGAGAGGGATGTGGTGTTGGCCCTGAAGACCAAAAGGAGAGCAAGATATGACTAAATCAAGGGTTTAAGTTCACCAAGCGAAAGTCCACCAGGATGCCACTATGGGTATGGACAAGTTCACGAGGATGCATGTAGAGAAACAATTAATGATGTGCAAGGAGGATGCTAAAAGAATGATGCAGATGATTTATACCTTGAGATCACAGGAAGATGTGCTTGGCTATGATTAAGAAGATCAAGGATATGTGTGATAACTAGTTCTATTTAGCTAGAGGACCGTACTTTTTTAATTGTAATAGTATTTGTTGACCAAGTGGTCAGAACTAGTAGGAGGAACCCAAGTTAAAGCATGTCTGTGGCTTTTGAGTTGTATCTGTGAGTCCTGGGAGAAAACAATTGGTTGTCCATTCCTCTGTCTTAGCCCTTCATTTCTTCCTTTTGTCTGATGGTTGTAATCTAACTTTGGTGGTTTGTTTAAACGTAATCTGCATGAATTCTGCCGCATGCAAATGGCACAAACACAATTTATAAAGTTGAAGCACGTACACCCTATTATTGCACTTAACACAACTATCCATATTTCTCATTATAGCTCGTCAAACCCATTACAATAATTATACTCGCACTAAACACAACCGAAATTGCAACCAGCCTAAACAACATCTAAACCCAGATCACGCAATTTTCGTCAGAGTCCACCTCGATTGGTGACCCTGCTTTTCCCTTCCCAGCAACATACACTCCCGCATGTGGGGAATGTTCGTTTGCGGTACCAAACTTGGTGGGTGAGCGCACCACGGTACCCGAGTTGTCATCAATCACGCGGAGGGGCCATAGTAGATTCGCAATTGTCCAGAAGGGCCAAATGGGGGTGCATACAAATCTAACGGCCAAACGGTCGTTTGAACCAGACGAAAAACGATTGAACTCAAATACCGCCGTTAGGTCAACTCTTCTTGGCCTGCCATGTCAGTATTCCCCATTATCTTTTGCGGTTGTGGACTAGCTTACCCCTGCGTGGACCAGATCCCTGAGTGGACCGGATCTATTTCTGTGCTCTGCTCTGGCCTTCTCCCCTGCTCCCCGCCCCATAACATTTGCTCAGCTCCAGCTGCTCGTCTCAGATCGGAGCACGCACTTGCTCTAATTTGTGTCCCCGCCATGTCCGGTCAACCTCCCACGCCTCTAATCAAAGCTCGCAGCCGTCGCCATTGCATCATCCGCCGTATCAGAGCTTCGCATCCCCGGACTAATATCTCGCCTCTGGCTAGTCCTTCTCGCACGGCGGAGCATGTCCCATCGGGCGATCAAGGCCGACGACCGGCCTCGGGAAGTTGCGTGTTGCCGCACACCCCAGGCATGGTAGCCCTGACACAACAGTTCAACGACCACGCTCTCATGGCCATCGTGCTGGGCGTCCGTCCCGCCGTGTCGCCGGTAGAGTTGCTGTCGGCTTTCGGGTATCGTTTTGGGATCAGACGAAATGAGGTCAACATTGAGGTATGCGCGCCGCCATTTGATTTTTCATCCGGTTCGAGCACAGCTCAGACACCGATCACGTTCTGCATTCTTCCTGTTCTTTCAAGTGCTGCGGGGAGAAAATGAGCTTCATGCGTTGGCATCACGCCTGTGGGTGGGACGATCGCTTGGGGCAGCTTCATTTCTTCTCCAAACTTGGCTTTGACAGCCTCCCATTGGATGCTTGGTAGCCGGAGGCCCTCAAGCAGGTCGTCAGTAGCCTTGGTGGCGAGCTGGTGGAAATTGTGCCACCGAGCGACATATGGGTCATCGAGGTAAAGGCGTGGTTGAAAGATCCTGACGCCGTTCCTAAGATGTACGAGGTGCAGATTCCAAGCAGGGCAGGGCGACAGCTTTGCTGGAAGCACCCGGTCATCATCCACCTGGAGGAGGTTCTGGAATCAGTACATGGCATTCAGGGCCCCGAAGAGGCTACCAGAAAGCGTCCTCGTCGCCTGCAGTGTTGGCCTGGAAGGATCGATGGCACATGACCACCACTGTTTCGTGACGTCGCACATAGTTTCGGTGGGGGGACCGGGCTTGGACGAGCTGGTGGTTCTGATTTCCCTCGAGTGAAGACAGAGCTCTAGTGAATTGCCGTGGTATGTGTGGCTAATGAATTTGTATTATGGAGAGCGTAGCAGGAAGTTAGCATCGACTAAAAATGTGTAATAGTTTGAATCGATGTAGTACGTGTGTGTAATAGTTTGAAGTAGTATGTGTGTGTAATAGTTTGAATCGATGTAGTATGTCTGGGTAATGAATTTGATGTAGTGTGTGTATGTGTGTAATAGTTTGAATCAATGTAGTTGAACATCGTGCTTTATAATTTCTATGAATAACCAAGGACAACCTTATGAAAAGAGGGTGGTCTAGCAATGCGCAATGTCAATTATGTGGATGCCAGGAAAATGTAGTCCATCTCCTCTTAAAGTACAAGGTAGCTACATTTGTAACACGTTGAACTGTAGGACCATTTTACAGGAAACACAAGACAAAGGAAAAATGGTTTACAGCACAGACAGCAGACGCAAAATCTGTAGCTTGGGATAAAAAGATGCCAGTTAACTTGATTGAACCACGACAAGTAATTGAAGGAAATAGATACTTGATAGTATTTGCTCACAATAGTAGTACTTCCATACAAAAGGGTCTTATACCTGCACAAAAGTGGGCTAAACTTCCTACTAGTTTATAGAACAATTCGTCAGCATTTCATCTACAAAAGCCATTCTTCAGTCTGAACTTAACTATTCTACACTGAAGAAACTACAGATCTCCACCAGAAAAGTTGGCTGGCCAATTGCCTTGAGAGAACAAACGTTCTTTGATCATTTAACCCAAACTGATCTATTGCCTTCCTACCAAACTACAAGAAATCAGAATCGTTCATGCACGAGCAATTTGCGTGCGCCAGTCCCGGTTCAGCTGGACCATCCGTGCCGCCGCAATGATTTCTTCGAAACTAAAATTCGACATCTCCTTCTCAGGATCGTAGGTCAGTGTGAACTCGAACCTGAATTCCGGGGCTGAGCTGATGCCCGCCGCTAGCTCCGGCTGTCGAACAATCCAGCATGCTAAGTGTAGACGCTTAGTCGCCGCCACGGTACGGCCTTCGATGGGACGTAGGATGGAGTGTCTTTGCCGTAGACGGCGTGCTCCCAGCCTCCCCCACTGAGGTAAGGTAGTTTGCGCCGAAGCATGGATGCGAGAGTTTCTAGACCTTGGCGCTGCCCTATTCGAGGGTGTGTACCCTCGGCGGCGGCATGCTCTCATGAACAATTTGATACGTACCTTGTTCCCACTGCCTAGAGCATGCCGTAATGCCGCCATGCGATTTCTCCACGTCGCTCTCTTGGCCCTGCTTGCCTCATCTGGCGCCGACGACGGCGCAGTCGCCATCGCGGCCGATTCGGCACATTCGGGGAAATCATCCGCCTGGCAGGGCAATGGGAGACCGGCCTTGAAGTAGAGCCTCATGGCCTGCCTTAGAGGGGCTAAATACCCGAGTTTCGGCGGCTGTCACGTTGGCGGCGGCGACTTAGGCGGGGCCATGTTACCCTAGATGGTGCGCCACGGAGGAGCTGCGCAAGGTGAACTGTGGTTAGTCGGAGAAGGGGAGTGAAAGACTGACGCTAGGTTTGGACTACGGGCACGCGTGAAAATAACCATTTCCCATTTCCTTAGAGGGTAATAATTCGACACTCATTGCATTAACAGCTCAATCTTTATTTCCCTTCTCAGCATAAGAGTGCGATCGTATTAAAAAGATCGGCTGTGGCTATCCACCTCATCGGGCAATGCACCAGGACAGGAAGGAGACGGGACCGGGTTTCATTTTAGAAATGTTGACGAATGTGCCCTTATGTTTATACGATATTATTTATATGCCACCATGTACCGGCGAGTGTAGCAACACCATCAGAGACAAGGGATAACGACGTGGCGTGTTTTATTTTTTTAAAGGGCATCAGAAACAGGGAATGACGACGTGGCATGTTTTCTGACTGGCGGGCCCGCCCCCTCCACCTTCGACGGCACGCATCCCAGGTTCGAGGGGTGGTGCCGCCCGCCAACACATTATTGTGCAATTTTCCATGTGGGACCTGAATTCCGGCGCTGAGCTGATGCCCATGTCGAACATAGAGAATTCTGAAAGAAGCTACTAAAAATAAATACTTTGAATTCTGAAAGTACTAAATTTAAATACATTACAATTTTGTCTAAAAGTTAATACGCATACTGCTCATCGAAATAATATAAATACAGTACAAATTTCTACTTCAAAAAATAGACCTGAAAATGCTAGCAAATAACCTACGATAAATATAGGATTCATTCTCCCCTATATATTTCGTCGTCGGCGGCTCCTGCGTGCTGCAACACACATTCAGAGAACTCTCTCCGTCTGCAATGTGCTGCCAGTATCTCGTCCAGAGGGTAAGGCATCGGTGTATGTTCCGGACTTAAGCCATGCGTCATTGTTGGTTCCTCTTCCTAGGCTTAAACCTCATGATCGTACAGTCTGATATAATTCCTATAGTATATGCAACCGGGTTTGACTGTGGGGTGTAACCTGGTGCCAATGGAGATAGAACGACTGTAATCAACAAAGAGGGCACGACTTCCAATGTCACCATAGGCCTCGAGAGAGCGGTTCTTCGTGTCCACTCGGTACAACACCGCTTGCCCTTTGGCGAAATCCCCGTTCAACACAAGAAGCAGATCACCATCTGACTCCACAAGGTAAAATTTGTAAGTTCCGCGTACCTGTTCAAAGACTAGGGCCGAAATTATTTTGGCCATCGTGACAGTGCTCGCGTGCTGCTCTAACTTGATGTTGGTCGACGAGATGTCTCCATTCTCAAGTAATGCATATACTTCCCCTCGGAATGTCGCCATGCAGTCCAGAAGCATAGCAGGAGGTGGCGAATACAATCCTTCTCCAAATGATTCATTGATTTGCCCTTTGGGGTGCTCTCATTGGCCCATGCAATACGATCTGGATAACTAGTGCAAACGAACACCATCGTCGGGGACTTCGTCACGATGACAGATTGTAGAGGATCAGATGGTATGTGTGCTTGAAACTCAGTGTTAGACTTATGAGTGATTGGGTTCAGTAACCGAATCTCTGAGAAACCATGATGACGCCACGAGAAACACCGACGAAGTAGAATCTTTTGGAAGAAGAGGGCATTAGTTAGCACTAAGATGTTTACAATGGAAAATACCAATAAATATCGAATGTGAATGTGAACCTGCGATGGACGTCCATTAGATTTGTCCTGAAGCAACGACCAGTGGCGAGGTTGAGGAAGGTGAAGTCACCAACGTCTGGAAGTGTGTGATCTATCATGATCCAGTTGTTGAGATGGAATTCGGGCACCTTTAAAGTGCGACGCCAATTGGTGCAGACTTCCCGACAAGCAGCATAGGTGTTGACGTACTCCTCTTTCTCCAGCAAATAGTCGGTGATCTTGTGAAGTGGGTCGGCCGGGAGATGGGCCTAGTTCCTCTTCATCCGACTACTGGCCATGGCTTACGTGCGGGAATGTTTTGATCGAAGAAGAAAGAAGAACTATCACTGCGAGGAGAAGAAGAAGAGGATAACAAACGAGGGAGACGAAGCAGAACTGCCACTTTGACGAGACGAGGAGACGGGGCAGAAGAAGCGGAACTGCCAATTCAAGTTTGGATCAATGGGATTTTTTTCGAAACTAGCGCGTTAACCAGCCATGCACTGCATGCAAGTTTTGATCAAACAGACTGACATGTGGGACCTGTTAAAAAATTTAGTGAAGTGCTCCCGTGCATAGTGCGCTGACAGGTGGCATGTTTTCTGACAAGCGGGCCCGCCTCCTCCACCTTCGATGACGCGCGTCCCAGGTTCGAGGGCGGGTGCCGCCCACCAACACATTATTGTGCAATTTTCCATGCTTTGTCGCAACCAGCTCCCCTCCGCTCCTCTCCTCTGCTCCTGCCCCCGCCACTCTGCTTAGTCGTGCACCGCTCTCGTCGTCCCCTTGGGTCGTCGTCCTCCCGCCCTCCCCTCCCTGCCATCCCCTCACGTCCCCTCCCCTCCCTGCCCGGTCTCCTTACCACCGCCCACCGCCCAGGCGTGTCTGGAAACGAAAACCAAGAGTCGGCCATTGGGTTAGGGGCCCAACGACGCTGGTGATCCGGATCTCGCTCGGAGATGGATCCTGCGAGGCTTGAGAGCACGGATATGGGTCCTGCGCGGCTAGAGAGCACGGAATCTCCTTCAAGTCTAGAGAGCACAAAGGACAATGAAACGGGGGGAGAGGAAGCAGGGTGCAGAGCTTTGGAGGTATGGAACCTGGAGAAGGTGTCGTGCATCCACATTGAAGGGTAAGAACTGTGATTCCTTATCTGCATACCCCAATTAGCGTTTCTAGTCCCGTGGTGATGGCAAGGATATGTGTTGGTAACCGAAGGACCTCTGTACAACTTGTCCTTGAGCATGATGCTTTGTCAAGCGAGCATGAAGGCACTGAAACGTGTGGCGGTGCGGATGATGGTGAGAAAGCATATCCAGACGTGGCTACTAACCCTGATAGGATGGAGAGTAGGGGATATTTGGTTGATTCGAACTTTGAAACTAACTATGGAACTGATGAGGAAGAGGAATGTGAAGATGTGGAAATGGGATCTAGATACGACGACGAAGACGTGGGCATGCCAGTGATACACTTTGACAGGGACAATCCTACAATTGATGAGGGGTCTGGCTTTGATAATGTGGAGGAATACAGATATGCAGTTGCAACCTATGCAATCAGAGTTGGGTTCGAATTTATCATTGAAAAGAGCGACCAAATAAGATTTAGGGTGCACTGTAGGGAAAGTAATGTGTGTAAATGGAGATTACATGCATCTCCAATGTGGGGTGGACACCCATTTCAGGTTGCAATAGCTACATTTAGTTTCAGTCTTTCTCAAATTTATTCTGCTGATAACTAGCTCTGAATTATTTGGATTCTTATCGAATGCAGGTCAAAGTAAACACGAAGAAACACAACTGCCCTAATACCTCTTTAAGTGGTAAAATTAAACCGGTGACTACCAAGTGGATTGCTATTACTGTACTTGACTAGGTGAGGCAGGATCATAACATTGGACCTGCTGAACTCAGAGCAAAGATTAGCAAAAAGTTTAACATTCTGATTCCTTACCACAGAGTCTTTGATGGGAAGGAGATGGCTCTAGACTTCATTCAAGGCAAGTGGAATGAGAGTTTTCATATGTTGTATAGTTTCAAAGCTCAGGTAGAGAAAACATCACCTGGTAGTGTTGTTGACATCGATTACGAGGTTGTGAAAGGGAGATAAAAGGTCTCGAGGGGGGTCACGTATAAGCAGGCAGATAAGATATGCTTCAGGAGATGTTTTGTCTACCTGAAGGCATGCTGGAAGGGGTTCCTAGACGGCTGCAGGCCATACTTGGCAATAGGCGCAACTTCTTTAACAGGGAAGTTCAGGGGACATGTTGCTTCTGCTTGTGCTTTGGACGCACATAATTGGCTTCTACCTGTAGCTTATGCTATTCTTGAGGGTGAATCAAATGAAAGCTGGACATGGTTCATGCAGAGACTACGGGAAGTAATTGGTCACCCTGAAAGCTTGGTGATACACACCGGTGCATCCGAGAGTCTTGAGAATGCTGTTGATGTTGTGTTTCCTGGGGTTGATCATAGGGAATGCATGAGGCACCTCGCTACTAACTTCACGAAGAAGTTCAAAGGACAGATCTTTGAAGAGGACTTGTGGCGATCAACATACACATACATCCCAAGCACGCATGCTACTTACTTGCAGAACATGTATGTAGTGTGAAAGATGAAAAAATACCTTGAGGAACATCACACCAAGCTATGGGCCAGAAGCAAGTTTGGTGAGTTAAGCAAGGTGGATTTTGTATCCAATAATTTGGCAGAGATTTTCAATGATAAGATTTCGGGCATGAAGACACTTGGAATTGTTATTTTGTTGGATGCAATAAGACAGTGCATAATGGTGAAGATAGATTTAAGGCAAATAATTTGTGCAAGAAAATTTTTAGGCCATAAAATAGTTCCAAAGGTGGTTATGTTACTGAATGCAAGAACCAGGGCAATGAGAATGATAAAGATGAGGGTGGTCAGAAGTTCCAGAACATTGGCTGAGGTTTATGCAGAATACAAGCGTGGAAGTGAATGGAGGTACACTGTATACATGGGAAACAAGACTTGTTCATACAGGAAGTGGAAGATTACTGGTTTGCCATGTCACCATGCAATTTATTTCATCTTAAAGCTTAGAGGTAACGGAGCTGAAATAGAGAACTATGTCGACAACTATTTCTGCGTGGACAAGTTTGCTGCAACTTATGCAGAAAACGTACCACCTATGGCCGATGAAAATGATTGGGAGATTGTTGATCCAGGGTTCAAACTTCAACCACCAGTTCTTAGGAGGCCACCTGGGAGGCCTAGAAAGCTAAGGATCGAAGCCTCCACCGATAAAGGTCCAATGCTGGGATCTAGGAAAAGGAAATGCGGACATTATGGCGGATTCAGCCATTTCAAGAGGTTGTGCAAAAACCCAGTTACACATGCTATTGTACCTGTTCACACCCGGTGGCAGAAAATGAGGCTTCTCAGCCAAAACTGGCAGAAGAGCAGTGCGAAGACGGTGATGAGCACTCGGAGGAAAACGTATGTAAGCAGCCAATTTATAAAGAAGTGGAGGTGCCGGCGAGAAAACGGTGTGAAAAGAAACAAAAGGGTAAGCGGAACGGGGAGGAAAGGGCAAATAATGGAGGTGTATTAGACTATGAATAAGTTGCAGGGGTGATTGAGGATGTTCTTGAGGATCTTTCGGCTAACTGCAGGAGAAATAATAAATCCCTGCCAATTTCATCTTTATACGATTCTACGGAGGAAAGGTAAGCTTAAACATTGTTTTATTTGCCATTTTATCATTTTTTTATCCTCATCAACTGATGCTTAATGCAGTGTGGGCTAGCAGACTAATAAGAGGAGCAGAAAGATGCGGGCACAGTAACGTCGTATGTTGAATTATATCATTGAAACTAAACTAGCCGTGTCGTCTTTATTTATATCTGGCGCGTGCAACGTGTCTGTGATGGGGTCATGTGGACCAAATTACATTTTTTTAAATATTATTGCATTAATTTTTTACCTGTGTTTGGACGCGGCTACTAGTTCCCATCTCCCTTGCATTCCCATCTCCTCTGGCGCACTCCAGAATTATGGGTATGCCATCAAGTAGTAGAGTCAGCGTATTGTCCCATCAGGTGTGAACGCAATGACTTTGTTTGTTCAGAATTTGACGACTTTTGATTAGTTTGAAAGACAGAGAAACCTAAAACATGTATCTAGACATGTTTTGGGTATAGACACATTTATTAAATATCTAAAAAACTAAGTTAGTTATATCTAGATAGGAGTAGTACACTATTACAACACGCTCGATCCCTTCTCCTCAGGCGCACTCCAAATTACGGCTGTGCCATCAAGTGCTGGGAGCAGAGTCAGCGTATTGTCCCATCAGATATGCCAGGGAATGCGCAAACTTTATTTTTAGGATCGAATGAGTTTTGATCAAATAGTTTCAAAGACAAATACAACTAAAACATGGCCAACATATATAGATTATGACGATAATCGACCATGACTCAGGAGACCCAGATCCAAAGAGCGCATTAAGATACCGTACATAGATTTAATTTATGCTTAAGTGGCCCTAATCGACTATGATGCTCCCGCAGTCTCCATCATTGATGACATTGTCCGCGTCGCCGCCAGCCTCCTCCACGTCGGAATCGATGCTGACGTTCCCAGCAGCGTTCCTCCTCCTCATGGATTCTTCACGGCGCGTTACATCGATAACGGTGGAGGTCGTACGCCCAGGCACTGCCCAGAAGCGCTGCCTCCCTTCAGGGTTGCGCAGATCCGGGTGGATCTCCCGCCGGTGGGTTCCGCACAGCTCAATCAAGACAGCCCGCTCCTTCTTGAACAACTTTCGCCAGTACGGGCTCGTCCGCGAGTACCGCGCCATTGCCCTCTGTCGCTCCAACAGCTCGCAGCGGTGCTCCTCGATCTGCCTCGCCAATGCGTTGTCGCGCATGAGCAGCATGACAGGAACCCCTGCGTAGCTGAGCTCGAAGCCGGCTGGAAGCCTTGCTAACGGCGGCGCGAGTATGTCATAGTGGGCGAACATCTGAGCCTCGTGCAAGCTGAGTTTGGGCCTCTCCCTCTCCATGGCGATGAAGGAACACGATCTGATTTTTGGCCCCAAGGTTAAGGGGATAAGGGAATGGACGTAGGCCCAGTGTAGTTGCCACGGCCAATTAGTTCGCAGAACAGACTTCTCGTGGATCGCCATTGCGAAGGACATCACTATCGTCCACGCACCCCGATCCAACAGCGCCTAACAATCGGGGATCGGGTCTTCTAGAAGCCCAGAGCGGTTGCTGGTTAGTTCTGCGTCCCGATTGTTTGTGGCCAATGGCGGTAGTTGAAAATAATACACATTTCAATGACACTGGTGGATCCATGTGTGGTCTCTAAAGAGAACACACATCCAATGACTCTGGTTGTTGTTAGTAAAAAGAGAACACATGCAATGACACTGATGGATCCATATGTGGTATGTGAAAAGAACACACATGCAATGACTCCAGTTGTTGTTAGTGAAAAGAACACACATGCAATGCCACTGGTGGATCCATAGGTGGTCTCTAAAGAGAACAAACATTTCAATGACACTGGTGGATCCATATGTGGTATGTAAAAAAACACATGCAATGACCACTGGTTGATCTATATGTGGTTTGTGGAAAGAACACACATGCAGTGAACAATGGTTGATCCATTTGTGTTTTGTGAAAAGAACACACATGCAATGCCATTGGTTGATCCATATGTGGTTGTTGAAAAGAACACACATGCAATGCCATTGGTTGATCCATATGTGGTTGTTGAAAAGAACACACATGCAATGACTCTGGTTGATCCATGTGTGGTTTGTGGAAAGAACACACATGCAATGACTCTAGTGGATCCATGTGTGGTTTGTGGAAAGAACACACATTCAATGACTCTAGTGGGATCCATATGTGGTTTGAGAAAACAAAACACATGTGTCAACACCCGGATTTTTAATCCGAGATGCCCGTTATGCCATACCTCGCAATCCCAGGATTACTATTTTTGCGAGACATAACGGATTGGATATCACAGTACATCATCCATTACAAGCCATACATAAGGTCTTACACAAATAAGGATCTCATGATCCAGTCTTAATACAACAAGCAGCGGAAATAAAAGATAAGCGTAGCGGTGGGGTCCATCTTCAGGGGCACAGGCAATGCTGATGAAGGCAGATAGTCCTAGTTATCATAGCCGTCCTGTTGGCCATCATCTTGATAGTCTCCTTCATAGTTTGGCCATGATAATAGCCAGGGACAAAACCCATGAGTACTCTTTAAGTACTCGCAAACTAACATTAACAAGTATAAACTTCTAAGCTAAAGTGCTAACTCTAAGTTTAACTATAAAGTTAAGTTTGAAACCTAAGCTGAGTTCATAAGCAAAGAAAGATAAAGTAAAGTTCTAGAATCACTTAAGTTGGGAAGCTATTGTTATAAACACAACCCTGTTGTGGTCAAGTCAAGATTCATCAGTCATATCAAGTTGTTTAGAAAACATCTGACAACGAAACAGTATGGCCATTCCAACTGTCCATAATCGCGGACGCGGCTATTCGAATAGTTTGACACTCTGCAGAGGTGGTACACTTTCACCACAAGATTCGATACATCTGTCAAGGATAACCCTGAATCATCGTACTTAGTATGCAGATAATCAAACATAACCTTCCCTTTATACACCCTAGTATAAGCACCTCTCCTATGAGCATGGCCTCCCAACCATGACCATCAGTCATCTTGGGCACTGCATAGGTGGACATCATGAGAGGTAGCCTCAGCTCAGACCTCTCCTGTGAGGGAACTAATACTAATACATATAAATTTCCAGCTAAGCCTTACCCAATTCAGGTAGTGTGGTTGTACGGTAAATTTTGAATGGTATCGCATCCGAATCCAACCATCAGTTTTATAAAAGGGTTAAGGCTCATGCCTAAACATTTTCATCATCATCAACCATTTGTGTTTTCTCAACACATGTCAAAACATCTCAATATAATGACTCATCATTCCAAGGTTTTCATAATTCATTTTCACCAAGTGTTCCCATCTAAAGTGACTCAGGTTTTTGATCTACTCTAAACTACTAAGTTAAGAGTTTTCACTAAGGTGGAAAAGATGGGTTCAATCTCATGCCATAGAATGACATCTAAAGGGTTCTAATTAGGTCAAGTTTTATACTTTTTATGCTACCTTCAAACTAAGTAAAGAACTTGGTGTAAACTAAGGGAGTCAAACTTGTAACTAAGACTTGGGGTACTAATAGTCCAAAGGGAGTGTGATCAAGGCATGCTTAAGGCATCTTTGCTAAACCATCTAGTTTGATCCTAACTTGCTAAGCACTAAACTTGCAAGTGTTAGCTTGCACTGTTAATGGTGGCTTGCCTTGGTTGGTGCAGTGGTTGAAGTTTTCTTCTTCTTCTTGGTAGAACTCCTCCTCCTCGAAAGCTTGGTCAGTACTATCGTCTATAAATACGTAGGGAGTGCACAATCACCAAACAATACTTAACTAGGCTAAGTAGCATTCTAAGACACACATTTGATGATCTATTATCATCACAAGCATCACAAGTTTAATTCCATAGTTTCATTCTTTTTATTTTAGAAAAGTAATTTCTACTCATTGAAAAATTAACTAAGATTTAATATTCACCACTTAAGATATGAGATCATGTGGACACATGTCATCACCACATATCTTAACACATGGGAATGAGAATTAATGGTTGGATCAATATTACTTGGTTTAAGTTCATTATTTAATGATTTAAAGTGACTAGAAATGCCTATATAGAATTATTTTGGTACTAGTCCAAAGTCACTGCATGTAAACCTTAATATTATTACATATTTAGATAGATATGATGAAATGTGATTTTTGAGAGTTGGAATCAACTCAAAATCTAACTTGGTTGATTTTATAAAAATGTTGCAAGTTGCAAATGCTTTTGTCTTCTTATTTTTATTAGGAGAGATCTATAACTCTAATTGAATTAAATCCAACGGGCTTGGATAGATCATCGTAATACCTTTCAGGAAAAATTTGTTTCATGCAATTTGGATTTGTCAAACTCCCAGAATTGAATTTTAAATTAGTGGATAGAAACTAGATTTAACTAAAAAGAAAAAACCAGATTTGAACGGGTGGGCTAGCGCGGGAACAGACTTGGGCCGGCCCTGTGGCGCTCTGTGGCATGGGGCTCAGTTGACAGGGGGTCCTGCTTGTCAGCGGCACTTAACACGCGAAACAATACGTGCGCTGTGGGCCGTAGGATTAGAAGGGGAATCTACGGCTGAGGATCGTCGACGACGACGAACAGGTCGCCGGCGAGCTCGAACCCTAGCGGGTCGGTGGGGGTCTACTAGGGACGTACCAGAGCTCCAGCGGGGCTGGCGAGGCGGGCAAACGAACTAGAAGACGACGACGAGGCGAGGCACGGTTGCGGTGGAGCTTGGGGTGGTCGCAATCAGCGGCGCCCTTCTCCTCCTGCTACGGCTGCTCCGGCTCCAATTCTGGCAAGGCAGAGCTCGCCTTGCTCCGGCTAGAGGTGGGTGAGGTTCAGAGAGGTGAGGGGAGTGGAGTGGTGTGGAGATAAGAGGCTGGGGAGGGCTCCTTTTATAGGCCCGACGGTGATACCGAGCGGGATGGGCAGGCGAGGGTGGCGACATGGCTACGGCGGGGTAGAGGCATGGCTGCGGGTGGCGATCGACGTGCGGTTCCCTGGCGGTGCTCTAGGCATTGAATGCGGTCGTAGGGGCGGCGACATGCGATCTAGGTGAGGTGGCGCTCTGAGCGGCAGAGGCGGCGGTGTCCACGGCGAGCGGTGGCTGTGAGGCATTGGGCGGCCAGCGGGGATGTCTGGGGTGTTCTCTAGGTCATGGCGGAGCGGCGGGTGCGGGCTGTGGCCAAGGGGCGGTCTGTGCGAGCGGGGACAGAGCACGCTCTGGGGGAGGCACCGACATGGTGCGGTGGCACTGGGCGCGGGCTTTCCTCGGTGGTCCACGGCAGGGCTTGGCTCGAGCAGGGGACGGAGAGGGGCGGTGAGGTGTGAGCTACCTCCTAGACATGGAGAGAGAGGCAGGAGAGGGCTGATGCGGTGAGTGCACGGTCGGCCGGCGAGAGGTGGCTCGGCATGGCTGTGCAGTGCAGCTAGGAGGTAGGGGAGATGCTGGTGTGTGTCTGGTCAGGCTTGAGGGGGGACAAGATGATCAAAGCACTTCAAAATTGCTAGACAAAATCAGCCCAAAACAGTATTAGTTAGGCCATAATGATCTTGCCAGCAAGGTGTTTGACAAAATGCCCGAAAGAGAAAAAGTTTTGAATTTTGGTTTAAATTTTTTGAGTGATCTCCACTAGGGCTAGGTAGTGTCTGGTTACAAGGGTTTTGAAAGTGGAGCTCAAATAGAGGGGTTTTGAAATAGGGGTGATCTATGCATATGCATTAGATTCAATTTTCAAATGCTATTTAAAATAAGTAAAAGAATGTTTTTAGCAGATCAAAAGGTGGGCCTTGGTACCTCATTATGTGTACTAGCAAGGGGTACAAGATCAAGAATTGTTTCTGTTAAGAAATGAGTGCTAGGAACACTCAAAGTAGTGTAGTGGATTAAAATGGCCAAAATGACCATTCCTCCTTTTTAATTCTTTTTGATTTGATTTTCTTTAGGAAAAGTTTGGGAATGATGTAGATGATGTTTAAATCACCTAAGAAACATTTTACAAGCATTGGATCACTCAATCATGGCAATTCAAACAACTCCTATTTTAAATGCACACATATATGAATGCTTTCATTTTAAATTTGGAAAAGATTATGTTAACCCCATTTTGGTTGATTTGATCTTGATAAGCTTGGATTGAAGTTTTGGGATGTTACAAACCTTCCCTCCTTAAACAAAATCTCGGCCCGAGATTTGTAAAGAAAAACTAGGAACTAAAGAGATCTAGGAACTCTGTCCTAATGTACTCTTCTCGCTCCCAAGTAGCTTCCTCCTCGGTATGGTTGCTCCACTGAATCTTGAGAAACTTGATACTCCTGGTCCTGGTGGTTTTGTAGGCCTCTTCTAAGATACGGATAGGTACTTCTCTGTAGGTCAAGTCATTGTTGATTTCCACAGCTCGGTGATCGATGTTCTTGAAAACTTCAGTCTTCTCGGGCACTTCCAGACATTTGGGAAGTAACGAGATATGGAACACATTGTGGATGGCTGACATCTCTTCAGGCAGGTCCAGTTGATACGATACTTCTCCTCGATGGTTCAGAATTTTTAAGGGCCCGATATATCTGGGGGCTAACTTTCCTTTCAGACTAAAGCGTTGAGTTCCCTTCAATGGTGAAACCTTGAGATATACAAAATCTCTGACATTGAAAGTCAGTTCTCTCCTTCTCTTGTTAGCATAACTCTTCTGTCTGGATTGGGCGGTCTTGAGGTGCTCACGGACTTTGTGAACTTTCTCTTCCGCTTCCCGAAGGATGTCGGGTCCGAAGATCTGACTCTCTCCTACTTGCGACCAATTCAAAGGGGTACGACACTTTCTTCCGTATAGGAATTCAAATGGTGCCATTTGCAAACTAGCTTGATAACTATTGTTATATGAGAATTCTGCGAAAGGCAGACAGTCTTCCCATTTTGATCCATATTCCAACACACAAGCTCTAAGCATATCCTCTAGGATTTGGTTGACTCTCTCAGTCTGTCCATCTGTTTGCGGGTGATATGCTGTGCTGAAGTTCAACTTGGTTCCTAATCCTTCTTGGACTTTCTGCCAAAATCTTGGGGTAAACTGGGTTCCTCGATCTGATACTATGGTCTTGGGGGTTCCATGTAGACTAACAATCCTAGCAATGTACAACTCTGCTAACTTTGCACTCTGGTAAGTAGTCTTGATAGGTATAAAGTGGGCTACCTTGGACAGTCTATCAACTATGACCCAGATTGAGTCATTTCCCCTACTAGAGGTAGGTAAACCGGTGATAAAGTCCATTCCGACGGAATCCCATTTCCATTCCGGAATCTACAATGGTTGCAATAGTCTAGCAGGTCTCTGATGCTCTGCTTTGACTCTTTGGCAGATGTCACATTTGGCGATGTATCTTCCGATCTCTCTCTTCATCTTGTGCCACCAAAATTGCTCTTTCAAATCCTGATACATCTTTGTTCCTCCGTGGTGGATAGAATAAAAGTATCATGAGCTTCCTTCATGATAACCTGCTTCAGCTCCGAATCTGCTGGCACATAGATACGTCCTTTGTACCTCAGTACTCCTTCTTCGTCTTCGGTGAATCCAGGTACCTTTTCGGTATCGATACGATGTTTGATTCCGTCGATACTTTCATTTCCCTTCTGGGCTTCCTTGATTTGGCTAATCAAAGTGGGTTGAAGTTCAATGCTAGCTAAGAATCCTTTGCTAACTAATTCAGTTCTGAACTGCTCTAATTCTTCATACAAACTGGGTTGCTTCTCCTTGATCATGGTGTTAAGCCTACACGGCAATCTGCTAAGAGCATCAGCTACCACATTGGCTTTGCCGGGGTGATAGTGAATGTCAAGGTCATAATCCTTGATTAACTCTATCCATCTTCTTTGCCTCATATTCAGCTCCTTCTGAGTGAAGATATACTTCAAGCTCTTATGATCTGAGTAAATCTCACAACGATTACCCATCAAATAATGATGCCATGTCTTCAGTGCTAGAACTACAGCTGCTAGCTCAAGATCATGGGTCGGATAGTTCTGCTCATGCTGCTTCAGTTGTCGAGACAGATAAGCGATGACTTTTCCTTCTTGCATCAATACACATCCTAGATCAATCTTGGATGCGTCGCAATACACATCAAAGGGCTTCTTGATGTCTGGCATGACCAAAATTGGGGCTGATATCAATCTCCTCTTCAGCTCCTGGAAACTGGCTTCAAATTTGTCTGTCCATTCAAACTTCTTGTCCTTCTTCAACAATTGGGTCATTGGTCGAGCTATGCTCGAGAATACTTCTACAAACTTGCGGTAATATCCTGCTAATCCGAGAAATGCATGGACTTGGGTTTGAGTGGTTGGGGCTTCCCATTCTTCGACATCTTTGATCTTGGCGGGATCAATAGAGACTCCTCTGGCAGACACAGTATGTCCTAGGAATCCTACCTCTTTCAGCCAAAACTCACACTTGCTGAACTTGGCATATAACTGATGCTCTCTTAGGGTTTCTAGGATAACCCTCAAATGTTGATCATGCTCTTCTTCTGACTTGGAGTAGATAAGGATGTCGTCGATAAACACAACTACAAACTTATCTAGGAAATTCATAAAGATTTTATTCATGAGATTCATGAAATAAACAGGGGCATTGGTTAATCCAAAAGACATAACCGTATACTCGTATAAACCATAGCGAGTAGTAAAGGTGGTCTTCGGAATATCCGTTGCACGAATATTAAGTTGGTGATAACCAGTCCTGAGATCAATCTTTGAGAATACCTGAGCTCCAGTCAACTGATCAAATAGATCCTCTATCTTTGGCAAGGGGTACTTGTTCTTGATGGTGACATCATTCAACTTTCTGTAATCTATGCATGGACGGTTGCCTCCATCTTTCTTGTCGACGAATAACACTGGTGATCTCCATGGCGATGCACTTGGTTGAATTAAACCTTTGGCTAGCATAGCATCCAACTATTTCTTCAGTTCCACTAGTTTTGAGGGGTTCATGCTATAGGGTCTTTTGGCTATGTGCCCGGTTCCGGGGATTAGTTCGATAATGAACTCAATATCCCTATACGGGGGCATACCTGGCAATTTTTCTGGGAATACGTCAGGGTATTCACAGACTACTTTGACTTGGTCTATGGTGGGCAAGGCTACACTCTGGTTGCACTTGAATTGTCGGGGTAAGGTTTCAGAGATATGCTCTACTATGACTCTAGAACTACTGGTCATGGTGATGGCTTTCTTAGCACAGTCTATCAATCCTTTATGCCTTGACATCCAGTCCATACCTAGTACTACTTCCAAACCTTTGGTTCCAAGTACAATTAGGTTGGCATAAAAATCTATCCCATGTATTCTGATAGGTACAGCTTTGCAAATTTTTCTAGCCTTGGTTGTTGAACCAGGGATTTGAACTATCATGACATGCTTCAGGTTGGTTGGACGAATCTTACTAGTGCATGCAAATTCTTCGGTGTCAAATGAATGCGATGCTCCCGAATCAAACAATACTCTTTCTAAAACTGAGTTGACAAAAAACATACCCAGCACTACATCTGGCGCTTCTTGGGCTTCTTCTGCATTCATGTGGAAGAGACGGCCGTTGTAGTTGTGAGGGTTCCCTGGGGCAAATCTCCTTCCTGGTTGAACACGACGCTGCTACTGAGTTGGGACATTCACATTGGCATTGGCTGCAGTCTTCTTGGGACACTCATTGGAGTAGTGACCCTTCACTCCACACTCGAAACAAGTGATCTGGGACTTGTCCTTGACTGTGACAGGTACATCATTGCTGCCAGTTCTGGGTGCAGTGTTGATTTTGTTGTTGTTGTTGTGGTTCATGGGAGGTGCACAGTTGAAATTGTTGGCATTACCGGAGTTGTGATGGTTTCCTTCGGACTTCACATTGCTTCGGCTACGGTTGGGGTAGCTTGGGAGAGAATTTGGGGGTCGGTTGTTCCTTGGTGCATATCCTGGTGAAGGGTTGGGACGGTACTTCTGGTGACTGTTGGATCCAGACTGCTGCATCATACGACGCTTGCGGTTGTCGTTTGCCTGGTTAATCTTCCCTTCCATCTGGATGGTAGAGTCGACTAGCTCTTCGAGATCCTGGAAACGGATGTTGACGAGGACAATCTGCATCTCATCATTTAGTCCGTTCAAGAATCTCTCCTTCTTCTTGGCCTCCGTGTTGATCTCATCAGGTGCATACCTTGCAAGTGACAGGAATCTGTCACGGTACTCCACCACAGTCATTCTTCATTGCTTCAATTCGCCGAACTCATCTCTCATTCCGTTGACTAGACCTTGCGGCACGTGCGTGCGACTGAACTTGACCTTGAATGCTTCCCATGTCATCACTTGACCATGGTTCATATTGCGGATGCTATTCCACCAAGCTCTTGCATCTCCTGCCAGATAGTGGGTGGCGAAGAGAACTTTCTCATTTTCATCAACTCGAGAAACTTCTAAGTTGTTTTCCATGGTCTATAACCAGTCATCAGCATCTAATGGGTTCTTAGATTGATTGAAGATTGGGGGATTAGTGTTCTGAAAGTTTTTGAGTTTGGATCCCTGGTGATCCTGATTTCCATGCCCTTGGTTGTTGAGAGCCATCTGGGCGATCTGTTGAAGTGTTGCTAAGTTGGCTTGGCGTTCTGCCCGGCTTGCTTCACGGTCCGCTATGAGATTCTGCATGATTTGCAGCATTGGGTCTTGCGATGAGCTGCTCCCTCCTTGGTTTCCACGAGTCATCTAAAGATTGAGATATAGGGGTAAGAGGGAAATTTCTAAGGTTCATGGTTTTGGGGTTTTCAAATCTACAACTTTGAGTTAGACTCAGGTTTTTCAACTAACTTCATTTTCATTCATGCAAGCAAGCACACGATACAACACACACCACAACAATCAAAGGGAAACAAATGGTTTGAAGAACCATTCTGCAAGCTAAGATACAGTGAGATCGATACATCTCATGCTACGCCAGTGCTCTAGTGCATCTACTCACCGTCGATGAAGTCGGAGTCGTCATCATCAGTGTAGAAGTCCACGACATCCTCTGCCAGAAAATCATCATCATTGCTGAGGTAAGAATCCATGTATCCCTGGATGTCTTCACCCTCATCTTCTTCTTCCTTGGCGGCAAGCTGAGCTTCCTGCTCCTTGACGGTCTTATCGAGGTCGGCCACCTTCTTGTGAAGACGGGCGATGGTGCGATCCTTCTTGGCATGTTGGCCACGAAGAGACTGACGGTCTTGGACAAGCGGTGCAAAAGTCTGGGCCTTCTGGTCAGCAATGACACGGTTCTGGTTGGCTAACTCCCTAGCATTGTCCAGTTCCTGCTGTCTGTCGTGAAGCAAGAAGTCAAGGTTCTCCACTTGACGCCTCAACTCGGGGTGACCTGGCATCTCCATTGGCATTGCCATGAAATCACGTCTTGCATAGTGGGCAAAACGGGTTCCTTGGGTCTTGTTGACGCTGAGGGCACATAGACGTGCGAGAGCTTCATGCATTGCCCTGGCTAATCCATCTAGCCAGTTGTTCTCTCTCATGGAGAACTGAATTCTTCCAGAAGTTGGTGCTTCAATGCTTCCTCTAAGATATGTGGTGACTAGCCACTGTAGGTCTCCTCCTGGGGGTCCTAGAAGTTGAGCTCCAAGAAACTCCGGGTGCGGGCGTCCCAGTAACTCTGACAGTGAATCCAGATCCCTCTCGAAGATCAGCTGACCTCCGTTTCCCAACTGATAAAACTTGCTGAACTGAGTCTCCATCTACAAGAATTAAGGATGAGGAAGTTAGTGAAGTGATCAAGTGTGTCAATTTTTAAGTAGTAGTGTAAGAGTTTTGAGGCACATGATTTTTTTTTTGAGAAATAATCCACAAGGGTAAGAGAGGAGATAGTTTTTCGTAAATACTCACTTTGGTTTTGAAACTAAGTTTTTGTTTGACGTCCATTCTAACTAGGGTCTCCTATGGTCAGGATGGCTCTGATACCAACTTGTCAACACCCGAATTTTTAATCCCAGATGCCCGTTATGCCATACCTCACAATCCCAAGATTACCATTTTTGCGAGACATGACGGATTGGATATCACAGTACATCATCCATTACAAACCATACATAAGGTCTTACACAAATAAGGATCTCATGATCCAGTCTTAATACAACAAGCAGCGGAAATAAAAGATAAGCATAGCGGTGGGGTCCATCTTCAGGGGCACAGGCAATGCTGACGAAGGCATATAGTCCTAGTTATCATAGCCGTCCTGTTGGCCATCATCTTGATAGTCTCCTTCATAGTCTGGCCATGATAATAGCCAGGGACAAAAGACATGAGTAATCTTTAAGTACTCACAAACTACCACTAACAAGTATAAACTTCTAAGCTAAAGTGCTAACTCTAAGTTTAACTATAAAGTTAAGTTTGAAACCTAAGCTGAGTTCAGAAGCAAAGAAAGATAAAGTAAAGTTCTAGAATCACTTAAGTTGGGAAGCTATTGTTATAAACACAACCCTGTTGTGGTCAAGTCAAGATTCATCATTCATATCAAGTTGTTTAGAAAACATCTGACAACGAAACAGTATGGCCATTCCAACTGTCCATAACCGCAGACGCGGCTATGCGAATAGTTTGACACTCTGCAGAGGTGGTACACTTTCACCACAAGATTCGATACATCTGTCAGGGATAACCCTGAATCATCATACTTAGTATGCAGATAATCAAACATAACCTTCCCTTTACACACCCTAGTACAAGCACCTCTACTGTGAGCATGGCCTCCCAACCATGACCATCAGTCATCTTGGGCACTGCATAGGTGGACATCATGAGAGGTAGCCTCAGCTCAGACCTCTCCTGTGAGGGAACTAATACTAATGCATATAAATTTCCAGCTAAGCCTTACCCAATTCAGGTAGTGTGGTTGTACGGTAAATTTGGAATGGTATCGCATCCGAATCCAACCATCAGTTTTATAAAAGGGTTAAGGCTCATGCCTCAACATTTTCATCATCATCAACCATTTGTGTTTTCTCAACACATGTCAAAACATCTCAATAGAATGACTCATCATTCCAAGGTTTTCATAATTCATTTTCACCAAGTGTTCCCATCTAAAGTGACTCAGGTTTTTGATCTACTCTAAACTACTAAGTTAAGAGTGTTCACTAAGGTGGAAAAGATGGGTTCAATCTCATGCCATAGAATGACATCTAAAGGGTTCTAATTAGGTCAAGTTTTATACTTTTTATGCTACCTTCAAACTAAGTAAAGAACTTGGTGTAAACTAAGGAGTAAAACTTGTAACTAAGACTTGGGGTACTAATAGTCAAAAGGGATTGTGATCAAGTCATGCTTAAGGCATCTTTGCTAAACCATCTAGTTTGACCCTAACTTGCTAAGCACTACATTTGCAAGTGTTAGCTTGCAGTGTTAATGGTGGCTTGCCTTGGTTGGTGCAGTGGTTGAAGTTTTCTTCTTCTTCTTGGTAGAACTCCTCCTCCTTGAAAGCTTGGTCAGTACTATCGTCTATAAATACATAGGGAGTGCACAATCACCAAACAATACTTAACTAGTCTAAGTAGCATTCTAAGACACACATTTGATGATCTATTATCATCACAAGCATCACAAGTTTAATTCCATAGTTTCATTCTTTTTATTTTAGAAAAGTAATTTCTACTCATTGAAAAATTAACTAAGATTTAATATTCACCACTTAAGATATGAGATCATGTGGACACATGTCATCACCACATATCTTAACACATGGGAATGAGAATTAAAGGTTGGATCAATATTACTTTGGTTTAAGTTCATTATTTAATGATTTAAAATGACTAGAAATGCCTATATAGCATTATTTTGGTACTAGTCCAAAGTCACTGCATGTAAACCTTAATATTATTACATATTTAGATAGATATGATGAAATGTGATTTTTGAGAGTTGGAATCAACTCAAAAGCTAACTTGGTTGATTTTATAAAAATGTTGCAAGTTGCAAATGCTTTTGTCTTCTTATTTTTATTAGGAGAGATCTATAACTCTAATTGAATTAAATCCAACGGGCTTGGATAGATCATCTTAATACCTTTCAGGAAAAATTTGTTTCATGCAATTTGGATTTGTCAAAGTCCCAGAATTTAATTTTAAAATAGTGGATAAAAACTAGATTTAACTAAAAAGAAAAAACCAGATTTGAACGGGTGGGCTAGCGCGGGAAAAGACTTGGGCCGGCCCAGTGGCGCTCCGTGGCATGGGGCTCAGCTGACAGGGGGTCCTGCTTGTCAGCGGCACTTAACACGCGAAACAGTACGCACGCTATGGGCCGTAGGATTAGGAGGGGAATCTACGGCTGAGGGTCGTCGTCGACGACGAATAGGTCGGCGGCGAGCTCGAACCCTAGCGGCTCGGTGGGGGTCTACTGGGGACGTACCAGAGCTCCAGCAGGGTCGGCGAGGCGGGCAAACGAACTGGAAGACGACGACGAGGCGAGGCGCGGTTGCGGCGGAGCTTGGGGTGGTCGCAATCAGCGGCGCCCTTCTCCTCCTGCTACGGCTGCTCCGGCTCCAATTCCGGCGAGGCAGAGCTCGCCTTGCTCCGGCTAGAGGTGGGTGAGGTTCAGAAAGGTGAGGGGAGTGGAGTGGTGTGGAGAGAAGAGGCTAGGGAGGGCTTCTTTTATAGGCCCAACGGTGAGACCGAGCGGGATGGGTAGGCGACGGTGGCGACATGGTTACAGCGGGGTAGAGGCATGGCTGCGGGTGGCGATCGACATGCGGTTCCCTGGCGGTGCTCTTGGCATTGAATGCGGTCGTAGGGGCAGCGACATGCGCGGCGCTCTGAGCGGCAGAGGCGGCGGTGTCCACGACGAGCAGTGGCTGTGAGGCATTGGGCGGCCAGCGGGGATGTCTGGGGTGTTCTCTAGGTCGTGGCGGAGCGGCGGGCGCGGGCTGCGGCCAAGGGGCGGTCTGTGCGAGCGGGGACAGAGCACGCTCTTGGGGCGGCACCGACATGGTGCGGTGGCACTGGGCGCAGGCTTTCCTCGGTGGTCCACGGCAGGGCTTGGCTCGAGCAGGGGACGAAGAGGGGCGGTGAGGTGTGAGCTACCTCCTAGACATGGAGAGAGAGGAGGGAGAGGGCTGCTGCGGTGAGTGCACGGTCGGCCGGCGAGAGGTGGCTCGGCATGGCTGTGCAGTGCAGCTAGGAGGTAGGGGAGATGCTGGTGTGGGTCTGGTCAGGCTTGAGGGGGGACAAGATGATCAAAGCACTTCAAAATTGCTAGACAAAATCAGCCCAAAACAGTATTAGTTAGGCCATAATGATCTTGCCAGCAAGGTGTTTGACAAAATGCCCGAAAGAGAAAAAGTTTTGAAATTTGGTTTCAAATTTTTTGAGTGATCTCCACTAGGGCTAGGTAGTGTCTGGTTACAAGGGTTTTTAAAGTGGAGCTCAAATAGAGGGGTTTTGAAATAGGGGTGATCTATGCATATGCATTAGATTCAATTTTCAAATGCTATTTAAAATAAGTAAAAGAATGTTTTTAGCATATCAAAAGGTGGGCCTTGGTACCTCATTATGTGTACTAGCAAGGGGTACAAAGATCAAGAATTGTTTCTGTTAAGAAATGAGTGCTAGGAACACTCAAAGTAGTGCAGTGGATTAAAATGGCCAAAATGACCATTCCTCCTTTTTAATTCTTTTTTATTTGATTTTCTTTAGGAAAAGTTTGGGAATGATGTAGATGATGTTTAAATCACCTAAGAAACATTTTACCAGCATTGGATCACTCAATCATGGCAATTCAAACAACTCCTATTTTAAATGCACACATATATGAATGCTTTCATTTTAAATTTGGAAAAGTTTGTGTTAACCCCATTTTTGGTTGATTTGATCTTGATAAGCTTGGATTGTAGTTTTGGGATGTTACAACATGCAATGAATCTAGTGGATCCATATGTGGTTTGTGGAAAAGAACACACATGCAATGACCACTGGTTGATCCATAAGTGGTTTGTGGAAAGAACACGCATGAAGTGAACACTGGTTGATCCATGTGTGGTTTGTGAAAGGAACACACATGCAATGCCATTGGTTGATCCATATGTGGTTTGCGAAAAGAACACACATGCAATGCCATTGGTTAATCCATGTGTGGTTTGTGGAAAGAACACACATGCAATGACTCTAATGGATCCATATGTGGTTTGTGGAAAAGAGCACACATGCAATGACCACTGGTGGATCCATATGTGGTTTGTGGAAAAGAACACACATGCAATGACCACTAGTTGATCCATGTGTGGTTTGTGGAAATAACACACATGGAATAAAACTGGTTGATCCATGTGTGGTTTGTGAAAAGAACACACATGTAATGAACACTGGTGGATCCATCAGTGGTTTTTGGAAAGAACACACATGCAGTGAACACTGCTGGATCCATATGTGATTTGTGAAAAGACCACACATGCAATACCACTGGTTGATCCATATGTGGTTTGTGGAAAGAACACACATACAATGAAACTGGTTGATCCATCTGTGGTTTGTGGAAAGGACACACATGCAATGCCATTTGTTGATCCATATGTGGTTTGTGAAAAGAACACACATGCAGTGACTCTAGTGGATCCATATGTGGTTTGTGGAAAGAATCCACATGCAATGACTCTAGTGGATCCATGTGTGGTTTGTGGAAAGAACACACATGCAATGACACTGGTGGATCCATATGTGGTTTGTGAAAAGAACACACATGCAATGAGTCTAGTGTTGGTTTTAGTATAAGAACACACATGCAATGACTCTAGTGGATCCATATGTGGTTTGTAGAAAATAACACACATGCAATGACCACTGGTTGATCTATATGTGGTTTGTGGAAACAACACACATATGCAGTGAACACTGGTTGATCCATGTGTGGTTTGTGAAAAGAGCACACATGCAATGCCATTGGTTGATCCATATGTGGTTTGTGAAAATAACATACATGCAATGACTCTGGTTGATCCATGTGTGGTTTGTGGAAAGAACACACATGCAATGACTCTAGTGGGTCCATATGTGGTTTGTGGAAAGAACACACATGCAATGACTCTAGTGGGTCCATATGTGGTTTGTGAAAAGAACACACATTCCATGACTCTAGTGGATCCATATGTGGTTTGTGGAAGAGAAAACACATGCAATGACCACTAGTTGATCTATAAGTGGTTTATGGAAAGAACACACATGAAGTGAACACTGTTTGATCCATGTGTGGTTTGTGAAAAGAACACACATGCAATGCCATTGGTTGATCCATATGTGGTTTGTGAAAAGAAAACACATGGAATGCCATTGGTTAATCCATGTGTGGTTTGTGGAAAGAACACACATGCAATGACTCTAATGGATCCATATGTGGTTTATGGAAAAGAGCACACATGTAATGACCACTGGTGGATCCATATGTGGTTTGTGGAAAAGAACACACATTCAATGACCACTAGTTGATCCATGTGTGGTTTGTGGAAATAACACACATGGAATGACACTGGTTGATCCATGTGTGGTTTGTGAAAAGAACACACACGTAATGTACACTGGTGGATCCATCAGTGGTTTGTGGAAAGAACACACATGCAGGGAACACTACTGGATCCATATGTGATTTGTGAAAAGACCACACATGCAATACCACTGGTTGATCCATATGTGGTTTGTGGAAAGAACACACATACAATGACACTGGTTGATCCATCTGTGGTTTGTTGAAAGAACACACATGCAATGCCATTGGTTGATCCATATGTGGTTTTTGAAAAGAACACACATGCAGTGACTCTAGTGGATCCATATGTGGTTTGTGGAAAGAACCCACATGCAATGACTATAGTGGATCCATGTGTGGTTTGTGGAAAGAACACACATGCAATGACACTGGTGGATCCATATGTGGTTTGTGAAAAGAACACACATGCAATGAGTCTAGTGTTGGTTTTAGTATAAGAACACACATGCAATGACTCTAGTGGATCCATATGTGGTTTGTGGAAAATAACACACATGCAATGACCATTGGTTGATCTATATGTGGTTTCTGGAAACAACACACATGCAGTGAAGACTGGTTGATCCATGTGTGGTTTGTGAAAAGAGCACACATGCAATGCCATTGGTTGATCCATATGTGGTTTGTGAAAAGAACACACATGCAATGACTCTGGTTGATCCATGTGTGGTTTGTGGAAAGAACACACATGGAATGAAGCTAGTTGATCCATGTGTGGTTTGTGAAAAGAACACACGTGCAATGAACACTGGTTGATCCATAAGTGGTTTGTGGAAAGAACACACGTGTAGTGAACACTGGTGGATCCATATCTGATTTGTGCAAAGAACACACATGCAATACCACTGGTTGATCCATATGTGGTTTGTCGAAAGAACACACACGCAATGACACTAGTTGATCCATGTGTGGTTTGTGGAAAGAACACACATCCAATGCCATTGGTTGGTCCATATGTGGTTTGTGAAAAGAACACACATGCAATGACTCTAGTGGATCCATATGTGGTTTGTGGAAAAGAACACACATGCAATGAACACTGGTTGATCCATAAGTGGTTTATGGAAAGAACACCCATGTAGTGAACACTGGTTGATCCATGTGTGGTTTGTGAAAATAACACACATGCAATGCCATTGGTTGATCCATATGTGGTTTGTGAAAAGAACACACATGCCATGCCATTGGTTAATCCATGTGTGGTTTGTGGAATGAACACACATGCAAGACTCTAATGGATCCATATGTGGTTTGTGGAAAAGAGCACACATGGAATGACCACTGGTGGATCCATCTGTGGTTTGTGGAAAAGAACACACATGCAATGAGCCCCTGGTTGATCCATGTGTGGTTTGTGGAAAGAACACACATGCAGTGAACACTGGTGGATCCATATGTGATTTGTGAAAAGAACACACATGCAATACCACTGGTTGATCCATGTGTGGTTTGTGGAAAGAACACACATGCAATGACACTGGTTGATTCTTGTGTGGTTTGTGGAAAGAACACACATCCAATGCTATTGGTTGATCCATATGTGGTTTGTGAAAAGAACACACATGCAATGACTCTAGTGGATCCATATGCGGTTTGTGGAAACAACCCACATGCAATGACTCTAGTGGATCCATGTGTGGTTTGTGGAAAGAACACACATGCAATGACACTGGTGGATCCATATGTGGTTTGTGAAAAGAACACAAATGCAATGAGTCTAGTGCTGGTTTTACTATAAGAACACACATGCAATGACTCTAGTGGGTCCATATGTGGTCTGTAAAAAGAACACACATGCAATGACTCTAGTGGATCCATATGTGGTTTGTGGAAAAGAACACACATGCAATGACAACTGGTTGATCTATATGTGGTTTGTGGAAAGAACACACATGCATTGAACACTGGTTGATCCATGTGTGGTTTGTGAAAAGAACACACATGCAATGCCATTGGTTGATCCATATGTGGTTTGTGAAAAGAACACACATGCAATGACTCTGGTTGATCCATGTGTGGTTTGTGGTAAGAACCCACGTGCAATGACTCTCCTGGATCCATGTGTGGTTTTTGGAAAGAACACACATGCAATGCCACTGGTGGATCCATATGTGGTTTGTGAAAACAACACACATGCAATGGGTCTACTGCTGGTTTTAGTGTAAAGAACACACATGCAATGACTCTAGTGGGTCCATGTGTGGTTTGTGAAAAGAACACACATGCAATGAACACTGGTTGATCCATATGTGATTTGTAAAAAGAACACACATGCAATACCACTGGTTGATCCATATGTGGTTTGTGGAAAGAACACACATGCAATGCCACTGGTTGATCCATGTGTGACTGGTGGAAAGAACACACATGCAATGCCATTGGTTGATCCATATGTGGTTGGTGAAAGGAGCACACATGCAATGACACTGGTGGATCCATATGTGGTATGTGAAAAGAACACACATCCAGTGACTCCAGTTGTTGTTAGTGAAAAGAACACACATGCAATGACACTGGTGGATCCATAGGTGGATTGTGAAAGGACACACATTGAATGACACTGGTTGTTGTTAGTAAAAAGAACACACATGCAATGACACTGGTGGATCCATGTGTGGTCTCTAAAAACAACACACATTTCAATGACACTAGTGGATCCATATGTGGTATGTGAAAAGAACACACATTTCAATGACTTAGTTGTTGTTAGTGAAAAGAACACACATCCAATGACACTGGTGGATCCATAGGTGGTCTCTAAAGAGAACACACATTTCAATGACACTGCTGGATCCATAAGTGGTATGTGAAAAACACATGCAATGACCACTGGTTGATCTATTTGTGGTTTGTGGAAAGAACACACATGCAGTAAACACTGGTTGATCCATGTGTGGTTTGTGAAAGGAACGCCCATGCAATGCCTTTTGTTGATCCATATGTAGTTTGTGAAAAGAACACACATGCAATGACTCTGGTTGATCCATGTGTGGTTTGTGGAAAGAACACACATGAAATTACTCTAGTGGATCCATGTGTGGTTTGTGGAAAGAACACACATGCAATGACTCTAGTGGATCCATATGTGCTTTGTGAAAACAACACACATGCAATGACTCTAGTGGATCCATATGTGGTTTGTGGAAAAGAACACAGATGCAATGATCACTGGTTGATCCATAATTGGTTTGTGGAAAGAACACACATGCAGAACACTAGTTGATCCATGTGTGGTTTATGAAAAGAACAGACATGCAATGCCATTGGTTGATCCATATGTGGTTTGTGAAAAGAACACACATGCAATGCCATTGGTTAGTCCATGTGTGGTTTGTGGAAAGAACACACATACAATGACTCTAATGGATCCATATGTGGTTTGTGGAAAAGAGCACACATGCAATTACCACTGGTGGATCCATATGTGGTTTGTGGAAAAGAACACACATGCAATGACCGTTGGTTGATCCATGTGTGGTTTGTGGAAATAACACACATGGAATGACACTCGTTGATCCATGTGTGGTTTGTGAATAGAACACACCTGCAATGAACACCGGTGGATCCATCAGTGGTTTGTGGAAAGAAAACACATGTAGTGAACACTGGTGGATCCATATGTGATTTGTGAAAAGAACACACATGCAATACCACTAGTTGATCCATATGTGGTTTGTGGAAAGAACACACATGCAATGAAACTGGTTGATCCATGTGTGGTTTGTGGAAAGAACACACATGCAATGCCATTGGTTGATCCATATGTGGTTTGTGAAAAGAACACACATTCAATGACTCTAGTGGATCCATATGTGGTTTGTGGAAAGAACCCACATACAATGACTATAGTGGATCCAGGTGTGGTTTGTGGAAAGAACGCACATGCAATGACACTGGTGGATCCATATGTGGTTTGTGAAAAGAACAGACATGCAATGAGTCTAGTGCTAGTTTCAGTATAAGAACACACATGGAATGACTCTAGTGGGTCCATATGTGGTTTGTGAAACGAACACACATGCAATGACTCTAGTGTATCCATATGTGGTTTGTGGAAAAGAACACATATGCAATGACCACTTGTTGATCTATATGTGGTTTGTGGAAACAACACACATGGAGTGAACACTAGTTGATCAATGTGTGGTTTCTGAAAAGAACACACATGCAATGCCATCGGTTGATCCATATGGTTTGTGAAAAGAACACACATGCAATGACTCTGGTTGATCCATATGTGGTTTGCGAAAAGAACACACATGCAATGACCCTAGTGGATCCATATGTGGTTTGTGGAAAGAACCGACATGCAATGACTCTGGTGGATCCATGCGTGGTTTGTGGAAAGAACACACATGCAATAACACTGGTGGATCCTTATGTGGTTTGTGAAAAGAACACACATGCAATGAGTCTAGTGCTGGTCTTAGTATAAGAACACACATGCAATGACTCTAGTTGGTCCATATGTGGTTTGTGAAAAGAACACACATGCAATGACTCTGGTTGATCCATGTGTGGTTTGTGGAAAGAACACACATGAAATTACTCTAGTGGATCCATGTGTGGTTTGTGGAAAGAACACACATGCAATGACTCTAGTGGATCCATATGTGCTTTGTGAAAACAACACACATGCAATGACTCTAGTGGATCCATATGTGGTTTGTGGAAAAGAACACAGATGCAATGATCACTGGTTGATCCATAATTGGTTTGTGGAAAGAACACACATGCAGAACACTAGTTGATCCATGTGTGGTTTATGAAAAGAACAGACATGCAATGCCATTGGTTGATCCATATGTGGTTTGTGAAAAGAACACACATGCAATGCCATTGGTTAGTCCATGTGTGGTTTGTGGAAAGAACACACATACAATGACTCTAATGGATCCATATGTGGTTTGTGGAAAAGAGCACACATGCAATTACCACTGGTGGATCCATATGTGGTTTGTGGAAAAGAA